>CM038669.1:617244785-618444785 GCA_021605145.1 Aegilops bicornis | reverse complement strand
CACAACCACCATTCTATTCCACCTATAGTGCTATATCCATGGCTCACGCTCATGTATTGTGTGAAGATTGAAAAAGTTTTGAAAATGTTAAAGTATGAAACAATTTCTTGGCTTGTCATCGGGTTGTGCATGATTTAAATATTTTGTGTGGGGAAGATGGAGCATAGCCAGACTATATGATTTTGTAGGGATAACTTTCTTTGGCCATGTTATTTTGAGAAGACATAATTGCTTAGTTAGTATGCTTGAAGTATTATTATTTTTATGTCAATATGAACTTTTGTCTTGAATCTTCGGATCTGAATATTCATACCATGATTAAGAAGATTTACATTGAAATTATGCCAAAGTATCACTCCGCATCAAAAATTCTCTTTTTATCATTTACCTACTCGAGACGAGCAGGAATTAAGCTTGGGGATGCACGTCGTCTCCAACGTATCTATAATTTTTGATTGCTCCATGCTACTTTATCTATTGTTTTGGACTATAATGGGCTTTATTTTCCACTTTTATATTACTTTTGGGACTAACCTATTAACCGGAGGCCCAGCCTGTAATTGGTGTTTTTGCCTTTTTCAGTGTTTCGAAGAAACAGAATATCAAATGGAGTCCAAACGGAATGAAACCTTCGGAAACGTGATTTTCTCACCAAACGTGATCCAGGAGACTTGGACCCTACGCCAAGGAACAACGGAGGCGGTCACGAGGGTGGCCGCCCCTAGGGCCCGCCCCCTGCCTCGTGGGCCCCCTGTTGCTCCACCGACGTACTCCTTCCTACTATATATACCTACGTACCCCCAAACGATTAGAACAGGAGCCAAAAACCTAATTCCACCGCCTTAACTTCCTGTATCCACGAGATCCCATCTTGGAGCCTGTTCTGGAGCTCCGCCGGAGGGGGCATCCACCACGGAGGGCTTCTACATCAACACGATAGCCTCTCCAATGAAGTGTGAGTAGTTTACTTCAGACCTTCGGGTCCATAGCTAGTAGCTAGATGGCTTCTTCTCTCTTTTTGGATCTCAATACAATGTTCTCCCCCTCTCTCCTGGAGATCTATTCGATGTAATCTTCTTTTTGCGGTGTGTTTATTGAGACCGATGAATTGTGGGTTTATGATCCAGCTTATCTATGAATAATATTTGAATCTTCTCTGAATTCTTTTATGTATGATTGAGTTATCTTTGCAAGTCTCTTCGGATTATCCGTTTGGTTTGGCCAACTAGATTGGTAGTTCTTGCAATGGGAGAAGTGCATGGCTTTGGATTCAATCTTGCGGTGTCCTTACCCGGATGTAAAAGGGTTGAAAGGCACGTATTGTATTGTTGCCATCGAGGATAACAAGATGGGGTATTTATCATATTGCAAGAATTTATTCCTCTACATCATGTCATCTTGCTTAAGGCGTTACTCTAGATGCATGTTGGATAGCGGTCGATGAGTGGAGTAATAGTAGTAGATGCAGAATCGTTTCGGTCTACTTGTCACGGACGTGATGCCTGTATACATGATCATACCTAGATATACTCATAACTATGCTCAATTCTGTCAATTGCTCAATAGTAATTTGTTCACCCACCGTGGAATACTTACGCTCTTGAGAGAAGCCACTAGTGAAACCTATGGCCCCCGGGTCTATTCTCATCATATCAATCTCCATCACTTTTATAATTGCTTTGTTTTTACTTTGCCTTTTACTTTTCACTTTGCATCTTTATACCAAAAATACCAAAAATATTATCTCTATCAGATCTCACTCTCGTAAGTGACCGTGAAGGGATTGACAACCCCTAATCGCGTTGGTTGCGAGTAGCTATCATTTTGTGCAGTACGAGGGACTTGTGCGTGGCCTCCTCTTTGGATTGATACCTTGGTTCTCAAAACTGAGGGAAATACTTACGCTACTTTGCTGCATCATCCTCTCCTCTTTGGGGAAAACCAACGCAAGCTCAAGACGTAGCACTGTTCATTATGGGCTAGAGTCACCATGGGCCTATAAAGGGCCGAAAGATACGAAGGCCTCATATGGGCCGAAAGACGCCGTGGGCCATAGATGGGCCGAAAGTGAAATGGGCTGGTGTTATATTCGACGGCCCACATGACGTTGTTGGGCCGATTTCCTTTAGGGCCTAACGGGCCGTGAGTTAACGGGCCGTAAAATGGGCTATTTGCAAAGAGACCGTTAACAGGCTTTTCATGGGCCAGCCCGTTAACTTTTGACCAAGTCAAACGGGCCGGCTTTGTAAGCTAAATGGGCCGGTGGTGGGCCGTGGCACGTGTCGACATATCATAGGCGCCTATCTGACCCACTGACGAGCTGACATGTGTTTCGTCCGGCCAATAAGAATTTTACACGTGGAAATTTCCCATTGGTCGGGGCTGTTAACGGGTTATCGGATCCAAAACCCGACCCGATAGCTTAACGGCGTTCCGTTATGGTGGATGCCACGTGTCGGTCACCCTTGACGAAAGCACTTCTGTGACGCTCGATTTATCGTCATGGAAGTGGACACTTCCGTGATGATAATTTTGGTAATGTCATGGAACACTTCTACGACAGCACATGTATGACTATCTTGATTCTGTCATAAAATCGTCATGGATGTACATGCATGAAAAAAAATGCAACCTACTGTGACAAACACATATCATCACACAAGTGTATTTTTTTGTAGTGAATGGAAGGCAGAGAATGGTGTATCTGACAAGGGATTTGGAAAGTTGCTGGTAATGATAAAGAATATGCTTCCAAAGGACAACGAATTGCTCGAGAGTACATATGAAGCAAAGAAGGTTGTCTGCCCTCTAGGGTTAGAGCTGTAGAAGATACATGCATGCCCTAATGACTGCATCCTCTACCGCGGTGAGTATGAGGATTTGAACGCTTGCCGGTATGCGGTGCATTGCGTTATAAGATCAGTCGCTATAATTCTGGTAATGTCGAGGGTGAACGCCCCAGGAAGAAGATTACTGCCAAGGTGATGTGGTATGCTCCTATAATACCACGGTTGAAACGTTTGATCCAAAACAAAGAGCATGCAAAGGCGATGCGGTGGCACAGAGAAGACCGTAAGAAAGACATCAAGTTTAGAGTACCCGCTGACGGGTCGCAGTGGAGAAAAATCGAGAGAAAGTACATGGAGGATTTTGCAGGTGACCCAAGGAACGTATGGTTTGGTCTAAGCGCAGATGGCATTAATCCTTTTAGGGAGCAGAGCAGCAACCATAGCACCTGGCCTGTGACTCTATGTTTGTACAACCTTCCTCCGTGGTTGTGCATGAAGCGGAAGTTCATTATGATGCCAGTGCTCATCCAAGGCCCTAAGCAACCCGGCAACGACATTGATGTGTACCTAAGGCCATTAGTTGAAGAACTATTACAGCTGTGGAATGGAACACGTGTACGTGCGTGGGATGAGCACAAACAAGAAGAATTTGACCTAAAGGCGTTGCTATTCGTGACCATCAATGATTGGCCTGCTCTCAGTAACCTTTCAGGACAGACAAACAAGGGATACCGTGGATGCACGCACTATTTGCATGATACCGACAGTATACATTTGGATAGTTGTAGGAAGAATGTGTACCGGGGACATCGTCAATTTTTCCAAGTAGGCATCCCGTAAGAAAGAAAGGCAAGCATTTCAAAGGTGAGGCGGATCACCGGACAAAGCCTCGCCACCGTACTGGTGCTGATGTACATGATATGGTCAAGGATTTGAAGGTAATCTTTGGAAAGGGTCTGGCGGACAACCTGTTCCGAAGGACGCTGACGGACGCGCACCCATGTGGAAGAAGAAATCTATATTTTGGGACCTGCCATATTGGAAAGACCTAGAGGTCCGCTCCGCAATCGACATGACGCATGTGACGAAGAATCTTTGCGTGACCCTGCTTGGCTTCTTGGGCGTGTATGGGAAGGCAAAAGATATACCAGAGGCACGCGAGGAACAACAATGTATGCACGGAAAAGACGGCATACATCAGGGTCAGGCCAGCTACGCTCTTACCAAAGAAGAGAAGGAAATCTTCTTTGAATGCATTCTCACTATGAAGGTACCGTCTGGCTTCTCGTCGAATATAAAGGTAAAAATAAATATGGCAGATAAAAAGTTCCAGAACCTAAAGTCTCATGACTGCCACGTGATTATGATGCAACTGCTTCCAGTTGCATTGAGGGGGCTTCTACCGGAAAACGTTCGATTAGCCATTGTGAAGCTATGTGCATTCCTCAATGCAATCTCTCAGAAGGTAATCAATCCAGAAATTATACCAAGGTTACAGAATGACAATGTCTTGTCAGTTTCGAGTTGGTGTTCCCACCATCCTTCTTCAACATCATGACACACGTCCTAGTTCACCTTTGCGAAGAGATTAACATTTTGGGTCCTGTATTTCTACACAATATGATCCCCTTTGAGAGGTTCATGGGAGTCTTGAAGAAATATGTTCACAACCGTGCTAGGCCAGAAGGAAGCATCTCGAAGGGCCATGAAAATGAGGAGGTCACTGAGTTTTGTATTGACTTTATTCCTGACCTTAAGCCGATTGGTGTTCCTGAATCGCGGCATAAGGACAGACTGGATGGAAAAGGCACGCTAGGAGGGCATCAAATAATATGTATGGACGGGCATTCTCTCACTGAAGCACACTACACAGTTCTACAGAATTCCGCCTTGGTGGCTCCGTATATGGAGGAACACAAGAATTTTCTACACTCCAAACACTGATACGTCCATTTTGCATCATGCTTTTATATCAATATTTATTGCATTATGGGCTGTTATTACACATTATATCTCAATACTTATGGCTATTCTATCTTATTTTACAAGGTTTACCATCAAGAGGGGGAATGCCGGCAGCTGGAATTCTGGCTGGAAAAGGAGCAAACATTGGAAACCTATTCTCCACAGCTCCAAAAATCTTGAAACTCCACGAAACTTATTTTTGGAATTAATATGAATTACTGAGCGGAAGAAACACCTCAGGGGGCCCACACCCTGGCCAGGAGGATGGGGGCGCGCCCATCCCTACTGGGCGCGCCCCCCTGTCTCCTGGGCCCCCTGGTGGCCCTCCGGTGTCCATCTTATGCTATATGAAGGCTTTTACCCTGGAAAAAATCATGGGCAAGCTTACGGGACGAAACTCCGCCGCCACGAGGCGGAACCTTGGCGGAACAAATCTAGGGCTCTAGCGAAGTTGTTCTGCCGGGGACACTTCCCTCCGGGAGGGGGAAATCATCACCATCGTCTTCATCAACATCTTCACCAGCACCATCTCCTCTCAAAACCCTAGTTCATCTCTTGTATCCAATCTTGTATCCAAACCACAAATTGGTACCTGTGGGTTGCTAGTAGTGTTGATTACTCCTTGTAGTTGATGCTAATTGGTTTACTTGGTGGAAGATCATATGTTCAGATCCTTAATGCATATTATTACTCCTCACGATTATGAACACGAATATGCTTTACGAGTAGTTACGTTTGTTCCCGAGGACATGGGTGAAGTCTTGCTATTAGTAGTCATGTGAATTTGGTATTAGATTCGATATTTTGATGAGATGTATGTTGTCTTTCCTCTAGTGGTGTTATGTGAGCGTCGACTACATGACGCTTCACCATTATTTGGGCCTAGAGGAAGGCATTGGGAAGTAATAAGTAGATTATGGGTTGCTAGAGTGATGAAGCTTAAACCCTAGTTTATGCGTTGCTTCGTAAGGGGCTAATTTGGATCCATATGTTTAATGTTGTGGTTAGGTTTACCTTAATACTTTTTTTGTAGTTGCGGATGCTTGCAATAGGGGTTAATCATAAGTGGGATGCTTGTCCAAGTAAGGGCAGTAGCCAAGCACCGGTCCACCCACATATCAAATTATCAAAGTACTGAACGCGAATCATATGAGCGTGATGAAAACTAGCTTGACGATAATTCCCATGTGTCCTCGGGAGCTCTTTTCTCATTATAAGAAATTGTCCAGGCTTATCCTTTGCTACAAAAAGGATTGGGCCACCTTGCTGCACTTTATTTACTTTCATTGCTTGTTAGTCGTTACAATTTATCTTATCACAAAACTATCTATTACCTACAATTTCAGTGCTTGCAGAGAAAACCTTACAGAAAACCGCTTATCATTTCCTTCTGCTACTCGTTGGGTTCGACACTCATACTTATCTAAAGGACTACGATAGATCCCCAACACTTCTGGGTCATCAAGACTCTTTTCTGGTGCCGTTGCCGGGGAGTGTAGCGTTTTTGGTGAGTGGAACTTGGTAAGGAATCATTTATATAGTGTGCTATAAATTTTCTGTTACTTGTCACTATGGAAACTAATCCTTTGAGGGGCTTGTTCGGGGTATCTTAACCCTGACCAGAAGAGCAAAGAGTTGCTCCTCAACCTACTGAACTTATTGAAAATATTTTCTTTGGGATTCCTTCGGGTATGATAGAGAAACTGCTAGATAATCCATTTGCAGGAGATGGAACGTTGCATCCCGATTTACACCTTATCTTTGTGGATGAAGTTTGTGGATTATTTAAGCTTGCAGGTATTCCCAATGATGTTGTCAAAAGGAAGGTCTTCCCTTTATCTTTGAAGGGAGATGCATTGACATGGTATAGGCTATGTGATGATACGGGATCTTGGAATTATAAACGATTGAAGTTGGAATTTTTCCAGAAGTTCTATCCTATGCATCTTGTTCATCGTGATCGTAATTATATATATAATTTCTAGCCTCGCGAAGGAGAAAGCATCGCTCAAGCTTGGGGGAGGCTTAAGTCAATGTTATATTCATGCCCCAATCATGAGCTCTCCAGAGAAATGATTATTCAAAAAATTTATGCTCGTCTTTCTCTCAATGATCGCAACATGCTCGATACTTCCTGTGCTGGTTCTTATATGCTGAATACTATTGAATTCAAATGGGACTTATTGGAAAGAATTAAATGCAACTCTGAAGATTGGGGTTCCGATGATGGTAAGGAGTTAGGTATGACACCTAAGTTTGATTGTGTTAAATCTTTTATGGATACCGATGCTTTTCGTGGATTTAGCGCTAAATGTGGACTTGACTCTGAGATAGTAGCTTCTTTCTGTGAATCTTTTGCTACTCACGTTGATCTCCCTAAGGAGAAGTGGTTTAAATATAATCCTCCCGTTGAAGTAAAAGTAGTTACACCTATTACAGTTGAAGAAAAGACTGTCACTTATAGTGATCCTATTGTTCCTACTACTTATGTTGAGAAACCTCCTTTTTCTGTTAGGATAATGGATCATGCTAAAACTTCGACTGTTGTTCGTAAGCGTAATACTAGGACTTATACACCTCCTGAGCAAATCAAAGTTGAACCTAGTATTGCTATGGTTAAAGATCTCTTGTATGATGATTTACATGGGCATGTTATTTATTTCTGTGGTGAGACTGCTAATATTGTTAGACCAGATACTAAGATACATAGACCTGTGGTAGGCATGCCTGTTATTTCTGTTAAAATAGGAGATCATTGTTATCATGGTTTATGTGATATGGGTGCTAGTGCTAGTGCAATACCCTATGACTTATTGTGACGCCCCTGATTCAATCGTACACTAATCATGCACGCAAATGTGTACGATCAAGATCAGGGACTCACGGGAAGATATCACAACACAACTCTAAAACATAAATAAGTCATACAAGCATCATAATACAAGCCAGGGGCATCGAGGGCTCGAATACAAGTGCTCGATCATAGACGAGTCAGCGGAAGCAACAATATCTGAGTACATACATAAGTTAAACAAATTTTCCTTAAGAAGGCTAGCACAAACTAGGATACAGATCGAAAGAGGCACAGGCCTCCTGCCTGGGATCCTCCTAAGCTACTCCTGGTCATCATCAGCGGGCTGCACGTAGTAGTAGGCACCTCCGGCGTAGTAGGAGTCGTCGTCGATGGTGGCGTCTGGCTCCTGGGCTCCAACATCTGGTTGCGACAACCAGGTAGAATGGAAAGAGGGAAAAGAGGGAGAAAGCAACCGTGAGTACTCATCCAAAGTACTCGCAAGCAAGGATCTACACTACATATGCATGGGTATATGTGTAAAGGGCCAATATCGGTGGACTGTACTACAGAATGCCAGAATAAGAGGGGGATAGCTAGTCCTATCGAAGACTACGCTTCTGGCAGCCTCCGTCTTGCAGCATGTAGAAGAGAGTAGATTGAAGTCCTCCAAGTAGCATCGCATAGCATAATCCTACCCGGCGATCCTCTCCTCGTTGCCCTATTAGAGAGCGACCACCGAGTTATATCTGGCTCTTGGAAGGGTGTGTTTTATTAAGTATCCGGTTCTAGTTGTCATAAGGTCAAGGTACAACTCCAAGTCGTCCTGTTACCGAAGATCACGGCTATTCGAATAGATTAACTTCCCTGCAGGGGTGCACCACATTACCCGACATGCTCGATCCCATTTGGCCGGACACACTTTTCTGGGTCATGCCCGGCCGCGGAAGATCAACATGTCAGAGCCCCACCTAGGAACAACAGAGAGGTCAGCACGCCGGTCTATACCTAGGCGCATAGGGTTCTGGGGAACGGAGGAGGAAGAATCGAGAGGAGCTCATAACGGGGCTGTAGGGTTCGGGGGCAGCGTTGCTCGGGAGGAAGCCGAGGACGACGTCGATGTGGTGACGGGGAGGCAGTCCGGCGGGGGGGGGCGGGGGGGGGAGTAGAGGGCGGCGGCCGATCCGGCGAAGACGATGAGGGGCTCTGGCGGCGCGGTCCTCGGGCATTGGGGAAGGCGTTGGGGAAGACGAGACGGCGACAAGGTAGTCCTGGGCGGGGTGGCAAGGGCGAGGCGGCGCCGGCGAGGTCCAACGAGCGCCTAGCGTCACCGGTGCAGCACGTCAAGAGGAGGACGGGGGCACGGTGGCGGGATCGGCGATGGGGGTCGGGTGGCCGTTGCCCCGATCCAGATCCAGGGGGATCGGGGGGGAAGTGGGGGGAGAATGGGGGTGAAGTGGGGGTGGGGGTTAGGGTTTCTGGGGGATAAGGTGGAGTGGGGGTCCGGCCGGGCCAGTGGGCTGGCCGGCCTCTGGCCAAGAGTCTGTGGGGAGGGAGGTTCCCTCCTTTCTTTCCTGTTTTTGTTGTGTTCCTTTTCTTTTATTGTTTTAGTTTAGTTTCATTTATCTTAGTTCTATAAATTATAAAATTAGTTCCTAAATTAGTATATGTATTAATGCCACATTCCGAACATTTTTATTTTTAATGTTTGAAATTTTTAACGTTAGACTTTAATTCAAATTTGAATTTGGATCGGTTTTTAAATAACGCGACATTAGAAACAGTAACTGGGGTGACGTGGCATCGTTAACGTGGGATTACTGTAGCATGATTATCCGGGTGTTACACTTATATAAAGAAATTATGCATGATATTGCACCCGCTGAAATACAAGATATTGCTGTTACTATTAAGCTTGCCAATAGGGATACCATTAAGCCAGTTGGGATTGTTAGAGATGTTGAAGTCTTGTGTGGGAAGGTTAAATATCCTGCTGATTTTCTTGTTCTTGGTTCTCCACAAGATGACTTTTGTCCCTGTCGGTGTACAAAAAGAGGGGTACACTTTTTTTACCACTATAACTGTGCACGGGCAGTCTGAGCCGCGGGCACCACCGCACTGGGAAAGGCAAGGGAGGTGAGCCAAGGTAAGGCCGAAGCTCGAGAGGAGCAGAACGACGCCAAGACCAAGACCACAAAGAGCAATAGGGACGAAGCGTACTCCCCCGGCGAGATCCTTGCCGGGAGGCGGTTTTAGCAAACCCGGCAAGACCCTTGCCGTGGCAGCTCGCCCCACACCTACGGAGCGAGTCACCCTTGAGTCCACTGCCCCCATGGGGCAAGGATTCGGGAGACATCCCCGTGGTGGCATGCAAATCTTTCTGAAGACATTCAAGATCAGATGCACACTATAGATGATGACGACCCTTGGTGGGATCCCAGCCAAGGGTGACCATAAGGCCCCCGGCAAGAGCCTTGCCAGGGATGACAGCAGGCGCCCCGACAAGACCCTTCCCGGGGCCCCGGCAAGGCCCTTGCCGAGAACACCCGAAGGGCCACCATCAGGTCCACGCCAATCAACCCTCCACCACCGTTCGCATGCAGCTGCCGACCCAACCAGTTGGGCAGGCACCTGCGTGGCAGCAAGCGGATCTTCATGGAGACCCACCGTCGCGCCACCTCAGCTGCCTGCCTGTCTACATGGCACCGCGGGCACCGCTGGCTAGGGCGTGTGTCAACACGAGAGGGAGCGGCGACGGACGAGACAGGGCTCTCCCCCGTCCCCGATAAAGCAAGGACACCTAAGCAAGACGCATTAAATGCGCCTTGTCATGTAATGCGAGGGATAAACTCGCATCAGTGTACCCTTTCCACCTCCTGTGTGCCACTGTGGCAACCCCTTTCCCTATAAAAGGAGGCCCAAGGCGACCAGGAGGAGGATTCGGGTTTTTGGAGCTCCTCACGCCCCATAGCTAGTCCAAGAACACAGATAAACAGACCACCAAGGCAGGAGTAGGGTTTTACGCATTCTCGCGGCCCGAACCTGGATCCGCTCTTCACGCCCCATAGCTAGTCCAAGAACCGTGTGCTATCTGTTTGATCCGCTCTTCTCACGACCCCGCGCCCCGCAACCGTAGTAGGGATTCTTGTGATCCCATAGGTGTCGTTCCCACCGAAATCTTTGGCGCGCCAGGTAGGGGGCGCAGTTGTGAGAATCGGCTTTAGCAGTTTGCCCGGCACTCCTTCATCTTCGTGACCCTTGAAGAAGAAAGGAGGCCAGAAGATCGACACTCTAGCAATCGCAAACAGAAGCTAAGTTGCACTGAACCCTTATTTGTGCTACCCTTGTTATTTGAGGTTATCCCCCCCGGAGATGTCACGCCTTTGTATGAGAAACCTGCACGCGAGGGGGCTCTCCAACGATCGGCAACGCCCTTGCCCTGTTTCGAGTCCGCTCAACAGCTCAAGCGGCTGCGTCGAGAATGGCAGAGTAACCTTCCGCGATCAACAACGCCCTCGATTCTGACTCGAGTCAAGCTCGACAGTTCGAGCGGCCGCGTTCGGAACGGGAAGGTGGCTCGTCCGGCAGCACGCGTACCCGGCAGGCCCTGGGGATCCGTCCCCAAAACGCCGCTAGGGGCTTCCGCGCCGGCAAGCCTACCCGATCAACGTAGGGCACGCATACAAAGAGGAATTGAACGGGGAAATAACATGCATGAAAATTAAGAGTACTTCAAAGTTATATTACATCACGTCATAGCTGCGGCTCTAACTAAAGATAAAATTTGTCTTGGTCGGGAACCCGCAGCGGCGAAGAAGAACGGGATGCCTAATCCCCGCGCTGGCCTTCCACCCTCTTGATTTCGTCGATGCCGTCGGTGATGGGCTTGATGCGCTCCTTGAGCGCCATGAGGTCAACACCATCCGGCAAGCTCTTCATCGCGGCTGCAAAGTCGAGGTCGGGATTCCAGTACGCCATCTTGGTGAGGACCTTGGTCACGACCCTCCGGCAACGTCGCCGGGCCTCCTCGGCCAGCGTGACCGTCCTGTTGGAGTGAAGATAGGCCAAGGCTCCAAGGACGCCCTCGAAGAACTGGGTCAGCTTGGCGTTGATGGTCCCGCTGCGCTCGGGGGCGTACCTCACGTTTGGCATCCCCATGGTGGCCAATTGCGAGGTGACCTTGCCGGCGACGACCTCCAGATGGCTTATCCACCTGTTCTCACCCACCACATATTCCTGGTGGGAGGCGGCCTCGTTTGCCCGCAGCTGTTTCTCCTCCTCGAGGCTCCTGGTCAAGGTCTCCTCCCGAGCCCTGCTCTCCGACAACACCTTCTCGAGACCCTCCAGCTTCAGCTTGAGGTCTCTGATGGAGTTCTGCGCATCGGAGAGCTCTCCAGTCCTGCTGATGACTGATCCTTGCGCCTCTACCAAGGCGCGGTTGAGCGTGCTCTTCTCGCCGGACAGCTTGAGGGCCTGCTCCTTCAGCTCGTCCCGCTCTGCTTCCAGCTCCTTCACCTTGCCAGCGTGGGCTAGAGCTTGGGCATCGAGTGCCTCTTTGTGCCTCTGCTCCAGCTCGCGAGTCCGTCTCGCGACAAGGGCCTCGAGCTCCTCGTCCTTGCCGCGGAGCGTTGCGGCAAGCTTCGCTTCACGTGCGGAGAGGTCCTCTTCCTAGGAATCCAAGGCGGCTTGATGCTGGTTCCGGGCGGCTTCGGCTACGGCAGCCAAGTTCGCCGCCTTTTCCTGGGCCTTCTCGATGTCGGCCATCTTCATGGTGAGCTCCGCATCGCGCTCGGCCAACTTCTCCTGAAAGGCCCTCTGCTCCTCGCGAGTCTGGTGGAACCAGGTCTGCGTCTCGGCGACGCGCGCCTTGAAATCCACCTCCGCGTTATCCACCGCTGCCATCCTGGACTTGACCTTGTCCAGGCGGGCAAGGTAGAGCACTTGGAGCTTCCGGAAATCGGCCCCCATGGCGCGGAAAAGCTGCTCTTCTGGAGAACCGTTGCCGCCAACGCCCGGCTCATCAACCACCTCAAGCCCGGTGGCGGCAAACAACTCGCCGTCAAAGACTTCCCCTTTGGCGGGCGCTCGGCTTGACGCCCCTGGAAGATGGACGAAAACATCATCGCCCACCTTCAGATATCTGCCGGGGCCCCAGGTTGAGGAGGAGGGAGGCTGGTCAGCCGCCACCTCTTCCTCAGCAGAGGCCTTGCTAGCCTCACCGGCAGGTCCACCGCTGGCGCCCTCGGCAGAAGCCTCGCCGGTCGCCTTGGCGCCCCCCGCAGCGACGTCCTCGGCAACACCTTTGGCGGCCTCGTCAGCGGCGGCCTCGTCAGCATCTTTGGCGGCCTCTTCGGTGGCAATCCTGCTGGCCTCCTCCGCGGCCTCCTCAGCAATGTCTCCAACGACAGTGTCCACGTCCTCCATGTCTGTTGAAGGAGGGCCTGGGCAACAATGGAGGCAATGAAACCAAGAAAAGAATAAGGGAAGAACAGAGATGAAGGACAGGCGACTCACCAGTGCCAGGTTGTGAAGCAGAAGTCCCCTCTCTGCCAGCATTTGGCGCCATGGCAGAGCCACCAACGCCCAAGTTCCCCTCTTCCTCCATGGGTGTGGGCTCCGTGCCTGATGCCCTTGACGGGGACACCCCCCGCGGCGGTGTAGTCGATGGGGGTGGTGTGTTAGGAGTAGCCCTCTGTGGCTCCTCCTGCTGCCGCTCCCCTCCTACAAGCCCGGCAAGGTTAGAATCATAGCATCGAGCGCCTACCACATGTCGAGTAAGAAGAGGGCGATGAACTTACACTGGGGGCTGCGTCGGGGGCTGCTGTCTGGGCTGCTCAGCACCATCAGTGGTGTCTTTGAAGCCCCAGACCCGAGGTGGCCTTTCGCCAAGGTCCTCGCCCTCTTCGCCCTCTGGGCCAACGTCTCTGTCTCCCTGCAAGAGCAAAAATGGATCAAGACAAGCGACCTGATTCGGGGAAATGGAAATAACAGCGAGGAACGGAGTACTTACTCATCATCCGTCTCCTCCTCTTCCACCAGTTTCCTTTTCCTCTCCGGGCTGAGAGGCCCGAGATCAAAAGGGAGCTCCGCATCATCATCCGAGTCGACGCCGGCAGGAGGAGGCGAAGAAGGCGGTGGGGTTTGTGCACACCCGGATGAGGAAGGGGCTGTCGCCTTCATCTTCTCAGCGGCCTTCGTCAGCCCCTTCGCGACCGTGGCCCTCGCGTGGTGCCCGGACCCCTCCAGGGTCAATTGAGGCCGCGTAACCCTGCCAGGCCGGACCGGCTCGCCGGAGCCAGACCGCCACAGGACTCGCCCTCTTCCCTGACTAGCGTCGAGCCCGCCGCCACGTCCTCCTCCTCCGATGACTCGTCGGCCGCGTTCTCAACAAGCGGAGCTCCAGCGTCGGCGATGCTGACCTCCCTGGTGGCCGCCGCCCACAGGGTAAACTACTCCTCCTCCGCAGCCGTCGCGGCCTTGTCCTCCACGCCCCCGGCGCTGCCGGCCTCCGCGGCGAGCTGTGCCTCCCTCGCCCTGGTGGTGATGTAATCCAGCTCCGCCCGGGTGGTGTCCATGACAAGCCATCGCTCGACGTCAGCATTGACGTATACCTCGATCAAGGAGTCGAAGAATTGCTGCACATCTGCGTCCGTCGGCTCCTTCCAGCTCAGACAGGGCGTGCGGCGTTGCAGTCCGGCATCATAGCAATGATCTTGGACCGGCGTGAGTTGTTGCACAACGGGACCACCCCCGCTGGCAACTTGAAGAACGGCCCCTTGACGGCCTTGCCGACCTTTGCAGCAGCCCTCGCGGCCTTGCCGGTCCGTTCGACCTCGCCGTCACGACCCACATCAAGCTTGAAAAGCCGCTGGCAGAAGTGGACATGCGCCATCATCGTGAAGTTGTGGTCGAGGCCAGGGCGAAGCCACATGATGTCAGCCGGGTTCATAAAAAGCCAGGCTGGCCTCCCCTTATTATGCAACGGGACGATCCGGCGGCGAATGAAGTCCGCCCCGATCATCTCTAGGTTGAGCCCAGCCCGGGTCAGCCGGAGGATCCTGGTGGTGGCAACAGAAAGCCTCCCGTCGGCAGCATCGACGTCACTCCAGTCGCTGCGGCGGACCGGCGGCACTCGGCGGACCTTGCAGAATTCCGGCGGGTCTTCGTCTTCAATCCAGCACCGCCGGCCACGCCATTCCTCCCACCTCTCCTTTATGGCACCGTCCGGGTACACCCCCTTGGATCTTGGGATCCAGGCGATGCATCCGGAGACGGCGCCTCCAGGCTGGATTCGAGGGAAGAAATAATGGCGAAAGAGTGCCGTGTTGGGCTGCACTCCGGCAAAGCCTTCGCAAAGATGCGCGAAGAGAGCCAGGCACGCCACCGCATTCGGAGTGAAATCCAAGAGGCGAAAGCCGAAGGTGTGCATGATGTCGCAGAAGAAATCGGAAAAAGGGGGGCATAGCCCGCAAGAAAGGTAATCGACAAAAAAGGGCGGCGTAAGCGGCAGGAATGACGCACGTCGCTGGGTGCCCCGAATTCTCCCCCCGCCCCCCCGCCGCCTTCACTCCCCATAAGGGCATGAAGGAGGCCCAGAGCTCCCGAGCATCAACCGACGAGGGGAAGAAGAAGGCGGACCTCGTCCGGTCCCCCGACAGCGCGCTCTCCGGCGGCTCCATGGTCCCAGGGCCCTTGGCCACCCCCTTGGCCTTGACGGATTTGGGCGCCATGGCGGCCGAGAAGTCTAGAGGATTGAGAAAGAGGGGTGGCGGAGCAGCGACGGCGAAAGCTTAGGGAGGAAGGAAGCAAGGAAACGGCGGCTCTGAGATTGGAAAAGGCACGAGGGAAGAGAAGGAAGTGAGCAGCGTGCCCGCGGTTATTCCTTCTTATGGGGGAAAACGTGAGCCGCCTCCTTTCACATTAACTGTGATGTGACGCATGCCCGCGGGAATCAACCACACGCATGCCACCCACGTCACACGCGCCTCCCCACGTCGCGCCACGCGCGGGAAGCGTGGGAAGCGTAGCGCGCGAAGAAACTTACCGCGGTAAAAACCGCCCCGTCTGCCCGCGCACCATTTTTTGGGCCTAGCCCAACGACGTGATTGCTCTTACATGTGGCCCAGGCCCGGGGGCTCCTGTCGGTGTACAAAAAGAGGGGTACACTTTTTGTACCCCTATAATTGTGCACGGGCGCCGAGCATGGGCACCACCAAGACCGGGCAAGGCAAGGGAGGTGAGCCAAGGTAAGGCCAAGCTTCGAGAGGAGCAGAACGACGCCAAGACCAAGACCACAAAGAGCAAAAGGGACGAAGCGGACTCCCCCGGCGAGATCCTTGCCGGGAGGCGGTTTTAGCAAACCCGGCAAGACCCTTGCCGTGGCAGCTCGCCCCACACCTACGGAGCGAGTCACCCTTGAGTCCACTGCCCCCATGGGGCAAGGATTCGGGAGACATCCCCATGGTGGCATGCAAATCTTTGGGAAGACATTCAAGATCAGATACACACTATAGAAGATGACGACCCTTGGCGGGATCCCAGCCAAGGGTGACCACAAGGCCACCGGCAAGAGCCTTGCCGGGGATGACAGCAGGCGCCCCGACAAGACCCTTGCCGGGGCCCCGGCAAGGCCCTTGCCGAGAACACCCGAAGGGCCACCATCAGGCCCACGCCAATCAACCCTCCACCACCGTTCGCATGCAGCTGCCGACCCAACCAGTTGGGCAGGCACCTGCGTGGCAGCAAGCGGATCTTCGTGGAGACCCACCGTTGCGCCACCTCAGCTGCCTGCCTGTCTACATGGCACCGCGGGCACCGCTGGCCAGGGCGCGTGTCAACATGAGAGGGAGCAGCGACTGACGAGACAGGGCTCTCCGCCGTCCCCGATAAAGCAAGGACACCTAAGCAAGCCGCATTAAATGCGCCTTGTCATGTAATGCGAGGGATAAACTCGCATCACTGTACCCTTTCCACCTCCTGTGTGCCACTGTGGCAACTCCTTTCCCTATAAAAGGAGGCCCAAGGCGACCAGGAGGAGGATTCGGCTTTTTGGAGCTCCTCATGCCCCATAGCTAGTCCAAGAACACAGATAAACAAACCACCAAGGCAGGAGTAGGGTTTTACGCATTCTCGCGGCCCGAACCTGGATAAAGGAACCGTGTGCTATCTGTTTGATCCGCTCTTCTCACGACCCCGCGCCCCGCAACCGTAGTAGGGATTCTTGTGATCCCATAGGTGTCGTTCCCACCGACAGTCCCATTATTTTTGGTAGACCCTTCTTGAATACTATTAATGCTAAGATTGATTGTGAAAAGGATACTGTTACAATTGGCTTAGACGGTATGTCTCATGAGTTTAATTTTGCTAAGTTTCGTAGACAACCTCGTGATAGAGAATCACCTAGTAAGGATGAGATTATTGTTCTTGCTTCTATTGCCATGCCTCCTACTGATCCGTTAGAAAAATAATTGGTAGACCATGAAAACGATATATTTATAAAGGAAAGAAGGGAAATAGATAAAGTGTTCCTTCAACAGGAACCTATTATGAAACATAACCTTCCCGTTGAAATTCTTGGGGATCCCCCTCCACCCAAGGGTGATCCCATGTTTGAACTCAAACCATTAACTGATAATCTTAAGTATGCTTATCTTGATGAAAAGAAAATATATCCTGTTATTATTAGTGCTAACCTTTCAGTGCAAGAAGAAAAAAGATTATTAAAAACTCTGAAGAAGCACCGTGCTGCTATTACTCTGGATGATCTTAAGGGCATTAGTCCCACCTTATGCAAACACAAAATTAAATTGGAGGAAGGTGCCAAACCAGTTAGAGATCCTCAACGACGATTGAATCCTAAGATGAAAGAAGTGGTAAGAAAGGAGATAATAAAGCTCCTTGAGGCAGGTATAATTTATCCCGTTGCTGATAGTGATTGGGTAAGCCCTGTCCATTGTGTTCCTAAAAAGGGAGGTATTACTGTCGTTCCTAATGATAAAGATGAATTGATCCCGCAAAGAATTATTACAGGTTATAGGATGGTAATTGATTTCCGTAAATTAAATAAAGCTACTAAGAAAGAACATTACCCTTTACCTTTTATTGATCAAATGCTAGAAAGACTATCCAAACACACACATTTCTGCTTTCTAGATGGTTATTCTCGTTTCTCTCAAATACCTGTGTCAGCGGGGGATCAATCAAAAACTACTTTTACTTGCCCTTTCGGTACTTTTGCTTATAGACGTATGCCTTTTGGTTTACGTAATGCACCTGCTACCATTAAAAGATGTATGATGGCTATATTCTCTGACTTTTGTGAAAAGATTTGTGAGGTATTCATGGATGACTTCTCCGTTTATGGACCCTCTTTTGATGATTGCTTGAGCAACCTTGATCGAGTTCTGCAGAGATGCGAAGACACTAGTCTCGTCTCGAATTGGGAAAAGTGCCACTTTATGGTTAATGAAGGCATTGTCTTGGGGCATAAGATTTCCGAGAGAGGTATTGAAGTCGATAAGGCTAAATTTGATGCTATTGAAAAGATGCCATGTCCAAGGACATAAAAGGTATAAGAAGTTTCCTTGGTCATGCCGGTTTTTATAGGAGGTTCATTAAGGACTTTTCTAAAATCTCTAGGCCTTTGACTAATTTATTACAAAAAGATATTCCTTTTGTCTGTGATGATGATTGTGTAGAAGCATTTCAAATACTTAAGAAAGCTTTGATCACTGCACCTATTGTTCAGCCACCTGATTGGAATTTACCTTTTGAAATTATGTGTGATGCTAGTGATTATGTTGTAGGTGATGTTCTAGGGCAAAGAGTTGATAAGAAATTGAATGTTATCCAGTATGCTAGTAAAACTCTTGATACTGCCCAGAGAAATTATGCTACTACTGAAAAAGAGTTCTTAGCAGTTGTGTTTGCATGTGATAAGTTTAGACCTTATATTTTTGATTCCAAAGTTACTATTCACACTAATCATGCTGCTATTAAATATCTTATGGAAAAGAAAGATGCTAAGCCTAGACTCATTAGATGGATTCTCCTGCTCCAAGAATTTGATTTACATATTATTCATAGAAAGGGAGCTGAGAACCCCGTTGCAGACAACTTATCTAGGTTAGAGAATGTTCTTGATGACCCACTCATGTCTACTACGCAAACTTCTTCTTGTAGACTTTGTTGGGCCTGCAAGTGCACAGGTTTGTAGGACAGTAGCAAATTTCCCTCAAGTAGATGACCTAAGGTTTATCAATCCGTGGGAGGCGTAGGATGAAGATGGTCTCTCTCAAACAACCCTGCAACCAAATAACAAAGAGTCTCTTGTGTCCCCAACACACCCAATACAATGGTAAATTGTATAGGTGCACTAGTTCGGCGAAGAGATGGTGATACAAGTGCAATATGGATGGTAGATATAGGTATTTGTAATCTGAAATAATAAAAACAGCAAGGTAGCAAGTGGTAAAAGTGAGCGTACACGGTATTGCAATGATAGGAAACAAGTCCTAGGGTTCATACTTTCACTAGTGCAAGTTCTCTCAACAATAATAACATAGGTAGATCATATAACAATCCCTCAACATGCAACAAAGAGTCACTCCAAAGCCACTAATAGCAGAGAACAAACGTAGAGATTATGGTAGGGTACGAAACCACCTCAAAGTTATTCTTTCGGATCAATCTATAAAAGATTTCGTACTAGAATAACACCTTAAGACACAAATCAACCAAAACCCTAATGTCACTAGATACTCCATTGTCACCTCAAGTATCCGTGGGCATGATTATACAATATGCATCACACAATCTCAGATTCATCCAACCAACATAAAAGTACTTCAAAGAGTACCCCAAAGTTTCTACCGGAGAGTCAAGAACGTGTGCCAACCCCTATGCATAGGTTCCCAATGTCACGAAACCCACAAGTTCATCACCAAGACATAAATCAAGTGTTCTCATAAAAGACTCAATCCGATAAGATAACTTCGAAAGGGGAAACTCAATTCATTACAAGAGAGTAGAGGGGGAGGAGAAACATAAGATCCAACTGTAATAGCAAAGCTCGCGATACATCAAGATTGTGCCATAGAGGAACACGAGAGAGAACACGGGAGAAGAGAGATCAAACACATAGCTACTGGTACATATCCTCAGCCCCGAGGGTGAACTACTCCCTCCTCGTCATGGATAGCACCGGGATGATGAAGATGGCCACCGGTGAGGGATCCCCCCTCCGGCAAGGTGCCGGAACAGGTTCCCGAGAGGTTTTTGGTGGCTACAGAGGCTTGCGGCGGCGGAACTCCCGATCTAGGTTCTGTTCTAGAAGTTTTAGTGTACGTAGGTATATACGGGTGAAAGGAGTACGTCGGTGGAGCTACGGGGGCCCACGAGGCAGGGGGCGCGCCCAGGGGGGTGGGCGCGCCCCCCACCCTCGTGAGCACCTCCTGTATCTTCTGACATGGACTCCAAGTCCATCAGGTGGGTTTCCTTCCAAAAATAACTTCTCTAGTTGATTTCGTTCCGCTTTTGACTCCGTCGATATTCCTTTTCCTCGAAACCTTTGAAATAGGCATAAAACGACAAATCAGGCTGGGCCTCCGGTTAATAGGTTAGTCCCAACAATAATATAAAAGTGGATAATAAAGCCCAATATTGCCTAAAACAGTAGATAAAGTAGCATGGAGCAATCAAAAATTATAGATACGTTGGAGACGTATCAAGCATCCCCAAGCTTAATTCATGCTCGTCCTCGAGTAGGTAAATGATAAAAAAGATAATTTTTGATGTGGAATGCTAGTTGGCATAATTTCAATGTAACTCTTCTTACTTGTGATATGAATATTCAGATCCGAAAGATTCAATACAAAAGTTCATATTGACATAAAAATAATAATACTTCCAGCATACTAATCAAAGTAATCATGTCTTCTCAAAATAGCATGGCAAAAGAAAGTTCATCCCAACAAAATCATATAGTTAGGCTATGCTTCATTTTCACACACAAAGATGTTCCCAACTTCTATACCCCGATGACAAGCCAAGCAATTGTTTCATACTTAAATAATCTCAAACTTTTTCAACCTTCACGCAATACATGAGCGTGAGCCATGGATATAGCACTATGGGTGGAATAGAATATGATGATGGGGATTGTGTGGAGAAGACAAAAGGAGAAAGTCTCACATTGACGAGGATAATCAACGGGCTATGGAGATGCCCATCAAATTATGTCAACATGAGGAGTAGGGATTGCCATGCAACGGATGCACTAGAGCTATGAATGCTCAACAAAAGAAAACTAGTGGGTGTGCATCCAACTTGCTTGCTCATGAAGACCTAGGGCATTTGAGGAAGCCCATCTTAGGAATATACAAGCCAAGTTTTATAATGAAAAATTCCCACTAGTATGAAAAAGACAACTTATGAGACTCACTATATGAAAAACATGGTAATACTTTGAAGCACAATATATGAGACTCACTACATGAAAAGCATGGTGCTACTTTGAAGCACAATATATGAGACTCACTACATGAAGAACAAGGTGCTACTTTGAAGCACAAGTGTGGAAAAAGAGATAGTAACATTGCCCTTTTTATTTATTTTCTTTTTTTTGGGCCTTTCTTTTTTTTGGCCTTTCTCTTTTTTTTGGGGCCTTTCTTTTTTTGGCCTTTCTCTTTTTTTTGTGCAATGCTCTAATAATGATGACCATCACACTTCTATTGATTACAATATAGGGATTACAACTCGAAACTAGAACAAGATATGACTCTATATGAATGCATCCGGCGGTGTACCGGGATGGTGCGATGAATCGAGAGTGACATGTATAAAAAATAATGCATGGTGGCTTTGCCACAAATACGATGTCAACTACATGATCATGCAATGGCAATATGACAAAAGTAATGTATGTCAAAATAATGATGATGGAAGTTGCATGGCAATATATCTCGGAATGGCTATGGAAATGCCATGATAGGTAGGTATGGTGGCTGTTTTGAGGAAGATATAAGGAGGTTTATGTGTGATAGAGCGTATCGTATCACGGGGTTTGGATGCACCGGCGAAGTTTGCACCAACTCTCAAGGTGAGAAAGGGCAATGCACGGTACTGAAGAGGCTAGCAAAGGCGGAAAGGTGAGAGTGCGTATAATCCATGGACTCAACATTAGTCAAAAGAACTCATATACTTATTGCAAAAATTTAGAAGCCATCAAAATCAAGTACTACGCGCATGCTCCTAGGGGGATAGATTGGTAGGGAAAGACCATCGCTCGTCCCCGACCGCCACTCATAAGGATGCACAAGCCAGGTACACTTCATGTTTCAAATTTGTTACACAACTTTAACCATACGTGCATGCTACGCGACTTGCAAACTTCAACACAAGTATTTCTCAAATCCACAATTATCAACTAGCACGACTTTGATATTATCACCTCCATATCTCAAAACAATTATCAAGCATCAAACTTATCTTAGTATTCAACTCACTCAAAAGAATTCTTACAAATCTTGAATACCAAGCATGTAGGATTATTTAAGCGAATTACCATGCTAATAACAACTCTAAAAATAATCTAAGTGAAGCATGAGAGTTCATATATTTCTTAAAATAGAACTACCACCATGCTCTAAAATATATAAGTGAAGTACTAGAGCAATAACAAAAACTACTCCGAAATATATAAGTGAAGATCAATGAGTAGCTAAATAATTATACAACTATGTGAAGACTCTCTCTCATTTAATAATTTCAGATCTTGATACTTTATTCAAACAGCAAGCAAAGCTAAAGAAAACTACATTGCAAGGATAGCACAACTCATGTGAAGAAGCAAAAACTTAGGCTCAACCGATACTAACCGATAGTTGTTGAAGAAGAAAGGTGGGATGCCTACCGGGGCATCCCCAAGCTTAGATGCTTGAGACTTCTTGAAATATTATCTTGGGGCGCCTTGGGAATCCCCAAGCTTGAGATTTTATGTCTCCTTAATTCCTCTCATATCATGGTTTCTCTTTTTATCAAAAGCTTCATTCACAACAAACTCAAAAAGAACTCGTGAGATAGGTTAGTATAAAACAATGCAAAACCTTATCATTTTCTACTGTAACAAATCACTAACATTATTATTCAACATTGAATACTAAATGCCTCTGCATATTTAATACTCCTATCCTCAAATATAATCATTAAACAAGCAAACAAACGCAAACAATGCAAACATAACAGCAATCTGCCAAAACAGTACAGTCTGTAAAGAATGCAAGAGTATCAATACTTCCCTGACTCCAAAAATTATGAACTAAAATTCCCACTGTAATAAATTTATCAGAGCTTTATATGCAAAAAGATTCAACATTATACCACTCTCTGACTTTTCTAGAGAATTTTTGCAACAGCGGTAAACTTTCTGTTTTCAAACAGCAACATGTATACTAGCAAAATAAGCATGGTAAAGGCTATCCTTAACTTTTTTATTGAAACTAAAGATGCAAAACATTATTCTAAACAACAGAAAGCAAATACTAACACAACAGATAATGACGCTCCAAGCAAAACACATATCATGTGGTGCATAAAAATATAGCTCCAAGTAAAGTTACCAATGAACGAAGACGAAAGAGGGGATGCCTTCCGGGGCATCCCCAAGCTTAGGCTGTTGGTTGTCCTTGAATATTACCTTGGGGTTCCTTGGGAATCCCCAAGCTTAGGCTCTTGCCACTCCTTATTCCATAGTCCATCGAATCTTTACCCAAAACTTGAAAACTTCACAACACAAAACTTAACAGAAAACTCGTGAGCTCCGTTAGCGAAAGAGGACAAAACACCACTTCAAGGTACTGTAATGAACTCATTATTTATGTATATTGGTGTTAAACCTACTGTATTCCAACTTCTCTATGGATTATAAACTATTTTACTAGCCATAGATTCATCAAAATTAGCAAACAACACAATGAAAACAGAATCTGTCAAAAACAGAACAGTCTGTAGTAATCTGTAACTAACGCAAACTTCTGGAACTCCAAAAATTCTAAAATAAATTGGTGGACCTGAGTAATTTATCTAGTAATCATCTGCAAAAAGAATCAACTAAATAGCACTCTCCAGTAAAAAGTTCTAGCTAATCTCGTGAGTGCTAAAGTTTCTATTTTTTACAGCATGATCGTAAAGACTTCACCCAAGTCTTCCCAAAGGTTCTACTTGGCACAAACACTAATTAAGACATAAAACCACATCTAAAAAGAATATAGATGGATTATTTATTACTAAACAGAACCAAAAATCAAGAAACTAAAATAAAATTGGGTTGCCTCCCAACAAGCGCTATCGTTTAACGCCCCTAGCTAGGCATGACGATTTAAATGATGCTCACATAAAGATAAGAATTGAAACATAAAGAGAGCATCATGAAGAATATGACTAGCACATTTAAGTCTAACCCACTTCCTATGCATTGGGATTTTTGAGAAACAACTTATGGGAACAATAATCAACTTGCATAGGAAGGTAAAACAAGCATAACTTCAAAACTTTAAGCACATAGAGAGGAACCTTGATACTATTGCAATTCCTACAAGCATATATTCCTCCCTCATAATAATTTTCAGTAGCATCATGAATGAATTCAACAATATAACCAGCACCTAAAGCATTCTTTTCATGATCTACTAGCATAGAAATTTTATTACTCTCCACATAAGCAAAATTCTTCTCAAGAATAGTAGTGGGAGCAAACTCAACAAAATAACTATCATATGATTGAAAATTAAGATCAAGATGACAAGTTTTATGGTTATCATTATTCTTTAAAGCATACATGTCATCACAATAATCATCATAGATAGGAGGCATGCTTTCATCATAGTAAATTTGCTCATCAAAGCTTGGGGGACAAAAAATATCATCTTCATCAAACATAGCTTCCCCAAGCTTGTGGCTTTGCATATCATTAGCATCATGGATATTCAAGGAATTCATACTAACAACATTGCAATCATTCTCATCATTCACATATTTTAAGCCAAGAATTCTATGTAATTCTTCTTCTAGCACTTGAGCACAATTTTCCTTTCCATCATACTCACGAAAGATATTAAAAAGGTGAAGCGTATGAGACAAACTCAACTCCATTTTTTTGTAGTTTTCTTTTATAAACTAGTCTAGTGCTAAAACAAGAAACAAAAAGATTCGATTGCAAGATCTAAAGATATACCTTCACTTACCTAGCCTCCCCGGCAACGGCGCCAGAAAAGAGCTTGATGTCTACTACGCAACCTTCTTCTTGTAGATTTTGTTGGGCCTACAAGTGCACACGTTTGTAGGACAGTAGCAAATTTCCCTCAAGTGGATGACCTAAGGTTTATCAATCCGTGGGAGGCATAGGATGAAGATGGTCTCTCTCAAACAACCCTGCAACCAAATAACAAAGAGTCTCTTGTGTCCCCAACACACCCAATACAATGGTAAATTGTATAGGTGCACTAGTTCGGCGAAGAGATGGAGATACAAGTGCAATATGGATGGTAGATATAGGTATTTGTAATCTGAAATAATAAAAACAGCAAGGTAGCAAGTGGTAAAAGTGAGCGTAAACGGTATTGCAATGATAGGAAACAAGGCCTAGGGTTCATACTTTCACTAGTGAAAGTTCTCTCAACAATAATAACATAGATAGATCATATAACAATCCCTCAACATGCAACAAAGAGTCACTCCAAAGCCACTAATAGCTGAGAACAAACGTAGAGATTATGGTAGGGTACGAAACCACCTCAAAGTTATTCTTTCGGATCAATCTATAAAAGATTTCGTACTAGAATAACACCTTAAGACACAAATCAACCAAAACCCTAATGTCACCTAGATACTCCATTGTCACCTCAAGTATCCGTGGGCATGATTATACGATATGCATCACACAATCTCAGATTCATCCAACCAACATAAAAGTACTTCAAAGAGTGCCCCAAAGTTTCTACCGGAGAGTCAAGAACGTGTGCCAATGTGACGCCCCCGATTCAATCGTACACTAATCATACACGCAAACGTGTACGATCAAGATCAGGGACTCACCGGAAGATATCACAACACAACTATAAAAATAAAATAAGTCATACAAGCATCATAATACAAGCCAGGGGCCTCGAGGGCTCGAATACAAGTGCTCGATCATAGACGAAGTCGTGGAAGCAACAATATCTGAGTACAGGACATAAGTTAAAACAAGTTTGCCTTAAGAAGGCTAGCACAAACTGGGATACAGATCGAAAGAGGCGCAGGCCTCCTTCCTGGGATCCTCCTAACTACTCCTGGTCGTCGTCAATGGGCTGCACGTAGTAGTAGGCGCCTCCAGTGTAGTAGTCGACATCGACGGTGGCATCTGGCTCCAGGCTCCATCGATGCAGTTGCATCAATCGTAGGTAGAGATAGGGAAAAGGGGAACAAGTCAACCGTGAGTACTCATCCAAAGTACTCGCAAGCAAGGAGCTACACTAGATATGCATGGATATATGTGTAAAGGACCATATCAGTGTACTGTACTGCAGAATTCCAGAATAAGAGGGGATAGCTAATCACAGCCGAAGACTACGCTCGGCAGCCTCCACCTTGCGACATGTAGCAAAGAGTAGATGAAGTTCTCCAAGTAGCATCACATAGCAATAATCCTACCCGCGATCCCTCCTCATTGCGCTCGAGAGAGAGCGACCACCGGTTGTATCCGGCACTTGGAAGGGTGTGTTTTATTAAGTATCCGATTCTAGTTGTCATAAGGTCAAGGTACAACTCCAAGTCGCCCTGTTATCAAGATCACGGCTATTCGAATAGATTAAACTTCCTGCAGGGTGCACCACATAACCCAACACGCTTGATCCCATTTGGCGGACACACTTTCTGGGTCATGCCCGGCCGCGGAATATCAACACGC
The DNA here is from genome assembly GCA_021605145.1 of Aegilops bicornis. Lineage (NCBI taxonomy): Eukaryota > Viridiplantae > Streptophyta > Magnoliopsida > Poales > Poaceae > Aegilops > Aegilops bicornis. The sequence goes on along the minus strand of CM038669.1, from coordinate 618,418,297 downwards.
CGCAGCCCCACCTAGGCTCAACAGAGAGGCCAAGACGCCGGTCTAAGCCTAAGCGCCGCGAAGTGCAGGCCCATCGCCCATAGCACACCTGCATGTTGCGTCTGTGCCGAAAGCGTAACTAGCCCCTTAATACAAGAGCAGGCTTACGTTCCAATCCGGTAGCAGCGCCACTCGGCTTGGCGTCACGAAGTGCCGGCCGATACCACGACGCCGGGATACCCATAACTACTCCCACGTAGATGGTTAGTGCGTCTGAGACCAAATGGCGGACTCAGACCAAATACCCAGATCTCGTTAAATGTGTTAAGTATCCGCGAACGCCGACCAGGGCCAGGCCCACCTCTCACCCAGGTAGTCTCAACCTGCCCTGTCGCTCCGCCTCAAAGATCCACTCGCGGGTGCTCCACAAGCCGACCCGACTTTAGTCACCACATGTATCATGTATAAGTATATAGTATATACCCGTGATCACCTCCCGAGTGATCACGGCCCGATAGTATAGCACAGCAGACGGACAAGAATGTAGGGCCATAGATGGAAATACTAGCATCCTATACTAAGCATGTAGGATTGCAGGTAAAGGTAACAACAGTAGTAACAAGGACATGCTATGCATCAGGATAGGTATAACGTAGAAAGCGGTAACATGCTACACTACTCTACTGCAAGCAGGATAGAGTAGAATAGGCAATATCTGGTGATCAAGGGGGGGGCTTGCCTGGTTGCTCTGGCACGAGAGAGGGGTCGTCAACTCCGTAGTCGAACTGGGCAGCAGCAGCGTCGGTCTCATAGTCTACCGGAGAGAAGAGGGGGGAAGAAACAATGAATAACATGTAAACAGATGCATATCGATGCATGGCATGACAAGTAACGATGCTAGGCGTGCCCTAACGTGGTATGAGGTGGTACCGGTTAAGAAACATCCGGGAAAATATCCCGGTGTTTCGTGGTTTTCGGCGAGAGGAGCGGAGGGAAAGTTGCGAGTTCTATAGGTTAGGGGTGTGTGGCGGACGAATGGACTGCGTATCCGGGTTCGCCTCGGCTGCTCGAGCAACTTTCATGTTGAAAATATTTTAATCCGAGTTACGGATTAAAAGATATGAATTTCTACAGATTTTATTAATTTCCGGAATTTAATTAATTATTTAATTAATTCGAAAAACAGGTTAATGACATCAGCATGATGTCATGCTGACATCAGTAGTCAACAGAGTTGACTTGGTCAATTCGACATGTGGGTCGATGGGACCCACTGCCATTCTCTCTGTTTAGGTTAATTACATATTAGTTAATTTAATTACTATTTAATTAACTTAACTAGTTAATTAAATTAATTAAACCGGATTAATTAACTTAAATAATTCATTAGATAATTAATTAATTAATAATTAATTTTATTAAATCATTCTTATTATTATTTATTATTCTTATCTTTATTTCTCTTTTTTTTTCTTAACGTTCTGGGGGCGGGCCCCTGTGTTCAGTGGCCCATGAGGCTAAACGGGTGCTGGTGCGGCGCTCGCCTGATCGGGCGCTGGCAGGCTGGCGTGGCAAGGCGCCGCAAGGCCAAGCGGGCGAGGCCAGACGCAGTGGTGGCTGGGAGGCCGACGGAGAGGCGGGGAGCACGGGCCACCGCAGCAGCGAGGCACCGGCTGAGGTGGCGAACGGCGCGGCCATGGTGATCCTCGGCCATGGCGAGCGGTGGCAATGACCGCCGTGGCAGGCTGCGGCCAGCAGGAGGCGCGGGATTTGAGCCTGGGGAAGCGTCGCGGAGGGAGAGGAGGCCGGGGTTGGAGGCGAGGCGACCAGGGGGGAGAGGGCGCGGCGACCGCGGGCGCCGGAGCGCGGACCTCGCGGTCGGGGGAGAACCGGGACGAGGCCCGTGCGTGAGGGGGCGTGGCCGTGCGTGGGTCAGTGGCAGCGGCCGCTGTGGGCGCGGGCGCTGGCGGGCGCTGGGCGCAAGCCGGAGCCTTGACGGCGGGCACGGCGCGGTGAGCGAGCGAGGGGGAGAGAGGAGAGGTGGCCTCACGGGGGGGGGGGGGGGGTTTGCAGGGGACGGGGCAGTGGGCGTGACGGCGGTCGGGGAGGACCGGCGAGGAGGAGGACGGGGACGGCGTTCCGACGACGGAGGAGCTCCGGCGAATGGCGCTCGGCGACGGCGGTTCGTGGCGGCGTCGGGGTCGATGGAGCGCGTCGGGGAGGAGGACGGAGAAGGGGCGGCGCCAAGGGAGGAGGACGAGGACGGTCCGGCGACGGGCGGCTACTCTGAGGCGCAAGGCGTCGGGGCTATGGGGTTCGTTCCCCCGATCCGATCTGGATCGGGGAGGAGGGGGGAGAGCGAGTGGGGGGGGCGAGTGGGGAGAGTGGAGTGGCGGCTAGGGTTGCGGGGGGGGGGCAAGGAGAGGAGTGGGGCGCGGGGTGGGCCAGTGGGCTGGCCGGCTGGGCCGGTTGGCCCATCGGGTGGGGGTTTCTCTCCTATTTATTTTTTTCTTTTGTCTTTTGTTTTTTTCTGTTTTATCTCTTTTCTTTTATTTATTTTCTTTCACTATTTTTATTCAACTCACGACATTTAAGTATTTTATAATTTTGTGTTTTCTTTACTATAATTACCCTGGCACTTAACTGCACACTCCGAACATTTTAGTTTAATATTTTGAAACTTCTGCCGTTTGACAACAATTTGAATCTGAATTTCGAACGGTTTGAACTAACGGGCGTTTAGCAACAGTAATGGGGATGACGTGGCATGATTAGCGAGGGATTACTGTAGCAAGATTATCCGGGCGTTACAGCCAACCCCTATGCATAGGTTCCCAATGTCACGAAACGCGCAAGTTGATCACCAAGACATAAATCAAGTGTTCTCATAAAAGACTCAATCCGATAAGATAACTTCGAAAGGGGAAACTCAATTCATTACAAGAGAGTAGAGGGGGAGAAGAAACATAAGATCCAACTATAATAGCAAAGCTCGCGATACATCAAGATCGTGCCATAGAGGAACACGAGAGAGAAAGAGAGAGAGAGAGAGAGAGAGATCAAACACATAGCTACTGGTACATACCCTCAGCCCCGAGGGTGAACTACTCCCTCCTCGTCATGGATAGCACCGGGATGATGAAGATGGCCACCGGTGAGGGATCCCCCCTCCGGCAGGGTGCCGGAACAGGGTCCCGAGAGGTTTTTGGTGGCTACAAAGGCTTGCGGCGGTGGAACTCCCGATCTAGGTTCTTTTCTGGAAGTTTTAGGGTACGTTGGTATATACGGGTGAAAGGAGTACGTCGGTGGAGCTACGGGGGGCCACGAGGCAGGGGGCGCGCCCAGGGGGGTGGGCGCGCCCCCCACCCTCGTGAGCACCTCCTGTATCTTCTGACATGGACTCCAAGTCCATCAGGTGGGTTTCCTTCCAAAAATAACTTCTCTAGTTGATTTCGTTCCGTTTTGACTCCGTCTGATATTCCTTTTCCTCGAAACACTGAAATAGGCATAAAACAGCAAATCTGGGCTGGGCCTCCGGTTAATAGGTTAGTCCCAAAAATAATATAAAAGTGGATAATAAAGCCCAATATTGCCTAAAACAGTAGATAAAGTAGCATGGAGCAATCAAAATTATAGATACGTTGGAGACGTATTACCCAACGCCTATTGATGATAGCTTTCCGATGAACAATTAGCGGTCGTTAATGCTTCTCGTCTTTGCTCCTTGGTATGCTGATTATGCTAATTACATTGTTGCTAAATTTATACCACCTAGTTTCACATACAAGCAAAAGAAAAAGTTATTTTATGATTTAAGACATTACTTCTGGGATGACCCACACCTTTATAAAGAAGGAGTAGATGGTGTTATTAGACATTGTGTACCTGAGCATGAACAGGAACAGATCCTACGCAAGTGTCACTCTGAATCCTATGGAGGACGCCACGCTGGAGATAGAACTGCACATAAGGTACTGCAATCTTGTTTTTATTAGCCTACTCTCTTCAAAGATGCTCGTAAGTTTGTCTTATCATGTGATGAATTTCAAAGAATTGGTAATATTAGTAGACGTCAAGAAATGCCTATGAATTATTCTCTTGTTATTGAACTGTTTGATGTTTGGGGCTTTGATTATATGGGACATTTTCCTGCCTCTAATGGTTATACACATATTTTAGTTGCGGTTGATTACGTTACTAAGTGGGTAGAAGCTATCCCAACTAGTAGTGTTGATCAGAACACTTCTATTAAAATGCTTAAAGAAGTTATTTTTCCAAGGTTTGGAGTCCATAGATATCTTATGACTGATGGTGGTTCACATTTTATTCATGGTGCTTTCCGTAAGATGCTTGGTAAGTCTGATGTTAATCATAGAATCGCATCTACTTATCATCCATGATCTAGTGGTCAAGTAGAGTTGAGCAATAGAGAGCTCAAAATAATTTTGCAAAAGACTGTCAATAGATCTAGAAAGAATTGGTCCAAAAACTTGATGATGCATTATGGGCCTATAGAACTGCATACAAAAATCCTATGGGTATGTCTCCATATAAGATGGTTTATGGAAAAGCATGTCATTTACCTCTAGAACTTGAACATAAAGCATATTGGGCTATTAAAGGGCTCAACTATGACTTCAAACTTGCCGGTGAGAAGAGGTTGTTTGATATTAGCTCACTTGATGAATGGAGAACCCAAGCCTATGAGAATGCCAAGCTATTCAAAGATAAAGTCAAATGCTGGAATGACAAAAGGATACAAAAGCGTGAGTTTAACTTAGGTGATTATGTGTTATTATTCAACTCTCGTTTAAGATTTTTTGCAGGAAAACTTCTCTCTAAATGGGAAGGTCCTTACGTTATCAAGGAGGTCTATCGTTCAGGTGCCATAAAAATCAACAATTTCGAAGGCACAAGTCCGAGGGTGGTGAACGGTCAAAGAATTAAACATTATATCTCAGGTAATCCTATCAATGATGAAACTAATATTATTGAAACCGTAACCCCGGAGGAATACATAAGGGACACTTTCCAGAACGTCCCAGACTCTGAAAAGGAGTAGGTATGTGGTACGGTAAGTAAACCGACTCCAAAACAATTCTAATGGAAATTTTTAGCAGTTTTGGAATATTTTAGAATTTTAGGAAGAAAGAAGTAGACCGGGAAGGACACAAGGCCTCCACAAGGGTGGAGGGCGCGCCCACCCTTCCTGGGCGTGCCCCCTGTCTCGTGGACACCTCGTGTGCCTCTCGGACTCCGTTTTCTTGCACGTTACGTATTTTGGTCGGTAAAAATTCATTATATAAACTCCCAAAGGTTTTGACCACCGTATCACGCAAATATCCTCTGTTTTTGTTTCAAGCTGTTTCTGTTACAGATTTAGAGCAATATGTCGTCTCAGGATCCGGAAGGGGAAAGCTATGTGGCTGATTACCTTGCAGACCCTAAGGTCAACGGGGACTTGGAGCATGATGGCTGGACCTCTGAAGAAGAGGAAGACTATGAGCCTAAGGGAAAGGAGGAGACGAGTTCAGATGAAGAGATACTACTTGTGCTTCCAAATATCCTTAAACCCAGTTTTGCCATGAGAGTCCACCATACCTACCTATGGATTGAGTAAGATCCTTCAAGTAAGTTGTCATGTTGCAGGAAATAAAAATTTCTATCTAAATATCTATATTGCTATCTAAATATGTACGATCTTGTTGTGGAAGTAATAAAAGCGACGGACTGCATAATAAAGGTCCAGATACAAGTGGCAATATAAAGTGACGTTCTTTTGCATTAAGATTTTATGCATCCAACCCTAAAAGCACATGACAACATCTGCTTGCCTCTGCGGAGGGCCTATCTTTTACTTTATGTTTTTACGTTATATTTTTACTTTATGCTTGAGTCAGGTGATCTTCACCTTTCCCTTTTTCATTTTATCCTTTGGCAAGCTTCTCGTGTTTGAAAGATCATGATATATATATCCAATTGGATGTAAGTTGGCATGGACTATTATTGTTGGCATCACCTAAAGGTGAATACGTTGGGAGGCAACACAATAAGCCCCTATCTTTCTCAGTGTCCAGTTGAAACTCTATAACCACAAGTACCGCGTGAGTGTTAGCAATTGTAGAAGACGACATGATAGTTGAGTGTGTGGACTTGCTGAAAAGCTCTATTCTTGACTCTTTCTGATGTTATGATAAATTGCAATTACTTCAATGACTGAGATTACAGTTTGCTAGCTCCCAATGAAGTTTCTGAACCATACTTGACATTGTGAATTGATTGTTACTTGAGCATAAGAAGTCATATGACAAAATCTATTTATGTTGCTGTTATAAGAATGATCATGATGCCCTCATGTCCGTGTTTTATTTTTATCGAAACCTCTATCTCTAAACATGTGGACATATTTTTCGATTTCAGCTTCCGCTTGAGGACAAGCGAGGTCTAAGCTTGGGGGAGTTGATACGTACATTTTGCATCATGCTTTTATATCAATATTTATTGCATTATGGGCTGTTATTACACATTATATCTCAATACTTATGGCTATTCTCTCTTATTTTACAAGGTTTACCATGAAGAGGGGGAATGCCGGCAGCTGGAATTCTGGCTGGAAAAGGAGCAAACATTGCAAACCTATTCTACACAGCTCCAAAAATCTTGAAACTCCACGAAACTTATTTTTGGAATTAATAAGAATTATTGAGCGGAAGAAACACCTCAGGGGGCCCACACCCTGGCGAGGAGGGTGGGGGTGCGCTCACCCCTACTGGGCGCGCCCCTGTCTCCTAGGCCTCCTGGTCCGGTGTCCATCTTCTGCTATATGAAGGCTTTTACCATGGAAAAAATCGTGGGCAAGCTTACGGGACGAAACTCCGCCGCCACGAGGCGGAACCTTGGCGGAACCAATCTAGGGCTCCAACGGAGCTGTTCTGTCGGGGACACTTCCCTCCGGAAGGGGGAAATCATCACCATCGTCATCACCAACGATCCTCTCATTAGGAGGTGGTCAATGTCTATTAACATCTTCACCAGCACCATCTCCTCTCAAAATCCTAGTTCATCTCTTGTATCCAATCTTGTATCCAAACCACAAATTGGTACCTGTGGGTTGCTAGTAGTGTTGATTACTCCTTGTAGTTGATGCTAATTGGTTTACTTGGTGGAAGATCATATGTTCAGATCCTTAATGCATATTATTACTCCTCTGATTATGAACATGAATATGCTTTGTGAGTAGTTACGTTTGTTCACGAGGACATGGGTGAAGTCTTGCTATTAGTAGTCATGTGAATTTGGTATTCGTTCGATATTTTGATGAGATGTATGTTGTCTTTCCTCTAGTGGTGTTATGTGAACGTCGACTACATGAAACTTCACCATTATTTGGGCCTAGAGGAAGGCATTGGGAAGTAATAAGTAGATGATGGGTTGCTAGACTGATAGAAGCTTAAACCCTAGTTTATGTGTTGCTTCGTAAGGGGCTGATTTGGATCCATATGTTTAATGTTGTCGTTAGGTTTACCTTAATACTTATTTTGTAGTTGCAGATGCTTTCAATAGGGGTTAATCATAAGTGGGATTCTTGTCCAAGTAAGGGCAGTACCCAAGCACCGGTCCACCCACATATCAAATTATCAAAGAAATCTTGAACGCTTGAATCATATGAGCGTGATGAAAACTAGCTTGACGATAATTCCCATGTGTCCTCGGGAGCTCTTTTCTCATTTATAAGAAATTGTCCAGGCTTATCCTTTGCTACAAAAAGGATTGGGCCTCCTTGCTGCACTTTATTTACTTTCATTGCTTGTTACTCGTTACAATTTATCTTATCATAAAACTATTTGTTACCTACAATTTCAGTGCTTGCAGAGAAAACCTTACTGAAAATCGCTTATCATTTCCTTCTGCTCCTCGTTGGGTTCGACACTCTAAATTATCGAAAGGACTACGATAGATCCCCTACACTTGTGGGTCATCAAACACCCGGAGCAATTTGAAGACTGGATTACACGTGAACAAACGAGGACTTTCGCCGATTGGTTGCAGAAACGTGCCATGCATGATGGCGATATTGAAGATGACTTGTACTCGTTGTCCCAGTTACCATCTTCAATATAATGACTTTCAAAGGGTATGAGATAAATGGGAATACATTTTACACGATCGCGCAAGATAAGAAGAGCACCAACAAAAACAGTGGAGTCCGCTTTGATGCAACAACCAACACGGGAAAGGAAACAGATTATGGTTACATAGAGGACATATGGGAACTTAACTATGGAGGTGGTTTGAAGGTCCCTTTTGTTTCGGTGCAAATGGGTCAATATGACACGAGGCGGGGTAACGGAAGACCCGCAGTACGGAATGACAACAGTGGATCTCAACAATCTTGCGTATGCAGACGAACCATTCGTCCTAGCCAATGATGTGGCGCAGGTTTTTTATGAGAAAGTCATGTCTACCAGGCCGAGAAAAAGAAAAGATAAGGAAGCGAATGGATCATACGATGAGCCAAAGCGCCACATAGTTTTTTCAGGGAAAAGAAACATTGTGGGAGTGGATGACAAGACAGACATGTCAGAAGATTATGAAAAATTTGATGAAATTGCTCCATTCACAGTGAATATTGACCCGAGCATCCAGTTAAATGATGAAGATTTTCCATGGCTACGGCGCAAAGGGACACACGCGAAGAAAAAGTTTCACACCCAAAGATCTAGGATGTGATCGGCTTTACTATCATCACTTTCTTCTGTGTTTCACACCCAGGAGGGAATCTCTGTAATAGTTAGGGTAGTTATGTGTTTGGGCATTTGAAACGCGAAGAAATTTTATATGCAAACAAAATATTTCTTGCATTTACTGATTTTTTCATCTAAATGACCCTGAAATTGAAAACCATTTCAAATGAACTCAGAAAAGGTTGAAAGTTGGCATGGTATCATAATTTCACCCACATAGCATGTGCAAAAAAGTATAGAGGGTTACCACACAAACTCGATGCACTTCGTGTGCAAAATGGACAATCTCTTTCGAAGTATCAGGGTTTCGGACGAAAACTCATCTGTTACAAAGGCATTTCATTTTTTAAATAACCTAAGCATTACCAAATTGAATATAATGATAAAACACACTAATATTAAACATAAGAAAAAAGAATCACTGAAAATTCTATTTTCAAAGTTAAGTTATTCACAAACTAGTGATTCACACAAATTTCAAATAATTCAAAATTTAAACTACTCAAATTTGAAAATTACCGGCACTAACAGAAAGTTCGTAATTTTTTGTACCTAAAGCAAAAATATTTACAAAGAAACTCTAAATACAGCAAAAAACAACTCAAAAATTAATAAACCAAAAAAATAAAGAAAAAAATAAGAAAATAAAAAAGCCCGCCTACTGGGCCAGAGCGGCCTGCATACGACTAGAAACCCATCGTGTTGTTGGGCCAGGATGCAGGCCCGCAAAGGCCCAGTAGGCCCACAAGGCAGCAGAGAACAGGTAGGCCCAGTAGGCCTGCTTTGGAGAGGAGCTCGAGACAGCAACCGCACTAGGGATTATAAACCAGTGCAGATGCCCCTCGGCTAGTGAGGTAGGACTAAACTTGCCGCATCAAGACTTGGCGCAAGACCACCTTTAGTACCGGGTGGTGGCTCCAACCGTACTAAAGGGTGGAGTCTTTAGTACCGTTGGTGCCACCACCCGGTACTAAAGGGGCGCGCTCACGCTTGGCCTGGCCAAAACAGACCTTTAGTACCGGTTGGTGGCTCCAGCCGGTACTAAAGGGGTGTTCTATATAAGAAACTGCTTCAAAAAATTCATTTCCTATCTCTCCCTCTGCTTCTTTCTCCTCTGCCCGGTAGCCGCCGCCCCTCATCGCCGCGTCCGTTAATGTCCCCGTCGCAGTCGCCGTCCCGGTCGTCCCCGCCCCTCGTCGCCGCCCCCGTCTCCATCGCCCGGCCGTCCCGTCCCGTCGTCCCGTCGCGCGCCCTTGTCGTCGCCGCCCCTTCCCATCGTCCCCGCCCGGCCGGTCACCGTCCCCGTTGTCGCCGCCCCGTCCCCATCCCCGTCATCACCGCCCGTCTCCGTCCCCATCACCGCGCCTCGCCGGTGAGCTCCTGCCCCAGCCGCCATGTCCACACACACACACACACACACAAACATATTAGTTTTTTAGTTATAAATTTTAGTTATAGAAATTTTTCTATTTTTTAGTTATAGAAATATCTATAGAGATGTTAGAAATTTTTCTGTTTTTTATTTATAGAAATATTAGAAATGTTATAGAAATGTTAGTTATATAGAAATGTTATATTTTTTATTTTTTAGTTATAGAAATATTTATAGAAAAGTTAGCAATTTTTTTGTTTTTTAGTTATAGAAATATTAGAAATGTTATAGAAATGTTAGTTATATATATAGAAATGGTAGAAATTTTAGAATTAGTTTTAGTTAGATGAATTAGATTAATGTCAAATTGTTAGAATTTGCATATAGAATTTTAGTTATCACAATCCAATCATTTAAAAAATGTTACTTTTTGCAGACATATAGTATTTGTTCTCGACGATATGCCCGGCTGGCATCCTCGCCGTCGACCCGTTCGCGACGACGTCCGGCTGACCCATGTCCAGGACTGGGCTCCGCCGGCTGGCACTGGGAGGTGCTGCCTGGAGGGGCGCGCCGCTTGGTGAGGAACCTGGCCTCGGGTCCCGTCGTCGACCCTGATCTCCTTTGGTGGCGTTCGCGTGGGCCACATTCGGTGCAGAGGGAGCCGGCCCCGCCGGAGGTGGTGCGTCGCCGTGTCAGGGAGGAGGACGAGCACGTCCATCGCTACATGGCTGCTATGGACGTTAGGTTCTCCAATACTTGGCAGGTTCTTTGGGTAGATGACCGGAGATATGATCCTGTGATGGTTCCTTATCTTTGGGTGTCCACCGTCCGCGCCCCAGGAACCGCGAGTGGCCTAGATTCTTCTGTAGTACTTGATCTTTATTAGGTACCTAGCCAGTAATGTATTCGATATATAATATTCGAGACGATGTATTCGAGATTATATATATTATTCGAGACGATGTATTCGAGATTATATATTAATCGAGACGATGCATATTATGTACTATATGATTCAGTTTTTCCTTATCGAATACTAAATTGTTTTATATTTCTTCTGTATTAGTTAAGTAAAAGCTATGGCGGACAATACCGGCAGAGAGAGAGAATAGGAATTGTTCGACATCATACGCAGCCCTCGCAGGCTAGATAATCTGAATGAAGCAGATGACGGCTCCCAATATCTGAACAATACCGGAGAGGTTGATGATAAGATATTCGATCTCGACGACCGATGTCGGTGTACTAGAGTAGGGGTACCCTAGTACCCCGAACTCGTGCACGGACAGTCGCAGCGCCCCACGGCCAGGCCGGCCTGATGGCCGCCTGGACCCTCAGTAGCTCCCCTGGAGCCATTCAAGAGCAAAGCAGTCAAGACCCCGGCAAGAGGAGCTTGCCGGGAAGGCCACTCAGGGCGCGAAAGAAACAAGGCCCCGGCAAGAGGAGCTTGCCGGGAAGGCTTGGCGGGCGCCGAACCCCCAAGCGCGACAAGGTTCCCGCCGCGGCAAGGCGCTTGCCGGGGCGGGCGACCTCTCTTCATCTCCGCTCCAGCTCACCCGCCAACGTGTCACCACGGGGCTCCCCCAAGGACGCGTGTCGGGGGGCTGTGCAGCCAGCGGAGAGTAGCGACAAGCAGCGTTGACAAGCTACCATCGTGGCGAACGGAGGCGCACTTAACGGTCCTCGCTGTAATCGTTTCGGGCGACCGAGACGGGCATTGATGACTCTTGTCCCTTGCCGTCGAGTTAGGTATAGGTTATCAGACATCGTACATAGCGGTGTACCAACCTATGTTTTTACTGCCTTACCCTTGTCTACTTGCCATATGTGGTAACCCCTTGTGCCTATAAAAGGAGGCCCGGGGGCAACGTAGAAAGGGTTCGGTTCGGCTCGATAGAAAACCACACTCACGCTAGGTCTTGTAGCCAGCATTGCTCCCTAGGAAGAACACAAGATAATCCACAAAGCAGCAGTAGGAGTATTATCTCTCCGGAGAGCTCCGAAGCTGGGTAAAAATCCGCTCGTGTGCATCGCCTCGATCTGCTCTTTGTGCAATCTCCGCCCCCTCCGAACCACAAGGGACCAAGGTCCCATAGGTGCTCGTGGGGCACGACCAGCACACCCCCGACATCTTTGGCGCGCCAGGTAGGGGGCGTCGAGGCTGTGCGAACCTGACCCGGTGGTCGCTTGAGCAACTTCATCGACATCTTCGTCGACATGGCGCCGAAGAAGAAGCCTTCGGCGACAGCTGAGCCGTCCGCGTCGAACCCACCACCGGAGCCGTCAGGCGGTGGGGGAAACGCTGGCGGAGGGACCGACGTTGCTGAGAAAGCCCACGATGCCGCCAGGTCCAAGGACAACGCGGCGCGGGCGTCGGCGTCCGAATCTGCACCGCGTCCATCGCAGGAGGCGCGGGACAGACAGCGCCACGATACCCGCGGCGCCATACGCTCATTGGATCAAGGCCAAGCTGGAGGGTCCCGAGGCCCTCGAGACCCGCATGCGCCCCAGCATGCCGGTACGAGTGGGGTACGGTCGCTGGGGCGGGATGCTGCTCCTCCTAACTTGGTTAGGAGTCCGAGCACATCCCGTTCTTCGCTCCGTACACCATTGCCGCCAACCACACCAGCGGAAGCCTTGGCAAGAGCTCAATTACTCCTAGATTACCCTCCAACGGCCGATAAGGTCGACGAATGGAGGGCCACAATTCAAAGTCTCATCGGCTTCGCTTAACGGGCGACGCCCCACGGCAACCAAGTGCCGCAAGCCGCGACGGGGCGACAAGGCGCGAGCCGATGGCGACGAGACTTGCGGGGGTGCACCCACCGTACACTCCCCTTCCCGAAGGCCAAGATCGCTGACTCGCCGGATCCACCTCGACAGCGACTCTACGGCGTCGTCGGATCCACGAGCCCGTCGCGACCAATGCCAAGTTCTTCGGGAGCGACAAGAAGAGGACGCTCGAACCCGTATCGAGCGTCGAAGAGAAGCGCGCCGTCAATCCGACCAACGCGCCGGGCCCACCGTTGATATGCATGCGCCAGGGGAACCAGGCGACTTGCCGTACGCGGTAGGTTGCCCTGCGTTCACTCGTGAGCTGCGGCAAGTCCGGTGGCCCGACAAGAAGAACTTCAAACCAGATGTGCCGGAGAAATACGACGGCGGGACACACCCATCGGAGTTCCTCAGCATCTACACCATCGCGGTGCAAGCTGCGGGGGGACGAGACGACAAGATCCTCACCAACTACTTCCCCTTGGTGCTCAAGCCAAATGTCAGATCTTGGCTCATGCACTTGCCGGATGGCTCTATTTCTTCTTGGGCAGATTTGTGCCACCAGTTTGTTGGTGCCTTCACAGGCGGCCACAAGCCTCATGGCCGTGAGAGTGATCTCCACTTGCTTGCCCGAAGGAGGGGAGTCCTCGCAAGAAATTCATCCAGAGATTGAGTCGAGTGCACTACAACATCCGAGTCGTACACCCTGCTGCAGTGATCAGTGCTTTCGTTCATAATGTTCGAAATCGCAGGATGAGGTAGGAGTTGGGGATGTGCAAAGTGAAAGACGTCAATGAGCTCTACGCCCTGGCCGACAAGTGTGCACGCGCTGAAGAAGGAAGAAGGCTCCCAGGAGAGAATGTGGGAGCAGAGTCTGACAGTGAAGGGACCGCCCCGGCAAGGAATAGCCGGCGGCGGAACAATAGGAGGAAGAAAAACCAAGAAGTACTAGTTGTCGAGCAGTCCGGCAAGGATGGTGCCGCCAACAAAGCCAAGGCCGGTGGCTCCGGCAAGGAGATTGCCGTTGACGCCGACCGCCAAGCTGTGGCGGCCGCCGACAAGCCTGACGGCTCCAACAAGCAGTACTGTAAAATCCACCGCACTAAGGGCCACGATCTCCAAAGCTGCAAGAAATTAAAACAGCTTGTTGAGCTACAGAAAGCTGAATACGAGCGGCGAGACAAAGAGAAGGCCCAAGAAGGTGCAGGTGCGGCAAGTAAAAAGAGACCCGGTCGGGGAGGACGCCGCGGCAAGGCCAAGCAGCGGCAAGGAGACAGACCTCCCCGTGGCCGCGACAAGGAAGAAGATGAATATGAAGATGACGAGGATTATGAAGACGATGAGGCTGATGAGCAGGCAACAGAGGTCCTTTGCGTCGACGGTGGTGCATCTCTGCATATCTCGCACCGCCAACTCAAGCAATGGATGCGTGAGGTCAATGCAGCAGAACCATCCATAGAGTCACGCAAACCTCTGAAGTGGTCCAGCACGCCCATCATCTTTGACATTGAGGATCACCCTGATCGCATCACTGCGGTCGGGTGTTTGCCGATGTTGGTATCACCAACCATCCGCAACCTCAAGGTCACAAAGATACTGGTTGACGGCGGGGCCGCCTGAATTTGATCTCCTCCGCAGTACTCCAGAAGCTCCAAATCCCTGACAGCGAGCTCGAAGAAACTGGTACTTTCCAAGGAATCAACCCAGGAAGGAGCAAGCCCAAGGGGAAGATCACGTTGCCGGTAACATTCGGCAGCGAGCTCAACTTCAGAACTGAGAGGGTCACGTTCGACGTCGCCGATTTCCCATTGCCCTACAATGGCATACTTGGTCATTCAAAGACTCGCCAAGTTCATGGCCGCCTCTCATTATGCTTACAACCTACTCAAGATGCCTGGCCCGATAAGCATCATTTCTGTCCATGGTGACAAGAAGGATGCACTTATCTGCGCCGACAAGATTTACCGGGATGCAGCGGCGGCACCAAATAGCAAACCACTTGCCGCTGAAGCTCCCGGGGGGAAGAAGACCGCCAGGTCCGGCAAGAGCTCTGTTGCCCACTCCGGCAAGCGCACCTCTTCGGAGTGCTGCGCTACCGTCGAGGACGCACCATTGAGATCCACCGGCAAGTGCAACAAGACGATGGCAGCTCCGCCAAAGACCAAGAAGGTGCCCGCCAAGGAGGACGGCAGACCGGTGGTACCTTCACCATCGGTGCCACGCTTGATCCTAAATAGGAAGGCGAGCTCGTTGCTTTCCTGCGGGCGAATGTCGATGTGTTTGCATGGCAACCATCCGATATCCCCAAAGGTTCCTGTGAAAGTAATTGAGCACCACCTAGCTGTTCGTCCTCACGCCGAGGCCCGCTGTGCAAAAAAGTTAGAAACAGGCAAAGGAGCGCCAAGAGTTCATAGCAGAAGAAATCAAGAAATTGGAAGCAGCAGGGCTTGTCAGAGGAGTCCTCCACCCCATGTGGTTGGCCAATCCGGTAGTGGTACGCAAAGCTAATGGGAAATGGAGACTTTGTATTGACTTCACGGATGTTAATAAAGCTTGTCCCAAGGACCCATTTCCCTTGCCGCGTATCGACCAGATTGTTGACTCCACGGCCGGATGCGATTTGCTCTCGTTTCTTGATGCATATTCAGGATATCATCAGATCTTCATGGCAGAAGAGGACGAAGAGAAAACCGCATTCATCACGCCATGTGGCACGTACTGCTTTATACGGATGCCTTTCGGTTTGAAGAATGCTGGTTCAACCTTTGCAAGGGTAGTCCATGATGCCTTTGGACCACAGATACACAGAAATGTAGAAGCCTACATGGATGATATACTGGTCAAGAGCAAGGACAGAGCGACTACGGTTCAGGATTTGGATGAGACGTTTGCAATCCTCGCGCAAGATCAACCTCAAGCTCAACCCCGAGAAGTGCGTGTTTGGAGTCCCTTCCGCAAGCTTCTCGGTTCTTTGTATCTCAGCGGGAATTGAAGCCAATCCCGACAAGATCAAGGCCATCGAAAGCAGATCGAAGCACCACAACGCGTCAAGGATGTCGGGAAGCTTGCGGTTATGGCTGCTCTCAAAGAAGTTCATCTCTAAGTCTGCTGAGCATACCGCCGCTTTTTCAAGATTTTGAAAAAGGCAGGTCCAATGAAATGGACTCCCGAAGCGGAGGCTGCGCTGCAGGACTTGAAGAGATACCTGTCCTCCACTCCAATACTTGTCGCACCTAAGCCACAAGAGAAGTTGCTGTTATATATAGCAGCGACCAATCAAGTGGTTAGTGCTGCGTTAGTGGCGGAGAGGGAGACGGATGATGAGCCGGCAACCGAGGCAGGTGCGTCCAACGACAAGCGAGGGGCTTCGCCGTCAAGCCCTGGTCCCGACAAGGACGGATCAGCGCAGGGTTGCGACAAGGTACAGAAGAAGATGGTGCAGCGCCCAGTGTACTTTGTCAGTTCCCTTCTGCAGGGGGCTAGATCGAGGTACTCTGGGGTGCAGAAGCTGCTTTTCGGCCTTCTCATGGCCTTGAGGAAGCTGCGCCATTACTTCCAAGCACATGAGATAACAGTTGTCACTCGCTTTCCGCTAAAGAGGATTTTTCAAAATCCAGAAGCAACAGGCAGAATTGTTGAGTGGGCACTGGAACTGTCAAGCTTTGGTCTCAAGTTCGAAAGCACTTCAACTATCCAGAGTAGGGCATTGGCAGAATTCATAGCAGAATGGACGCCAACGCAAAATGAAGAGATTCCGGAGACAAGCATCCCCGTCAAGGAGGCAAATAAAGAGTGGCTGTTGTACTTTGATGGTGCTTTCTCGCTGCAAGGCGCCGGTCTTTGGCGTCGCTTATCGCACCCACCGGAGAGCACCTCAAGTACATAGTCCAGATGCACTTTCCCAAGGAACAAGCAACAAACAATACCGCAGAGTATGAAGGTTTGCTTGCCGCCTCGTGGATTGATGAGACCTTGGGATTAAGAAGCTCATTGTCGGGAGACTCACAGCTTGTCGTCCGCCAAGTGAACAAAGACTACGAGTCCGTTGATGGAAGCGTCGTCGATGAAGTGAGAAAGCTGGAAGAGCACTTTGAAGGCTCGCAAATGGAACACGTTCCAAGAGCGCAGAATGATATAGCTGATGGCCTCTCCAAATGTGCCGCACTTAAGTTACCTGTGGAACCAGGGATTTTTGTGCTCAAGCTGACTCAACCAACCGTGACACCTTCAACAGGACAGAGCAAGAAGAGAAAATTGGTTTTCGGCGACTACTTCCCGGCAGAGCTCTCTGAAGCCGCCGCCAAGAAGGTCCCTAAAACAAACGCAAATATCACTGAGGAGCAGTCTGCTCCGACAAACCATGCAGTTTGTATCGTTGAAGCAAACGCTCCCGACAAGCTTAGCTCCGGCAAGCTTGACGGGGAACATCAAGCTCCGGCGGACCTGCAGGTCCTTGCCGTAGAAGCTAATGGTCCCACGGTGATAGATGAGCCTTTAGTCCTTGTTGTGGAGCCACTGGCTCCAAAATGGGCGCAGCAGATCGTCCGTTTCCTTCAGACAGGAGAACTTCCCGAAGAGCAAGAAGAAGCGGAAAAAGTAGCCCGGCAGTCAAGTATGTACCAGTTTGTTGACAACATCCTCATGTAAGAAGACTCAACGGAGTGAAATTGAAGTGTATTTGCCGGAAGATGGATGTAAGCTGTTGGCAGAGATACACGGAGGCATATGTGGTCACCACATTGGCGCAAGAGCACTTGCGGCAAAGCCTTCCGGCAAGGTTTCTTCCGCCGAAGCCCTCCAGGATGCAACTGCACAAGTAACCAAGTGTGAAGCGTGCCAGTTCCATTCAAGACAGATACACCAGCCAGCTCAAGCTCTCCAGATGATCACTTTATCTTGGCCCTTCTCGGTCTGGGGGCTCGACATCCTCGGCCCCTTCCCCCGAGCTGTCGGGGGCTTTGAATACTTGTACGTCGCAATCGACAAGTTCACAAAGTGGCCGGAAGTGGAACCAGTGAGGAGGGTGACAACACAGTCAGCCGTCAAGTTCTTCAGGTCAATTGTTTGCCGTTTTGGGATTCCTAACCGGATCATCACCGACAACGGCACACAATTCACGAGTCGCACCTTCATGAAGTACGCCCAAGATCTTGGCGCCAAGATCTGCTTTGCTTCCGTTGCTCATCCGAGAAGCAACGGTCAAGCAGAGAGGGCGAACGCTGAAGTGTTGCGAGGACTCAAGACCCGAACTTTTGACAGGCTGCACAAGTGCGGAACGAACTGGATCGAGGAGCTGCCAGTGGTTCTTTGGTCGATCAGAACGACGCCAAATCGAGCCACTGGCCAGACACGCTTTGCTCTAGTCTACGGAGCGCAGGCAGTTCTCCCCACGTAACTTCAGATACGGATCGCCTCGAGTGCTCGCTTATGATGAGCTTGAGCAAGAGCAGCTGCGACAAGATGACGCGCTGCTCCTCGAGGAAGATCGTCTTCAGGCTGCTGTACGAGCTGCTCGTTACCAGCAAGCTTTGCGCCGCTACCATAGCCGCAAAGTTAATGCCAGAAGCTTCGAGGAAGGCGACCTTGTTCTTCGGCGCGTTCAATCCGCCAAGAATTCCAACAAGTTGACGCCGAAGTGGGAAGGCCCTTATCGGGTAAAATGAGTCACTAGGCCCGGCGCTGTCACTTTGAGACCGAAGATGGCATTCCGTGAGCAATTCCTGGAACATAGAGCATCTTCACACGTTTTACCCCGGAGGCGCGGGTGCCGGACCCCGGTCCGGCAACCACCCTTTTGTACAAGTCTTGCCGCTGTTGCATGTAATCCTTTGTACAAAGCCGGGCGCAGACCCCGTGCATCAGTAAAGCCTATGGTTGCGCACATTTTTGTTAATACATGCTTTCATAGTCATATATGCATGTGTTTACTAACAACCTTGTGCAGCACCCGCATCCCAAGTTTATAATGAGCCATTAGGCTTCACAACTTTCTTTTTCTTCTTTCTTCTCAAACAAGAAGGAGGTTCATCCACCCACAAGTTAACCGGGGAGGAGAGGAGGAGATAAGGGTGGGCCGACAAGTTGCCGCCGAGGAACCGTCGCCTTGCCGGAAAATGGACAATGTAAAAGCTAAGTTGCTAAGTTTAAGCGACCAGTTTTAAATTTTTGAGTTATCTTCCTCGAGCGATAAGTACTTTGTATGGAAAACCTGTGCGCGGAGGAACCAAATCGTGACTAGTCGCCCTTACTTGGTTTCGAGTCCGCTCAACAACTTAAGTGAGCTGCGGCTAGTCCACGACGAGGTTGCTTGTCGGTAGTGACCCCGCCAAAGGCTGCTTTGAAGTTCACTCGGCGCTCGCGGCAAGGGTGCCGCACCGGCAAGTTTCCCGGAAAGCGTAGGGCAGTAACATACAAGGGAAGAAATCGAGCAAAGGAAATAACAGTGCATTCGATTGCCTAAGATAGTGTATATTACAAAAATAGCTCACCGCGGCACTAGCTAAATCGTTCTCAGAACTGAAATAACAGCGAAGAAAAGGGCGGGCAGAGCCCGCACAAGAAGAAAATCGCGAAGAAGGGGTACCCGATTGAGACCTTCGCAGATGTGGCGGCGGAGATGACCCTCGTGCGCGGATGCGCCCGGGTCACCGTCGACCAAAAGAGGTAGTACCCATCCACCAGCTCCTTCCTGTTGAGCAGGGGGTCGAAGAGGGCCCGCTCTTTCCGCAGCGCCGCGAGCCGCTGCGCCTCGACGGATTTCACGCCCTTCCCCTTATCGGCCTTCGGAGCCATCGGGAGTCGCGGTGAAGGAAGCCGACGGCGTGGGTGGCACCGGTGGCAGTGGAGGGGGTGGAGCGTCGCTCTCTGAGGGCTCGAGAAGGAAGGGGAAAACGGCGGGGGTTTTCCGATGTGACAGCGAGGGCAAGTGGGCGTCCTGCCCCGGTTCCCCCGCTTATAAAGAAGAGAGGGGACGGGCGTTCTGATTTTTCCAAATAAAGAAAGCCCCACGATCTCCCCCACGACGCCACGTCCGACGCGTGCCGTTCGTGGGAGACGTGGTGGGTCCAAGGCAAATAACGGCGTAATCAAGACCACGCTACTGCAGTAATCGCTTTTGGGCCTGGCCCAACAGAGCTTGGCGCTGTATGACTCCAGTTCGGGGCTCCTGCCGGTGTACTAGAGTAGGGTACCCTAGTACCCCGAACTCGTCTGCGGACGATCATAGCGCTTCACGGCGAGCCGGCCTGATGGCCGCTGGACCCTCGATAGCTCCCTGGAGCCATTCAAGAGCAAAGAAGTCAAGACCCGGCAAGAGGAGCTTGCGGGAAGGCCACTCAGTATGCCGAAGGAACAAGGCCCGGCAAGAGGAGCTTGCCGAAGGCTTGGCGGGCGCCGAACCCCCAAGCGCGACAAGGTTCCCGCCGCGGCAAGGCGCTTGCCGGGGCGGGCGACCTCTCTTCATCTCCGCTCCAGCTCACCCACCAACGTGTCACCACGGGGCTCCCCCAAGGACGCGTGACGGGGGGCTGTGCAACCAGCGGAGAGTAGCGACAAGCAGCGCTGACAAGCTACCATCGTGGCGAACGGAGGCGCACTTAACGGTCCTCGCTGTAATTGCTCGGGCGATCGAGACGGGCATTGATGACTCTTGTCCCTTGTCGTCGAGTTAGGTATAGGTTATCAGACCTTTGTATA
Organism: Aegilops bicornis; assembly: GCA_021605145.1. Lineage (NCBI taxonomy): Eukaryota > Viridiplantae > Streptophyta > Magnoliopsida > Poales > Poaceae > Aegilops > Aegilops bicornis. The sequence continues at coordinate 618,397,729 of CM038669.1, read as the reverse complement.
TAGCGGTGTACCAACCTATGTTTTTACTGCCTTACCCTTGTCTACTTGCCATATGTGGTAACCCCTTGTGCCTATAAAAGGAGGCCCGGGGGCAACGTAGAAAGGGTTCGGTTCGGCTCGATAGAAAACCACACTCACGCTAGGTCTTGTAGCCAGAATTGCTCCCTAGCAAGAACACAAGATAATCCACAAAGCAGCAGTAGGAGTATTATCTCTCCGGAGAGCTCCGAAGCTGGGTAAAAATTCGCTCGTGTGCATCACCTCGATCTGCTCTTTGTGCAATCTCCGCCCCCCTCCGAACCACAAGGGACCTAGGTCCCATAGGTGCTCGTGGGGCACGACCAGCACACCCCCAACAACCGAGCTGATGAAGTCATGAACTATGATTATGATTATGATGACGCAGACAATGATGACACAGACAATAATGTTGATCTTGAAATAACAAAGACTACCGGCGAGGTATATGTATATAAGCAGGCATCTGGTGATCATCACATGTTTTTTTTATTTGAAGATATATTAACGAATCGATCTTTCTTCTTTCAGCCCTCTGGATCGAGCAAATCTGCTTCTACAGACAGCAGGACAAAGCGAGGCCCAGGCAAAAAGTTGAAGGAGAGTGTAAAGTACAACATCGACTCCATTAAAGCTAGTGGCGAACCCCTCACGCCTAAGAACATTGCGAACAAGTGGACTCGTCAGTACGGAGTTCTTGTGAAGGACCAACTCCCGATCTCCATTCAATAATGGAAAGAGCCAAAAACTAAACGTCAAGGTGTTACTTGGGTCGACGATAGAGCAAAAAAAAACCCTTTGGGAATCTCTGATGGAACATTTCACCCTACCAGATTATTTCACTGATGCAGATGTGCAGAAAGTCAAGGACGCTGCTCTTAAGAAGATGACAATTGCATTCAACACCCACAAGAAAATTGTATGGGCCAACTACCTCACTGCAGAAAGGAAGACTCCAGAATTCAAGGGAACACTGGAGAAGCAAAGAGAACACTGGGCCGATTTCGTGAAATTCAAGGAATCAGAATTATCTAAGGAACGGCCATAAAAAACAAGGCCAATGTCGCAAATAAGACACAGTTCCATAGGCTGGGTCCAGGTGGCTACGCGGTGGGAATGCCTAAGTGGGATAAGTCTGAGCAAGAGATGGAGGATGCAGGGGTCACTCCGGTTTCTCAGAGCTGGCCCCCCAGGTGCAGAACTTGGTTCTATGCGCATGGGGGGGCGTTGGACCCGAAGACAGGCCTGGTTTCGAAGAAGGCAATTCTAAAAGGAGCCGAACAAAAGATACTTGATGCAATAGAAGATGCTCGAAAGGGGGTGTTCACGCCCAATAGAGAGAACGACGAGCTTACGCGCGCCCTGGGAAATCCTAAACACCCGGGAAGAACATGAGGCAAGGGTGTTATTCCCTGGTATGAGGGCTTTTCGGAATGGAACGACGACTACAGGACCCGTGCAAGAAAGAAGATGGAGTAGGAGAATAAGAGGAAGCTGGAGGAGGAGCAGAGGAAGCAGGACGCAGAACGCCTTCAAGGCCTAGAGGGGCACGCGGACTTGGCACTCAAATTCCTGCAGCAGCAGATCGACTCACTTAACCAGGAAAGGGGGTCTCAAAGAGCAGCAGCAAGAAAGAAGCGATGATCGTCCAGAATTGGATAGCACCGTCCCATCCATGCCGAGAAGCAGCGTTGGTTCCGCCCAGGCGACATAACGCTGGACGATACATACCCTGTGGATGACATCATAGAGAACACTAACTGTGAGCTACACTCCAAAATGAAGAACATATCCATGAAGGTGGCGGACGCCCTTGCTTTTACAATTACTCCTGAAGCAACCTTCCATTGCACCCCGATTCCAGAGGGTTATGCTCGTGTCTTGGTTGATGAAGTGGTGGACCCATATTCAGGGCTGCAGCTTGACATTCCTGGAGGTGACAACGAGCGCACACTGGGAGAGGCCATACATCGTATCATCCTATGGAGAAAGGATTGCATCATCTTTCGAAGTCCACCGACACCGCGTCTGCCGACTCCTCCTCGAAGTCCGCCACCGAGTCAGCAGACTCCCGCTCCTCCAAGTCCACGAACGCGTGAGCCGACTCCTCCTCAAAGTCTGCCACTTCCTCCAAGTCCACGAACGCGTGAGCAGACTCCTGCTTCAAGTCCGGCACAGCGTCAGGCCACTCCTCCTGTTTTAAGTCCGACACCGTGTCAGGCCACACCTCCTGCTTCAAGTCCGGCACAGCGTCAGGCCACTCCTCCTGCTCCAACTCAGCCACGTCAGCCGTCTCCGCCGTCTCGCAGAAGAGACACACCGCAACTATGGTGCATAGCGGTACGAGTCGGGGTAGTACCGGAAGTACAGGCGGAGACAAGCGATATAAATATGGTCCAAGCCTCGCTCCTCTTCCTCAGAGGCCTTACGACATGACCGAGGAGCAAAACGCAGCCATAGTGCGGGCCCAAGTGGACGCCCATTTTGGACCAAAACCGGCACCGCCGCCAATGGAGAAAGTGCCTGAGGAAAAGATTGACCACTTCATTCGTATGGCTAGACCAATAGCTCCCAAGCCTGTTGACTCAGACTATGAGCGCCAAATCAAGAAGGCACATCGAGCATGACTACAGAAGGAAGCGAGCTCGAGCTCGAGCCAACAAGCAGCTGGCCAAAAATGCGGGAAAACCGTTCCCCAGCTGGGAGAACAAGCGGCGCAATTGATCCCCCCACTTGTTGTGCCAAGAACACATGAGATGAGTACGCGCACCCAATATTATTGTGGGAAAACCGTTAACGTTCCCTAGCTTGGCGAAGTGGTAATAACCGAGGAGCATATAATGCAGGCTGAAATGCTCAAGATCACTGTTGGACAACTCCTCGAAATCGAGCCCATGTCTCCGCTTAGAGAGGAGGAAATAAAACGGAAATATGTCCGGGGCCAACCTTTTGTCGAGCCAGACAAGGTCAAGAACCTCCCAACAAGAATGTATGAATTGCATCAATGGTACATGAACATTACCAAGATCTCCAATCGAGAGTCCCTCATGGTGAATGTCAAGGAGGAGCATTACTTCCATGAGAAAGCTCTGTCCGTTGAGTACTCAGAACTATTTCAGTTATACAATCAAGACGCACTCGATAAATCTATCGTCAGTTGCTATTGTCTGTAAGTGATTTCTTTCTGTAATTTAAGTCTCAAGCTAGCTGTAGTGATCATTTTGATCAATCATTACATTACATGTAATTATCCTCAGTATATTCTTTTCTGTGGTATTATATGCAGGATGAAGATGTATGACATGAAAAAATCTGGACGCTGTGGCATTGGGTTCATTGACCCAAATACCATTAATGAGTACACATGGAATCTTCCAACTTCTCGAGTAAGTTTAGAGGAAAGCATGCTAGAGTTCTTCAAGCGCCTCAATACCAATGAAGATATACTACTTCCTTACAACTTCCGGTGAGTCACACTGTCTTGTACTACAAATTCTGTTTTTGCTTACTAGCTAGCTAGATGTTAATAATTACGTGTATAGGGTTTACGGTAGTTGATTAGTGTTATGCACATGCCCGATTAATTAAGACATGCAAACGTAGCGCATGCGATTTCCTAATCGGATCTTGTTAGACATTAAAATTGACAAAGGAACAGTTGAAGTACTGGACTCACTACTTAAAGAAGAAAGTGACTACACCATCGTGAAGGGGATAGTCAACAGGTAATTTCGATCATTACTAACTATATATCGACCTATTAATTTTGTTATTTCCTGATATGAACTATTTAATAACCCCTTCATTAATTTTCTTTGCCGGCGGGCAGGGCTTGGGAAAAGTTCATCAAGGTGACTCCAGGAAAATGGGCAAAAAAGCTGTTTTGGTATCGATCAAAGGTAAGTAATTAAGTAGTACTAGCTAGCTAGCTAGCTACCATCCCTTTAATTCTTGTTTCAATACCATTAATTAATTATCATGCTTGATTAATCACTATCTGATTCAATTCCATTCTCGTAAAGGCCCTGAAGCAGGCGCAGGGGAATGATCTGTCCGCATTCTACATTTGCGAGAAAATTCGCATGATGGCGTCCGAAAGGAGCAGATCTCAAAGATAGGACTGGGTACGTTTGTCAGAACACTATTCACAAATTTTTACACCATTATCGATATCTAGTCACACAGCTAATACACATGGATATTGATCTCCTTCTTAATGATTCAGAGAGGTGCGGGAGCAGCTCCTACCAACGGAGCACATACTAGCACTTCAAGAGGAAATAGCGGGATTTTTGCTCGACCAGGTCATAGATCCCAAAGGAGAATACTATTACCCGCTACTGCCCCCATGAACCACTTGTCATCGTACTCCGAAGGCACCAAGGAGAACATTTCACCCTACGATATTACAAATTGTACACGTTATGCATATATATAAATAGATTTTCTCGTACTTAGAACCGCATATATAACCGGTAGTAAAGGGGGGGGCCTTTAGTCTCCACTCTTTAGTGAACCGGCGCTAAAGCCCGGTTCTGCACTAGTGTATCTCTGAACCAGGCTTCGCCTCCATGGGATGGAGGGGAAGCTGGCCACATGCCCATCCATTTCGTTGAATGTCGATTTGTTGGTTACCTCATTCAAGTTCCAGGAAGCATTGAGATGGTGATATTGGATCTACATTACAACATATCTATGAACCCTTTTAATAAAAGTTGTGCATTAACACCTCTAAAATCTCCTCATCGGCATGTCGAGGTTCTATGAGCAGCCGGACCTCAAGTCATGGAGGTTGGATAAGAACAATAAAATGTTCAACAATGATTGAGGCTATAGAAGAGAACAAACAACGGTGATTGCTAAGTTTGTTATTACTGGAACCACAACGATCACGTCCAAGGCAACATCGCTGAGTCGTACCCACGGAATCCTCCAAGAGAGCAAGAGAGGCAAAGGATAAGAAAGCCCCCAAGGAGAACTCCGTAGACGACGAGGAAGGGAGAAATGAACATGAGATCAAAAGCGACGACGCGCATGAGCTATCGCAACTGAGTGTTAGTGGAGGAGGGAATCCACGCCACGGGCGATCTAGAGAGACTTTTCATGGTAAGCTAAGGTTGGGGTATTGAGGGGTGAGGGGAGCCAAAACCATGCAGATTGTGAGCACATGATGATCCCCGTCCGGGGGAAGGTAGGAGCGGTGTAGACTCCTCCACTGGACTCAAAGCTAAAATGTCCATTCTGATTCCCCAATAGTAGTCTGGAACAACCATCACATAATTGATAAGTTTTTTTACGCTGTAATAGTATCGGGACGTATTACAAACAATTGTATTGCAAGTCCACAACCAGCAACTTATGATGTATTGAATGATGAACCAACAAAAGAATCTGAGCTTTCGGTTAAAATATTGCGTTTGCTGAGAGTCCTAAGGCAATTATAGTTTTGTGGGTCTGCATGACTAGTATTTCGTAGTATGTGTGCCCCGCAAATACAAACATCCATGTAGTGAAACATAAATTTCTTTTTGACTATATACAGTGGAAGGATTCGAGAGAATCTACATTTCATTAGATAATACAAAAAATAGTACAATCACATTTACATAAGGACACAACAGAAACTTAAAACTACAAACTAGTCCCTACAAATTACAAATAGCACCCTAGATCACAAACCTAAATCACAATTAGGTCCTGATCAAATACACTGGCACAAAACCGATCCAAATGCCAACGAGGATCTAAACCAATTGGGGCAAAAGAATCGCCACAATGACATAGCCACGAGTTACTGGCTTGGAGGAATAACCAAAGTTGATTACTCCACATGGTCGCTATTCAACCAGAGAATATAGTTGGTGTACGCTAGAGGCCAAAATTGCCAGAGAAGGGGGTGGAGAGAGGTCGCAAGGGACGAAAGCAATGGGAGGCTTAGAGGAAGAAGAACGACAAAACACCTATCGTCTCGGGGGCGATTCTCCAAGTTTGTAATGCATCTCACAACCTATCCTATGATGTATCATTTGGCCAACACACGAGAAGACGATAAAATCTTTTGCCTACTTGGTCGAGTGTACACTACATTATTTCTCACGGGAACGAGGCGTAGTAAAACAATCACTACTCCGTTCTAGCTATTCCCTCCCGATGGGTTTATAAGTCGGGCATGGGTGTTTAGGTCTTCATTTTGACTAGCATAACATTGAATATATATTGTATAAAAAATATACATTAGATTTGCTGTTAAATGCAGTTTCTAATCAGATAATATGTGTGACAGATTGTACATGTTTTATTGGTCAAATCGAAGACTTTAAACCCCATGCTTGATTTTAAACGCATTCGGAGGGAGTAGGCATGTTCATACCACAGACCAAAGAGCGTCTTGAGACGACAAAATAGTACATGCATGACCAAAACGATCAACACGAAACCGCCACTAGAATACACATTTACTTGATAGAGTCTAGGATCCTCTGGTGCTCTTTAGCAGACTTGGTCCATTGGTAAACGATGAAGAGTCCCCAGCAGACGGCGACGACATGGCCGGCATACCCGACGACGCGGGAGGCAAGGTACACCTTGGGCACGGCAGTGGACGGCTCGATGCACGTCATGAGCGCTCCGATGCCGAGGATCAAGACGACTTCGAGCAGAGTCAGCCGCCACAGGAATCTGCGCTGCGATTCTTGGCGGCGACGCCTCTGGCATCGTTGCGGGCGGCTGTGTCCTCCGTTCCGCCTCGATATCGTGAGGCGTCATCGATCGATCGATCGATCTGTGGTTTTTTTTTTGAGGATCATCGATCTGTGGTTTTGTTGTCTCTAATCTAATTTTAGATTGATTGATGATGAGTATATAATGTTGGCAACTCGACCACTTTTATTGTACTATACTGTTGGGAATTAGCACACAAATACACTGGTGGTTAACTGAAAACTGCAGCGGAAACAAGTAATCTCAGCACCACATCATGTACTAATTCAAGGATCGTTGCTTAGCACGGAAGGAAACATATGCAGCAGCATATATGGAGGCAGAAAAAAGTTACTCAGCAGACAAGACACTCCTCAGCCTAGTTTCTTGTGGTAGGAGTAAGTTTTCCTGACAGCATCAAGCATCAACAAAGAGACACCAGATTTTTACGTGAAAAACCCCTCAACTTGAGGGGAAAAACCACGGGCCGAAGCCACCCAAATCCTCTTCCACTATTATCAAATGTGGGATACAACAAGTTCTTCTCTAGACAGCACTAGAGGATCTCATCCATCAAGATTTTTGAATCTTGGATGAACACAACAGGATTTGGGGCTCAAGAACTAGGGATTGGAACAATCTCACCAAAGATGGTGGAACTGAAGCTTGAAGGAGACAAGGTAGTGGATCTGGACCATCACAACCTTGGGGAGGAGCTCCCTTTTCTTCTTCCTTCAATCTTCCTCTTCTTCCCTTGCTCTCTTGGTTTTCTCTCTTCTCTCTTGAAGGATGAACTATTTTTCGTCACTCTTGGTGGTGGCTGCTGGATGGAGGGTAAAGCATCCCCATCCACATATGTGCAAAGTCCAAAATGACCCTAGGTCATAACCCTAATGGGTAGTGGGCTTATGCACCTCTTTGGGCTGCCTAAAAGGTTTCAAATGGTCATCTCCTCACAGCCCACATGAGGAGGATATCCCAAAAAATCTCCCCCTCCGACTCATGAGGGGGGCACCGCCATGGCCGCTACCTTGCAACATGCTTGTAGCTTCTCATTTGGTAATATCTTGGTCATCATATCTGAACCATTGTCGTCGGCATGGATTTTCTCAAGTTTCAGCAACTTGGAACTCACAACATCTCGAATCCAATGGTACCTCACATCAATGTGCTTGGTTCGAGAGTGATAGCTTGAATTCTTGGCAAGATGAATAGCACTCGATTGTCAAAAACAGAACATACTTCTCTTGCTTCATGCCGAGCTCTTGCAAGAAGTTCTTCATCTACAAAACCTCCTTGCCAAAGATCAACCGCTGCAATGTACTCAGCTTCTGTAGTTGATGTAGAAACACATTTCTGCAATCTTGATTGCCATGACACCGCTCCCCCTGCATAAGTCATCATGTATCCAGATGTGGACTTCCTACGATCCTTGTCACCTGCATAATCAGATTCAGATAACCCTGCAATACAGGATCACCATTTCCAAAGCATAGACAAGATGTAGAAGTACCCTTGAGATACCTGAGAATCCACTCACTGCTTCCTAGTGAGCTTTACCTGGATTTGTCATGAACCAGCTAACAACTCCAACTGCATAGGCAATGTCAGGCCTAGTGCATACCACGGCATACATCAAACTGCCCACAGCAGATTGGTAAGGTACTTTCCTCATTTCTTCTTTCTCCTTCTTGCTTGTAGGACAATGTTTTGAATTCAGTTTGTGATGGCCTGCAAGTGGAGAGATAACAGATTTTGCGTCTTTCATATTGAACCTTTCAAGTACCTTCTCAATGTATCTTTCCTGTGAGATCCAAAGCAGCTTCTTTGATCTATCACGGGAGATCTTCATGCCAAGTATTTGCTTAGCTGGTCCTAAATCCTTCATGGCAAATGATTTACTCAATGCCTTCTTGAGGAGAGCAATCCTCTTTGTGCCATTTCCAACAATCAGCATATCATCAACATACAACAAGAGAATAATGAAGTCACCCTTGGCGTACCTCTTCATAAAGACACAATGGTCAGGTTGTGCTTTATGGTAACCAAGCCCAGTCATAAAAGACTCAAACTTCTTGTACCATCGCCGAGGAGCTTGCTTCAAGCCATACAAGCTCTTCTTCAATTTGCAAACTAAGTGCTCCTTGCACGCAACCATGAATCCCTCTGGCTGCTCCATGTATATCTCCTCCTCTAGGTCACCATGTAAGAAAGCTGTCTTCACATCAAGTTGTTCAATTTACAAGTCCATGGTGGCAGCCATGCCAAGCACAACTTCGGATCGAAGACATCTTGACCCTCGGAGAGAATATCTCACTATAATCAATTCCCTTTTTCTCGATGAATCCTTTCACAACCAATCTAGCCTTGTACCTTGGATGTGAGGTGTTTTCTTCAGTCTTCACTCAGACACCCACTTGTACTTGAGTGCTTTCTTGCCCTTTGGCAGTTTCACCAACTCAAAGGTATCATTCTCATATAGGGAATTCATCTCATCCTGCATGGCTTCTGACCATTCTTCTTTGTTCTCATCAGACATCGCCTCCTCATAGCATGAGGGCTCACCTGCATCTGTCATCAACACATATTGATGTGGTGGATATTTAGAAGAAGGAATGTGTCCTCTTTCACTTCTTCTTTGCTGTTGCACTGGTGGTGAATCAGGTGGATTTTCGTTGGCATCATCATTACCAACTTCATCATCATCACTTGATGGCTGCTCGCCACTTTGACTTGTACTGCCTTGATCAGTTGCATCTCCACTTGTCTTCGGTGTCATCATCTCCCCATGATTGTCATGCACGAGAGGAGGACGGATTGGATCCATATCAACTTTGAGGTGTGCTGGTCATTGTCTTCTCTGGTTTCCCAATATCTTTTATTGTTTCGTCTTCAATGAACACCACATCTCTGCTTCTCACAATCTTTCTATTGGCTGGATCCCACAACCTGTAGCCAAACTCTTCACTTGATTGACTGAGGTAGATGCACTGTTTTGTCTTGCTATCAAGCTTGGATCTCTCATCCCTTGGAACATGTACAAATGCCCTGCAACCAAAGACCTTCAAGTGCTTGTATGATACCTCCTTCCCTGACCAAACTCTCCGAGGAATATCACCTGCAAGAGGAACTGAGGGAGATAGGTGAACCACATACATAGCATTCATCAATGCTTCAGCCCAAAATGAATTAGGTAAATGAGCATGAGAGAGCATAGCTCTGACCCTCTCTGTGAGTATCCTTTTCATTCTCTCTGCAAGACCATTGAGCTGGGGTGTCTTTGGTGGACTCTTCTCAAGCCTGATGCCAACATTTCTGCAATACCTTTCAAAAGGACCTCTGTATTCACCACCATTGTCTGATCTCACGCACTTCAATTTCCTGCATGTTTCTCTTTCAACTTTGGCATGGAACTCCTTGAAGGCTTCAAACGTTTGGTATTTGTGTTTCGGCACATACACAAAAACCTTTACGGAATGGTCATCAATAAAAGTCACAAAGTATAATGCTCCACCATGAGATTTTTCAGTCATGGAGCAAGCGTCGGTGTGCACAATATCAAGAACATTATCTGCACGATGTGGAGGGAGTGTATGAAATGCAGCCCTGTGTTGTTTGCCAGCAAAACAATGTGCACAGGGTTTCAAGGATATACCTTTCAACTCAGGGAAGTACTCCATGCGAGCAAGAGCGTGCATGCCCTTCTCACTCATATGCCCAAGCCTCTTGTGCCTCAATTCAACCAAGTGTCTTTTTTCAAAGAACATTAAACACCTCATTGCACAACTTGGTTTTAGTCACATAGAGATTTCCTTGCTTACTTCCTCGAGCCACAATCAAAGAGCCATTGGTGAGCTTCCATTTTCCTTCACCAAAATAACTAGGATGTTTGATATCATCAAGCTTGCCCACTGATAACAAATTCAGCCTTATGTCGGGAACATGCCTCACATCATCGAGCACCAATCTGCAACCTGTGTTTGTATCAATGCATATAGAACCCTTGCCAACAATTGCTGACGAACCACTATTTCCCATCCTCACTTGGCCAAGTTAACACCACTAGTGTAAGATGTGAAATACTCCTTGTGTGATGTGATGTGGAAGGACGCACCTGAATACACAACCCAACTCATGGCATCATCACGAACAGCACTATAGCAATCTTCATCTTCAATGACTAGATAGTCCTCATACATTGCGATCATGGCTGAACTGCTCTCAGCCTTTTGCTCGGTTTTCTTTGTGAGTTTCCCCTCTGCAAGCTCTCTTTTGTACTTCCTGCACTCGCTCTTTATGTGTCCCGGATTGCCACAATGAAACCAAGTAATATCTTTTCTCTGTTTTGACTTTGATCTCCCCCTGGATTTGATTTTGCCTTGCTGAAATCTTGTATTGCTGCGTCCACGGTTCTCATTCTTCCCATGGGTTTCAGCCACATACGCATCAGAAGAAGAGGCATCACCCTTTTCTTCTTCTTCCGCTTCTTCATTCAGCATATTGTTCTTCACCATCTCCAAAGTCAGCTTCCCATCCGGAGCTGAATTGCTAAGTGACACAACAAGCATGTTCCAACTATCGGGCATGGAACTCAAAGCAACAATGCTTGCACCTCATCCTCAAAGTTGATCTTCATGGCTGAAAGTTGATTTATATGGCATTGGAAGACATTCAAGTGCTCAATCACACTTGTGCCATCTCGGTACTCAAGCTTTGCAAGTCTTTTGATCACCGAGGCCTTGTTCATTGATGTCTTTCTCTCATACATGGACTCCAACTTCTGCCACATCTCATAAGCATTTGTGTCATTTGCAACATGGTGGAAAATATTGTGGTTGATGTACAACCGAATCATACCTACTGCCTTTCTATGCAACACTCTCCATTCTTCTTCCGTGACACCTGTGGTATCTTGTCTTTCACAATTGGCTCATACAAATCCTTGCAATAAAGGATGTCTTCCATCATGGGCTTCCATAATGAGTAATTGGAATAATCAAGTTTTATCATGCCACTTGTAGTAGCGCTTTCTTCCAAAGCCATGGTGAGCAGCACTTCCAGCAACAATCAAGCAATTGGGATTTGCAGCCTTCTAAGAAACCAAGCCTCTGATGCCACTCTGTTGGGAATTAGCACACAAATACACTTGTGGTTAACTGAAAACTGCAGCGGAAACAAGTAATCTCAGCACCACATCATGTACTAATTCAAGGATCGTTGCTTAGCACGGAAGGAAACATATGCAGCAGCATATATGGAGGCAGAAAAAGTTACTCAGCAGACAAGACACTCCTCAGCCTAGTGTCTTGTGGTAGGAGTAAGTTTTCACAGCGACATCAAGCATCAACAAAGAGACATAAGATTTTTACGTGAAAAACCCCTCAACTTGAGGGGAAAAACCACGGGCCGAAGCCACCCAAATCCTCTTCCACTATTATCAAATGTGGGATACAACAAGTTCTTCTCTAGACACACGCGAAGAAAAAGTTTCACACCCAAAGATCTGGGATATGATCGGCTTCACTGTCATCACTTTCTTCTGTGTTTCACACCCAGAAGGGAATCTCTGTAATAGTTAGGGTAGTTATGTGTTTGGGCATTTGAAACGCGAAGAAATTTTATATGCAAACAAATCTTTCTTGCATTTACTGATTTTTTCATCTAAATGACCCTGAAATTGAAAACAATTTCAAATGAACTCAGAAAAGGTTGAAAGTTGGCATGGTATCATAATTTCACCCACATAGCATGTGCAAAAAAGTAGAGAGGGTTACCACAAAAACTGGATGCACTTCGTGTACAAAATGGACAATCTCTTTCGAAGTATCAGGGTTTGACGAAAAACTCATACATTACAAAGGCATTTCATTTTTAAATAATCTAAGCATTACCAAATTGAATATAATGATTAAACACACTAATATTAAACATAAGAAAAAAGAATCACTGAAAAATCTATTTTCAAAGTTAAGTTATTCACAAACTAGTGATTCACACAAATTTCAAATAATTCAAAATTTAAACTACTCAAATTTGAAAATTACCGGCACTAACAGAAAGTTCGTAATTTTTTGTACCTAAAGCAAAAATATTTACAAAGAAACTCTAAATACAGCAAAAAACAACTCAAAAATTAATAAACCAAAAAAAATAAAGAAAAAAAATAAGAAAATAAAAAAGCCCGCCTACTGGGCCAGAGCGGCCTGCATACGACTAGAAACCCATCGTGTTGTTGGGCGGATGCAGGCCCAAAGGCCCAAGAGAGGCCCACAAGGCAGCAGAGAACAGGTAGGCCCAATAGGCCTGCTTTGGAGAGGAGCTCGAGACAGCAACCGCACTAGGGATTATAAACCAGTGCGGATGCCCCTCGGCTAGTGAGGTAGGACTAAACTTGCCGCACCGCACCTGCGCCGGCGCACCACCTTTAGTACCGGGAGGTGGCTCCAACCGGTACTAAAGGGTGGGTCTTTAGTACCGGTTGGTGCCACCACCCGGTACTAAAGGGGGGCGCTTCCCGCCGCTTGGCCTGGCCAAAACAGACATTTAGTACCGGTTGGTGGCTCCAGCCGGTACTAAAGGGGTGTTCTATATAAGAAACTGCTTCAAAAAATTCATTTCTCATCTCTCCCTCTGCTTCTTTCTCCTCTGCCCCGTCGCCGCCGCCCCTCATCGCCGCGTCCGTCAATGTCCCGTCGCGATCGCCGTCCGGTCGTCCCGCCCTCGTCGCCGCCCCGTCGCCATCGCCGCCCTGCCGTCCCGTCCCGTCGTCCCGTCGCCGCACCCGCCTGTCGCCGCCCAATCCGTCGTCCCTTGCCCGTCACCGTCCCCGTTGTCGCCGCCCCGTCCCCATCCCCGTCATCACCGCCCGTCTCCGTCCCCATCACGGCGCCTCGCCGGTGAGCTCCTGCCCCAGCCGCCATGTCCACACACACACACACACACAGACACACACACACACACACACACACATTAGTTTTTTAGTTATAAATTTTAGTTACAGAAATTTTTCTATTTTTTAGTTATAGAAATATTTATAGAGATGTTAGAAATTTTTCTGTTTTTTAGTTATAGAAATATTAGAAATGTTATAAAAATGTTAGTTATATGGAAATGTTATATTTTTTATTTTTTAGTTATAGAAATATTTATAGAAAAGTTAGCAATTTTTTTGTTTTTTAGTTATAAAATATTAGAAATGTTATAGAAATGTTAGTTACATATATAGAAATGTTAGAAATTTTAGAATTAGTTTTAGTTAGATGAATTAGATTAATGTCAAATTGTTAGAATTTGCATATAGAATTTTAGTTATCACAATCCAATCATTTAAAAATTGTTACTTTTTGCGGACATATAGTATTTGTTCTCGACGATATGCCCGGCTCGCATCCTCGCCGTCGACCTGTTCATTGACGTCCGCTGACCCATGTCCAGGATCGGGCTCACTGGCCGGCACTGGGAGGTGCTGCACGGAGGGGCGCGCTTGGTGAGGAACCTGGCCTCGGGTCCCGTCGTCGACCCTGATCTCCTTTGGTGGCCTTCGCGTGGGCCACATTCGGTGCAGAGGGAGCGGCCCTCACGGAGGTGGTGCGCCGTGTCGGGGAGGAGGATTTGCACGTCCCATCGCTACATGGCTGCTATGGACGTTAGGTTCTCCAATACTTGGCAGGTTCTTTGGGCAGATGACCGGAGATATGATCCTGTGATGGTTCCTTCTCTTTGGGTGTCCACGGTCCGCGCCCCAGGAACCGCGAGTGGCCTAGATTCTTCTGTAGTACTTGATCTTTATTAGGTACCTAGCCAGTAATGTATTCGATATATAATATTCGAGACGATGTATTCGAGATTATATATATTATTCGAGACGATGTATTCGAGATTATATATTAATCGAGACGATGCATATTATGTACTATATGATTCAGTTTTTCCTTATCGAATACTAAATTGTTTTATATTTCTTCTGTATTAGTTAAGTAAAAGCTATGGCGGACAATACCGGCAGAGAGAGAGAATAGGAATTGTTCGACATCATACGCAGCCCTCGCAGGCTAGATAATCTGAATGAAGCAGATGACGGCTCCCAATATCTGAACAATACCGGAGAGGGTGATGATAAGATAATCGATCCCGACGACCGAGCTGATGAAGTCATGAACTATGATTATGATTATGATGACGCAGACAATGATGACACAGACAATAATGTTGATCTTGAAATAACAAAGACTACCGGTGAGGTATATGTATATAAGCAGGCATCTGGTGATCATCACATGTTTTTTTTATTTGAAGATATATTAACGAATCGATCTTTCTTCTTTCAGCCCTCTGGATCGAGCAAATCTGCTTCTACAGACAGCAGGACAAAGCAAGGCCCGGGCAAAAAGTTGAAGGAAAGTGTAAAGTACAACATCGACTCCATCAAAGCTAGTGGCGAACCCCTCACGCCTAAGAACATTGCGAACAAGTGGACTCGTCAGTACGGAGTTCTTGTGAAGGACCAACTCCCGATCTCCATTCAAGAATGGAAAGAGCCAAAAACTAAACGTCAAGGTGTTACTTGGGTCGACGATAGAGCAAAAAACACCCTTTGGGAATCTCTGATGGAACATTTCACCCTACCAGATTATTTCACTAATGCAGATGTGCAGAAAGTCAACGACACTGCTCTTAAGAAGATGACAATTGCATTCAACACCCACAAGAAAATTGTATGGGCCAACTACCTCACTACAGAAAGGAAGACTCCAGAATTCAAGGGAACACTGGAGAAGCAAAGAGAACACTGGGCCGATTTCGTGAAATTCAAGGAATCAGAATTATCTAAGGAACGGCCGTAAAAAACAAGGCCAATGTCGCAAATAAGACGCAGTTCCATAGGCTGGGTCTAGGTGGCTACGCGGTGGGAATGCCTAAGTGGGATAAGTCTGAGCAAGAGATGGAGGATGCAGGGGTCACTCCGGTTTCTAGTAGTTGGCCCCCCAGGTGCAGAACTTGGTTCTATGCGCATGGGGGCGCGGACCCAAGACAGGCCTGGTTTCGAAGAAGGCAATTCTAAAAGGAGCCGAACAAAAGATACTTGATGCAATAGAAGATGCTCGAAAGGGGGTGTCCACGCCCAATAGAGAGAACGACGAGCTTACGCGCGCCCTGGGAAATCCTAAACACCCGGGAAGAACATGAGGCAAGGGTGTTATTCCCTGGTATGAGGGCTTTTCGGAATGGAACGACGACTACAGGACCCGTGCAAGAAAGAAGATGGAGTAGGAGAATAAGAGGAAGCTGGAGGAGGAGCAGAGGAAGCAGGACAAAGAACGCCTTCAAGGCCTAGAGGGGCACGCGGACTTGGCACTCAAATTCCTGCAGCAGCAGATCGACTCACTTAACCAGGAAAGGGGGTCTCAGCAGCAGCAGCAGCAGCAAGCGTATGATCGTCCAGAATTGGATAGCACCGTCCCATCCATGCCGAGAAGCAGCGTTGGTTCCGCCCCGGGCGACACACTGCTGGACGATACATACCCTGTGGATGACATCATAGAGAACACTAACTGTGAGCTACACTCCAAAATGAAGAACATATCCATGAAGGTGGCGGACGCCATTGCTTTTACAATTACTCCTGAAGCAACCTTCCATTGCACCCCGATTCCAGAGGGTTATGCTCGTGTCTTGGTTGATGAAGTGGTGGACCCATATTCAGGGCTGCAGCTTGACATTCCTGGAGGTGACAACGAGCGCACACTGGGAGAGGCCATACATCGTATCATCCTATGGAGAAAGGATTGCATCATCTTTCGAAGTCCACCGACACCGCGTCTGCCGACTCCTCCTCGAAGTCCGCCACCGAGTCAGCAGACTCCCGCTCCTCCAAGTCCACGAACGCGTGAGCCGACTCCTCCTCAAAGTCTGCCACCTCCTCCAAGTCCACGAACGCGTGAGCAGACTCCTGCTTCAAGTCCGGCACAGCCTCAGGCCACTCCTCCTGTTTTAAGTCCGACACCGTGTCAGGCCACACCTCCTGCTTCAAGTCCGGCACAGCGTCAGGCCACTCCTCCTGCTCCAACTCAGCCACGTCAGCTGTCTCCGCCGTCTCAGCAATCGCAGAAGAGACACACCGCAGCTATGGTGCATAGCGGTACGAGTCAGGGTAGTACATGAAGTACAGGCGGAGACAAGCGATATAAATATGGTCCAAGCCTCGCTCCTCTTCCTCAGAGGCCTTACGACATGACCGAGGAGCAAAACGCAACCATAGTGCGGGCCCAAGTGGACGCCCATTTTGGACCGAAACCGACACCGCCGCCAAGGGAGAAAGTGCGTGAGGAAAAGATTGACCACTTCATTCGTATGGCTAGACCAATAGATCCCAAGCCTGTTGACTCAGACTATGAGCGCCAAATCAAGAAGGCACATCGAGCATGACTACAGAAGGAAGCGAGCTCGAGCTCGAGCCAACAAGCAGCTGGCCAAAAATGCGGGAAAACCGTTCCCCAGCTGGGAGAACAAGCGGCGCAATTGATCCCCCCACTTGTTGTGCCAAGAACACATGAGAGGAGTACGCACACCCAATATTATTGTGGGAAAACCGTTAACGTTCCCCGGCTTGGCGATGTGGTAATAACCGAGGAGCATATAATGCAGGCTGAAATGCTCAAGATCACTGTTGGACAACTCCTCGAAATCGAGCCCATGTCTCCGCTTAGAGAGGAGGAAATAAAACGGAAATATGTCCTGGGCCAACCTTTTGTCGAGCCAGACAAGGTCAAGAACCTCCCAACGAGAATGTATGAATTGCATCAATGGTACATGAACATTACCAAGATCTCCAATCGAGAGTCCCTCATGGTGAATGTCAAGGTTGATCATTACTTCCATGTGAAAGCTCATCTGCTGAGTACTCGTAACTATTTCAGTTATACAATCAAGACGCACTCGATAAATCTATAAATGGGTTGCTATTGTGCGTAAGTGATTTCTTTCTCGTAATTTAAGTCTCAAGCTAGCTGTAGTGATCATTTTGATCAATCATTACATTACATGTAATTATCCTCGTGATATTCTTTTACGTGGTATTATATGCAGGATGAAGATGTATGACATGAAAAAATCTGAATGACTGTGGCATTGGGTTCATTGACCCAAATACCATTAATGAGTACACATGGAATCTTCCAACTTCTCGAGTAAGTTTAGAGGAAAGCATGCTAGAGTTCTTCAAGCGCCTCAATACCAATGAAGATATACTACTTCCTTACAACTTCCGGTGAGTCACACTGTCTTGTACTACAAATTCTGTTTTTGCTTACTAGCTAGCTAGATGTTAATAATTAAGTGTATAGGGTTTACGGTAGTTGATTAGTGTTATGCACATGCCCGATTAATTAAGACATGCAAACGTGTGCGCATGTAGTTTCCACTGGATCTTGTTACACATTAAAATTGACAAAGGAACAGTTGAAGTACTGGACTCACTACTTAAAGAAGAAAGTGACTACACCATCGTGAAGGGGATAGTCAACAGGTAATTTCGATCATTATTAACTATATCTCGGCCTATTTAGTTTGTCATTTCCTGATATGAACTATTTAATAACCCCTTCATTAATTTTCTTTGCCGGCGGGCAGGGCTTGGGAAAAGTTCATCAAGGTGACTCCAGGAAAATGGCCAAAAAAGCTGTTTTGGTATCGATCAAAGATAAGTAATTAAGTAGTACTAGCTAGCTAGCTAGCTACCATCTCTTTAATTCTTGTTTAAATACCATTAATTAATTATCATGCTTGATTAATCATTATCTGATTCAATTCCATTCTCGTAAAGGCCCTGAAGCAGGCGCATGGGAATGATCTGTGCGCATTCTACATTTGCGAGAAAATTCGCATGATGGCGTCCGAAAGGAGCAGATCTCAAAGATAGGACTGGGTACGTTTGTCAGAACACTATTCACAAATTTTTACACCATTATCGATATCTAGTCACACAGCTAATACACATGCATATTGATCTCCTTCTTAACAGTTCAGAGAGGTGCGGGAGCAGCTCCTACCAACGGAGCACATACTAGCACTTCAAGAGGAAATAGCGGGATTTTTACTCGACCAGGTCATAGATCCCAAAGGAGAATACTATTACCCGCTACTGCCCCCATGAACCACTTGTCATCGTACTCCAAAGGCACCAAGGCAACATGTAGAACAAATTGTATATATATATATATATATATATATATATATATATATACATGTGTATGTGTGAATAATTAATGGTGTTGGTTGTGAGACATTCGATGATATATATTTATATATATATATGCGGTTCTAAGTACGAGAAAATCTATTTATATATATGCATAACGTGTACAATTTGTAATATCGTAAAATATCAGCAAACAAAAAAGAATTAAATGGAAAACACAAAATTAATGGAAAATAAAAAATAAAACCACCCCCCCCCCCAAATATTTAGTACTGGTTGGTGTTACCAACCGATACTAATGGTCTACAAGCACCCGGGCCTGGCTCGTGCCACGTGGTGACACTTTAGTGCCGGTTCATGCCGAACCGGTAGTAAAGGGGGGGGGCCTTTAGTCTCCACTCTTTAGTGAACCGGCGCTAAAGCCCGATTCTGCACTAGTGTATCTCTGAACCAGGCTTCGCCTCCATGGGATGGAGGGGAAGCTGGCCACATGCCCATCCATTTCGTTGAATGTCGATTTGTTGGTTGCCTCATTCAAGTTCCAGGAAGCATTGAGATGGTGATATTGGATCTACATTACAACATATCTATGAACCCTTTTAATAAAAGTTGTGCATTAACACCTCTAAAATCTCCTCATCGGCATGTCGAGGTTCTAAGAGCAGCCGGACCTCAAGTCATGGAGGTTGGATAAGAACAATAAAATGTTCAACAATGATTGAGGCTATAGAAGAGAACAAACAACGGTGATTGCTAAGTTTGTTATTACTGGAACCACAACGATCACGTCCAAGGCAACATCGCTGAGCCGTACCCACGGAATCCTCCAAGAGAGCAAGAGAGGCAAAGGATAAGAAACCCCCCAAGGAGAACTCCGTAGACGACGAGGAAGGGAGAAATGAACATGAGATCAAAAGCGACGACGCGCACGAGCTATCGCAACTGAGTGTTAGTGGAGGAGGGAATCCATGCCACGGGCGATCTAGAGAGACTTTTCATGGTAAGCTAAGGTTGGGGTATTGAGGGGTGAGGGGAGCCAAAACCATGCAGATTGTGAGCACATGATGATCCCCGTCCGGGGGAAGGTAGGAGCGGTGTAGACTCCTCCACTGGACTCCGAAAGCTAAAATGTCCATTCTGATTCCCCAATAGTAGTCTGGAACAACCATCACATAATTGATAAGTTTTTTTACGCTGTAATAGTATCGGGACGTATTACAAACAATTGTATTGCAAGTCCACAACCAGCAACATATGATGTATTGAATGATGAACCAACAAAAGAATCTGAGCTTTCGGTTAAAATATTGCGTTTGCTGAGAGTCCTAAGGCAATTATAGTTTTGTGGGTCTGCATGACTAGTATTTCGTAGTATGTGTGCCCCGCAAATACAAACATCCATGTAGTGAAACATAAATTTTTTTTTACTATATACAGTGGAAGGATTCGAGAGAATCTACATTTCATTAGATAATACAAAAAAAAGTACAATCACATTTACATAAGGACACAACAGAAACTTAAAACTACAAACTAGTCCCTACAAATTACAAATAGCACCCTAGATCACAAACCTAAATCGCAATTAGGTCCTGATCAAATACACTGGCACAAAACCGATCCAAATGCCACCGAGGACGAAACCAATTGGGGCAAAAGAATCGCCACAATGACATAGCCACGAGTTACTGGCTTGGAGGAATAACCAAAGTTGATTACTCCACATGGTCGCTATTCAACCAGAGAATATAGTTGGTGTATGCTAGAGGCTAAAATTGCCAGAGAAGGGGGTGGAGAGAGGTCGCAAGGGACGAAAGCAATGGGAGGCTTAGAGGAAGAAGAACGACGAAACACCTATCGTCTCGGGGGCGATTCTCCAAGTTTGTAATGCATCTCACAACCTATCCTATGATGTATCATTTGGCCAACACACGAGAAGACGATAAAATCTTTTGCCTACTTGGTCGAGTGTACACTACTTTATTTCACACGGGAACGAGGCATAGTAAAACAATCACTACTCCGTTCTAGCTATTCCCTCCCGATGGGTTTATAAGTCGGGCATGGGTGTTTAGGTCTTCATTTTGACTAGCATAACATTGAATATATACTGTATAAAAAATATACATTAGATTTGCTGTTAAATGCAGTTTCTAATCAGATAATATGTGTGACAGATTGTACATGTTTTATTGGTCAAATCGAAGACTTTAAACCCATGCTTGATTTTAAACGCATTCGGAGGGAGTAGGCATGTTCATACCACAGACCAAAGAGCGTCTTGAGACGACAAAATAGTACATGCATGATCAAAACGATCAACACGAAAGCGCCACTAGAATACACATTTACTTGATAGAGTCTAGGATCCTCTGGTGCTCTTTAGCAGACTTGGTCCATTGGTAAACGATGAAGAGTCCCCAGCAGACGGCGACGACATGGCCGGCATACCCGACGACGCGGGAGGCGAGGTACACCTTGGGCCCGGCGGTGGACGGCTCGATGCATGTCATGAGCGCTCCGATGCCGAGGATCAAGACGACTTCGAGCAGAGTCAGCCGCCACAGGAATCTGCGCCTGCGCAGTTGCGCGGCGTACGCACTCCTGGCATCGTTGCCGGCGGCTGTGTCCTCCGTTCCCGTCTCGATATCGTGAGGCGTCATCGATCGATCGATCGATCTGTGGTTTTTTTTTTGAGGATCATCGATCTGTGGTTTTGTTGTCTGTAATCTAATTTTAGATTGATTGATGATGAGTATATAATGTTGGCAACTCGACCACTTTTACTGTATACTGTTGGGAATTAGCACATAAATACACTGGTGGTTAACTGAAAACTGCAGCGGAAACAAGTAATCTCAGCACCACATCCTGTACTAATTTAAGGATCGTTGCTTAGCACAGAAGGAAACATATGCAGCAGCATATATGGAGGCAGAAAAAGTTACTCAGCAGACAAGACACTCCTCAGCCTAGTGTCTTGTGGTAGGAGTAAGTTTTCCTGACAGCATCAAGCATCAACAAAGAGACACCAGATTTTTACGTGGAAAACCCCTCAACTTGAGGGGAAAAACCACGGGCCGAAGCCACCCAAATCCTCTTCCACTATTATTAAATGTGGGATACAACAAGTTCTTCTCTAGACAGCACTAGAGGATCTCATACATCAAGATTTTTGAATCTTGGATGAACACAACAGGATTTGGGGCTCAAGAACTAGGGATTGGAACAATCTCACCAAAGATGGTGGAACTGAAGCTTGAAGGAGACAAGGTAGTGGATCTGGACCATCACAACCTTGGGGAGGAGCTCCCTTTTCTTCTTCCTTCAATCTTCCTCTTCTTCCCTTGCTCTCTTGGTTTTCTCTCTTCTCTCTTGAAGGATGAACTGTTTTTCGTCACTCTTGGTGGTGGCTGCTGGATGAAGGGTAAAGCATCCCCATCCACACATGTGCAAAGTCCAAAATGACCCTAGGTCATAACCCTAATGGATAGTGGGCTTATGCACCTCTTTAGGCTGCCTAAAAGGCTTCAAATGGTCATCTCCTCACAGCCCACATGAGGAGGATATCCCAACAAATCTCCCCCTCCGACTCATGAAGGGGGCACCACCATGCCCGCTACCTTGCAACATGCTTGTAGCTTCTCATTTGGTAATATCTTGGTCATCATATCTGAACCATTGTCGTCGGTATGGATTT
Organism: Aegilops bicornis; assembly: GCA_021605145.1. Taxonomy (NCBI): domain Eukaryota; kingdom Viridiplantae; phylum Streptophyta; class Magnoliopsida; order Poales; family Poaceae; genus Aegilops; species Aegilops bicornis. The sequence continues at coordinate 618,375,116 of CM038669.1, read as the reverse complement.
TCTCAAGTTTCAGCAACCTGGAACTCACAACATCTCGAATCCAATGGTACCTCACATCAATGTGCTTGGTTCGAGAGTGATAGCTTGAATTCTTGGCAAGATGAATAGCACTGACTGTCACAAAACAGAACATACTTCTCTTGCTTCATGCCGAGCTCTTGCAAGAAGTTCTTCATCCACAAAACCTCCTTGCCAAAGATCAACTGCTGCAATGTACTCAGCTTACGTAGTTGATGTAGAGACACATTTCTGCAATCTTGATTGCCATGACACCGCTCCCCTGCATAAGTCATCAGGTATCCTGATGTGGACTTCCTACGATCCTTGTCACCTGCATAATCTGCATCTGTATAGCCTGCAATACAGGATCACCATTTCCAAAGCATAGACAAGATGTAGAAGTACCCTTGAGATACCTGAGAATCCACTCACTGCTTCCCAGTGAGCTTTACCTGGATTTGTCATGAACCAGCTAACAACTCCAACTGCATAGGCAATGTCAGGCCTAGTGCATACCATGGCATACATCAAACTGCCCACAGCAGATTGGTAAGGTACTTTCCTCATTTCTTCTTTCTCCTTCTTGCTTGTAGGACATTGTTTTGAATTCAGTTTGTGATGGCCTGCAAGCGGAGAGATAACAGATTTTGCATCTTTCATATTGAACCTTTCAAGTACCTTCTCAATTTATCTTTCCTGTGAGAGCCAAAGCAGCTTCTTTGATCTGTCACGGGAGATCTTCATGCCAAGTATTTGCTTAGCTGGTCCTAAATCCTTCATGGCAAATGATTTACTCAATGCCTTCTTGAGGAGAGCAATCCTCTTTATGCCATTTCCAACAATCAGCATATCATCAACATACAACAAGAGAATAATGAAGTCACCCTTGGCGTACCTCTTCATAAAGACACAATGGTCAGGTTGTGCTTTATGGTAACCAAGCCCAGTCATAAAAGACTCAAACTTCTTGTACCACTGCCCAGGAGCTTGCTTCAAGCCATACAAGCTCTTCTTCAATTTGCAAACTAAGTGCTCCTTGCCTGCAACCATGAATCCCTCTGGCTGCTCCATGTATATCTCCTCCTCTAGGTCACCATGTAAGAAAGCTGTCTTCACATCAAGTTGTTCAATTTCCAAGTCCATGGTGGCAGCCATGCCAAGCACAACTCGGATCGAAGACATCTTGACCACTGGAGAGAATATCTCACTATAATCAATTCCCTTTTTCTGACTGAATCCTTTCACAACCAATCTGGCCTTGTACCTTGGATGTGAGGTGTTTTCTTCAGTCTTCACTCTATACACCCACTTGTTCTTGAGTGCTTTCTTGCCCTTTGGCAGTTTCACCAACTCAAAGGTATCATTCTCATACAGGGAATTCATCTCATCCTGCATGGCTTCTGACCATTCTTCTTTGTTCTCATCAGACATCGCCTCCTCATAGCATGAGGGCTCACCTGCATCTGTCATCAACACATATTGATGTGGTGGATATTTAGAAGAAGGAATGTGTCCTCTTTCACTTCTTCTTTGCTGTTGCACTGGTGGTGAATCAGGTGGATTTTCGTTGGCATCATCATTACCAACTTCATCATCATCACTTGATGGCTGCTCGCCACTTTGACTTGTACTGACTTGATCAGTTGCATCTCCACTGTCTTCAGTGTCATCATCTCCCCCATGATTGTCATGCACGAGAGGACGGATTGGATCCATATCAACCTTGAGGTGTGCTGGTCATTGTCTTCTCTGGTTTCCCAATATCTTTTATTGTTTCGTCTTCAATGAACACCACATCTCCGCTTCTCACAATCTTTCTATTGGCTGGATCCCACAACCTGTAGCCAAACTCTTCACTTGATTGGTGAGGTAGATGCACTGTTTTGTCTTGCTATCAAGCTTGGATCTCTCATCCCTTGGAACATGTACAAATGCCACCGCAACCAAAGACCTTCAAGTGCTTGTATGATACCTCCTTCCCTGACCAAACTCTCTGAGGAATATCACCTGCAAGAGGAACTGAGGGAGATAGGTTAACCACATACATAGCATTCATCAATGCTTTAGCCCAAAATGAATTAGGTAAATGAGCATGAGAGAGCATAGCTCTGACCCTCTCTGTGAGTATCCTTTTCATTCTCTCTGCAAGACCATTGAGCTGGGGTGTCTTTGGTGGACTCTTCTCAAGCTGATGCCAACATTTCTGCAATACCTTTCAAAAGGACCTCTGTATTCACCACCATTGTCTGATCTCACGCACTTCAATTTCCTGCATGTTTCTCTTTCAACTTTGGCATGGAACTCCTTGAAGGCTTCAAACGTTTGGTATTTGTGTTTCAGCACATACACAAAAACCTTTCTGGAATGGTCATCAATAAAAGTCACAAAGTATAATGCTCCACCATGAGATTTTTTCAGTCATGGAGCAAACGTCGGTGTGCACAATATCAAGAACATTATCTGCACGATGTGGAGGGAGTGTACGAATGCAGCCCTGTGTTGTTTGCCAAAGAAAACAATGTGCACAGGGTTTCAAGGATATACCTTTCAACTCAGGGAGGTACTCCATGCGAGCAAGAGCGTGCATGCCCTTCTCACTCATATGCCCAAGCCTCTTGTGCCTCAATTCAACCGAAGTGTCTTTTTCAGCAACATTAAACACCTCATTGCACAACTTGGTTTTAGTCACATAGAGATTTCCTTGCTTACTTCCTCGAGCCACAATCAAAGAGCCTTTGGTGAGCTTCCATTTTCCTTCACCAAAATAACTAGGATGTTTGATATCATCAAGCTTGCCCACTGATAACAAATTCAGCCTTATGTCGAGAACATGCCTCACATCATCGAGCACCAATCTGCAACCTGTGTTTGTTCCAATGCATATAGAACCCTTGCCAACAATTGCTGACGAACCACTGTTTCCCATCCTCACTTGGCCAGTAACACCACTAGTGTAAGATGTGAAATACTCGTTGTGTGATGTGATGTGGAAGGGCCTTTTGAATCCACAACCCAACTCATGGCATCAAGACGAACAACACTATAGCAATCTTCATCTTCAATGACTAGATAGTCCTCATACATTGCAGTCATGGCTGAACTGCTCTCAGCCTTTTGCTCGGTTTTCTTTATGAGTTTCCCCTCCGCAAGCTCTCTTTTGTACTTCACACTTTCGCTCTTTATGTGTCCCGGATTGCCACAATGAAACCAAGTAATATCTTTTCTCTGTTTTGACTTTGATCTCCCCCTGGATTTGATTTTGCCTTGCTGAAATCTTGTATTGCTGCGTCCACGGTTCTCATTCTTCCCATGGGTTTCAGCCACATACGCATCAGAAGAAGAGGCATCACCCTTTTTCTTCTTTCTGGCTTCTTCATTCAGCATATTGTTCTTCACCATCTCCAAAGTCAGCTTCCCATCCGGAGCTGAATTGCTAAGTGACACAACAAGCATGTTCCAACTATCAGGCATGGAACTCAGCAGCAACAATGCTTGCACCTCATCCTCAAAGTTGATCTTCATGGCTGAAAGTTGATTTATATGGCATTGGAAGACATTCAAGTGCTCAATCACACTTGTGCCATCTCGGTACTCAAGCTTTGCAAGTCTTTTGATCACCGAGGCCTTGTTCATTGATGTCTTTCTCTCATACATGGACTCCAACTTCTGCCACATCTCATAAGAATTTGTGTCATTTGCAACATGGTGGAAAATATTGTGGTTGATGTACAACCGAATCATACCTACTGCCTTTCTATGCAACACTCTCCATTCTTCTTCCGTGACACCTATGGTATCTTGTCTTTCACAATTGGCCCATACAAATCCTTGCAATAAAGGATGTCTTCCATCATGGGCTTCCATAATGAGTAATTGGAAGAATCAAGTTTCATCATGCCACTTGTAGTAGCGCTTTCTTCCAAAGCCATTGTGAGCAGCACTTCCAGCAACAATCAAGCAACTGGGATTTGCAACCTTCTAAGAAACCAAGGCTCTGATGCCACTCTGCTGGGAATTAGCACACAAATACACTTGTGGTTAACTGAAAACTGCAGCGGAAACAAGTAATCTCAGCACCACATCCTGTACTAATTCAAGGATCGTTGCTTAGCACGGAAGGAAACATATGCAGCAGCATATATGGAGGCAGAAAAAAGTTACTCAGCAGACAAGACACTCCTCAGCCTAGTGTCTTGTGGTAGGAGTAAGTTTTCCTGACAGCATCAAGCATCAACAAAGAGACATCAGATTTTTACGTGAAAAACCCCTCAACTTGAGGGGAAAAACCACGGGCCAAAGCCATCCAAATCCTCTTCCACTATTATCAAATGTGGGATACAGCAAGTTCTTCTCTAGACAGCACTAGAGGATCTCATACATCAAGATTTCTGAATCTTGGATGAACACAACAGGATTTGGGGCTGAAGAACTAGGGATTGGAACAATCTTACCAAAGATGGTGGAACTGAAGCTTGAAGGAGACAAGGTAGTGGATCTGAACCATCACAACCTTGGGGAGGAGCTCCCTTTTCTTCTTCCTTCAATCTTCCTCTTCTTCCCTTGCTCTCTTGGTTTTCTCTCCTCTCTCTTGGAGGATGGACTGTTTTTCGTCACTCTTGGTGGTGGCTGCTGGATGGTGGGTAAAGCATCCCCATCCACACATGTGCAAAGTTCAAAATGACCCTAGGTCATAACCCTAATGGGTAGTGGACTTATGCACCTCTTTGGGCTGCCTAAAAGGCCTCAAATAGTCATCTCCTCACAACCCACATGAGGAGGATATCCCAACATATACGTGTCGGCCTCTGAATCCGCGTACCGTAATGCCATGAGCGTACACGTCTCGGCCTATTCGAAAAAAACAAAAAAAACATACACGTCTCGGCCTGATTGGATTTATGAACGCCATGGGTCACGACTTCGAAAGCCAAAACTGTTGTGTCCTCGTCAGCCTCATTATATTAATCCCAGACCCTTCGTGCCACTGTTGGAGATAATCACGATACGTGATGTTCTAGCCGGCTCGGACTAGGAGACAGTCACCGTGTAGGAGTAGTATTGGCTAGATTACCTAATCTCTAAGGTTAATAGTATAAGCTCTCGAGAAATGGAGCCTCATGATGCATCGAGGTAATTTTTTTTGCATTCATGGCCCCGTACATTAGGGAGTTGAGGTTGTGTGCTGTGGGTGGACCTATTGGCATGAAAATGCAGCGCTCCTACGCTAGTCGATAGACAAATCTTTGAACATACGATCATTTGTTAAATTCATGAATATTTATAATTCGTCAACATTTGTTAAATTCATGAATGTTTTAAAAATCCATCAAAATTTTCTGAAAATCAGGGACTTTCTTTTGGAATCTGGGGACATTTTCTAAATTCATGAACATTTATTTTTAAAATTCTTGAACATTTTTTGAGTTTCTAGGTACATTTTTTATATTCATGAATATTTTCTAAATTTGTCGACATATTTTAAATTCACAAACATTTTCTAAATACACAAATGCTTTTAAAATTCTTAATTTGTCAATTTCACGATATCTTGTTAATCCATAAACATTTCTAAAATCCATGAACATTTTTTATTTTTGTAATTCTTTTTAAAATTTGCAACATTTGTTATTTGATGGAGACATATTAAATATTCTCTCTATTTTTTGTTTTCCTTTCTCTTTGTTATTTTCCTTCACTTCTTCGGATGGCTAGAGTCCCAATAGGGCAATTGGTTGGCCAACTAAGCGAGCTCCTAGGGCGTGCACATTTGGTCGTCCTTCGATGCATTGCACGCTAAATAGGACCACCCGCATGTGTGGGTTATTTCGTTGTCAGGGGGAAGGGCAAACTGCTTTTCTGCTTTGTGCATTTCTGAGGGGGGGGGGGGGCAACTTGTTAGTTCCTGGCCGAGCAGTCAAGTCACCACTTTCTCTATTTTGTCCATCTGGCTCCTCGGAGGTAGATTCACGGTGGAAGACCCACCCTAGCGCTGGGGGAGAGCTAGAACAAAAAAGTAGGCACTGAAGATCCGACTCAACATGAACACCTATCATAGGGTTCTTGTAGCTAGGCCTTGTGGTAGTAGATCCAACCTTAGGACTGGACCGAAGGTAACTAAGTTGAGAGATTGGAGTCCTTTTGGGGATGAAAATCAGTGCAAGGAGAGTGACGTTGTAAGGCAAATACTGGGTTACATGTGTGTGTGGGTGTGTGTGTGGGGGGGGGGGGGGGTGCATCGTACATGGGTCTAGAGCCATGCCTACACATGCCAGCAAAGCAGAGAAGTTAGAGAAAAGGAAGACCCATTTATAGTGGTCTTGAGCCATCTCGAGGAATATGACAAGGGGACCCAATATCTCCGTACTTGTTCTTGCTAGCAGCAGCGGGCCCGTCGTGCCTTTTAAAATCAAAGAGTGAGTCATCCAACCTTGGTGGACTGCAAGTGGCACCGTCGACGCAACCGGTGAGTCATCTTCTATTTGCTGATGACAGCCTGCTGTTCTGTAAGGAAAACATTAATGGAGCAAATAAGGTGAACCTGGTACTGAATAGCTATTGCCAAGCAACGGGTCAGCGTATCAACTTTGAAAAATCCTCAATATATTTTAGCAAAGGGGTCCCTGAAAATGTTAGATTGGAGATCAAGAATATATTGAATGTCCCAAATGAAACACTAAATGAGAAGTACCTAGGAATGCCTTCAGACGTGGGAAACTCAAAAAATGGTTCATTTAAATATTTGAAGGATTGTTTGTGGAGCAAGGTGCAAGGTTGGATAGAAAACACAATGTCATCAGTAGGCAAAGAAGTCTTGGTGAAGGCCGTCGCCCAGGCTGTCCTGGTTTTTTCGATGTCCTGTTTCAAGCTTTCAAGAGGCCTATACATGTGAACACCTCAATATGCTCATCCGGAAGTTTTGGTGGGGCTGCAAAGATGGCAAGAGAAAGCCCCACTGGGCTTCGTGGAAAGCCATGACACAACCGAAAGGAATGGGAGGATTAGGTTTTAAGGACTTCGAGCTTTTTAACCTTGCCATGTTAGCTCGCCAAGCATGGCGCATCCTGCAGAACCCGGAGACACTTAGTGCACGCATCCTAAAGAGCGTCTACTTCCCGAACTCCATCATTCTTCAGGCCACTTTGGGAGGACATCCAAGCCAAATCTGGAGGGAAGTAATAGAAGGAAGGGATACACGAAAACAAGGCCTCGTTCACAGGATTGTTAATGGAGAGACTACACCTATCTGGTAGGGTACGTGGTTGCCTAGAGATGAGATGATGCGGCCTTATGGATGCTTAGTAAACAACCCGCCAGCTATGGTATCCGAACTCATTGATCACACGAGTGCTACCTGGGACACACAGCGGATCAGGCAAGTTTTTTTGGCTATGGACGTCCAAACCATCATGGGAATTCCTTTATGCACACACAATGACAGCGACTTCTGGAGCTGGAACTTCAAAACGAATGACATCTTTTCGGTCAAGTCGGCTTATCGCATGCTTGTTTCTACTCGTCAACGACGAGAGGCGTGGCTGGAGAGTGCAGCCGAACCATCGACAGTGACAGGCGACCAGACACTATGGAAGAATCTGTGGGATATCAAAGTTCCAGGGAAGATTAAAATGTTTCTTTGGTGACTATCAAAGCAATCATTGCCAATAGAAGATGTTCATGCACATCGACATATGGCTGACAACCCCCTTTGCGGGATGTGCGGCACTCCAGATTTGTGGAAACACTCCCTAATCAACTGCACAACTTCAAGGTGCACCTAGGCACTGGTCGATGATGATCTAGCAAACGAGTTGGTGAATACCAATGAGACCAAGGCCAAACAGTGGTTGTTTACACTCATCGACTCGTTATCGCATGAGCAGTTTGTAAGGGTGGTGGTCACGCTCTGGGCCATTTGGACAGCTAGATGGAAAGCCACTCATGAGCATATATTCCAAACGACAGGGTCTCAGTGAGGACTTCGAGGCCGGCGGGCTTAGGGAGGAACTACTTGACCCGTTGTGCCGACGAGGATGGCGTGGCGCGAGAAGTAGGAGAGCACGCTGGTAGCGCAGGGGAGAGAGGGCGCCTGGCACGGGGAAAGGGCAGAGTGTAGTCCGTCGGTGCCCGGGGGGGGGGGGGGGGGGCGGGTCGACGGGACCGTGTCAAATTGGGGGTGGGGTGTGGGAGATGGATGACTCGGGTGATGGATTGGTCTGACCAGTCCGGGAGGATATTTTTGCGGGTTTCTTGCGATGCATGGCTTGAACAGATACATCACCCATCATTCTACACACAAAAAACGTTGGCAATTGGATAGGAAAAATTGAAATTTTGAACCACAAGAGCTTGAGCTCCCGAATTTTCTGAAAATTTATTTTTTTCCCCAGAAAAGGTCGTATAAAGCAGTTTGGGGCGTAGGAGCCACATGTACATTACAGGAAATCGAAAGAAAATCCTAGAAAATCCACATGTACATTACAAAATGATGAAAAGCCACATAGAACTGTGTGAAAAATCAGAAAACCATGTAAAACCACTGGATGCAAACGTTCATGTTTCTACACAGAACCTAATAAACAAGAATTTGCAACATGCTAAAGATCTAACTTGGTACAAAAATAAAAGAAAACACAATTAGTGCAGTAGCAATAATCAGGTAGACACACTGGAAACAAAAGAAAATAATGGATAACTATTGGGTTGCCTCCCAATAAGCGTTATTGTTTAATGCCTTGTATCTAGGCGTATTGCAATCTATTAAGTTGTATCATCTTTTAGTTCTTTAATATAGCAACTTGATTTCGTAGGAGGTATCAAGAATATTCTACTAATGATTACACTCCTTGGCAGAAAATCCAAAAATTTAGTACCATAGATTGGTTCCTTTATTATCTTATTATAAAAATGGGGTGAACACTTATCATCTTTAAATCTCGCTTATCCTCGATAGACGTGGTACCCGTGTTTGGCCTAGGAACCTTAGACACATAATAGGTTTCAAATTTTTATTTGTAGAGGTTTCCTCGCTAGTTTTTATGGAATAAAAAGTTGCTCCCAAGACATTTATAGCCTCTTTCCATTTATCAATTCTAGCGGGACTTTGTTCTACTCTATCGGCAATTGATTCTATTTTCTGTTAACAATTTTAAAGCCTTACCTACCGTAGAGCCTAACTTAGTTACTTGATTATGCACCTTTTTATCCAAAATTTCTAACTGTTCAATAGTTGGCATTTTATTCTCAATGGTGCCCAATCTTTGCATAATATATTCCATTGTTAATTCAATTCCATTAACTTTAGTTGGTGAAGATCAACTAAATTTCCCATAGCATCATTGACTACTCAAGAAATTTCCTCCAGTAATAGTATCAAGCACAAACCTATACCAAGTAGTAACGCCAACATATTTTTTTAGAAGAATAGTGATCACTGCTTTAGTCATCATACCTCTCAATGACTTCCGTGTCCAGTGCATACAATCAAGTGATTCAAGCATCCTTGGTCATCCTCTTACTTCACTCTCTGCTATCAGCCTCTGGGTGTCTTCCTCGCTGGTTGCTCTCAAGTACTCGGATCCAAAAACAGCGGTCACTGCTTTAGTAAACCTTCAAACACTACTAGGAAAAAGCTTATAGGCAGACGCTTACTAGTAGCGAGGGTTTATACCCCTCGCTACTGCTACTTACTAGTAGCGCGGGTTTTTGCCCCTCGCTACTACTAGGTTGATAGTAGTAGCGCAGGTTTTTACCCCTTGCTACTACTAAGCAGTCTCTACCGTGCCCCCCAGGTAATGCCATAGTAGTAGCGAGGGGTATAAACCCGCACTATCCTCGGCCGAATCCCTCCTCTCTCCCTAACTCTTCCCCCTCTCTCCATAGGCGCTCTAGTGGTGAGGTGCTCCTGCCCAAGCACATCTCCCCCTCCATGGCGCCCAACAAGTCCGCCTCCTTGCGTCACTGGCGTCCAGGAGCTCACCCATCTTACCGGTGACCAGCTCTGATGCGCCCTCCATCTCCTTCCTTTCTCCCTTGTTTCTCTTTTTCCCTCTCCCTCTCCCTTCGATTTTACTCACCTCCCATGCCCATGCCTACACAGGTCGGCGACATGGCCAACTAGGAGCTCTCTGCCTTGGCCGCGAAGAGGATCCTCACACCGTCGTCTTGCTCTACACTGGATCCGGTCCCTCTCCAACAGCCGTCGCCGGATCTGGTTTGCCGCTACCCGTCCGCACCTCCGGTGACCCCTGTCGTCACTGGATCGAACAATTGACACCATTGACAGCATGCACGAGGTCGAGATTTTTTTGGGTTTTTGAAAATAATAGTAGTAGCGCGGGTCACAACACGCGCTACTACTAACACACGTACTAATAGCGCGGGATGCATCGCGCTACTACTACCAGTTAGCCGTAGCGTCGTAGTAGTAGCGCGAGCACCCACGCTGTTTAATCCACGCTACTACTAGGCTTTTTCCTAGTAATGAAACGGCCTCCAAGATTATGTCTTCACCAATGCGGACATAGTCGTCAATGGCATCAGCCGAACAGCCATATCCCAAGACTCGAACAACCGCAATGCACTTCATCAGTGGGCTTGCACTTATTTCTCCACATGCATTTCTCCGGAGCTTGAACTAGCCATCATACCTCTCAATGGCTTTTGCAATGGTCAGAAAAAGACTTGTAGGTATCCGAAAGCGCCAGCGAAAGGACTTCTCCAGAGAGGTTGACTTTAGATCAAGTAGTCTCTCATGATCTTAGCATGACCCTCCGTGCTATCACGGTTGATGTGTATGCAACCAAACTGTGATCCTCTCCTAGGCCACCGAACATCATCATTAAAAATCATGCCTAAAACGATGTCAAAGTCATCGCCGTCTTCTTCCTCTTGGGATGACGACGAGTCCTCGAAGACCATCTCCCTTAACCTATTCATTTACAATTCAAACAGCTCGATTCAGAAAGAAACTAACAAAAAAACTCATCCAGGCAATTCGTCGAACACTTGCGGTGCTGTGGTAGTGCACCGGCTGGCCGGTGTCGTCTAGACTAAACCGGCGGGCGGTGACGCGTGCGAATGACCTGCAGCGGAGTGCAAGTAAGGTGAGATGCGGCAACCGATCAAAAATGAAGAAGTTTCGAAGCAATCCGATGAATAGGCTATGGCGACGACGGCGGCGTTTCATCGATTCCAGCGACCGCGACGGGGCCTAAACTGGCTCGACGTCGGGCATAAGGGCAGCAGGGGGCCAAGGAAGGCAACGAGGTAGCCGCGGGGTCGAACGGGCTCGTCTTTTTTCCTTTTAACAAACCCGAGGGCTAGGGTTCACGGAGGCTCCCCTGTTCCTTTCTTTCAAGATTATTTTCTTCAATCGACCTCTAGCAATTAAGCACAAATACTATTTAACACAACATCGGAATAGAGAGTTTTGAGAAGCACAATAGTATATTTATCACCTTCCACACCACACATTGCATGACCGAATCAATCAACATGAACGTACTACTCCCTCCGTTCCTAAATATTTATCTTTCTAGCCATCTCAAATGGACTACAACATACGGATGTATGTAGACATGTTTTAGAGTGTAGATTCATTCATTTTGCTCCGTATGTAGTCATTTGTTGAAATCTCTAGAAAGACAATTATTTGGAAACGGAGGGAGTAGAATATAAGATTACATCAACGAGTCTATGATCCTCTGTTCCTCTTTAGCGACCTCGTTCCATTGATGAACTAGGAAGAGTCCCCAGCACACGGAGACGGCCATGCCGGTATACCCGATGACACGCAATGTGAGGTACACCGCCGGTCCGGGGGTGTACACTTGGAAGTAGGCGAGGAAGAACGAGGAGCCGACGAGGATGACGGCGTAGAGCAGATTTCCCCACCATAGGTTTCTGCGCCGGCTGCGCTGGTCGGCGTATGCACTGCCGACGCAGTCGCCGGCGGCAAGCGGGTCCTCGATATCACCCATCGTCGATCGATCTGTCAAATCTTTTGGAGGATTTGTGGCGATCGTTTTTATTGGGGACTCTAATTAGGTTGAGTTTATTATACGGCCCTATTCCTTGGACGTGTAGGTCTCTGAAACCACCTAATGTAATGCCATGCACGTACACGTACTCGTACAAAGGCGAGTCACCTGAAGCAGATACGAGAAAGGACGGTGGGCCGTCGTCTTCTCGTCTCCCTGGGAGATCTCTGGCCTGGAGCGCAGCTGCGGCCCTATACGTTAGCCATGCGCAAGGCAGAGCTTGGATCCCGCCGCGGCGGCCTCGGAGTAGTGATGGTCGGGCTGCCGGAGGCTGCGAGGGCAGCCGGCGATGGCACGAAGGCGGTGCTCTGATCACGGCGCCCTCATAATGGGGAGGTGGTGGCCACTGCTGCGTGGTAGAATGGTAAGCGGGCTGGTCAGGTTGAAATCTGGCACGTCGCTCGGGATGGTCATGGCAAATGATGGAGATGGCCGCGTCTACATGTCATTACTCTGATGAAGGCATTATCATTACAGGACTGTCTCCTTGTTAAGACTAGTAAAACGCCCGTGCGTTGCCACGGGCTTTTGAAAAAATTTAAGATGGTACTCACGGAGCTAAAATAACCAAGAATAATGCCGTCTCAGTCTCAACTAACTCACATCTTTTTCTTGACAATCAGCTAACACACATCATACTATCGAAGCCTTCCCCACCTTCGGCCATCAGTTGGCCATTCACAAGAGGGCGGCGGGCGCGGGGGCTAGATTTGGTCATCTACGGCATTGGGGCAGCCGAAGATCGAGTTGGACGTGGAGTGTAAGGAGGGAAACAAGCACGCAAGCAGCAGCGACATTGTGATGGGTAATCATTGCCGCGGCCTTTACCTTTTCCCGGGCAACAGCTAGAGGCCACCACGCTCCTCGGCTCTCCCTCCTCTCTTCCATGCCGGGCAACAAGATGGGACGAGATAGAGAGGAGGCAACCAAGATGTTTTTCTATATGGCGACCAAGATGCTTTTGTTTACTCGTGCCACGGATTCCTTACAGCCCCACCCTCGAGCGAAAAATTATCTCTTCTTTTCAAATTTATCTTCTTTTGCTGCTTGGTTTTTCATTATTCTCGTCAAACAAGAATTGCCTTGCTATATAACCTCGTCAAACTAATATCATACACTTTTATGGATCCACTAATATGAGTTCGTCATTATTTCACGTTACTAAAAAGGATGGAACTCTAAAATGTTAAACAACATGCTACACCAAATAATGTGAACTAATTGTATAATCAAACAATTTAATTCAAAATTATAAGATCTTAGGCATTTAATTACAAAACCAATGTGTTTGTGCTGAACGTTATGTTTGATCACTTTTGCAACCAAGTTCTTCTTGATATATGTACACCAATTTTAAAGAAAATGTAGAGTAGCAGAAACAACCATTTCTCCCTTTTTCCTTCTTCTAAAAATCCAGTAATAGACTAATGATATAGACTGCTCTATTTCCTTTAGATGTAGGGTCCTCCTTGATTATGATGTAGGGTCTCGTCGGGCCATTGAAGCCCCTCCGTCGTCACTCCCTCCCCCATGACTACATCCTCCTCCTTGAGTCACCGCATCAACCCCATCCCGCGTCAGTCTGATCGCCCGGCAGATCCCGAGCGTTACTCACCTGGCCTCATGATGCGCGACTCCGTCACCAGCATGCCCTCGCACCACCTCATGCATGCCTCCTTCACCGACCAACAGCGGCCACAGACGAGGTCAACAGGCACTAAGCCCTTAACCACCGCTACGTGCGCTGCTCTCCCTGCAACAGCGTATCAATTTTCTAAATGGTGTATCAATTAGCTCTGGTGTTCTACTTATGGCTGAAAAAATTTGTCTTTGATTTTTTATTTTGACCCGATTGAAATTAAGTGGTTGCAATGAAAAATAAAATTGAATTAGATTACTTCACTATATCATACTACTAATCTATTCTAAGTAGATTCAAAGATAATATAATAGAAAGACTCTAAAGTACCAAATTCTTCAAAAACACACATAAGAGAAACTTAGATAACTGTGAACTCCAAATGCCTGAACAACGAATCAAAATTATAGAATATGCACAAGCATGAGCACAAAAACACAATTTATGGAGCCCGGGAAAGATTTCATGGAGCAAAAATATTCTATTCTACATAATGATCTTTGCTCCTTGGGACTCATTTATACGGGTTTTCGCTTTGCTCTGACCTAGCATGCTGACCAGTCCCCCATATTTTTGTTTTATCTCTTTATCTAGCTGTTTTTATCAGTTCGATGAAAATATATCGTCCCGCGAGTAATATTACAGACCGGTGGGGTGCTACCCCCCCAGTTATTCTTCAACAAAAATGGCTTTATTAATTCTTTTCCAAAAAAATCGTTGACAACAACAACTAACATTCATGGATACATTTCCACTTCAAACATCAAAGGGTATAGATGTTTTCTTCTTCAGAAACCATATGAGCAATGAGCTTGATATTATAATTCTGAAACCATATGTACTGTAGTATTTATACTTTTCAATACTCATTGCCAGTTGGAACGGTCCTTTCTTAGTTCTACGGATACTGCAATTGCAAATGCCATGTCGAACTGGACATATCCAATTAGGATTGCCCTTAGTTTCTAACACACTCTCAACATACTTGCAATAATTATAAAGTCTCAGCCCAAAGATGGTAATCAAGTGAAAAGGAAAAAAACTTCACACACATATAATAACCCAGTTGTAGGGTACATGCATTAAAAAACATATTCATGGATAATATGAAACAAAATGTATATGAAAATTAGTCACCATGTACAGGACCGCAAACACAAAAGTACATGGATGGTATTAATATTACCTTGTATTAAATGAAAGACTGCAACATGATATATAAAATGACCAAGCAGTAGAACTGATGGCCAAACTTCTCAAAATTCTAGTAAGAATTTTTTGGGCAATCATAAAAAAAATAAACAACGCAGTAGCTAGTCCAATTGCAATGCTTGATTGTATACATGATACCTTGCCCTCTTACAATATTATTCTTATCTGAATCCACGAAGACGCTATCCTCTGTAGTCCCCAGCTCTGAGGTAAACCATGTCTTCTTCTCATCGTGTGTTGTCAATCCTGCAAAAGATACATATAAATCTCTCTCTTTTACGGTGTGTGTGTGTGGTGTGGACCTGATATTTAAAGGTACCAAATTAGCCTTGTTCAAAAGAGTATTGTTCTCTTGTCAAGTTCCTTTGCATGTACCTACTATGGATAAGTTCATGCCATCAGACATGAAAAGGTTAAAGAATCCGCAATAGTACCATCTGTTCACATACTAAACTTTTCTGCTAAATGTTAAATATATAAAGATCTATCCAAACGAAATAGTATGCACTTGTTATGGATCAGTAGAAGTTAGAAGCAGCAACACCACTGACATTACGGATCACCAGAAGCAAACCATGCACGAACAGACAGAAGAAGAAAACCCATAATTAGAGAAAAAACTATATGTTGAGGCCAGCCAAGATGTATACTGCAAAAAAGGTCCAACAGTTAAGTGATATTTCCAAATAGTGCCAATTCTAATATCTATATATAAAAAGCCTGTAACAAAAAAGTATATCAATGGATTTAAGATGGAGGAGGTATTTTAGATGGTTGGCCTCACCGGAAATAGAGGCGTCGGCTTGTGCTTGACACGGATATGACAGTAAGATAGCAAATAAATCAAAGTATAACATATTTGTAATATCAAACTGCAGATTAGACTTAACATTAATAAGAATTCGATGCCACATTAGACTTGACATATTTGCACCTACAATTTAACAATTAAAGAATCTGATGCCACATTAGACTTGACATGTTTGCATCTATATTTGTATCTCATAACTAATTGAACATTGGTTGTCAAGTTGCTTTTTAGTAGTCATATAGTCTGCATTTGTTCAAAAATTCATGCATCTGGATATAATGAAGTGATTTTGGTGGAAAACATACCTTGTAGTTCCGTAAACATGGTTTTTTACAGCTTGCTAGAGTTATCCAGTCACCTCCGCTTGACCTCAGAAGTCATAACATAGCTTGTTTTCTTGAGATATGTATTGAAAGTAAGGATTATAAAATTCAGATAAGCCATTAATGAAGGAAATATGCCCTAGAGACAATAATAAAGTTATTATTTATTTCCTTATATCATGATAAATGTTTATTATTCATGCTAGAATTGTATTAACCGGAAACATAATACATGTGTGAATACATAGACAAACAGAGTGTCACTAGTATGCCTCTACTTGACTAGCTCGTTAATCGAAGATGGTTATGTTTCCTAACCATAGACATGAGTTGTCATTTGATTAACGGGATCACATCATTAGGAGAATGATCTGATTGACATGACCCATTCCGTTAGCCTAGCACTTGATCGTTTAGTATGTTGCTAATGCTTTCTTCATGACCTATACATGTTCCTGTAACTATGAGATTATGCAACTCCCGTTTACCAGAGGAACACTTTGGGTACTACCAAACGTCACAACGTGAATCGGGTGATTATAAAGGAGTACTACAGGTGTCTCCAAAGGTACATGTTGGGTTGGCGTATTTCGAGATTAGGTTTTGTCACTCCGATTGCTCGGAGAGGTATCTCTAGGCCTTCTCGGTAATACACATCACATAAGCCTTGCAAGCATTGCAACTAATAAGTTAGTTGTGAGATGATGTATTACGGAACGAGTAAAGAGACTTGCAGGTAACGAGATTGAACTAGGTATTGGATACCGACGATCGAATCTCGGGTAAGTAACATACCGATGACAAAGGGAACAACGTATGTCGTTATGCGGTTTGACCGATAAAGATCTTGAAGAATATGTAGGAACCAATATGGGCATCCAGGTTCCGCTATTGGTTATTGACCGAGAATAGTTCTAGGTCATGTCTACATAGTTCTCGAACCCGTAGGGTCCGCACGCTTAACGCTTCGATGACAGTTTATTATGAGTTTATAAGTTTTGATGTATCAAGGTTGTTCGAGTCCCAGATGTGATCACGAACATGACGAGGAGTCTCGAAATGGTCGAGACATAAAGATTCATATATTGGAAGCCTATGTTTGGACTTGGAAAGGTTCGGATGAAAACATGATTTTACCTAACACCGGGGTTACTGAATCCCCGGGGGTCAATGGGCCTTCATGGGCCATA
The DNA here is from genome assembly GCA_021605145.1 of Aegilops bicornis. Taxonomy (NCBI): domain Eukaryota; kingdom Viridiplantae; phylum Streptophyta; class Magnoliopsida; order Poales; family Poaceae; genus Aegilops; species Aegilops bicornis. The sequence continues at coordinate 618,357,903 of CM038669.1, read as the reverse complement.
AGGGAGAAGCCCCAGGGCCGGCCCGGGCAGGCCGCGCGCCCCCCTCCCCAACTCGTCCTAATGGGACAAGGAGAGGGGGCGGCGCCTTCCCTCTTCCCTCCCCAAGACCTAATCCAACTAGGAAAGGGGAGTCCTACTCCGGTGGGAGTAGGACTCCTCCGTGCGCCTCCCTAGGGCCGACCGCACTCCTTGCTCCTTTATATATGGGGGCAGGGGCACCCCATGACACACAAGTTGATCTACGGATCGTTCCTTAGCTGCAGGCGGTGCCCCTCCACCATATTCCACTTTGGTCATATCGTTGCGGAGCTTAGGCGAAGCCTCGCGCCGGTGAAGTCATATCGTCATGGAGCTTAGGCGAAGCCCCGCGTCAGTGGAGCATCATCATCGCCACCACGCCGTCAGGTCGACGGAACTCATCCCCGGCGCTTTGCTGGATCGGAGCCCGGGGATCGTCATCAAGCTGAACGTGTGCAGAACTCGGAGGTGCCGTACGTTCGGTACTTGGATCGGTCGGATCGTGAAGACGTACGACTACATCAACCGCGTTGTTATAACGCTTCCGCTTTCGGTCTACGAGGGTACGTGGACATACACTCTCCCCTCTCGTTGCTATGCCATCACCATGGTCTTGCGTGTGCGTAGGAAATTTTTTGAAATTACTACGTTCCCCAACAGTGGCATCAGAGGCTGGTTTTATGTGTTGATGTCATATGCACGAGTAGAACACAAGTGAGTTGTGGGCGATATAAGTCATACTGCTTACCAGCATGTCATACTTTGGTTCAGCGGTATTGTGAGATGAAACGGCTCAGACCGACATTACGCGTACGCTTACGCGAGACTGGTTTCACCGCTTCGAGCACTCGTTGCTTAAAGGTGACCGGCGGGTGTCTGTCTCTCTCACTTTAGTTGAACCGAGTGTGGCTACGCCCGGTCCTTGCGAAGGTTAAAACAGCACCAACTTGACAAACTATCGTTGTGGTTTTGATGCTAGGTAAGAACGGTTCTTGCTCAGCCCGTAGCAGCCACGTAAAACTTGCAACAACAAAGTAGAGGACGTCTAACTTGTTTTTGCAGGGCATGTTGTGATGTGATGTGGTCAAGACGTGATGCTATATTTTATTGTATGAAATGATCATGTTTTGTAACCGAAGTTATCGGCAACTGGCGCAGAGCCATATGGTTGTCGCTTTATTGTATGAAATGCAAGCGCCATGTAATTGCTTTACTTTATCACTAAGCAGTAGCGATAGTCGAGAAGCAATAGTTGGCGAGGCGACAACGATGCTACGATGGAGATCAAGGTGTCGCTACCGGTGGCGATGGTGATCATGACGGTGCTTGGCGATGGAGATCACAAGCACAAGATGATGATGACCATATCATATCTCTTATATTGATTGCATGTGATGTTTATCCTTTATGCATCTGATCTTGCTTTGATTGACGGTTGCATTATAAGATGATCTCTCACTAAAAGTATCAAGAAGTGTTCTCCTGAGTATGCACCGTTGCGAAAGTTCTTCGTCTTTGAGACACCACGTGATGATCGGGTGTGATAAGCTCTACGTTCAAATACAACGGGTGCAAAACAGTTGCACACGCAGAATACTCAGGTTAAACTTGACGAGCCTAGCATATAACAGATATGGCCTCGGAACACGGAGACCGAAGGTCGAACGTGAATCATATAGTAGATATGATCAACATAGTGATGTTCACCATTGAAACTACTCCATCTCACGTGATGATCGGACATGGTTTAGTTGATTTGGATCACGTAATCACTTAGATGACTAGAGAGATGTCCGTCTAAGTGGGAGTTTTTAATATGATTAATTAAACTTAAATTTATCATGAACTTAGTACCTGATAGTATTTTGCTTGTCTATGTTTGTTGTAGATAGATGGCTCGTGTTGTTGTTCCGTTGAATTTTAATGCGTTCCTTGAGAAAGCAAAGTTGAAAGATGATGGTAGCAATTACACGGACTGGGTCCGTAATTTGAGGATTATCCTCATTGCTGCACGGAAGAATTAAATCCCCGGAAGCACCGCTGGGTGCCGAACCTTCTTTGACGAGCAACGCCGAAGTTGTGAACGTCTGGCGAGCAAAGCTGATGACTACTCTATAGTTCGATGTGCCATGCTTTACGGCTTAGAACCGGGTCTTCAACGACGTTTTGAGCGTCATGGAGCATATGAGATGTTCCAAGAGTTGAAGTTAATATTTCAAGCAAATGCCCGGATTGAGAGATATGAAGTCTCCAATAAGTTCTATAGCTGCAAGATGGAGGAGAATAGTTACATCGGTGAACATATACTCAAAATGTCCGGGTATAATAATCACTTGATTCAACCGGTAGTTACTCTTCCGGATGATAGTGTCATTGACAGAATTCTCCAATCATCGCCACCAAGCTACAAGAGCTTCGTGATGAACTATAATATGCAAGGGATGACCAAAACAATTCCCGAGCTCTTCGCAATGCTAAAAGCATGGAGGTAGAAATCAAAAGAGCATCAAGTGTTGATGGTCAACAAGACCACTAGTTTCAAGAAAAGGGCAAAGGAAAGAAGAAGGGGAACTTCAAGAACAGCAAGAAAGTTGCTGCTCAAGAGAAGAAACCCAAGTCTGGACCTAAGCCTGAAATCGAGTGTTTCTACCGCAAGCGATCGGACCTTTGGAAGCGGAACTGCCCCAAGTATTTGGCGGATAAGAAGGATGGCAAGGTGATCAAAGGTATATGTGATATACATGTTATTGATGTGTACCTTACTAATACTCGCAGTAGTACACGAGTATTCGACATCGGTTACATTGCTAATATTTGCAACTCAAAGCAGGAACTACGGATTGCGAAGATTGGCTAAGGACGAGGTGACGATGCGCGTGGGAAATGGTTCCAAAGTCGATGTGATCGCGGTCGGCACACTACCTCTACATCTACCATCGGGATTAATTTTAGACCTAAATAATTGTTATTTGGTGCCAGCGTTAAGCATGAACATTATATCTGGATCTTATTTGATGCGAGACGGTTATTCATTTAAGACAGAGAATAATGGTTGTTCTATTTATATGAATAATATCTTTTATGGTCATGCACCCTTGAAGAGTGGTCTATTTTTATTGAATCTCGATAGTAGTAATACACATATTCATAGTGTTGAAACCAAAAGATGCAGAGTTGATAATGATAATGCAATTTATTTGTGGCAATCGCCATTTGGGTCATATCGGTGTAAACGCATGAAGAAACTCCATCTCGATGGACTTTTGGAATCAGTTGATTATGAATCACTTGGTACTTGCGAACCGTGCCTCATGGGCAAGATGACTAAAACGCCGTTCTCCGGAACTATGGAGCGAGCAACTGATTTGTTGGAAATCATACATACTTATGTTTGTGGTCCAATGAATGTTCAGGCACGCCTTGGGTATCGTTATTTTCTCACCTTCACAGATGATTTGAGCAGATATGGGTATATCTACTTAATGAAACACAAATCTGAAACATTTGAAAAGTTCAAAGAATTTCAGAGTGAAGTGGAAAATCATCATAACAAGAAAATAAAGTTTCTACGATCTGATCGTGGAGGAGAATATTTGAGTTACGAGTTTGGTTTACATTTGAAACAATGCAGAATAGCTTCAAGAATCACGCCACCCGAACACCACAGAGAAATGGTGTGTCCGAACGTCATAATCGTACTTTACTTGATATGGTGCGATCTATGATGTCTCTTACTGATTTACCGCTATCGTTTTGGGGATATGCTTTAGAGACGGCCGCATTCACGTTAAATAGGGCACCATCTAAGTCCGTTAAGATGACACCTTATGAACTGTGGTTTGGCAAGAAACCAAAGTTGTCGTTTCTTAAAGTTTGGGGCTGCGATGCTTATGTGAAGAAACTTCAACCAGATAAACTCGAACCCAAATCGGAGAAATGTGTCTTCATAGGATACCCAAAGGAGACTGTTAGGTACACCTTCTATCACAGATCTGAAGGCAAGATTTTCGTTGCTAAATTCGGATCCTTTCTAGAGAAGGAGTTTCTCTCGAAAGAAGTGAGTGGGAGGAAAGTAGAACTTGATGAGATAATCGTATTCTGCTCCCTTATTGGAAGGTAGTTCATCACAAGAAACGGTTCCTGTGACAACTACACCAATTAGTGAGGAAACTAATGATGTTGATCATGAAACTTCAGATCAAGTTACTACTGAACTACGTAGGTCAACAGAGTAAAATACGCACCAGAGTGGTACGGTAATCCTATTCTGGAAGTCATGTTACTTGACCATGGCGAACCTACAAACTATGAAGAAGCGATGGTGAGCCCAGATTCCACAAAATGGCTGGAAGCCATGAAATCTGAGATGGGATCCATGTATGAAAACAAAGTATGGACTTTGGTTGACTTTCCCGATGATCGGCAAGCCATTGAGAATAAATGGATCTTCGGAAGAAGACCGACGCTGATGGTAATGTAACTGTCTATAAAGCTCGACTTGTTGCGAAAGGTTTTCGACAACTTCAAGGGGTTGACTACGATGAGACTTTCTCACCCGTAGCGATGCTTAAGTCTGTCCAAATCATGTTAGCAATTGCCGCATTTTATGATTATGAAATTTGGCAAATGGATGTGAAAACTGCATTCTTGAATGGATTTCTAGAAGAAGAGTTGTATATGATGCAACGGAAGGTTTTGTTGATCCAAAGGGTGCTAACAAAGTATGCAAGCTCCAGCGATCAATTTATGGTCTGGTGCAAGCCTCTCGGAGTTGGAATAAACGCTTTGATAGTGTGATCAAAGCATATGGATTTATACAGACTTTTGGAGAAGCCTGTATTTACAAGAAAGTGAGTGGGAGCTCTGTAGCATTTCTGATATTATATGTGGACGACATATTATTGATTGGAAATGATAAATAATTTCTGGATAGAATAAAAGGATACTTGAATAAAAGTTTTCAATGAAAGACCTCGGTGAAGCTGCTTACATATTGGGCATCAAGATCTATAGAGATAGATCAAGACGCTTAATTGGACTTTCACAAAGCACATACCTTGATAAAGTTTTGAAAAAGTTCAAAATGGATCAGGCAAAGAAATGTTTTTTACCTGTATTACAAGGTGTAAGATTGAGTCAGACTCAATGCCCGACCACAGCAGAAGATAGAGAGAAAATGAAAGATGTTCCCTATGCTTCAGCCATAGGCTCTATCATGTATGCAATGCTGTGTACCAGACTGACGTATGCTTAGCAAGAAGCTTGGCAGGAAGGTACCAAAGTAATCCAGGAGTGGATCATCGGACAGCGATCAAGAACATCTGAAATACCAAAAAAGGACTAAGGATATGTTTCTCGTATATGGAGGTGACAAAGAGCTAGTCGTAAATGGTTACGTCGATGTAAGCTTTGACACCGATCCGGACGATTCTAAATCGCAAACCGGATACGTGTTTTTATTAAACGGTGGAGGTGTCGGTTGGTGCAGTTCTAAACAAAGCGCCGTGGCGGGATCTACATGTGAAGCGAGTACATAGCTGCTTCGAAGCAAAGAAATGAAGGAGTCTGGATGAAAGAGTTCATTTCCGATCTAGGTGTCATACCTAGTGCATCGGGACCAATGAAGATCTTCTGTGACAATATCGGTGCAATTGCCCTGGCAAAGGAATCCAGATTTCACAAGAGGACCAAGCATATCAAGAGACGCTTCAATTCCATTCGGGACCAAGTCCAAGTGGGAGACATAGAGATTTGCAACATACATACGGATCTGAATGTTGCAGACCCGTTGACTAAGCCTCTTCCACGAGCAAAACATGATCAGCACCAAGACTCCATGGGTGTTAGAATCATTACTGTGTAATCTAGATTATTGACTCTAGTGCAAGAGGGAGGCTGAAGGAAATATGCCCTAGAGGCAATAATAAAGTTATTATTTATTTCCTTATATCATGATAAATGTTTATTATTCATGCTAGAATTGTATTAACCGGAAACATAATACATGTGTGAATACATAGACAAACAGAGTGTCACTAGTATGCCTCTACTTGACTAGCTCGTTAATCGAAGATGGTTATGTTTCCTAACCATAGACATGAGTTGTCATTTGATTAACGGGATCACATCATTAGGAGAATGATCCGATTGACATGACCCATTCCGTTAGCCTAGCACTTGATCGCTTAGTATGTTGCTAATGCTTTCTTCATGACATATACATGTTCCTGTAACTATGAGATTATGCAACTCCGTTTACGGAGGAACACTTTGGGTACTACCAAACATCACAACGTGAATCGGGTGATTATAAAGGAGTACTACAGGTGTCTCCAAAGGTACATGTTGGGTTGGCGATTTCGAGATTAGGTTTTGTCACTCCGATTGCTCGGAGAGGTATCTCTAGGCCTTCTCGGTAATACACATCACATAAGCCTTGCAAGCATTGCAACTAATAAGTTAGTTGTGAGATGATGTATTACGGAACGAGTAAAGAGACTTGCCGATAACGAGATTGAACTAGGTATTGGATACCGACGATCGAATCTCGGGTAAGTAACATACCGATGACAAAGGGAACAACGTATGTCGTTATGCGGTTTGACCGATAAAGATCTTCGAAGAATATGTAGGAACCAATATGGGCATCCAGGTTCCTCTATTGGTTATTGACGGAGAATAGTTCTAGGTCATGTCTACATAGTTCTCGAACCCGTAGGGTCCGCACGCTTAACGTTTCGATGACAGTTTATTATGAGTTTATAAGTTTTGATGTACCGAAGGTTGTTCGGAGCCCCGGATGTGATCACGGACATAACGAGGAGTCTCGAAATGGTCGAGACATAAAGATTGATATATTGGAAGCCTATGTTTGGACTTCGGAAAGGTTCCGGATGAAAACAGGATTTTACCGGAACACCGGGGGGTCAATGGGCCTTGATGGGCCATAAGGGAGAAGAGGAAGGGCCGGCCAGGGCAGGCCGCGCGCCCCCCTCCCCCTCTAGTCCGAATAGGACAAGGAGAAGGGGGGCGGCGCCCCTTCCCTCTTCCCCCACCCCAAGACCTAATCCAACTAGGAAAGGGGGGAGTCCTACTCGGTGGGAGTAGGACTCCTCCAGCGCCTCCCCTAGGGCCGGCCGCACCCCTTCCTCCTTTATATACGGGGCAGGGGGCACCCCATGACACACAAGTTGATCTACGGATCGTTCCTTAGCTGCAGCGGTGCCCCTCCACCATATTCCACTTCACCATATCGCTATGGAGCTTAGGCGAAGCTCGCGCCGGTGAAGTCATATCGTCATGAGCTTAGGCGAAGCCCTGCGTCGGTGGAGCATCATCATCGTCACCACGCCGTCGTGATGACGGAACTCATCCCCAACGCTTTGCTGGATCGGAGCCCGGGGATCGTCATCAAGCTGAACGTGTGCAGAACTCGGAGGTGCCGTACGTTCGGTACTTGGATCGGTCGGATCGTGAAGACGTACGACTACATCAACCACGTTGTTATAACGCTTCCTCTTTCGGTCTACGAGGGTACGTGGACATACACTCTCCGCTCTCGTTGCTATGCCATCACCATGGTCTTGCGTGTGCGTAGGAAATTTTTTGAAATTACTACGTTCCCCAACAATTAAGGCTAGCCAAAATTTGAGTGCTGGCACTATGCAGCGTGAACAGGCAAGTAATAGATGCACATGCTCACATCCAAGTTCGAAACTGAAACAGAAGGCATCAATTCATTAATTGGAATGCACGGATCTAGCTATAGCTTCAGCTCCATAGATTACATTGTACTATTTGACATAGCAAGATCAAAATACCAACATCCATCAGTTCAACCTGTGAGGTCGGTACTCGTGCCATGGTGTCTAGGAAAATATGGGCATTGAGGTCAGCAGAGCACATGGTCGAGTGTAGTGGCCAAACCGCTGTCAGCCCGATCACGACCTAAGATACCGTGTGGACCTGCTGGAGGGAACCCCAAGCGCAACTTGGACGATGGCGTACTTGGAGCCGGCGCCAGCTCTCCTGTCCCTGCGGCAGTGCACGACCTGCTCATCCGCCATGCATAGCCTCCTCCTCCATGGCCTTCTCTTCCCTTCCAAGCGATCGCCAGCCAGAGCTGTTGCTCGCCTGGGATGGTGTGTCCAGCCACCGCTGCACTAACGCTAGGCTCGCCGTTCTCTAGATCAGGCCTCTAGATCAGCCACAATAATTCACCTAGATTTGGACCACAGGTGTGCTACTGCCACCTCCTCAAGCGCATTGACTGGCACCGATGAAGCAAGCGGCCGAGGAGAAACAATCATCAATTCATGTCATGGAGTACATTGCACAGTGCGAAAAAAATCACCTTCTTTTATCCGTCTCCTCAATCCAAGCTCGGCACCATGACTAATAGCACATCCAGCTCACAGCCCGCCAAAACTTGCACAACAAACAAACAATGAAAATCATTAACTTGTAGCAAATCACTATGGAGATATGTTAAAATAAACCAAAAGTAACAATGGAAGAACAAATACACATCACTTGTCATTGTATATTTGTGATGACACATGTCAGGTCACCCTTGCTAGATTCTTGCTGGAAAAGTCACTTTCAGAATTAGTTTCTTGTGAACATCTCCGCAAAAAAAAACTTCTTATGAAAGGTGCTAGGACACATATCTTTCATATCCCCCATTTGCATGGTCTTCCTCTACTCCTCCCTAGTTGAATCCATGTCTTCTCAATATTTTGAGATCAAAACTATTTTATACCATCAGTTCAAATATCAATTAGACATATGTAAATTCGCTGTTTTGATGGAAACATAAATTAAGCAATAATAATTAGCCAAATACTCATGTACACTGTCATGATTAAAGCAAACAAATTGCAATTCATTCACCAGAGTTCGTAAACTTACACAAAAAAGAGCATCACGCCTTATCAAAGTACAACCTTGTGGAGCAAAGATCATATGCTTGTGGTCAAATTGGACACCAATTTATCCTTTCTAGACAGAAGATGTACTTGCATCTCCTGTGAACCTTATCATCACAATCTGGAATGTTGAGGAACCGGTTCATTAAATTTGCAACCAAACTATAGAAAATCCGTTCATGATCTTAGGAAGAATTTGATTTCCTATTTGACTATTAAACTAGCAAGCTAATGATGTATGCAATCAAAAGAAAAATCATGCTCTTCTAGGATGAAGGCATGTAACTTTAGCAATGGCAAAATATAAAGATCTGTGGAGGGGAGGAGGAGCCACCAATAGATCTGCACATGAAGAAGGTAAGGAGGAGCCACCACCAGATGTGCACAGGGAGGACCCGAGTAGGTTGCTGGCAAGATACTTCTTTAATATAGGAAATTAAGAATAATAATGCCATTGTCTTCTACTCCCTCCTTTCCGATTTACTCGTCGTGGTTTTAGTTCAAAATTGAACTAAATTGAACTAAAACCACGACGAGTAAATCGGAACGGAGGGAGTAGTTAGCTAACTGAAAATAGATTGCTAGATGGACCCTTCTACAAACCATGCATGTAAGATGTAACCACAAAACAAGAAACAATTCGAGCGAACTGAAGATAGATTGCTAGATCGGTTAAACGATGAACACAACTGCCATAAATCACATTAGAGCATGTAACATACTATGAGAAATCATTCATAGATTGGCTGATTGTACTTCATTCCGAACTCACAAGCACCAAGAGTCAAATCACGGGCATTGGTAAGGTTCAAAGCTTCAGATTAATCTAAAATATCAGCTCCATATCTTCTGTAAATGTGTGATGCGTGCCTTAGGACTTCCTGCTGTCCTGTAGGTATGCCCTTGGTCAGAAAGTTCTTGTTTCTGTCAGAGAGGTAGAACTGTCATCTGCATCATCTACTTACTCTACTAAAAATGAAGCTCATGTGTCAGCAGATGTCACTGAATTTTCAGATGAATGGCAATAAAGTTTGCTGCTTAATTTTGGACTGCTAAGTTTAAGTTTTCCATGTGTGTAGGTGTAGCAGGTAATAGCTCTGAACCCTGAAAAAAGAATAAAAAATCGAATCCTTTCTCCATGCCCTCACAATGCCTATGAATTTCACATGTGATCGTTTAAACAGCACACACGTTGTCCATTCAAAAAGAGGTGGAATAAAATTAAATCTAAACTGAACATTACAAAATTTTAAAATCAGAACCTTTGTATAACTGACAATGGATCATCGTATACAACAAGATCTATTAAGTAATGCAAGAGCACACACGCACATAAGAGTCAAAAGACTGATTATAAGGCATGACCTACATGGATAGACTGAGGTCTCTGTAGTGCAAGAATTAGAAAAATGGCAGCAACACACCAAAGACAACGACAGTCAAGGATGGCATCTCCTTCTTCCATACGGTGGTCCATGCTCTCTGCAATCCCTGAAGAAGAACATACCTTAAAAGGCTGAAATCAAGAGTAAGGAACATATCAAAAGGGTTTGGAAATGGAAAGCAGAAAATTCAAGAGTCAGTACAAAAACAAAATAGGTCTAAATAGATCTGAGACTTGAGAAGAGAAGAACAATCATACTGACTATTTTAAATTTATTTACTTACCAATTAGTACACCGTAACTTTTTTTATGTAACGAAGATATCCGTATATAGAAGTAAATAATTGCCTATACACATCAATAGTTAAATACACAGTAGGTTATTTAAGTCGTACATGGACCAAAACAATATTGCGACTGGTTTTAAGGTTGCAATTGAGCACTTAAAGAAAGACGGCTCAAATCAACCTAGCTCATCAATAAACAGCCAATTTGAAGATATGGAGAAGAATCTAACTTTCTTGTGAGGCTTCACGAAGAAACATGTGGCACCACTTAGATCACAAACACATGAGCTAGACTATCCACGAAAATTGATTAAACGGTCTACCACATCAGATGCTAAAGAATGAAATCGCAGAGACTAATAACAAATGAAGAGGGACAAACACTGCAATTTGGGACCCCAGATAAATGGCGGGTTTACCTTGTGGGGGCAGTATGACGCCGGTAGCTGATCTCTGAAGGCTGATCCCTCATAGTGGGACTCAGATCCTGCTGCCCCACAGTATGGGAACAAACCCTTAAAGGATCTGAGTCCATACTTCCTCAACTTTGCAGAATCACATGTTCCAAGCAGTATTCAGTCACACGTCTGGTTCCAATCCCTAGAACAATTGGACTGCAATGCCTGCGGATTTTCACTTGATGAGATTCTGTTTTCTAAGATTAACTACAAGCAAGAAAACAGACATTCACCTCCAATTGCATCGATCGGGCTTTGCCTTGGTCTTCAAATTTAAAATGCAGAACTGTAATATGTATGTATGCTGTTGGTATGGTTCTTCCTATTCTGGACATACATGAGGAATCTGCAGACTATATTTCAGCTTGCATTCTCTTTTTACATGAAGAAAAATGAAGTAAATACTTGTAAGCAATAAGTGTTACCTTGGATTCCTACTCGAAGATCTGGGCGTATTTTGTGTAGCTAGCAATTTGAATGCATGAGATTATGTGGCTGTGCCAGCGAGCCTGTCAGCCAGAATGCAGAAGTCTGGATCGTGAAAATGCATTGTTTATTGGTTGTGTACTTACTGCTGGAGCTAAAATGGTCATAGTTCTTGTGCCTTAACTCATCACATGCAGTCCTCCTGCATAGTTCGAAAAAAGAAATAATTCACAAATCAATACTGAGGAAGACATATAATGGTAAGATAAGAATAGCTACCTAGCCAGCTGCCGAAGGACTCATTCGGTTACCTGGCTTGTAATCATCATCACCCAGTTGCTCCCAAAATTATTCAGTACAGGGCCAAAATCACAATCGTCAGTCTCATGCAAATCTTTAATCTCCCATGTCGTTGGATACACATCAGGCCTAAAAAAATTATTCAAGAAAAATCAAGTATGAGATGTAAGTTTCAGAGTACAGTCCTTAGAAAGATAAGTTTTCTTTCACAACAAAAGCCATCTAAACCAAGTCTGATGCCCACTAAAAACCATCTAAAGAGGCAATGTAATTGACCAATGGATTGTTATCTTACTTCATTCATGGAGTCCACAAGTGGGATCAGATGAGAAACTAAAGGTGGTGTTCCACTCTCTGTCCGTGCAAGAATGCAATCTTGCATTCAATACATTAATTACTCAGTAAAAAAACTTGCTGGTGCTTGCCGAACGGTTTGAGGCATCAGACATGGGAAGGGGATCTCACCAGATGAGGAGGTACTGCCGAAGGAGGGGATCCCACGGGTCTCCGCGGCTTGATCCGGCCAGAAGGAGCCGCCGTTGCCGCCGATGGATCAGGACATCGGCGACAAGGCGGCGGCAGCGCGCTCACCGTGCGTCGGAGCGGACAGATCACGCATGATGGGGAAGGTGCTGGCGTGCGGAGGGCCCTGGCTCGAGGAGATCCAGGTGACGCTGCCGGCGCTTGACGCCGCCGCCACACAGAGGCACCATCGATCGGGGCAGAGAGAGGTGGGGAATATGACCGCAGAGATGCGAGGCTAGGGATTGCGGAGGGAGGAGGGGCAGGGCGTGCGTTGGGTAGTTTTCTCCACCGGTTTTTTTCGTACGGGGCGGGGCTTCGACAGGAAAAATCGGTTGGGCTATCGAAAGGGCGGGTGGAGTAACGGAGCGAATAGGCGAGACTAAAAAAATCTACGAAGGTTAACCTACGAAAAAAAACCGGACGAAAGTGGTGGGACGAAAATTGACCGGCGAAGACTACCGACTGCTTCATTAGAAATAGAGACTACTCCGTGAAAAACCCTAGATTAAACGACGGTGATGCCTGACGTCGTTCTCTTTCCCAAGGGCATCGTTCTGGAGCAGCCACTGAAGGGACAGTGGATCAGTGTCGTATATACCGCGTCGACGACGGCGTGTCTTGGCGGCATGACGCAACAGTCTCGGCGTCAGATACGTGAAGAAATAGGCTGCAAGGAGATTTAAGCTGGCAAAGGCACGGACGGCAAGGTACGATAGCGCTCCGCAGCTGCTCATTGCGGCAGATTGATGCCGAATCGCACAGGGGAGCCAAGCGAGAGACCGAAACGGACCAGCTCATTTAGTTAGTTGTCCACTTGTTTTTTTTATTTTTGCCCTTTTTTCTTCTCCTATTGTATTCTTCGGTTTCTTTTTAAAAAATTTAAAATTTTCATTTAACAAAATGTTAAACATTTCCTGTGCTGTTCAGAATTTACGGTAAAATAGTGTTCTCAAAAAATGATCAAGAATTCCAAAAATATATGTTTCAACTATAATTCACAAATTCACAAAATATTCAGGAATTTCCGAAAATATTTTATTTTTCAAAAATTCTTCTGAATTTAAAAACTGTTCCTATTTTCAAAATTTATTCACAAAACAAAATAATGTTCATATTTTTCAAAAATACTCGGTAATTTTCAAAAATTGTTCATGTTTTCAAAGAATGTTCTGAAATTTCCAAAATTGCATGCATTTTCAAAACATATTCACTTTTATAAAAGAAAATTTTGAAATATAAAAACTACTAAAAATATGAATTTCGCTACAATATGAGGTTCCTATAGTGCAATTACTTTTTTAGGGCCGCGCTATAGTTTCTAGTTGGGCCGGTCCCACTAGCGACGCTCTGTGCATCTTGGCGACATTTGGGAGCACAGAGCGTCTAGTAGGAGTGTTTTTTAGTCGCGACATTTTCTGCAATTGTTGACAATTTTGAAATAATGGACATTCTTTGAAGTTTGATAAAAAAATTAGAAAGTTGATTTTCTTTCGGAATTGTGAGAAACTTTAAAGTATGAATGGTTGTTAAAATATCTGAACGAAAATTGAAATTGCTGAACATTTTTTGAAAATTTTGGACATTTTGGATTTTTTTTGCAGATTTGTAAAGAAATAATCGAAAACTTGAAAAATGAAAGAACGAAAAAAAGAAAACTGCTACAAACCATTAAAGAAAACAACAAAATGAGAACAGTTCAGAAACATTTTTTGCATTGTATACTTTTTTCTCAAAAATTTCACTCATGTTTTTGGAATCTAAATGATATGTGCCACACGCCAGGTGCATGGTACTCAGACCTGACATTTTTTATGACAGTCCAGTCACGTAAGCAAGGATGGCAAATTCTAGTGACACACGGCAAGTTTCTGTTGAAGAGAAACTAAAGTACGAAAGTTGACATGCTTGTAAACTAAAGTTGCCATCTTCATGCCACTAAACTTGCCGTTGAAAACGTTCGGAGTTGTCATGTGCTCATACCTGACGTTTGGCACTTATCAGGGTGCTTTTGAAAACACATGATTATTTCTTTAAAATGTCACATACAATTTTTTAATGGAAATAACATTTTTTTACATTGGGCAAACATTTTTTTTTACAACTTGCCATGTGTTGACGTCTGGCACTAAAGTCACATATTAAGCTTTTTGATAAAGGATGAATTTTATTTACTCAGAATGAAGTCACCAATTAAATGAGAGGATACACTCACAACTCGGAGAAACAGATCAGGCTTCGTATTAAGGGCTTGGGTGCATGCTGCCTCGATGATACTACCTCCATACTAGTTTTCCCAACTATAAGTATTTTGGTACAGAGGAAGTATATAGCACGAACCAAATTCAACATGACTTTACTATGCGCCGGCAACACCGACGGCTCCATCATGACGACGGCGAGCTCGTCGTGTTTGAGGCGGCGATCAGTGGCGGAGCCAGAACTTTTGTGGAGCCTAGGCAAGTTGAGCCTAAGTGTAAAAGGGCGGCCCGGTGCATGTAGCTCCCGTTTGCGCATGGTCCGAGAAAGAGTCCTATCACTTTAGGTCTTTTGTACGCAGTATTTTCCTAAATTTCTGCAAGAGGTTGTTTTCAGGACTTAAAGTGTATAAACTAAAAATAAAAAATTCGGTATCCAGATATTCAACATATAATATAGCACCAAACTTCCGAACCAGAAATGCACATTAATAATGAAGGGAAAACAAATATAATAGTCACACAAAATGTAATTTTGAAGTGAACTAATATATAATATATCAATATCTGTTTCATAGACTAAATAAAGTTGACACTTGACAACAAAAGATATATATCAAGCCATGCATAGAGGCAAACTCGCCATGTCACTAACAAAAGTAAAGATATTCATACCAGATGTCATTGTGCAATTTCTCCCACCACGGTCGAAAGCATGTCTCAGTTGTTCATCTTTGCCAAAAGAAAGACATATAACCAGCCTTGCATAGAGGGAAACTCGTCATGTTGACAAAGTCCTAGAAGGCATTACAAGATAAAAAATGGATGTGTAACTAAAATAAATTTAGTTCTGAGATGTGAATATATTCAAAATAGAAAGCTTGCAAGAAAATAGATGGTCAGATGGAATATATCGGCAATATTTAGTTCGCGGTTAACCAAACGAAAATAGTGAAATAATTCTTTCCTTTTACCAGCAGAAAGACCACAAATTGCACATCAAGAAAAAAAAATGCATTCTATGAGTATGAAGCAACAGAAGGTAAAAAATATTGCATGAATACCATGTGCTGCAAGATGAATATGCTAGTTCTCCTATAGATTAGTCGACCTGAAAATAAATACTTATAAATGAGAAAAATCATATGGGTATCAAAAAACTTTCTGAGGACATGCCCCGGCCTGTGATCAACACAAAGTAATCTGTTTTCTCTTCCCTTCTTCAAGATGGGGACACATGGTCATTGATGTGAGTTGCCTTCCAATTAATTCTGAAAGAATAATTCATTCCCTAGCCCAGACCCACTATTCAGAGAAGAGAGATCCCTAGCCGGCTAGTCGTAATTTCAGTGGAGGATTCATAGTTTTCATCAAGGTGGCCCAAGCCAAATGACAGGAAGGAGGTGTGGAGGGACGTGGAATCTGGTTGGCTGAGCGGCTGGCGTGATGGCGACCGCTCGCCGCCGGCCGTGTGCCTCGCCGTCTAGGGTTAGCCTTTTAGGCCAGCCGCCAGTCCCTGCGCTTGCCGCTTACCGCTTGCCTGCTCCCTCTCCATGCTACCATCCGTGCTCCCATTTCATCCTATGGTTGTCTTTTTTCCTTTTCTTTTTCTAATCTAATCATCTCCTCCCTTGATTTTAATGAGGTGGGACCGGGCCTTATTTCGTTCCAATCAAATCAAGCCACGTACGCGGGAGCACGGATGAGCACACGTGAAGGGAGCAGGTAAGTCTCGTCCGCCTGGGAGAAACGAAACAGACAGGGAGTCAGGGAGTTCGTGCGATGAAATTGTTTCAGCCTGGGCAGCTCGGCTGCAGGCTGGTGTTGGGCCGTGAACAGCAAGACCCGTGAGAAACGAAGGCCCAAATTTTTTTTTTGCCCGGGTAAAGCAAGCTGCGGTACGTATTTAACCCTTCATTAATTCGGTCGATCGCTGTTGTCGTGGACCAGCGAGCCCGGGCAGTTGCCCAGGGTCGCTGGGCGGTGGCTCCGCCACTGCCCGCGAGCAGATGAGGCGGGGAGGACGAAGGGGATTCGGGGACGAGATTAGACATGACATGTGGGTCCCATTAGTCAGTGAGAGTAGAGAGTTATCCTGGTGGGGTTTGTCCCTTTTCTGGTGTACCAAATTAGTCTAATACCAAGCTGGGGTCGAGATTAGACCGGGATGTATAATTACAGGACATGAACTTCAGGGATTGAGAGGTTGAGGTTCATTTCCGACTAACCATACAAATTCAGGGTTTAAAATAGACTTCACTCGTCTGGCTTAAGCAAATTTCAACCGATATAGTAAAAAAAATTCCCCTGCTGTAATCTTAAGTTGATGGAAGCGGTTGGCTGATAGGAGGTATCCCACCCCCGTACCATTACCTCTAGTCTCTCCAAAAAAATATTTTTCTAATCAGTTGCGAGCGGCGGGTGGGCTTGTCACCGTTCCTCTCTTCGGGTCCCTCCTCCCCGACGATCGCGGAGGCCGAGGCAGCGACGGCGACGGCAACGCGTTGCCGGTGGGACAACTCAGAGGCAAGGGCCACTCCCCTCTCTCGTGCGTGGAGTACTCCCCCATTTCTCTCTTTATGCCGTGGCGACTAGGAGGCGAATTGGGCAGTGGAACGATATGGTGCGAGCTCGGCGGTGGCAATAACCTTCTCCGACGTACCTCTCCACCTCCGGCGGTCTGCTCTCCGGTAAGATCTCCCACCTCGTATTCCTTCCCCTTTCCTCCTCCATGAATTTCTGAATTTTTAGGGTTAGGGTTCTTGATTTTTTGGAAACAGGCAAAGGAAAAGGAAGAAGACCATAAAAGGAGATGAAAGAAAAGAGGGGAGCTTGCACACTGAAGGAGGTGATGGAGTAGACCTTCGCTCGGGTACAGCTTATTTTTTGTTTACATTTTCTTGTGCTTTACCCTTTCTGGTTTCCTTCTGTTCCATCTTCTGCAACAGAACAGATTCACAATGATGGGATGACCATCCTAATACAGTAGCAGCATCCCTACTCCACTCTTAAGTGAAAACGGCTGACATGGTTCCTTTTATTTGTAGCAGTGGAGCTCCTAAGAAGAAAGAAGGAACAGTTCATCGAAAACAGACAAGAAAGTCAAGAAACAGAGCTATCACCTTTATCTGGATCTAAGAAGGTACTCTAGTGTTATTCCTCTGCAGGGTCTATTGATTCAATGACTTGCTAAAGGACACAAATGTGTCTCTTTTTTAAATGTTAACTCGTTGTGAAAACTGCTAGTGAGGCTTCAGAACTCTCCAGGTGCAGACCTGAACACTAGTAAGGCTTCAGAACTATTTAGGTGCAGACCTGAACACTAGTGAGGTTTCAGAACTCTCTAGGTAGCAATTAGCGAAATGAAAGATGTAGAATCTGGTTTTCCTTTACCAATACATGGAAGCACTAAGCTTCTGTGAAAGCAGTGCATACACCTGCAGTACACTAACCTTTCTCAGGTTTGCTTCTTGGATTTTTAGATGAGCCGAAGGCAAATAATGAATGGTCAAGCAACTTTTTATTTATAGTTTTGATCTATTGATGCACGCTGACAGAAGGATATAGCTGGAAGTGCTCTTATTTTGCGTCGATGTAAACAAGCGATGCAATCTACATCGCAAGCAAGTTTGGAATATTTATTAGTTGGATATGCTCCTATTTTTTGTTGGCTCCGTGTATATTACCTTGTTTCTCAGAATTCTTACACTAGCTGGCGAACTTGGGTTGAATCCATACGATGCGTTTGATTTACATATGTGGCTCTTTGGAAACATTACGTTGGTGCACACTGACCATCTCCCAGTTTTTCAATATTCATGAAAGCTGAGTTAGATTTATTTTAATTACCATGAGGTGGACCCTGACCCTCATCCATCCTGTCAAACATTGCTGATTTTTTTTGTTTAACCTACCCTCAGTCCAGAAGTAATCTTCTATAACATGAAATGTTGATTTTGCATTCAGGCTGTTGCTTGTTTCTTTTCTGTAGAATAAACCAGATAGGAATGTACTTTTTTGGCGAGTAATCATGTGATTCTAGCCAGGTTCCTTGAATTTAATTTATTCTTTAGCCATGGATACTGTAAAGAAGATCCACACAATCATTTTTGCATTAGATTCTTATATACTTGGAAATTTTGAATATATTCACATTTAACCTATTTTCCTGTCTTACAGAGCAATCCATTCATATATGGTTAATTTCTTCCTCGTATTTTTACCACTTACCACTAGAATAGATTTGTGTTTCTTTAGTTCCATGCTTCCATTTAATGTTGATCCATCTATATCCTTTGCGGTTTTGGCATTTTGCTCTACGATTATGTGTGTCTGACCAACTATTTGTTTCATTTTGATGACTATGTTGGTTACAGCCCATGGATAACAATGTTTCAGTCGCTAGAGAGATTGCCGAACATATGAAGTTGATGTAAAATCTCTAGTCACCTACAAATTAAGCTACTTGAAGAACAAGTTCAAGAGTAGTTAGTTTTCAAATTTGGTACTATTCTGTATTGTAATAGTGTTTTCTGAAATTTCCATGTTGCTGGTTACTTAGTGCTATATGGCATTCAATTGTGTCCAAACGAATTTTATTTGTAATTGATAGGATGATTTTTATTACGTGAGGTATTTCTTGTAACAACTACATGGAATCTATGTACTAGACCACTTTGTTATTCTGTTGTTACTAAAAATTCCTTGTGTACAAAGTGAATTATTCCCTGTGTTTCTTACCGTTATCACAGTGCCTCCTACAGAATTGTGATAGTGCCTATATTACTTAAATCATTTACCATATTTCATTTTTGCTAGAGACATGGTGTACTCAGTATACAATAGAAAGAGTAATAGAACTAACGAAATATACACAGGTTCCTGATTTTTTTAGATATAAGTCTATGTTCCTTTTTTTTTCGAGAAACACCTTGCTACTGTAAGATTACCTAAGTATCCTTATACAAAAAAGCAAAAACAAAAAAAGACGAGAACGCCTTGCTACTGTAAGATTACCTGAGTAGCCATAAAATTACAGCAAGATGGGCCAGATTGGTTCCGCACCTACGGGACGTAATTGGCTCACATGCAAACAGTAAGATTACCTTGCACTTTTTCTGTTTCACGGTGGTTTTAGTGCGGGAACTCGTTCCTTCTTCCACATTGTAATATTACCTCACAAACCTTTTTTTTCTTACAGATTGTCTTTTCAAGTGTGGGCACACAATCTGGCTGGGGTGAGGAATAAGAATTCCTCACCCAAGGTAACGCTAAACTAAGCGTGAGTGTAGAATAGCTTATTCTACATTCCAGTAACGGTACATACAAAATGTAGTAACGCAATATATAAAATATAATAATTTCTTTGAAAATGTAGTAAATTACAAACTTGGATAGTAGAAAAAATATTTTCAAAATTACTACATTTTGTACAGTGTTTTACTAGATTTTGTATATAGCGTTACTAGGGGTGTAGAATAAGCTATATTTTATACGATTTTGTATATATATATAGTTAAAATAGATGGGACACCTAGGTGCCTGGGCACCTTGATCGTTTTGGAAACCGTGACATATTTAATTTGTTTCCTAACTATTCTTCATGCAAGACTTTCCATGCTTATGTTTTATTTTTTTGCTCTAACTATTAGGCATGTGTCGGTGTCAAAACCGGCGGATCTCGGGTAGGGGGTCCCGAACTGTGCGTCTAGGCGGATGGTAACAGGAGACAAGGGACACGATGTTTTACTCAGGTTCGGGCCCTCTTGATGGAGGTAAAACCCTACGTCCTGCTCGATTTATATTGATATTGTGGATATTTACAAGAGTGGATCTACCACGAGATCAAGGAGGCTAAACCCTAGAAGCTAGCCTATGGTATGTTTGTAAGGGTTGTTGTGATTCTAGTCCTACGGACTAAAGCCGTCCGGTTTATATAGACACCGGAGAGGGCTAGGGTTACACAGAGTCGGTTACAATGGTAGGAGATCTACATATCCGTATCGCCAAGCTTGCCTTCCACGCCAAGGAAAGTCCCATCCGGACACGGGAAGAAGTCTTCAATCTTGTATCTTCATAGTCTTGGAGTTCGGTCGATGATGATAGTCTGGCCAATGATAGTTCGGCTGATGATGATAGTCCGGCTATCCGGACACCCCCTAATCCAGGACTCCTCAAAGAGCCCCTGAACCAGGCTTCAATGACGATAAGTCCGGACCAGATATTGCTTGGCATTGCAAGGCGGGTTCCTCCTCGAATGATAGAAGATTGTGAACACCAGGATAGTGTCCGGCTCTGCAAAATAAATTCCACATTCCACCGTAGAGAGAATAATAATATATACACAAGTTCAATCTGCTGAAGTTTTTTGTGGCATGACGTCACACCACTACCAAGCCATTACTCGAATTGTTTTTTACTTTACCACCTCAGCGCATTTTAGCGAAGCGATTTCCTTGGCACGTCTTGTCGAAGCAGAGATCGTGTTTCCCCTTAATCCGGGATTCTCATCAATACGGGCGTGGGTAACCCAACCACGCCATTGATGGTGACGCTTGGGAGATAAGCGAGTTTTACCAGTCCGGTGGGGGACGCGTAAGACTTCGCCCACCGATATAAGGGATAAGGATTCACCTTCTCACCTACGCCTTCTTCCTCATTTGCTTATCCATCTCCAAGACTCGAGCTCCAGCGCCAAGTTCGCAAGATCTCGTCTCAACCTTCTCCGACCATGTCCGGAGCGGAGGTAAATGGTTGGCCTCCACCGTTAAGGAGGAGCAATCGCCAAACCGCGGGCGCCGGATACCTCTCCAGCGACATCACAAGACCGGCTGCCTGACGAGGGGCAGCTCATCCCCACCCCTGTGCCCCATGAGAGGGTCGTCTTTCTTCCCCACTTCCTCCGCTGGACTGGGCTTTCCACTACATCCCTTTGTCCGGGGCTCATGTTCTACTACGGCCTGGATTTCCATGATCCGGCGTCGAACTTCATCCTCAACATCTCGGCGTTTATCGTGGTGCGTAGGCCTTCCTTCTGCATCCAGCCCCACTTCAAGCTTGTGGCTCAAGACCTTCAATGTCAAGCCGAAGGTAGTGAAGGGCACTCAAGCCGGAGTCTTGAGGGCGCCATGTTGGGCAAGATGCCCAATGTCCTTTGGTTCAAGGGCCTTCGTGGAATCCGTCAAGGGGTGGCAATCGGGGTGGTTCTATATCACCGAGCAGCGTGACCCTAAATGGGCGGCGCGGCCCCGAGTTTAGATCTGGTACCCCCACGCAGCTCACCTCCTGGAAAGAGAAGGGCTTGTTGTGGGGTAGTTTGAAGGAGCTGACGGGACTCCAAGCCTGTATCAAGAAGCTGGTGAAGAAGCTCAGGCTGGTTAACGTGGTCCAAGGCATGCTCGTCCACCGGATACTCCCATGCCAAGAGCGGGCATTCAATCTGTGGGAGTTCGATCCGGAACAGCACCAGGCGCTGAGCAAGCTCTTCGACACGACGTACGAAGGCGCCTGGAAGGTGCTGTTCAAGGGTGCCGGTTTCGCGATCCGCTGCATCAAGATCGCGGATTTCGCCGCTGGCGCCAGCCGATGAGGTAAGTGATTCTACCCTTTACGGGACACTTGTTTTTCATAGTTTGACTCTATGCGGTTTTAATTTCCCCTTTTCCTTTGACAGATCGATGAGGAAGGCGGAGCAGATTACCGTCCGGCTCCTATGCCGTAAAACCCAGTAGACGCCGTCTAGCGAGGTTGCTGGTTCCGCACCGCACGTGGTGCCGGAGAAGAAGGCCAAGAAGGAGGCCACGGGTGCTCGAAAGAGTGCCCGTTTTCAGGTGTCCGACGACTGGGGCGGACTCTCCCCGAAAATGAGGAGGAGGAAGAGGACTCTCCTGCAGGAGGGAGAGAGGAAGAGGAAGGCTTCCAACAGGGGAGGCCAAAGGGTCCAAGAGGGGAAGGACTATTCTCGGACAGCTCCGCCAACATCAACGTTGGCGAGGAAGAATGGCCTTCAAGGGCTAGGCCTCGGCAGATCGTAAGTATTCGGATTCCTGAATGATTTATAATTTCTTTTTCTGCGCCACATAGTGTCATTCTAATGCCGCATGCCGTCTGTAGTCCGGCGGTGATGATCTCCCCGCTTCATCGAGCGGGTCGTTGGCTCCGTCGGATGTAGATTCCATCCCGACCGCCTCCACCCCTCGCGACACCGAGGACGCCGAGGTGGGATCCCAGGAAGGGACCCATCGGGGGGAGGCTCCGGAGGAGCCACAAGGCGTCCTCCCGGACTTTGTGCCGGACTCCACATCGGAACCCGCAGTGGTTCCGGAGTCCAGCCGGCGGCCCCTTCGAACGAAGGGCAAGACCGTGACGCCGACAGCTTCCGTCCAACCGGTGGCGCCGGGCAATTTGTTGGAGGCGCTGCAGAGCCCTTCCATCGAGGAAGAACACCGCACTATTATGAGTGCGGTGATTCAGAAGGTGCAGCTCGCCAAGAGCGGGCTGACCGAAGCCTGCAGTAGCCTTCTATCAGGCTTTGAGGTAAGAAGTTAAAAATATGCAATGTAACACCGCATAGACAGACAGTAGCCCCTGATGCTCGGTTCGGTGTTCGGAAAGAAAAGCCGGACTGAGGATCTAAAAAAAGAAGATATACGCAGGGTTGCTAAAAAATTATGTCAATATGGGTTGCAGGCTGCGCTGCTGACCTCTGCCGCACTGACTGCGGAGGTCGGTGCTTTGAAGCAGGAGCTCGAGCGGTCTGAGCAAGAGCTCGGCCGCACCAGGAAGAAGCTCCAGGACAAAGAAGGTGAGTAACACCACTTTGAACTTGTACCTTACAGAAAAGGATTTAGGTTGCAACAAAAAAATAACAAGGATAACATGGGTACTGCAGGGGCCACGAACGAGGTGGCGACCCTGAAGGAGGCCGTGTCCGCGGCCGAACGCAATGCGGCCACGGAACGGGCAGAGCGAGAAAAGCAAGAGGCGCGGGTGGCGGTGGTTCAGCAAGAGCTCTGTGCTCTCATGGAAAAGCATGAGAGTTTGGAGCGTGACTCAAAGACTCGAGAGTCCGAGCTTGCCTCGCTCTCGAAAGTGCTAAAACCGCCAAGGCCGAGGCCCATAAGTCCCTTCAGGAGATTGAGTTGATGAGGAAGATAGCGGCGGGTAAGGCATTTTTCATGCAAAGCAAGCATGTGAATGTAAATTGCGTGTTACTTACCCGAATTCGAGCTCTGTGGGCGTTTGCAGATCTGCCTCAGAGCGTGTCTCGATGCCGCCAGATTCTACCGAGCCGAGGAGGGAGCTCAACGGAGAAGGTCTTACGGTCTCAGAGATCCGAGGCCGCCATCCGGTGCCCCTAGCGACCAGCTGACGCAGCTGGTCGAGCTTCACAATGTGGCCGAGCAGGCCATGAAGGGCCTCATAGTACGGCTGTGGCCTGGAGAGGCCATGCCTGGGAGCTACTTCGGCCTCGTGCGACGGCTGGTGGATGCGTGCCCCTGGGTGGAGGTTATCAAGCGCTCCGCCTGTATTGAAGGTGCTTGTCGGGCCCTTGCCCGCG
Source organism: Aegilops bicornis (assembly GCA_021605145.1). Classification (NCBI taxonomy): domain Eukaryota; kingdom Viridiplantae; phylum Streptophyta; class Magnoliopsida; order Poales; family Poaceae; genus Aegilops; species Aegilops bicornis. Next base: position 618,333,824 of record CM038669.1, on the reverse strand, counting down.
CAAAGGTGCATTGGGGCAAGCTGGATGCGGAGAAGCTAATCACTGACGCGCCACCAGCGGGCAAGGAACATCGTACGCCCGAAATCTACTATAAGGCTGTCTCAAGGGTGCCCGCAAGATTGCGGATGAGTGCCCTGTGGATGTAATGTTTGAGTAAATTCGCAATGTGTTATCCTGTGCGCTGAAAACTTTGTTCATATGCGCTAAGCAACGCTTGTTAATTTAAAATATTACCTTCCGTATGCCGCTTATTAAATCCGAGAGATGGCAAGTCGTCGGCTTCAGCGCCCATGCCACGAAAGTGCCGGGTGTTCGGGATAAACATGAGCGCTCTAGTTCCCGCTTTTGGTTCCATCGAGAAGGCGCTCAACACAACGAACCAGGCAACCGTACTTATAGTGCTTGAACACTCTCACTTAGCCATAGAATTCTATAATTTTAAATTTCGGCGAAGCCCCTAGTATTCGGAGGACCGAATTGGGGCGCTTATCCACGCCTTCGGGACATAATCCGAACTTTGCTCAAGCGGCGAGGTCTTTAAGGACCCGAAGGACCTCTCGAACAGCGACCAGTCTCTCGCCTTTATCATGACAGTCAGTTTTAGCTTTCTCCACTGAGGCGTTAACCCGGCTCAACCGGGGCGCAATCGCAGTGGTTCTCCTAGTGCTACCTTAGCCGATAGAACGGAACGTAAGGTGCCAAACATGGGAGCCGGGCAAACCCAACTATTGATCCAAGACATGATTCGGAGCCGATTCATATAATGCTATAAGTTCGGGGTGCCGCACTTGTGAAAGTGTGCGGACTTTATCACACCATAATGCGGAGAACTTAAGCCCCTGGTGTATTTGGCCGTACCAGAATGTACGGATGCAACATGTCATAAATGAACATATATGTATATATATAAGGTAATGCAATTATAGGCAAAAAAGTGCTGCATTTTATTCGAGAAGATATGCTATGAGTGCGGAATGATACAAATAGTGCGGAAAACAAGGGATTTGACGAATTAAAGGCGTCTCCCTCCAGGGGTAGGCCGCGGAATGTTTGTATTTAACAAATTTAATGCTCGTGATGGAGACCACCTGAGTGTTCGTCGTGGCCTTTGTCCTTCCCTGGCTGTTGCATCATGAGTTCGGCAGGTCGCCACGGACATAGTTCTGTATAAAAAAGAGAAAAATAAAAGAAAAAAGAGCGGCACACTTGGGAGCCCACGGTGTGGTCGAACCGCACTGGTCTGTTGTGGTTGTGCCTCTCCCCCTATGCCCATAGTATCTCCAAGGCGTAATTATGTACGCGGAGAGCTTGTCTTACAATTTTGCGAGGGCTGGGGTTGAGGCCGCATTGCTACGGCGCCTCCTCGAACGTGCTGTGGTCTTGGTTGATGTTGCTCCGGCGCGTTTGGTCGTGTCCGGTCGCTTAACGGCCGGACTCGAGAATTGCCTTTAAAAGGCTGCTCAGATTTCGCCGCGAGAGTCATTGTATGTTCCTCCGCTCGGAGGGAGCGTTCCGTGTTTCCATTGACCGTGATGACTCCACGAGGGCCTGGCATCTTGAGCTTAAGGTATGCATAATGCGGCACCGCTGAATTTTGCAAACGCTGTTCGTCTGAAAGCAGGGCATGATAGCCGCCATGAACGGGACTATGTCAAGATTAACTCCTCGCCCGAAAATTATCCGGGATCCAAGACCACTTCGATGTAATCGAGCACTGCATAATTGGCCTCGACACCTGGTATGACGCCTTTGAAGGTTGTCTTTGTAGGTTTAATCCTTGAAGGGTCTATGCCCATCTTGCATACTGTATCCACGATAAAGCAGGTTCAGGCACGCCGCCGTCCCATCAGGACTCTCGTGAGGTGAAATCCATCGACGATTGGGTCTAAAACCAATGCGCGAATCCGCCATGGCGGATATCGGGTCGGATGGTCTCTTCGATCGAAAGTGATCGGGCAAGAGGACCATGGGTTGAATTTTGGGGCGACTGGCTCCATCGCGTATACTTCCCTTAGTGCACGCTTCCGCTCCCTCTTGGGAATATGCGTTGCGTATATCATGTTTACCGTCCGAACTTGAGGGGGGAATCCCTTTTGTCCTCTATTGTTCGGCTGCCGGGTCTCGTCCACGTCATCGCTGTGTAGCCCCTTGTCACTGTTTTCGGCGATTAATTTGTCTGCTTGCTTGAATACCCAAGAATCTCTGTTGGTGTGGTTAGCTGGCTTTTCGGGGGTTCCATGTATTTGACAAGAGCGGTCGAGTATCCGGTCCAAATTGGACGGGCCCGGAGTGGTTCTTTTGAATGGCTTCTTCCGTTGACCAGGTTTGGAGCCTCGAATCCGGCGTTGACCGCCGTATCCTCATTGCTGTCGCCGTTAACGCGGCGTTTGTTTTTGTTTCGACGCAACCTGCCATTGCGGTCCTTGGTATCCGGACTGCCAAAGATTTTTGCCGAGGTTGTTGCTGCGAGCCAGCTAGCTATCCTCTCCCGCATGAAGCGGGTCATGAGTGATGTGAGGGCTGCCATGGATTTCGGCTTCTCCTGTCCTAGGTGCCGGGCCAGCCACTCATCGCGGATGTTATTTTTGAAGGCAGCGAGGGCCTCTGCATCCGGACAGTCGACAATTTGATTTTTCTTTGTTAAGAACCGTGTCCAGAATTGCCTGGCCGATTCGTCTGGCTGCTGGATTATGTGGCTTAGGTCATCTGCGTCCGTGGTCGCATATACGCGTTCTCGGAAGTTGTCGAGGAATGTGGCTTCCAGTCTTCCCAAAGATCCAATTGACTCTGCGGGCAGGCTGTTAAGCCAATGCCGAGCTGGTCCTTTAAGCTTGAGCGGGAGATATTTGATGGCGTGAAGATCATCGCCGCGGGCCATGTGTATATGGAGAAGATAATACTCAATCCAAACCGCGGGGTCTGTTGTGCCATTTAGGATTCGATGTTAACAGGTTTAAACCCTTCAGGGATTTGATGATCCATTACTTCGTCAGTGAAGCATAGTGGGTGTGCAGCGCCTCTGTATTGAGCAATATCGCGACGTAGCTCGAGAGAGCGTTGTCTGCTGTGTTCGGCCCGGCCGGAGTAGTTATATCCGGCGCGACGGTATTCGTCGTGGGTCGTGGGGCGCCCACGTGATCCATAGATAGATCTGGATTGTCTTGCCTTGTCCTCCAATATATCCATAAGTCCGGTAGCGTTCCCCGTGGCTTCATGCTTTTTGAGCGATGCCGGGGTACGGTTTTGGTGGAGGGCTTGCACGCCTCTCTATCGCGGCCACGGGGTGGCCGGTCTGCCGTATTGTGCGCTGGTGATGCCGGTTTGTACGCCTCCTCCTCTAATTGGGGGAGCAACTTGCGTTTTGGGTAACTTTTGGAGGGGCGTTCGAGTTCATACTCTTCGGCCACGAGGACCTCGGTCCATCTGTCGGCCAGTAGGTCTTGATCAGCTTGAAGCTGTTGCTGCTTTTTCTTTAGGCTGTTTGCCGTGGCCATTAGCTCGCGTCTGAAACGCTCTTGTTCGACGGGATCCTCGTGCACGACGAATTAAATGCGTCGCCGAGGCTTGCCTCGTCTCCGGAGGGAGGTAAGTAATTGTCATCCTCGACCTCTTCGCCGCCCTCTCGTGAGGGCTTGCTTACGCCTCCTCCTGCGCTGGATCGTCTTTGGAGGGAGTTGTCTTCGGCACTTTACGGGGTGTTATTATCTCCTGTGCGGAATATCCATTCTTCTTTGTGGCGGGATTTAGAGCGGCGCCACGACGTCGGCGCTTGGGCTGTTTCTTTAAGGAAACGGCCTCCATGTTCTTTGCCATCCCCATCTTTTGGGGTGTCCACCATGTATATGTCGTATGACGAGGTGGTCTTCGGTGTCTGTAGGCGCTGGTTCTTGGTAGTCTCCGGCATCGTCGTCCATACCGTCGATGTCTTCGGAGTCGTAGTCGAGTATGTTGGTTAAATCGTCGACGGTGGCTACGAAGTGGGTGGTGGGTGGGCTCTGAATTTCTTCGTCGTCCGCGTCCCAACCGTCCTGGCCGTAGTTCGGCCAGGGCTCTCCGGATAGCGAGAGATGCTTGATGAATTTATGATATCGCCAAGGGCGAGTCTTGAAAAGATGTCCGCAGCGGTGAATTCCATGATCGGCGCCCGATCGGATTCGACCGCGTGGGCGCAGGAGGTTCGAGTCCGGCAGGGAGTCCGCACCTCGAAGTCATGAGCTTTATGCGGGACAAGGTAAGTGTTGGCTCCATCGCCGTAGAAGTTGCAGCTCCGAGGCGGTGTCCAGCCATCCGTCCTCGATCCGAGCGATCGGCTCCGGACTATGGGTCGGAGCGGATCCGTGGCGACCTCAAGGTGCTGTCCGCGGCGAGTTAGGTCATGCCCATCGTGACAAAGACGGGCGCGCTTCGGCCGTGGCTCAGATCCATCAAAGATCAAGTCCCCGCGGATATCGGCCGTGAAGTTTAGGCTTTCCAAACCTGACTCGACGGCGGGGCGAAGCTTCGATCTGCTCCGGATGGCTGCGAGTTGGCCCGCGAAGGCGCGCCGAATACGAAGATCAGTCCAGGGAGAAAAGTCTCACCCAGGACTGCGTCGTTGTTGATTGAAGAGGCCATCAAGCTTATCGGTGACGACACAGAGGAACTCTCAATGAAAGCACCAATGTCGGTGTCAAAACCGGCGGATCTCGGGTAGGGGGTCCCGAATTGTGCGTCTAGGCGGATGGTAACAGGAGACAAGGGACACGATGTTTTACCCAGGTTCGGGCCCTCTTGATGGAGATAAAACCCTACGTCCTGCTCGATTGATATTGATATTGTGGATGTTTACAAGAGTGGATCTACCACGAGATCAAAGAGGCTAAACCCTAGAAGCTAGCCTATGGTATGATTGTAAGGGTTGTTGTGATTCTAGTCCTACGGACTAAAGCCATCCGGTTTATATAGACACCGGAGAGGGCTAGGGTTACACAGAGTCGGTTACAATGGTAGGAGATCTACATATCCGTATCGCCAAGCTTGCCATACACGCCAAGGAAAGTACCAAACGGACACGGGGAGAAGTCTTCAATCTTGTATCTTCATAGTCTTGGAGTCCGGTCGATGATTATAGTCCGGCCAATGATAGTTCGACTGATGATGATAGTCCGGCTATCCGGACACCCCCTAATCCAGGACTCCTTCAGCATGCAAGACTTGCCATATAATAAAACGTATTAATGTTGATTTTGTTTGAATTGTTACATGTATATAATACGCATATTTTTGTTTCCTAACTATCTAATACGGGTATCTAATACCTAACAATGAAATTGTAGACATACGCATGTACGTATATATTAAATAATTTATTTTTTGAACTATTACATTTTTTGTTTCCTAATTCTCTAAAATGGGTATCATATACTTACGAACGAAAGAATGTACGTACACGGGTATGTATATACACAATTTTTTTTGATTAATTGCATTTATTTTTGTTTCCGAACTATCTACGATTATACAATACCTACTGATGAAAATATTGTAATACCCGGTCGACGTATATAACCGCGACGTATATAACCACCTATCTGAAAAAGGGTGGGAAATGATTGTACATACCTGATCGATGTATATACCCAGCTATGTGAAAAAATGTAGAAAAATATTATACATGCAATAATATACTTCAAGTGGAAATACCCAAGGTGTCTGCATACTTGTCTACTCGGCTGTGCGAAAATGCTTGGAAACATTGTACATAACCAATTGGTGTATGTATCTCAAGTAAAATATGGCAATGTATAAACTATCAAAACATATCTAAGATATTTTGGGTTTTGTATGTATATACCTAGTGATTTATCCGAGGAATTAGATACTCGGTGAAAAAAAAGGAGAGCACATGACCTCTATGATATGCAAAAAAATACCCGGCTATGTGACGTATGAGAGATGCATGGGCATAATTTAGGTGGGTATTAAGTGTTCATATCAAGCAATAATTAGCAATAATTCTTTCCTAATACTAATTATCAATTAATGCTAATACTAATTACACGTGCACACATCTTAGTGTCATCCAACGGTTTCTAGGCAAGGTGACCAGGCACCTAGGTGTCCCATATATGCCCTATATATATATATATATATATATATATATATATATATATATATATATATATATATATATATATATATATATTCATATATATATATATATTCATATATATATATACATATATATATAACATATACATATATATGTTATATATATATGTGTGTATGTGTGTGTGTGTGTGTTCATTAGATAGTTTAAACACACTAGTAATTAAACGATGCTACAATCATGCATAATATAGTTCAAACATAAAACATTACTAAAAAGTTAGACAATACTTACGAAAAACTAAACATAACAACTAATTAATTAAACTAGCTACGACAACCAGCGCTCTCCATCTAGCAAGTGGCAGTGACACTCTCGCAGTCCACTAGTCAGAGTCGTCAACCCTCACGCTGGAGGGCCGGTCCCGTTGTTGTCCCTGGTAGACCTACCCCCTTGTGCCTGATGAGTGGCTGGCTCTATGGGATCCTCCTTCGTCTTCTTCCTTGCATCCTACATCACGGACACCATCTTGTTCTACTCCACGACTTGAAAATCTGTAGACAGATGCCTCACTTCGGTCGAAGAACTACATATCAACCCGGAGGTGCTCCATATACTAAGATTTGGAGCATATCCTCATTTTCTTCGGCACCAGGAACTGCGCGTACTCTCGTTCCTCATGGAAGTTAAGACATGCCTTAGCCTTAAAGAGCTCCACCGCCTTGGCATCGTAGGCGTGCGCCACGAGCTCCAGGGTGTTCCAGTAGCCAAGGTGGTGCGTCACACAATCCTTGGTAATATCTGCATACCATTTATTGCCCACCTATCTCTAAACACCATACTTCGGCGCCATCTGTGATGCTGACAATACCTGTCAAGTTAATAAATAATTGCATTCTAAAATTACCAATTTTTTCCATGACCTTGCCTACAAATTGGACATACTGAGCGCTAAAAATTTGATGAAATGTATATTAATCAACATCACACCCAAAACTTGGCACTCATTTTGAATACCTGCAAAATTTGATTAGAATATCCAAACACACTATTGATCGAAACTATCTAAACTAACTACACTACCTAAACTTTCTAAGGTACATAAGCAAGTTACAATATCCAAACAAATTATCTAAATTCCGAAGTACCTACACTATCTAAATAATCTACACTATAATGTAACTAAACTATTTAAAATTACTAAATTACGTAAGCTAGCTAAATAATCTATACTAATGCACCTGAAATATCTAAATAGTCTACACTATAATTTACAAAACAAAAACGATAGCGGCAACCGGGGCTCATTGTGGGCAGGCGGTGCGGCAGCGACGGAGATGGGGGAGGTGGCAACAGCGACGGCATGAGAGTGCAACGGCAATGGGCCCATGGAGAAGGAAGAGGTGGGCAGAGAGTGAGAGAAAGGGAGAGTTAGGATGGGGTGGGGTTAGAGCCGCCCAACGCTGGTGGCGTGGGCTATTCCAATCCACGTCACCGGTATGCTTTCTAGGTTTATTTGGTTTACTTTACCTATTTTATTTTTAATTTGGTTAATTTTTTAGGTTAATGTTTAATTTATGTTTTAATATTGAAATTCTTATTTATTTTTTATATGGGTTAATTTATATATACATTTTATTAGGTTATTTTAAATTTTAGTTTTATTTTGATTATTTTTATTTATGTTTTATTAAGGTTAATTTCATATATACATTTAAACCATTTGGAATTAGAAATAACTTTGTATATGAAAACATAGTGCATTTTCATCAGCTTTCCAATGCCATATCATTTGCATCATTTGGATGAAGCTTTTTTCTAAAAGATAAAGATATGATCTCTCCTGTTTGGTTTCAAAATTCATCATTTTTAAAATTCTCTTGAATTGTACGGAAATTGAGAAACATTTCTATATAAAAATGAGCACATCTGCAGCAGCTTTCCAACGCATATCATTTTTCTTGTTTTGTTGAACCATTTAAAAATGAGCTTGAAAATACTATTCATGTTCTTTGGCCTAATAAACATGGTTTTCAAAACTGCTTTTAAACCATGGACATTTAGGGAAGTGCTCAACGTAGATTATGAGCGCCATGGCCATAAATTTCCCATGATATATCACAAACCCCATTTGAACAATTTTGCAAAAGTTCAAACTATGCATATAATGCAGTTCAACTACTGCTTCCATGGAGGAGGGGAGGGCCACCTTCCTTGCATGTCTAATCACACCGATGGATTAGTACCAAATGGCAACTGTCCTGCCCTATAACTAGAAATACCTCTAGCCTAGACTTGTCTACACTATTATTTAAGGCCTAGCTATTTTCTTACTATGCCTAAATATCTAACTCTAGAGCTTTCCATAATTCTGGAAGTCTTCCTAAATATTTTGACAATAATTATCCATGAAGTTTAAGAACCTTCTTCTCAAATATCTTTGTTGCTCATGAAATACTTCTCCCATGCTCTAGAAGCTTCTCACTTTAGCATGAAGCACTTTCTTCGGTATATTCCACGACAAAATATCTTGATCTTCAGGAGATCTCAAGAACCTTCTTGAATGAGAAATGAACCTTGTTGTTTTAGTGATCTTCAATAATGGAAAAATGTTGCTAAACACATCATCTCAAGGTTCTATGGAAAGTCATGACATGATCGCAAGATGGCATAGGGTCACACTTCGAGGGAGGGTATGCAACAAAAAACTGATGATGATGATGGTGAGATAGCAGGATTGATGGGGCGATACAGCCTTTGAAAAAATTTCGAGGTACATTAGCTTGATAAGTTTAGGCTCTCAGGAAGAGCACTATCATAGCAAACCAGATCACTCTAATGTACCCTGGTCCAAGAGCACAAGTTAAGCGTGTTTCCAAGCTTTATTCCAATAAATACCTTTGGACTTTGGCTACAATTTATTTCAACATTTGAACGATACATCGAAGCTTATGCGGTGATAAATAGACTTGAATGATTATTTTTGTTGAATATGGGAGATTTTTTTCTTGCTGTCGTATCAAAGGCAATTCAACCAAATACAAATGCACACCATGGAAGAAAAATAACCGGCCAAACTCACTTAAATACCAGATTCAGTCATAGGATATATGATGGCACTTTTATTCAATGGTAAACAAAATGATGATTGGTAACACCATCCAAATAGATGTGAAAATAATAATGCAAAATCCAGTTCACATGAAAGCCCCAAGTAACAGAGGTATAATGCTTAGTAGTCCATAGAAACATTCGGGTTCATAGCCATGACTTTTAGATACTGTGGTAGAACTGAGAAGTCTCATGGGCTTAGTTTCCTGTTGGTATATGTATGCATCAGTCATCGTCTTGGAGTTGAAGTCGAATGTGGTAGCCATGCGGGAACATAACATCTCCACTTCTGAATACACATCTGTTTGTTTCATTTCTTCCCATCTGTGTAGGAACTAGGAAGTTAAAATTGCATATTGCATATCCCATCCATGCATGAACAATCTGACGAAAGCAAGCAACATATATGCTTTGGGGAGTGGAAGGCACTCAGCTATACTCGGTCACCAAGACATGGAGGGTGTTACGAGCAGCTTGACAAACTCCGCGGCAGGACAAACCCTGATGCCTGCTCCGAATGGCATGAAATTGCGCTTTGATTCATCCTATGTTTTTCGATTTGTCCAATTTGTTTACACCCAGCATTGGTGCCAACCAAATTTCTTAATTAAATTGGGTAGAAAACAGGGAGTAGAATCGAAAGAATTAATTCTTCACTAACCATCCACCTCCATGGGTTAAATTTGAGTGGATCTTCGAACAATTCTCTGTTCAGATGAACTGCCATGGGGTTGACTATGACCAGCCATCCAGCTGGAATTGTATAGCCTGCAGGAAGAGGGAATCAACACATACATTAAGCAACAACCACCTTGGAAGTTATTGGTATATAGAACTCTACTGGTTTGTTAGCTAGTGCAACAAATTGCTACTCCCTCCGTTGTATAATTCTCGCCGTGGTTTTAGTGAACTAATACCATGAATTATGTAACAGAGGGAGTAGTATATTGTAATGTTTCTTAGTGTTTATCATTGACTTGTGCATCTGTAAGAGCTTTTCTAAATACTACAAGTGCGGCATTGCTTATTCGAATGATCTCATTGGTCACCTTCATTAAAAGTCAAACAGAAACTTTTTGTCAAATTTACAAAGCTACAACGACAAATATGAATATACCCAGTTGTAATCAATGTTTTTAAAAAGCATGTACCAGATTAGTGAATGTCAATGACTTATACTCCTCCCATGTGAGCCCGGAGCACCCACCCTTTCGACCATTGAGCATAGCTCGGTTCTCCTTCTGTGTAAAGTGCAAGTTTTTAGGATGTTATTAATTGTTTTGCATGCAGCTGTCAGATAATTTTGATCATAAATTTGACTAATAAAATATATTTCGTATGTTAAAGAATTACACTACTGAAAATACAGACGGGGTAATACATACTAGCAGAGAAAGATCATCCAACCGGCCAACCAACCTGGAGCGCCTGGACAACGTCCGGGTTGTCATGGAGTGACTTGAATGCTACAGCGATGGTTCCTGACAGCGTGAAGACGCTGGCGAACAACAACGTGGAGAGCATATCAATAGCAAAATCCTCACTTATTGACGGCTCTTCACCCTGCAGCTCCTCGACAATTATGTCGAGGAGGTCGCCATGTTTCTTCCTTGGTGCATTTAACCTCTCTGCCGACGTATCTTGCAGTATCTTGTGAATATTTTTCCTTGCCTGCACGCGCATGCAAACAGATTATCTAGCTAGCTCGTGATTAAAGGAAAACCAAAAAGAAAGTTAATTAGCTACTCCATCCGCAAAGAAATATAAAAGCTTTTAGATCACTATCTAAACGTTCTTATATTTATTTACAGGGGGTAGTTTATATACCTGCATGCATCGGTAAAATGGTGTTTCAGGAAAATATATCGGGAAGGAGAAGAGCCCTGAGAAAAGCGTGTCGAACTTGCTCCTTAGCTCCCTGCCTCCCTGGACTTTGTGGAATTGAAACCTAGGCATTTCCTAGTCACCAGCTCGAACATAATCTAAAACGTAGACGACAATACCCAGCTAGCACTTGCATGTATACATACACTGAAATGAATATTGCAGGAACGGGATGGAGGATAAAGGCAAGGCACTTACATCGGGCGCACCGCCACGCACGTCGACGCTGGGCATGGCGGCCCACGCTGTGAGGCGCTCTCTCACGGCGGCCTCCATCTCAGGGAGGAGCGTCTCCTTGAGGGTCTCGAGGCCGAACAACATGTAGGCGCATCTACGGATGAACTTGTGGATGGTGCCATGGAAGGCCTCGATGCTCTTCTCGCCGAATATCTTGGTGAGTGCCCGAGGGTACCCAAGAATGAACATGGTGCTGGAATTTTGTCTATTTTGTGCCTAGCTCAATAGCAGTTTCAAAAATTCCTAATAAATCCTAGAGGCCCACGTAGCCCATTCGTGCAAGGCAAGATGTGAAACTAAAGTTTAGTCTCACAGTACTAGTTTAGAGAAAGTTGGACCTTTTTATAAGGAATGCTCTTTCTCCACATGTATGAGAATGAGAACAAGAGGGACATTCACGCGCGCTCCTCCGCCGCCCGCCGCGCCGCGCCGCGGGTTGCGAGAATGAGCCGAACCGATGTCAAATTTTTTGCCACGCACGACGGGTATACGAAAGGTCACGCGGAAGTTGAAACGTTTTTGCTGTAGTGGAGATTGAATACGAACGACGCACCTGTTCGTTTCGTCTCCCTCGTTCTCTTCAGCTCCCGGCGCAGCCTCTCGTCTCCTTCTCTTGCGCCTATAAAAGGGAGGTCGCTCGACCACTGAGCTACTGCTACGATCTTCCCATCCCGGCCTCCGAAACCGCACCTTTTGAGTCCTGTACGGGAGAAGGGTGATAATGCTTTTGGGGAGAGCTTCGCGCTGAAGGAAATATGCCATAGAGGCAATAATAAAGTTATTATTTATTTTCTTATATCATGATAAATGTTTATTATTCATGCTAAAATTGTATTAACCGGAAACATGATACATGTGTGAATACATAGACAAACAGAGTGTCACTAGTATGCCTCTACTTGACTAGCTCGTTAATCAAAGATGGTTATTTTTCCTAGTCATAGACAAAGAGTTGTCATTTGATTAACGGGATCACATCATTAGGAGAATGATGTGATTGACTTGACCCATTCCGTTAATGAGATTGAACTAGGTATGATGATACCGACGATCGAATCTCGGGCAAGTAACATACCGATGACAAAGGGAATGACATATGTTGTTATGCGGTTTGACCGATAAAGATCTTCGTAGAATATGTAGGAGCCAATATGAGTATCCAGGATCCGCTATTGGTTATTGACCGGAGACATGTCTCGGTCATGTCTACATAGCTCTCGAACCCGTAGGGTCCGCACGCTTAAAGTTAGATGACGGTTATATTATGAGTTTATGTGTTTTGATGTACTGAAGGAGTTCTGAGTCCCGGATGAGATCGGGGACATGACGAGGAGTCTCGGAATGGCCGAGACATAAAGATCGATATATTGGACGACTATATTCGGACATCGAAAAGGTTCCGAGTGATTCGGGTATTTATCGGAGTACCGGAGAGTCACGGGAATTCCCCGGGGAGTATATGGGCCTTATTGGGCCATACGGGAATAGAAGAGAGAGGCCAAAAGGAAGGAGGCACGCGCCCCCCTGTAGTTCGAATTGGACAAAGGGTGCAGCCCCCTTGTCCTTCTTCCTCTCGCCCTCTTTCCTTCTCTCCTACTCCAACAAGGGAAGGAGGAGTCCTACTCCCGGTGGGAGTAGGACTCCCCCCTTGGCGCGCCCTCCTCCTAGCCGGCCGCCTCCCCCCCCTTGCTCCTTTATATACAGGAGCAGGGGGGCACCCCATAGACACAACAATTGATCCGTGAGATCTCTTAGCCATGTGCGGTGCCCCCCTCCACCATAGTTCACCTTGATAATATCGTAGCGGTGCTTAGGCGAAGCCCTGCGTCGGTAGAACATCATCATCGTCACCACGCCGTCGTGCTGGCGGAACTCTCCCTCAAAGCTCGGCTGGATCGGAGTTCGAGGGACGTCATCGAGCTGAACGTGTGCAAGAACTCGGAGGTGTCGTGCGTTCGGTACTTGATCGGTCGGATCGTGAAGACGTACGACTACATCAACCGCGTTGTGCTAACGCTTCCGCTTTCGGTCTACGAGTGCGTGGACACACTCTCCCTCTCGTTGCTATGCATCACCATGATCTTGCATGTGCGTAGGAAATTTTTGAAATTACTACGTTCCCAACAAAGTGGCATCCGAGCCTGGTTTATGCGTAGATGTTATATGCACGAGTAAAGCACAAGTGAGTTGTGGGCGATACAAGTCATACTGCTTACCAGCATGTCATACTTTGGTTCGGCGGTATTGTTGGATGAAGCGGCCCGGACCGACATTACGCGTACGCTTACACGAGACTGGTTTTACCACCGTGCTTTGCACATAGGTGACTAGCAGGTGTCAGTTTCTCCAACTTTAGTTGAACCGAGTATGGCTACGCCCGGTCCTTGAGAAGGTTAAAACAGCACTAACTTGACGAACTATCGTTGTGGTTTTGATGCGTAGGTAAGAACAGTTCTTGCTCAGCCCGTAGCAGCCACGTAAAACTTGCAACAACAAAGTAGAGGACGTCTAACTTGTTTTTGAAGGGCATGTTGTGATGTGATATGGTCAAGGCATGATGCTATATTTTATTGTATGAGATGATCATGTTTTGTAACCGAGTTATCGGCAACTGGCATGAGCCATATGGTTGTCGCTTTATTGTATGCAATGCAATCGCCCTGTAATTGCTTTACTTTATCACTAAGCGGTAGCGATAGTCGTAAAAGCAATAGTTGGCGAGACGACAATGATGCTACGATGGAGATCAAGGTGTCGCGCCGGTGACGATGGTGATCATGACGGTGCTTCGGAGATGGAGATCACAACCACAAGATGATGATGGGCATATCATATCACTTATATTGATTGCATGTGATGTTTATATTTTATGCATCTTATCTTGCTTTGATTGATGGTAGCATTATAAGATGATCTCTCACTAAATTTCAAGATAAAAGTGTTCTCCCTGAGTATGCACCGCTGCCAAAGTTCGTCGTGCCCAGACACCACGTGATGATCGGGTGTGATAAGCTCTACGTCCATCTACAACGGGTGCAAGCCAGTTTTGCACATGCAGAATACTCAGGTTAAACTTGACGAGCCTAGCATATGCAGATATGGCCTCGGAACACTGGAGACCGAAAGGTCGAGCGTGAATCATATAGTAGATATGATCAACATGGTGATGTTCACCATTGAAAACTGCTCCATTCCACGTGATGATCGGTTATGGTTTAGTTGATTTGGATCACGTGGTCACTTAGATGATTAGAGAGATGTCTATCTAAGTGGGAGTTCTTAAGTAATATGATTAATTGAACTTTAATTATCATGAACTTGGTCCTGATAGTATTTTGCAAATTGTGTTGTAGATCAATAGCTCGCGTTTTTGCTTCCCTATGTTTATTTTGATATGTTCCTAGAGAAAAACTATGTTGAAAATGATAGTAGCAATGATGCGGACTGGGTCCGTGATCTGAGGTTTATCCTCATTGCTGCACAGAAGAATTATGTCCTTGATGCACCGCTAGGTGACAAACCTATTGCAGGAGCAGATGCATACGTTATGGACGTTTGGCTAGCTCAATATGATGACTACTTGATAGTTTAGTGCACCATGCTTAACGGCTTAGAATCGGGACTTCAAAGACATTTTGAACGTCATGGACCATATGAGATGTTCCAGTAGTTGAAGTTATTATTTCAAGCAAATACCCGAGTTGAGAGATATGAAGTCTCCAACAAGTTCTATAGCTAAAGGATGGAGGAGAATTGCTCAACTAGTGAGCATGTGCTCAGATTGTCTGGGTACTACAATCGCTTGAATCAAGTGGGAGTTGATCTTCCAGATAAGATAGTGATTGACAGAGTTCTCTAGTCACCATCACCAACTTACTAGAACTTCGTGATGAACTATACTATGCAAAGGATGACGAAAACGATTCCCGAGCTCTTCGCAATGTTGAAATCAACGACGGTAGAAATCAAGAAAGAGCATCAAGTGTTGATGATTGACAAGACCACTAGTTTCAAGAAAAGGGCAAAGGGAAAGAAAGGGAACTTCAAGTAGAATGACAAGCAAGTTGTCACTCCCGTGAAGATGCCCAAAGCTGGACCAAAGCCTGAAACTGATTGCTTCTACTGCAAAGGAAATGGTCACTGGAAGCGGAAATGCCCTGAATATTTGGTGGATAAGAAGGATGGCAAGGTGAACAAGGGTATATTTGATATACAGGTTATTGATGTGTGCCTTACTAGTGTTTAAAGTAGCCCCTGAGTATTTGATACTTGTTCGGTTGCTAAGATTAGTAACTCGAAACATGAGTTAGCGAATAAACAGAGACTAGTTGAAGGGGAAGTGACGATGAGTGTTGGAAGTAGTTCCAAGATTGATATGATCATCACACACTCCCTATACTTTCGGGATTAGTGTTAAACCTAAATATATGTTATTTGGCGTTTGCGTTGAGCATGAATATGATTTGATCATGTTTATTGCAATACGGTTATTCATTTAAAATCAGAGAATAATTGTTGTTCTCTTTACATGAATAAAACCTTCAATGGTCATACACCCAATGAAAATAGTTTGTTGGATCTCGATCATAGTGATACACATATTCATAATATTGATGCCAAAAGATGCAAAGTTAATAATGATAGTGCAACTTATTTGTGGCACTGCTGTTTGGGTCATATCGATGTAAAGCGCGTGAAGAAACTCCATAAAGATGGATTTTTGGAATCACTTGGTTATGAATCATTTGATGCTTGCGAACCGTGCCTTTTGGGCAAGATGACTAAAACTCCGTTCTTCGGAACAATGGAACGAGCTACTGACTTGTTGGAAATAATACATACCGATGTATGCGGTCCATTAAGTGTTGATGTTCATGGCGGGTATTGTTATTTTCTGACCTTCACATATGATTTGAGCAGATATGAGTATATCTACTTAATGAAGCACAAGTCTGAAACATTTGAAAAGTTCAAAGAATTTCAGAGTGAAGTGGAGAATCATCGTAACAAGAAAATAAAGATTCTACAATCTGATCGCAGAGGAGAATATTTGAGTTACGAGTTTGGCCTTCATTTAAAAACAATATGGAATAGTTTCACGGCTCACGCCACCTGGAACACCACAGCGTAATGGTGTGTCTGAATGTCGTAACCGCACTTTATTGGATATGGTGCGATCTATGATGTATCTTACCGATTTACCACTATCATTTTGGGGTTATGCATTAGAGACAGCTGCATTCACTTTAAATAGGGAACCATCAAAATCCGTTGAGACGACGCCTTATGAACTATGGTTTGGCAAGAAACCAAAGTTGTCATTTCTGGAAGGTTGGGTCTGCGATGCTTATGTGAAAAAGTTTCAACCTGATAAGCTCGACCCCAAATCGGAGAAATGTGTCTTCCTAGGATACCCAAAGGAAACTGTTGGGTACACCTTCTATCACAGATCCGAAGGTAAGACATTCGTTGCCAAGAATGGATCCTTTCTAGAGAAGGAGTTTCTCTCGAAAGAAGTGAGTGGGAGGAAAGTAAAACTTGATAAGGTAACTGTATCTGCTCCCTTATTGAAAGTAGTTTATCACATAAATCAGTTCCTGTGACTCCTACACCAATTAGTGAGGAAACTAATGATGATGCTCATGTAACTTCAGATTAAGTTACTACCGAACCTCGTAGGACAACTGATGACCCACAAGTGTAGGGGATCTATCGTAGTACTTTCGATAAGTAAGAGTGTCGAACCCAACGAGAAGAAGAAGGAAATGATAAGCGGTTTTCAGTAAGGTTTTCTCTGCAAGCACTGAAATTGTAGGTAACAGATAGTTTTCTGATAAGATAAATTGTAACGAGTAACAAGTAAACAAAGTAAATAAAGTGCAACAAGGTGGCCCAATCCTTTTTGTAGCAAAGCATAAGCCTGGACAATTTCTTATAATGAGAAAATAGCTCCCGAGGACACATGGGAATTATCGTCAAGCTAGTTTTAATCACGCTCATATGATTCACGTTCGGTACATTGATAATTTGATATGTGGGTGGACCGGTGTAGCGACCCGACTCGGTAAGAGTCGAAGTCTCTGTGCTTACCGTGCTAGTCCCTGGATCGACTTGCTAGCACACACAGTACTCGATGAAATAACAGAAATAACACACATCTCTTTATTACATCGATAATCCAGGAGCAATACATTTATTACAAAATAGGGCATAGAGCCAATAAACAAATACTACGGAAGCAAAGTAGTAAATGAGTCCAACTCCACGAGCAAGGTTGAGTGTAGAACATCGACCTATCGCACCTTAATCCTCGTCGGATATATCTGCAACGTGATAAGTTGCAGCCATATAGGTCAGTACATTGAATGTACTGGCAAGTCACATCATAAGTGTAAAGAACCTATTTGTACATGCAATTTGGCCGGTGGAAAGCTCTAAGTTTAGTTTTTTTTTTGCATAAAGCTAGTTTTTCCCTATTAGAAAAGATGTTATTCTACTACTACACATTTGCATAGGATGAGTTGGCAAAGCCAACTCCATCCGTTCCTAAGTTTCATTTAAATCCCAACTGTTTAATTAAAGGTGAGGAGATCTCCCGGCATTTCCACTACTAGATGCTCAACTTATCCGGAACAGGGGACAATGCTAGTCGATGAGGTTTTAACACACTGCAGAGGTTGCGCACTTTTCCCCACAAGACTCGACCACCTCAATGATCGGAAGATCGAGACATAGTCTTTCGAAAATGTTCCCCTTAACCCACGGATAGGCGGTACACCTACATCATTCTACATCTGCTAGCCCATCCCTAAGGGGTCACACTAACTACTCAACTAAGCCAGAGCCCATATTGGCTTGTGGCTACACGCGTAAGCTTCTAGACATGAGAATACGATTGATCTCTTTGAGCCTGAGCGGACGGTCCACTAGTGGTGCACCACCATGGATTTCCCATGCGTTCTAATCGCATTTCGCCACCATTCCAACAAGTTTCCGCCCGGTAGTTCATTAATTATCTTAGGTCCTATTTACTACATTGTCACTCATACTTTACAATGATCACTCCCCAATCCACGTCTACTTAGCGAAGCAACATAATGTAAAACAATGGCGACAATGTTATAAGGTTCAGACCTACCTCAATGAACTACTTGGTGTAAGCATAGTCATACGGCATTAATTCCTACCATGCAGTCCTACCGCAAAGAACTAAGTGCATAATAAAAACATAGGTAATGAAACATGATCAAGATGCAACTTGCCTTGGTACTGCTGGTTGAATTCTAAAGACTGATAATATTCTGCTTCACACTCCGGGCAATCTACCGCAAAGAAGATAAACAAACATAAGCAAACATTCTAGAGAACCAGAAAGAACATGCAAGGCAAAAGTCTCGGAAAAACCAAATGAACAAACATCACACTTAACTAGCATGAAAATATTCTAGGTGCAAAACAACATAGGCACATGGTTCAAGAAGTGATGTGAACTATAGTGCATACTATGCATACTAGTAAAATATTAATAGGCAGATTCTAGTGTGTGAAAATTATTGTGACAAAGTTCCAGGTGATAGGGTTTGTCTACTGTGACAAAGTGCAAAAAGAATCAACTTAATCGGAGCTACGGTTTGAGAGATATGGCCATTTGAAGTTTCAATTCAAATCTGAATAAATTCAAATTTGAATCTGACAAAGTTTGCAAAAGGATACCACTGGATAGATCTAAACAATACGAAGAATTTGCCGCTGGTTTCATCGAGTTTGGATCTACGGTTAAAAAGTTATGGCTAATCTAAGCTCGTGGACTAACCTGTGATTTCTAGGGACTAAGCTGTGAAACAGAAAATTAAATCTACTACATGCAGGCCCCTGGTCACGTGGCGGGCTGCGATTGGCTGGCAGACATTCATGCGAGCGTACTACAATGACGACCGCTACTTAAGTAAAACAGCTACCGCGGCTAGAAAAAAAACTGAAACCGAGATCGGTTTATCTAAACTAATTGGTTTAATCTAAACCGGATGAACCGATAAAAAACATTAAACTAAACCGATCTAGAGAAAAAAAACTAAACGAATAGCGAGCAAGCGGTTCGCTCACCTCGACGACAGCATTTACGACGACTGAGACAGCGGCGCCAGAGTCAGGCGGTGACGGGCGGAGTCTGGCGGCAGCGGAGGTGTCGGGGAGGACGGGCGCAGCGGGGGCGGTCCGGTGGTGGGGTCGGTGGTGGTCGGGGCGCCCGGGACAGCGAGGTAGAGGACGGTGGCTCCGGTGCTCCGGCGAGGACGCAGGTCGTCGGGGCGGCGGTTTCGGCGAGACCTAGGCGGCAAAAACATGTCAACAAGATGCGCCTCGGCGACTAACGAAGATTGACAGAAACAAAGTGAAGGTAGGGGAGTCTACGGCGACAGAAAACTCCGGCGAGATATTCCGGCTCCGGCAAGATCCAACGCGGCAGTGCGGTGGTTGCGAGGAGCTAGGGACGACGTGGAGTGGCAGAATGGAGAGAGGGGGTCGAGGGCTCTTTATAGGCGAGGTTAGGGCGTCGGGGAGTACAGGGATAAGCTCTACCCCGAGAGCTTCGGCCGGCGGGTTCGGGAGTGCGCGTGTGCGTGCTCATCCAGCGGGAGGAGCGGGAGGTTGGGGGTGACTCAGGTGGGGCCCTCCTGCAGCGGGCGCTGCGTGTGAGCGAGAGGGAGAGGCGGGGAGCGAAGGTGCTCGGGCGCTGGCCCTGGGCCGAATTGGCGTGACTAGCGGCTGGGCTGGCCCATGAGGTGCTTACAGGCCGAGCTAGCCACAGTCTGTGGTGTGTGTGTGTGGGTGTTTTTTAAACGAAGACTAAAGGGCCCTAAACAATTCAAAAGAATTAATAAAAATACCACAATAATTTCTAAAATAACTATACAATATTTAGAACCTAATGAACATTAACTTAAGCACAGAACATTTTTAAAATATTTTCCTAATGCAATTAATGCACTTTTTGCAAATAAACCAAATACCAATAAACTCCAAAACTTTAAATAATATTCAAAATAAAATTTCCCACTCTTTTATATTTTGAGGAAGTCATCTTATCCCCTCTCATTTGTTTTTCTCGAGTGGAAAAATATTATTTGAATATTTTTTAAAATCTCCAAAATGCAAAGAGATATGATATGCATTGAATGATTCTATTAACATCCAAATTTAATAAAAATCGGGATGTTACAAACCTACCCCCCTTAAGATGAATCGCGTCCTCGAGATTCGGGTTGGCCAGCAAAAAGGTGTGGATGGTCTTGTCTAAGATCTTCCTCTCGTTCCCAAGTGGCTTCCTCCTCGGTGTGGTGACTCTAGTGAACCTTGCAGAACCTGATGATCTTGGTACGAGTGATTCTCTCTGCAGTCTCAAGAATCTTAACCGGCTTCTCCTCATAAGTCAGCTCGCTCTCCAACTGAATTGCCTCGAGTGGCACTGTGTCTCTCAAAGGAATATCTGCCATCTCTGCATGACACTTCTTCAGCTGGGAAACATGAAACACATCATGAACTCCTGACAAAGCCTCTGGTAATTCCAGCTGGTATGCAACCTCTCCTCTACGTTCGAACTCTGTATGGTCCCACAAATCGTGGTGCTAACTTTCCTTTGACTCCAAATCTCTTAATACCTCAAGTGGAGACACTCGAAGATATGCTCTATCTCCCACTTCATAGATCACTTCCTTGCGTTTAGCATCGGCATAACTCTTTCCGCCTTTGACTGAGCTATCTTAAGTCTGTCACGAATCAACTTGACCTTCTCCTCAGAATCCCTGATCAAATCAGGCCCAAACAATTTGCGATCTCCAACTCCATTCCACATCAAAGGTGTCCTGCATTTCCTTCCATACAATGCCTCGAAGGGGGCCATCTGCAAACTGGCTTGATAGCTGTTGTTGTACGAAAACTCTGCGTAGGGTAAGTTATCATCCCAACTAGACCCATAGTCTAGCGCACAAGCTCTCAACATGTCCTCCAAAATCTGATTGACTCTCTCTGTCTGCCCATCATCATGCGGATGGAAGGCAGATCTTGAACTCTAGCACGGTACCCAAAGTTTCGTAATCGCTTCCAAAACTTTGAGGTAAACTACGTTCCTCTATCTGATATGATGCTCCTCGGAACTCCATGCAGACATACGATCCTGCTCATATATATCTTTGCCAGCTTAGCACTTGTATAGGTGGTCTTCACTGGAATGAAGTGAGCAACCTTGGTCAAACGATCCACTATCACCCAAATGGAATCATAACCTGAACGGGTCCTGGGTAACCCCGTGATAAAGTCCATACCAGTTTATCCCATTTCCAATCAGGTATCGGCAACGGCTGAAGTAAACCTGCTGGTTTACGATGCTCCGCCTTTACTCTCGACATACATCACATATTGCCACATACTCGTAATCTCTCTCTTCATACCGCCCACCAAAAACTTTCCTTCAAGTCCAAATACATCTTGGTGTTGCACAGGTGTATCGAATATGGTGAGTCATGAGCCTCTGAAGAATCAACTTCACGATCTCTGGATCATTGGGTACACAAATCCGTTGCTCAAACCATATGGTTCCATTTTCATCCTCACATAATCCTTCTGCTTTCCCTTTGCTCATCATTTCCTTTATCTCAGCAATACCTTGGTCCAACTTCTGGGCTTCTCTGATTCTTCCCAACAAGGTGGACTGTACCTCGAAAAGTCTTGACAACATAACCTCTTGGAACTATTTCCAATCAAGGTCTCTAAGCTCATCACATAACTCCCGAGGTAAACCTCCTGCTGTAAGGGTATTAACATAACTCTTACGGCTCAAAGCATCCGCCACAACATTGGCTTTTCTGGATGATAATGCAGACTCATGTCATAATCCTTTATAAGTTCCAACCATCTCCTTTGCCCGAGATTCAACTCCTTCTGCGTGAAAATGTACTTCAAACTCTTGTGATCCGTGTAAACATCACAACGATTCCCAATAAGATAGTGTCTCCATGTCTTGAGTGCATGCACTACGGCTGCTAACTCCAAATCATGCGTGGCATAGTTCAACTCATGAGGTTGAAGCTGTCGTGAAGCATAAGCTACAACTTTTCCCTCCTGCATAAGAACACCTCCAAGTCCCTGACGTGAAGCATCACAATACACCTAAAAGTCCTTGTGTACGTCAGGCATGATTAGCACTGGGGCTGTAACCAAACGCTTCTTCAACTCTTGAAAGCTGGCTTCACACTCTTCAGTCCAAACGAACCTGGTGTCCTTCTTCAACAACGCTGTCATGGGCCTTGCAATCTTGGAGAAATCTTCAATAAATCTCCGGTACTATCCAAAGAAGTCCAAGGAAGCTGCGAATCTCGGCCGATCGTGGTGGGTGCATTCCATTCTGTGACTCTCTACCTTAGTAGGGTCCACTGCAATCCCTTCACCTGACACAACATGTCCAAGGAATCCGACTTCCTTGAGCCAAAACTCACACTTGCTGAACTTGGCATAAAGTTGATGTTCTCTGAGCTTCTCCAAAACCAAGCGCAGATGTTCAAATGTTCCTCCTCATTCTTGGAGAAACCAATATGTCATCAATGAATACCACAACGAACTTATCCAAGAACTCCATGAACACCTTGTTCATCATGCTCATAAAATAGGCAGGGGCATTAGTCAAACCAAAGGACATGACTGTATACTCATAAAGCCCATACCTTGTGGTAAAAGCGGTCTTGGGTATATCCTTCTCACAGATCTTCAATTGGTGATAACCCGATCAGAGATCGATCTTGGAGAAAACACTAGCTCCTTCTAGCTGGTCAAACAAGTCATTGATCATCGGTAAGGGATACTTGTTCTTGATGGTCACCTCGTTCAAAGAGCGGTAATCCACACACATCCTCAAGGTTCCATCCTTCTTCTCCACTAAGATCTGGGGCTCCCCAAGGTGATGAACTTCAGGCGAATATACCCTTTCTCTAGCAACTCCTTAATCTGTTTCTTGACTTCCTCCAAATCATTAGTGGGCATCCGACACGGCCTCTTGGAGATAGAGTCCTGCACTGCAGCAACTCAATCAAAACTCAATCTCGATCTGGCGGCATACCGGTAACTCCTCCGGAAATACATCGGGATAATCCTTCACCATGGTACTTCTTCCCGGACAACTCCCGTAAGAGAGTTCACATGAGTCCTCTTAGGCTTAAGCCTGGATACATACTTGATCCTCTTCTTCTCTGGGGTGGTGAGAAAAATCGATCTACTAGCACAATCAATGTTTCCCTCATACTTGGACATCCAATCCATCCCTAGGATTACATCCAACACTTGTGACTCTAGTATGATCATATCCATGGGAAAAATATGTCCCCCTATGTTCAAAGGAAACTGGAAACATTCCTGACTAGCCATAGACTCGGCTCCTGGGGAACTCACTAGAATGGGTGACTTAAGAGCTACGGTAGGCAACTTATGTTTATCCACGAATCCCCTTGATATGAATGAATTTGATGCACCAGTGTCAAAAAGAATGAGTGCTGGAAATGTATTTACCACGAACGTACCAATCAACTGCGTCAGTTGCTCATAGACCTCTTCCACATTGACATGATTCACATGCCCCTTAGTGAAAGGATTAGGTTTTTGCCTCCGTAATTCCCATTTCCATTCCCATTCTGCTGCTCGGGACACTCATTGGAGTAGTGCCCTGTCTTCTTGCATTTGAAGCAAGTGATGTGACTCAGATCTTTCTTCATTGGTGTAGAAGAGTTGAAATGCTGCTGATTGCCATTCCCTCCATTGCCATTGCCATTGCCATGCTTGTGACCATGGTGGTTGTGTCCATTTCCTCCATGCTGAATGTGACCTCCATGGTTATGATGATTACCTCCAAACTTGCTAGTGCCTGATCCAGAACTTCTGAGTACGGGCAGAAGCGGGGTTTCATTGAACTCCGTGAGTTATACTTCCCATGACCGTATTTCCTCTTACGATTCTCCATCTGCTGGTGCTTGCCTTCGAGAATGGTAGCCTTATCAACCAACCCGGATAGTTCGCAAAGGTCGCCACAGTCCAATGAACTCCCAACTCATCGCTCAGTCCCTCCAAACTTCTCTGCTTGGCTGCATCGGTGGCCACGTCCTCCGGGGCATAACGGGCCAACTTATCGAACTCATCAACATCTCGAGATACCGTCGTCCTCCACAGGCGCAAGCTGTGAACTCCTTCTTCTTCAGACTCATGGCTCCATTGAGACATGAGCAAAGGCGGAACGCTTCCCGAACTGAGTCCAAGTCACACTCTCCAAGGGGTATGTGGTGGTGTAGTTCTCCCACCAAGCAGCGGCCGGGCCATCCAGCTGATGAAGGAAATATGCCCTAGAGGCAATAATAAAGTTATTATTTATTTCCTTATTTCATGATAAATGTTTATTATTCATGCTAGAATTGTATTAACCGGAAACATAATACATGTGTGAATACATAGACAAACAGAGTGTCACTAGTATGCCTCTACTTGACTAGCTCGTTAATCGAAGATGGTTATGTTTCCTAACCATAGACATGAGTTGTCATTTGATTAACGGGATCACATCATTAGGAGAATGATCTGATTGACATGACCCATTCCGTTAGCCTAGCACTTGATCGTTTAGTATGTTGCTATTGATTTCTTCATGACTTATACATGTTCCTATAACTATGAGATTATGCAACTCCCGTTTACCGGAGGAACACTTTGGGTACTACCAAACGTCACAACGTAACTGGGTTATTATAAAGGAGTACTACAGGTGTCTCCAAAGGTACATGTTGGGTTGGCGTATTTCGAGATTAGGTTTTGTCACTCCGATTGTCGGAGAGGTATCTCTGGGCCTTCTCGGTAATACACATCATATAAGCCTTGCAAGCATTGCAACTAATAAGTTAGTTGCGAGATGATGTATTACGGAACGAGTAAAGAGACTTGCCGGTAACGAGATTGAACTAGGTATTGGATACCGACGATCGAATCTCGGGCAAGTAACATACCGATGACAAAGGGAACAACGTATGTTGTTATGCGGTGCGACCGATAAAGATCTTCGTAGAATATGTAGGAGCCAATATGGGCATCCAGGTCCTGCTATTGGTTATTGACCGGAGACGTGTCTCGGTCATGTCTACATTGTTCTCGAACCGTAGGGTCCGCACGTTTAAGGTTTCGATGACAGTTATATTATGAGTTTATGAGTTTTGATGTACCGAAGGAGTTCGGAGTCCCGGATGAGATCAGGGACATGACGAGGAGTCTCGAAATGGTCGAGACGTAAAGATCTATATATTGGACGACTATATTCGGACATCGGAAAGGTTCCGAGTGATTCGGGTATTTTTCGGAGTACCGGAGAGTTACGGGAATACGTATTGGGCCTTTTTGGGCCATACGGGAAAGAAGGAAAAGGGCCTCAAGGGTGGCCGCACCCCTTCCCTTGGTCTGGTCCGAATTGGACTAGGGAAGGGGGGCGCCGCTTCCTTCCTTCTCCTTTTCCCTTCCCTTTCCTTCTCTCCTACTCCTACTACATGGAAGGATTCCTAGTTGGACTCTGACAGGGGGAATCCTACTCCCTGACGGAGTAGGACTCCCCTAGGGCGCGCCATAGAGAGGGCCGGCCCTCCCTCCTCCACTCCTTTATATACGGGGCAGGGGCACCCCATGGACACACAAGTTGATCCTTGAGATCGTTCCTCAGCTGCAGCGGTGCCCCCTCCACCATATTCCACCTCGGTCATATCAGAAGCGGTGCTTAGGCGAAGCCCTGCGCCGGTGAAACATCAAGATCGTCACCACGCCGTCGTCGACGGAACTCCCTCTCCCGGAGCTTTGCTGGATCGGAGCCCGAGGAGCGTCATCAAGCTGAACGTGTGCCAAGAACTTCGAGGCGCCGGAGTAACGGCGCTGGGATCGGCTGGATCGCGAGGAGAACGTGACGACTACTTCCTCTACGTCATCATCGACTCGGAGGTGCCGGAGTAGCGGCCTTTGGGATCGGCAGGATCGCGAGGAGAACGTCGACTACTTCCTCTACGCCAGATCGCTTCCGCTTTGGTCTACGAGGGTACGTAGACAACACTCTCCACTCTCGTTGCTATGCCATCACCATGGTCCTGTGTGTGCGTAGGAAATTTTTTGAAATTGCTACGTTCCCCAACAGTGGCATCCGAGCCAGGTTTTATGCGTTGATGTCATATGCACGAGTAGAACACAAGTGAGTTGTGGGCGATACAAGTCATACTGCCTACCAGCATGTCATACTTTGGTTCAGCGGTATTGTGAGATGAAGCGGCCCGGACCGACATTACGCCAGACGCTTACGCGAGACTGGTTTCACCGCTACGAGCACTCGTGCTTAAAGGTGGCTGGCGGGTGTCTGTCTCTCTCACTTTAGTTGAACTGAGTGGCTACGCCCGGTCCTTGAGAAGGTTAAAACGGAGTCTATTTGACGAAGTATCGTTGTGGTTTTGATGCGTAGGTAAGATCGGTTCTTCCTCAACCCGTAGCAGCCACGTAAAACTTGCAACAACAAAGTAGAGGACGTCTAACTTGTTTTTGCAGGGCATGTTGTGATGTGATATGGTCAAGACGTGATGCTATATTTTATTGTATGAGATGATCATGTTTTGTAACCGAGTTATCGGCAATCGGCAGGAGCCATATGGTTGTCGCTTTATTGTATGAAATGCAACGCCTCGTAATTGCTTTACTTTATCACTAAGCGGTAGCGATAGTCGAGAAGCAATAGATGGCGTAAACGCATAAACGATGCTACGATGGAGATCAAGGTGTCGCTACCGGTGGCGATGGTGATCACGACGGTGCTTCGGAGATGGAGATCACAAGCACAAGATGATGATGGCCATATCATATCACTTATATTGATTGCATGTGATGTTTATCCTTTATGCATCTTATCTTGCTTTGATTGACGGTAGCATTATAAGATGATCTCTCACTAAAATTATCAAGAAGTGTTCTCTCGAGTATGCACCGTTGCCAAAGTTCGTAGTACCCAGACACCACGTGATGATCGGGTGTGATAAGTTCTACGTCCATCTACAACGGGTGCAAAACAGTTGCACACGTGAAATACTCAGGTTAAGCTTGACGAGCCTAGCATATAACAGATATGGCCTCGGAACACGGAGACCGAAAGGTCGAGCGTGAGTCATATAGTAGATATGATCAACATAAGATGTTCACCATTGAAAACTACTCCATCTCACGTGATGATCGGTTATGGTTTAGTTGATTTGGATCACGTGATCACTTAGATGACTAGAGAGATGTCTGTCTAAGTGGGAGTTCTTAAGTAATATGATTAATTAAACTTAAATTTATCATGAACTTAGTCCTGATAGTATTTTGCAAATTATGTTGTAGATCAATAGCTCGCGTTGTTGCTTCCCTATGTTTTTATATGTGTTCCTAGAGAAAATTGTATTGAAAAATGTTAGTAGCAATGATGCGGATTGGATCCGTGATCTCGAGGTTTATCCTCATTGCTGCACGTAAGAATTATGTCCTTAATGCACCGCTAGGTGACGGACCTATTACGAGGAGCAAATGTAGACGTTATGAACGTTTGGCTAGCTCAATATGATGACTACTTGATAGTTTAGTGCACCATACTTAACAACTTAGAATCGGGACTTCAAAGACGTTTTGAGCGTCATGGACCATATGAGATGTTCCAGGAATTGAAGTTAATATTTCAAGCAAATACCCGAGTTGAGAGATATGAAATCTCCAACAAGTTCTATAGCTAAAAGATGGAAGAGAATCGCTCAACTAGTGAGCATGTTCTCAGATTGTCCGGGTACTTCAATCGCTTGAATCAAGTGGGAGTTAATCTTCCGAGATAAGATAGTGATTGACAGAATTCTCTAGTCACCAACACTAAGTTACTAGAACTTCGTGATGAACTATAGTATGCAAGGGATGACGAAAACAATTCCCGAGCTCTTCGTGATGTTGAAATCGACGAAGGTAGAAATCAAGAAAGAGCATCAAGTGTTGACAAGACCACTAGTCTCAAGGAAAAGGGCAAAGGGAAGAAGGGGAACTTCAAGAAGAACGGCAAGCAAGTTGCTGCTCGAGTGAAGAAGCCCAAGTCTGGACCTAAGCCTAAGACTAAGTGCTTTTGCTGCAATGGAACTGGTCACTAGAAGCGGAACTACCCCAAGTATTTGGCGGATAAGAAGGATGGCAAAGTGAACAAAGGTATATTTGAGATACGGATTATTGATGTGTATTTTACTAGTGTTCGTAGCAACCCCTCGGTATTTGATACTGGTTCAGTTGCTAAGAGTAGTAACTTGAAACGGGAGTTGTAGAATGAACAGAAACTAGTTGAAGGGGAAGTGAAGATGAGTGTTGGAAGTAGTTCCAAGATTGATATGATCATCATCGCACACTCCCTATACTTTCGGGATTAGTATGGAACCTAAATAAGTGTTATTTGGTGTTGAGCATAAGTATGATTTGATCATGTTTATTGCAATACGGTTATTCATTTAAGTAAAAGAATAAATTGTTGTTCTGTTTACATGAATAAAACCTTATATGGTTACACACCCAATGAAAATGATTCATTGGATCTCGATCATAGTGATACACATATTCATAATATTGAAACCAAAAGATGCAAAGTTAATAATGATAGTGCAACTTATTTGTGGCACTGCCGTTTAGGTCATATTGGTGTAAAGCGCATGAAGAAAACTCCATGCTGATGGACTTTTGGAATCACTTGATTATGAATCATTTGATGCTTGTGAACCGTGCCGTTTGGGCAAGATGACTAAAACTCCGTTCTCCGGAACAATGGAACAAGCTCTCGACTTATTGGAAATAATACATACCGATGTATGCGATCCAATGAGTGTTGATGCTCGTGGCAAGTATCGTTATTTTCTGACTTTCACAAAATGATTTGAGCATATATGGGTATATCTACTTGATGAAACATAAGTCTAAAATAGTTGAAAGGTTCAAAGAATTTCAGAGTGAAGTGGAAAAATCATCGTAACAAGAAAATAAAGTTTCTGCGATCTAATCGCAAAGACGAATAATTGAGTTACGAGTTTGGTCTTCAATTAAAATAATGTGGAATAGTTTCACAGCTCACGCCACCTGGAACACCACAATGTTATGGTGTGTCCGAACGTCATAACCACACTTTATTTGATATGGTGCGATCTATGATGTCTCTTATCGGTTTACCACTATCATTTTGGGGTTATGCATTAGAGACAGCTGCATTCACGTTTAAGAGGGCACCATCTAGATCCGTTGAGACGACACCATATGAACTATGATAAGCTGTCGTTTCTTAAAAGTTTGGAGTTGTGATGCTTATGTGAAAAAGTTTTCACCTGATAAGCTCAAACCCAAATCGGAGAAGTGCGTCTTCATAGAATACCCAAAGGTAACTATTGGGTACACCTTCTATCACAGATCCGAAGGCAAGTTTTTCATTGCTAAGATGGATCCTTTCTAGAGAAGAAGTTTCTCTCGAAAGAAGTGAGTGGGAGGAAAGTAGAACTTGATGAGGTAATTGTACCTTCTCCCTTATTGGAAAGTAGTTCATCACGAAATCAGTTCCAAAGTGATTCCTACACCAATTAGTGAGGAAGTTAATGATGATGATCATGAAACTTCAGATCAAATTACTACCAAACCTCAGAGGTCTTCCAGAGTAAAATCCGCACCAGAATCGGTACGGTAATCATGTTCGGAAGTCATGTTACTAGACCATGATGAACCTACGAACTATGAGGAAGCGATGATGAGCCCAGATTCCGCGAAATGGCTTGAGGCCATAAAATCTGAGATAGGATCCATATATGAGAACAAAGTGTGGACTTTAGTTGACTTGCTCGATGATCAGCAAGTCAAGTTAAATAAATGGATCTTCAAGAGGAAGACAGATGCTGATAGTAGTGTTACTATCTACAAAGCTCGACTTGTCGCAAAAAGGTTTTCGACAAATTCAAAGTGTTGACTACAATGAGATTTCCTCAACTGTAGCAATGCTTAAAGTCTGTCCGAATCATGTTAGCAATTGCCACATTTTATGAAATCTGGCAAATAGATGTCAAAACTACATTCTTTAATGGATTTATTAAGGAAGAGTTGTATATGATGCAACCAGAAGGTTTTGTCAATCCTAAAGGAGCTAATAAAATGTGCAAGCTCCAATGATCCATCTATGGACTGGTGCAAGCATCTCGGAGTTGGAATAAACGCTTTGATAGTGTGATCATAGCATATGGTTTTATTCTGACTTTTTGAGAAGCCTGTATTTACAAGAAAGTGAGTGGGAGCTCTACAGCATTTGTGATAAGTTTTTGTGAATGACATATTGTTGATCGGTAATAATGTTGAATTATTCGCAAAGCATAAAGGAGTATTTGAAAGGAGTTTTTCAAAGAAGGACCTCGGTGAAGCTGCGTACAAATTGAGCATCAAGATCTATTGAGATAGATCAAAAACGCTTGATGAGTTTTTTCAATAAGAACATACCTTGTCAAGATTTTGAAGTAGTTCAAAATGGAACAGTCAAAGAAAAGTTCTTGCCTGTGTTGCAAAGGTGTGAAATTGAGTAAGACTCAAATCCCGACCACAATGAGAAAATAGAAAAGAGAATGAAAGTCATTCCCTATGCCTCTACCATAGGTTCTATAAAGTATGCTATGCTATGTACCAGACCTATTGTATACCTTGCTCTGAATTTTGCAAGGAGTACAATAGTGATCTAGGAGTAGATCACTTTGGACATTGGTCAAGAACATCCTTAGTGAGGACTAAGGAAATATTTCTCGATTATGGAGGTGATAAAAGAGCCCGTCAGAAAGAGTTACATCGATGCAAGCTTTTTACACTGATCCAGATGACTCTAAGTCTCAATCTGGATACATATTGTAAGTGGGAGCAATTAGCTAGAGTAGCCCCGTGTAGAGCATTGTAGACATAGAATATTTGCAAAATACATATGGCTCTGAATGTGGCAGACCCGTTGACTAAGCTTCTCTCACGAGCAAAACATGATCATCCCTTAGTACTCTTTGGGTGTTAATCACATAGCGATGTGAACTAGATTATTGACTCTAGTAAACCCTTTGGGTGTTGGTCACATGACGATGTGAACTATGGGTGTTAATCACATACGAGATGTGAATATTAGTGTTGAATCACATGATGATGTGAACTAGATTATTGACTCTAGTGCAAGTGGGAGATCAAGGAAATATGCCCTAGAGGCAATAATAAAGTTATTATTTATTTCCTTATTTCATGATAAATGTTTATTATTCATGCTAGAATTGTATTAACCGGAAACATAATACATGTTTGAATACATAGACAAACAGAGTGTCACTAGTATGCCTCTACTTGACTAGCTCGTTAATCGAAGATGGTTATGTTTCCTAACCATAGACATGAGTTGTCATTTGATTAACGGGATCACATCATTAGGAGAATGATCTGATTGACATGACCCATTCCGTTAGCCTAGCACTTGATCGTTTAGTATGTTGCTATTGCTTTCTTCATGATTTATACATGTTCCTATAACTATGAGATTATGCAACTTCCGTTTACCGGAGGAACACTTTGGGTACTACCAAACGTCACAACGTAACTGGGTGATTATAAAGGAGTACTACAGGTGTCTCCAAAGGTACATGTTGGGTTGGCGTATTTCGAGATTAGGTTTTGTCACTCCGATTGTCGGAGAGGTATCTCTGGGCCTTCTCGGTAATACACATCATATAAGCCTTGCAAGCATTGCAACTAATAAGTTAGTTGCGAGATGATGTATTACGGAACGAGTAAAGAGACTTGCGATAGCGAGATTGAACTAGGTATTGGATACCGACGATCGAATCTCGGGCAAGTAACATACCGATGACAAAGGGAACAACGATATGTTGTTATGCTTGATGCGACCGATAAAGATCTTCGTAGAATATGTAGGAGCCAATATGGGCATCCAGGTCCCGCTATTGGTTATTGACCGGAGACGTGTCTCGGTCATGTCTACATTGTTCTCGAACCGTAGGGTCCGCACGCTTAAGGTTTCGATGGCAGTTATATTATGAGTTTATGAGTTTTGATGTACCGAAGGAGTTCGGAGTCCCGGATGAGATCAGGGACATGACGAGGAGTCTCGAAATGGTCGAGACGTAAAGATCGATATATTGGACGACTATATTCGGACATCGGAAAGGTTCAGTGATTCGGGTATTTTTGAGTACCGGAGAGTTACGGGAATACGTATTGGGCCTCTTTGGGCCATACGGGAAAAGAAGGAAAAGGGCCTCAAGGGTGGCGCACCTTCCCTTGGTCTGGTCCGAATTGGACTAGGGAAGGGGCGCCTTCCTTCCTTCTCCTTTTCCCTTCCCTTTCCTTCTCTCCTACTCCTACTACATGGAAGGTTTCCTAGCTGGACTAGGAAAGGGGAATCCTACTCGGTGGGAGTAGGACTCCCTAAGGCGCGCCATAGAGAGGGCCGGCCCTCCCTCCTCCACTCCTTTATATACGGGGGCAGGGGGCACCCCATGGACACACAAGTTGATCCTTGAGATCGTTCCTTAGCCGTGTGCGGTGCCCCCCTCCACCATATTCCACCTCGGTCATATCATAGCGGTGCTTAGGCGAAGCCCTGCGTCGGTGAAACATCAAGATCGTCACCACGCCGTCGTGCTGACGGAACTCCCTCTCCCCGGAGCTTTGCTGGATCGGAGCCCGAGGAGCGTCATCGAGCTGAACGTGTGCCAAGAACTTCGGAGGCGCCGAGTAACGGCGCTGGGATCGGCTGGATCACGAGGAGAACGTCGACTACTTCCTCTACGTCATCATCGACTCGGAGGTGCCGGAGTAAGCGGCATCGGGATCGGCAGGATCGCGAGGAGAACGTACGACTACTTCCTCTACGTTGTGATCGCTTCCGCTTTGGTCTACGAGGGTACGTAGACAACACTCTCCCCTCTCGTTGCTATGCCATCACCATGGTCCTGTGTGTGCATAGGAATTTTTTTTGAAATTGCTACGTTCCCCAACAGCTGATGGGCGGCAAACTTCACCTTCTCAGCATCATTGCATCCTGCCGTGGCTAGATCCCTTCCTATCTTGCGGAGCCAGTCATCTGCGACGATCAGCTCCGTGCTGCTGGAGAACACGGGTGGGTTCAGCCTCAGAAAATGGGTAAGACTGTCAACTGGGGGTGGCGGTGGTGGGTTGTTGTTGTGGTTGTTCTGGTTCTGGTTCTGAATGAGCATCTGCATAAGAGCATTCTGCTGTTGGATCAATTGTGTGAGCTCCGGCGGAAAGTTGAACCCGGGGTCATGTCTTGGAGGCATCTGATGGGTTTAGAGTGGATGAGAAGTTAGGATAGAATAAGGCCTAGTGAGTAAAATCACACTACCCATATGCACATGATAGCAATAAAACTTCAAATCACTCCAATTCAATTTCAATCAAGAGGTCCACAAGAACAATCAAACCTAAGGTAAGCCATGTCACAAGATTTGACAAGGTCTCACAAATGAGATAAAACTAATCGGATAACGAAATCAATTTCTAACTCTCATGGTGGTATAAAATCTAACTCTCATCGGATGAGGACGGTCAACCATGTTGACATCAGGTGTCCTTGCATCACTGTCTGTGTCGTCATCTCCAAGCTCATCATCCTGGTCCTTGTCCCGGCTGATGTAATCTCCATAAGAGTGATCCTCCTGGATGTTTTCTCCCTCATCCAGCTTGTCCTCGGCCTCCTCAAGCTCAAGCTTCAGGTCGCCGATCTTCTCCTGCAGTGCGTCCAGCTCTCCCTCATGCTCGGCGCGGCGTCCCCGGGTTCCTCCTCGAGATCGGCCTTGCGGGTCATGAGGTTCTTGATGACGATCATGTTGTCGACAACTCCAGCTCCATCATACGAATGTGATCCTCCATGTCCCGGATATGGATGCTATCGTCTCGCCCTCCGTGGTACGCACCACATCTCCATTTGCGCCACGGGCGTCTGTACATCACGAAGGAGGACCTCTTGAGGTCTTCGTCATACTCCTCCCGAATGCGTCCGAGAGCAATGTGAGCAGCGATGCCCCTGCCCAAGCCCCATGTTGCAGTATCCACATGGAAATCAATGGGCTTGGTGCGGTTTCCGAGGATGCATCCGAGGATATGGGCATCGATCCTCCAACGTGTCTCCTCGGGCAAGGTGGCGGTGAAGGTTCCAGTAAAGGTGGGAAGCCCAATCTTCAGGTGCTTCACGATCTTCATCAGCTGCCGTCCAAAGGGCATGGTCTCATCGGGCTGCTCGAACTCGACAATGGCGGACGACATCTACATTTTGAAAGAGGGAAGAAATTAGTACTGAAGTAAAGAAGGTACGAGACCAAAGGATATATAGGGAAAGTGAAAAATTAAAGTTTTTATCCTATGGCATTTCCAATTTCTAGGGGTCGCGTCCTACAGTCAACGTGTGCTCTGATACCATCTTGTAGCGACCCGACTCGGTAAAAGTCGAAGTCTCTGTGCTTACCGTGCTAGTCCCTGGATCGACTTGCTAGCACACACAGTACTCGATGAAATAACAGAAATAACACACATCTCTTTATTACATCGATAATCCAGGAGCAATACATTTATTACAAAATAGGGCATAGAGCCAATAAACAACTATCATGGAAGCAAAGTAGTAAATGAGTCCAACTCCACGGGCAAGGTTGAGTGTAGAACATCGACCTATCGCACCTTAATCCTCGTCGGATATATACGCAACGTGATAAGTTGCAGCCATATAGGTCAAGACATTGAATGTCTTGGCAAGTCACATCATAAGTGTAAAGAACCTATTTGTACATGCAATTTGGCCGTGGAAAGCTCTAAGTTTAGTTTTTTTGCATAAAGCTAGTTTTTCCCTATTAGAAAAGATGTTATTCTACTACTACACATTTGCATAGGATGAGTTGGCAAAGCCAACTCCATCCGTTCCCAAGTTTCATTTAAATCCCAACTGTTTAATTAAAGGTGAGGAGATCTCCCGGCATTTCCACTACTAGATGCTCAACTTGTCCGTAACCGGGACACGGCTAATTGATTAGGTTTTAACACTCTGCAGAGGTTGCACACTTTTCCCCACAAGACTCGACCACCTCCATGATCGGAAGATCGAGACATAGTCTTTCGAAAATGTTCCCCCTTAACCCACGGATAGGCCGGTACACCTACATCATTCTACATCTGCTAGCCCATCCCGGAAGGGGTCACACTAACTACTCAACTAAGCCAGAGCCCATATTGGCTTGTGGATGCACGCGTAAGCTTCTAGACATGAGAATACGATTGATCTCTTTGAGCCTGAGCGGACGGTCCACTAGTGGTGCACCACCATGGATTTCCCATGCGTGCCCCTCTGTACTTCGCCACCATTCCAACAAGTTTCCGCCCAGGTAGTTCATTAATTATCTTAGGTCCTATTTACTACATTGTCACTCATACTTTACAATGATCACTCCCCAATCCACGTCTACTTAACGAAGCAACATAATGTAAAACGATGGCGACAATGTTATAAGGTTCAGACCTACCTCAATGAACTACTTGGTGTAAGCATAGTCATACGGCATTAATTCCTACCATGCAGTCCTACCGCAAAGAACTAAGTGCATAATAAAAACATAGGTAATGAAACATGATCAAGATGCAACTTGCCTTGGTACTGCTGGTTGAATTCTAAAGACTGATAATATTCTGCTTCGCACTCCGGGCAATCTACCGCAAAGAAGATAAACAAACATAAGCAAACATTCTAGAGAACCAGAAAGAACATGCAAGGCAAAAGTCTCGGAAAAACCAAATGAACAAACATCACACTTAACTAGCATGAAAATATTCTAGGTGCAAAACAACATAGGCACATGGTTCAAGAAGTGATGTGAACTATAGTGCATACTATGCATACTAGTAAAATATTAATAGGCAGATTCTAGTGTGTGAAAATTATTGTGACAAAGTTCCAGGTGATAGGGTTTGTCTATTGTGACAAAGTGCAAAAATAATCAACTTAATCGGAGCTACGGTTTGAGAGATATGGCCATTTGAAGTTTGAATTCAAATCTGAATAAATTCAAATTTGAATCTGACAAAAGTTTGCAAAAAGGATACCACTGGATAGATCTAAACAATACGAAGAATTTGCCGCTGGTTTCATCGAGTTTGGATCTACGGTTAAAAAGTTATGGCTAATCTAAGCTCGAGGACTAACATGTGATTTCTAGGGACTAAGCAAAGGAAATGTAAAATTAAATCTACTACATGCAGGCCCTCGCCACGTGGCGGCTGCGGTTGGTGGCAGCGTTATCATGTGAAGCGTATACGGTGAATGACCGCTACTTAAGTAAAACAGCTACATGGCTAGAAAAAAACTAAAACCGAGATCGGTTTATCTAAACTAATTGGTTTAATCTAAACCGGATGAACCGATAAAAAACACTAAACTAAACCGATCTAGAGAAAAACTAAACGAATAGCGAAGCGAAGCGGTTCGCTCACCTCGACGACGACGACGACGACAGACAGCGGGCGCCGGAGTCGGGCGGTGACGGGCGGGCGGAACCCTGGCGGCATGGAGGTGTCGGGAGGACGGGCGAAGGGGGCGGTCCGGCAGGGTCGGTGGTGGTCGGGCGCCCGGGACAGCGAGGTAGAGGGCGGCGGCTTCGGCGGCCCGGGCGAGGACGCAGGTCGTCGGGCGGCGGTTCCGCGAGACCTAGGCGGCAAAAACATGTCAACAAGATGCGCCTCGGCGACAAACGAAGATTGATGAAACAAAGTGAAGGTAGGGGAGTCACGGCTGACAGTAAAACTCCTGCGAGATATTCCGGCTCCGGCGAGATCCAACGCGGGCAAAGGCGGTGGTTGCGAGGAGCTAGGGACGACGATGGAGTGGCGAGAATGGAGAGAGGGGTCGAGGGCTCTTTATAGGCGAGGTTAGGGCGTCGGGGAGTACAGTGATAATCTCTACCCCGAGAGCTTCGGCCGGCGTGTTCGGGAGTGCGCGTGTGCGTGCTCATCCAACGGGAGGAGCGGGAGGTTGGGGGTGACTCAGGTGGGGCCCTCCTGCGGGCGCAAGCGTGGTGAGCGAGAGGAGAGGCGGGGAGCGAAGGTGCTCAAGGCCGCCCTGGTTTAATTGGCTAGCGGCTGGCTGGCCCGCGGGGTGCTCCTGGGCCGAGGTGGCCACGGTCCAGGTGGTGTGTGTGTGTGGGTGTTTTTTTTTAAATGAAGACTAAAGGGGCCCTAAACAATTCAAAAGAATTAATAAAAATACCACAATAATTTCTAAAATAACTATACAATATTTAGAACCTAATGAACATTAACTTAAGCACAGAACATTTTTAAAATATTTTCCTAATGCAATTAATGCACTTTTTGCAAATAAACCAAATACCAATAAACTCCAAAACTTCAAATAATATTCAAAATAAAATTTCCCACTCTTTTATATTTTGAGGAAGTCATCTTATCCCCTCTCATTTGTTTTTCTCGAGTGGAAAAATATTATTTGAATATTTTTTAAAAACTCCAAAATGCAAAGAGATATGATATGCATTGAATGATTCTATTAACATCCAAATTTAATAAAAATCGGGATGTTACAACCGGTGCTTGGGTACTGTCCTTACTTGGACAAGCATCACACTTATGATTAACCCCTATTGCAAGCATCTGCAACTACAAAAGAAGTATTAAGGTAAACCTAACCACAGCATTAAACATATGGATCCAAATCAGCCCCTAACGAAGCAACGCATAAACTATGGTTTAAGCTTCTGTCACTCTAGCAACCCATCATCTACTTATTACTTACCAATGCCTTCCTCTAGGCCCAAATAATGGTGAAGTGTCATGTAGTCGACATTCACATAACACCACTAGAGGAAAGACAACATACATCTCATCAAAATATCGAACGAATACCAAATTCACATGACTACTAAAAGCAAGACTTCACCCATGTCCTCAGGAACAAACGTAACTACTCACAAAGCATATTCATGTTCATAATCAGTGGAGTAATAATATGCATTAAGGATCTGAACATATGATCTTCCACCAAGTAAACCAATTAGCATCAACTACAAGGAGTAATCAACACTACTAGCAACCCACAGGTACCAATTTGTGGTTTGGATACAAGATTGGATACAAGATATGAACTAGGGTATTGAGAGGAGATGGTGCTGGTGAAGATGTTAATGGAGATTGACCCCCTCCCGATGAGAGGATCGTTGGTGATGACGATGGTGATGATTTCCCCCTTCCGGAGGGAAGTGTCCCCGGCAGAACAGCTCCGCTGGAGCCCTAGATTGGTTCCGCCTCGTGGCGGCGGAGTTTCTTCCCGTAAGCTTGCCCACGAGTTTCTTCCCAAGGGTAATGATCTTTCTTAGTAGCTTTATTTAATTTACGGAAATCAATTACCATCCTATGACCTGTAATAATTCTTTGCGGGATCAATTCATCTTTATCATTAGGAACGACAGTAATACCTCCTTTTTTAGGAACACAATGGACAGGGCTTACCCAATCAGTATCAGCAACGGGATAAATTATACCTGCTTCAAGGAGCTTTAGTATCTCCTTTCTTACCACTTCTTTCATCTTGGGATTCAGTCGTCGTTGAGGATCTCTAACTGGTTTGGCACCGTCCTCCAAATTAATTTTGTGTTGGCATAGCGTGGGACTAATGCCCTTAAGATCATCCAGAGTATATCCAATAGCAGCGCGGTGCTTCTTCAGAGTTTTCAATAATCTTTCTTCTTCTTGCTCTGAAAGGTTAGCACTAATAATAACATGATATATTTTCTTTTCATCAAGATAAGCATACTTAAGATTATCAGGTAGTGGTTTGAGTTCAAACACGGGATCACCCTTGGGTGGAGGGGGATCCCCAAGAATTTCAACAGGAAGGTTGTGTTTAAGCATAGGTTCCTGTTTAAGGAACACTTCATATATTTCCCTTCTTTCCTTCATAAACATATCATTTTCATGGTCAAGCAAATATTGTTCTAACGGATCAGTAGGAGGCACGGCAATAGAAGCAAGACCAATAATCTCATCCTTACTAGGTGATTCTCTATCACGAGGTTGTCTTTGAAACTTGGCAAAATTAAACTCATGAGACATACCCTCTAAGACAATTGTGACAGTATCCTTTTCACAATCAATCTTAGCGTTAACAGTATTTAAGAAGGGTCTACCCAAAATAATGGGACAAAAGTCATCTTGTGGGGAACTAAGAACAAGAAAATCAGCAGGGTATTTAACCTTCCCACACAAGACTTCAACATCTCTAACAATCCCAACTGGTGAAATAGTATCTCTATTGGAAAGCTTGATAGTAACATCAATACCTTCCAACTCAACAGGTGCAATATCGTGCATAATTTCTTTATATAAGTCATAGGGTATTGCACTAGCACTAGCACCCATATCACATAAGCCATGATAACAATGATCTCCTATTTTAACAGAAATAACAGGCATGCCTACCACAGGTCTATGTATCTTAGTATCTGGTCTAACAATATTAGCAGTCTCACCACATAAATAAATAACATGCCCATCTAAATCATCATCCAAGAGATCTTTAACCATAGCAATACTAGGTTCAACTTTGGTTTGCTCAGGAGGTGTATAAGTCCTAGTATTACTTTTACAAACAATAGCTGAAGTTTTAGCATGATCCTTTATCCTAACAGGAAAAGGAGGTTTCTCAACATAAGTAGTAGGAACAATAGGATCACTATAAGTGACAGTCTTTTCTTCAACTGTAATAGGTGCAACTACTTTTACTTTAATGGGAGGATTATATTTAGACCACTTCTCCTTAGGGAGATCAAGGTGAGTAGCAAAAGATTCACAGAAAGAAGCTACTATCTCAGAGTAAAGTCCATATTTAGCGCTAAATCCACGAAAAGCATGGGTATCCATAAAAGATTTAACACAATCAAACTTAGGTGTCATACCTGACTCCTTACCATCGTCGGAACCCCAGTCTTCAGAGTTGCCTTTAAATCTTTCCAATAAGTCCCATTTGAATTCAATAGTCTTCAGCATATAAGAACTAGTACAAGAAGTATCGAGCATGTTGCGATCATTGAGAGAAAGACGAGCATAAAAATTTTGAATAATCATTTCTCTGGAGAGCTCATGATTGGGGCATGAATATAACATTGACTTAAGCCTCCCCCAAGCCTGAGCGGTGCTTTCCCCTTCGCGAGGCCAGAAATTATATATGTAATTACGATCACGATGAACAAGATGCATAGGATAGAACTTCTGGTGAAATTCCAACTTCAATCGTTTATAATTCCAAGATCCCGTATCATCACATAGCCTACACTAGTAGAAAAAGGGGCTAATCTGAGACACATTAGTGCCGATTTGATTTTGAGCCGGCACTGATGAGTCCACTAGTGCCGGTTCCAACGGCTAGCCGGCCGCTCTCATTAGTACCGGTTCGTGGCGAACCTTTAGCACCGGTTCGTGCCATGAACCGGTGCTAAAGAGGGTGGTGGCGGGTGTTGTCAGTCTGGGGCCCTCCAGCACCTTTAGTACCGGTTCGTGGCACGAACCGGTACTAAAGGTCGACGTACATAAACCCTTCGTCCACCCGAGCCAATCTGTTCTTCCCCTTTCCCCTCACTCTTCCTCTGTTCTTCCCCTCTCTTCCTCGAGCTCCTCACAAATTTTGCCCAAAATTTGTCAAGATTTGAAGGCCCCCATCCATTCAAATGATCACAAAGGTTAGCAGCTTTGTCCTTTCAATTCTCATTGCTAGATTAGCTCTTGCAATGCTTTGTATAGTGATTAATTTGGGAGGAATTATAATTTGCTAGTATTTGATTTATATGCAATTTGAGGTCAAAAGTAACACTTAGTTCGCATATGTAGGTGTGGTTTACTTAGTGCCTTCTAAATCTCCGTCAGAACCACCGCCGATCGTCACACTGCCTCGTCGCCGGGCACCACCTTGTGGTGAGGCTCTTGTTCATGAATGTTTTACATTACCAAATTGATGTTTGTGTGATTTGGATATATAGTTACTCGTATAATTATCTTACTCAGACGTTGTTTGTTATACATAGTGCCATGGTTTTGATATCCGTCCCCGTCGGCCCTCGTCCTTGTTATGATTCGGATGTGGTATATTCTTTTTTAAAACTAGTTGTTGCATTTCGTGTTTATGACAAATTATGCCCATCAAGTTGACATATATATTTTTATCTAGGAGGTATGTGAACCGGAAATTCCAACCGACCCTATTGTCGAGAGGTTAAATTTAGTTGAAAGAGAAAACGAGTATTTGAAAGAAAAATTGAAAAGAATTGAGGGGAAGAAGATGGAATTGGAGTTGCATGTTGCCGATGTCGTAGATGATCACAAGATCAAGATGGAGAAAATGAGGTTGAAGATTAGAAAGATTAGAAAATATGCCATTGATAGTGTGGCTTGGTATCATTATCTTTGTTGGATCAATTGTTACCTTAGTTGCGATCTTGATCGCATTTGTTGTTGCATTTAAATTCTTTAGCAATAGAGTTATTTGTATGTTGCATTTTATTAAGTGATGTATATGAACTTTATGTATGAACTTGTATTAAT
This sequence comes from Aegilops bicornis, assembly GCA_021605145.1. Taxonomy (NCBI): domain Eukaryota; kingdom Viridiplantae; phylum Streptophyta; class Magnoliopsida; order Poales; family Poaceae; genus Aegilops; species Aegilops bicornis. The sequence continues at coordinate 618,291,793 of CM038669.1, read as the reverse complement.
TTGGTCTATTCGGTGTTGTGTAATGAAGATGAGCCGACAATGGATGTACGATGACCGATGCTCTCCCGAGTTCATTAACGGCGTGCAAACTTTTCTGCTTGCGGCTGAGGCAAACAAGCGGGTGGATGGTTTTATGCCTTGTCCATGTTTAGTCTGTTAGAGGATCACAAGAAATTGTTGTACCCGAATTGCGAAGCTGACAAAAAAAAGTTGGGCACCACACTTGAATTGATGTAATGGAAGGCAGTGAATGGTGTATCTGACAAGGGATTTGGAAAGTTGCTGGTAATGATAAAGAATATGCTTCCAAAGGACAACGAATTGCCCGAGAGTACATATGAAGCAAAGAAGGTTGTCTGCCCTCTAGGTTTAGAGGTGCAGAAGATACATGCATGCCCTAATGACTGCATCCTCTACCGCGGTGAGTACGAGGATTTGAACACTTGCCCGGTATGCGGTGCATTGCGTTATAAGATCAGTCGCGATGACCCTGGTGATGTCGAGGGCGAGCGCCCGAGGAAGAAGATTCCTGCCAAGGTGATGTGGTATGCTCCTATAATACCACGGTTGAAACGTTTGTTCCAAAACAAAGAGCATGCAAAGGCGATGCGGTGGCACGCAGAAGACCGTAAGAAAGACGGAAAGTTGAGAGTACCCGCTGACGGTTCGCAGTGGAGAAAAATCGAGAGAAAGTACTGGGAGGAGTTTGCAGGTGACCCAAGGAATGTATGGTTTGGTCTAAGCGCAGATGGCATTAATCCTTTTGGGGAGCAGAGCAGCAACCATAGCACGTGGTCTGTGACTCTATGTTTGTATAACCTTCCTCCTTGGTTGTGCATGAAGCGGAAGTTCATTATGATGCCAGTGCTCATCCAAGGCCCAAGCAACCCGGCAACGACATTGATGTGTACCTAAGGCCATTAGTTCAAGAACTATTACAGCTGTGGAATGGAACAGGTGTACGTGCGTGGGATGAGCACAGACAGGAAGAATTTGACCTAAAGGCGTTGCTGTTCGTGGCCATCAATGATTGGCCTGCTCTTAGTAACCTTTCAGGACAGACAAACAAGGGATACCGCGGATGCACGCACTGTTTGGATGATACCGACAATATATATTTGGATAGTTGTAGGAAGAATGTGTACCTGGGACATCGTCGATTTCTTCCGACAAGGCGTCCCGTAAGAAAGAAAGGCAAGCATTTCAAAGGTGAGGCAGATCACCGGACGAAGCCTCGCTACCGTACTGGTGCTGATGTACATGATATGGTCAAGGATTTGAAGGTAATCTTTGGAAAGGGTCCTGGCGGACAACCTGTTCTGAAGGACGCTGACGGACGCACACCCATGTGGAAGAAGAAATCTATATTTTAGGACCTGCCATATTAGAAAGACCTAGAGGTCCGCTCCGCAATCGACGTGATGCACGTGACGAAGAATCTTTGCGTGACCCTGCTTGGCTTTTTGGGCGTGTATGGGAAGACAAAAGATACACGGAGGCACGGAGGACCAGCAACGTATGCACGGAAAAGACGGCATACATCGTGGTCGTGCCAGCTACGCTCTTACCAAAGAAGAGAAGGAAATCTTCTTGAATACCTTCTCGGCATGAAGGTACTGTCCGCTTCTCGTCGAATATAAAGGGAATAATAAATATGGCGAGAGAAAAGTTCCGTAACCTAAAGTCTCATGACTGCCACGTGATTATGATGCAACTCCTTCCGGTTGCATTGAGGGGCTTCTACCGGGAAAGCGCTCGATTAGCCATTGTGAAGCTATGTGCATTCCTCAATGCAATCTCTCGAAGGTAATCGATCCAGAAATCATACCAAGGTTACAGAATGATTTGGTGCAATGTCTTGTCGGTTTCGAGTTGGTGTTCCCACCATCCTTCTTCAACATCATGACGCACGCCCTAGTTCACCTTCTTGAAGAGATTAACGTTTTGGGTCTGTATTTCTAAACAATATGTTCCCCTTTGAGAGGTTCATGGGAGTCTTGAAGAAATATGTTCATAACCGTGCTAGGCGGAAGGAAGCATCTCAAGGGCCATGAAAAAGAGGAGGTCATTGAGTTTTGTATTGACTTTATTCCTGACCTTAAGCCGATTGGTGTTCCTGAATCGCGACATAAGGGCAGACTGGAAGGAAAAGGCACGCTAGGAGGGCATCAAATAATATGTATGGACGGGCATTCTCTCACTTTGAAGCACACTACACAGTTCTCTGAATTCCGCCTTGGTGGCTCCGTACATGGAGGAACACAAGAATTTTCTACACTCTAAACACCCGGAGAAGTCGGCGATTGGATTACACGTGAACAAACGAGGACTTTCGCGGTTGGTTGCAGAAACGTGCCATACATGATGGAGATATTCAAGATGACATGTACTCGCAGTCCCAGTTACCATCTTCGAATATAATGACTTTCAAAGGGTACCAGATAAATGGGAATACATTTTACACGATCGCCCAAGATAAGAAGAGCACCAACCAAAACAGTGGTGTCCGCTTTGATGCAACAACCAACACGGGAAAGGAAACATATTATGGTTACATAGTGGACATATGGGAACTTAACTATGGAGGTGATTTGAAGGTCCCTTTGTTTGGTGCAAATGGGTCAATATGACACGAGGCGGGTAACGGAAGACCCGCGGTACGGAATGACAACAGTGGATATCAACAATCTTGCGTATGCAGACGAACCATTTGTCCTAGCCAATGATGTGGCGCAGGTTTTTTATGTGAAAGACATGTCTACCAGGCCGAGAAAAAGAAAAGATAAGGAAGCGAATGGATCATACGAAGAGCCAAAGCGCCACATAGTTCTTTCAGGAAAAAGAAACATCATGGGAGTGGATGACAAGATAGACATGTCAGAAGATTATGAAAACTTTGATGAAATTCCTCCATTCACAGTGAATATTGACCCGAGCATCTAGTTAAATGATGAAGATTTTCCATGGCTACGGTGCAAAGGGACACACGCGAAGAAAAAGTTTCACACCCAAAGATCTGGGATGTGATCGGCTTCACTATCATCACTTTCTTCTGTGTTTCACACCCAGGAGGGAATCTCTGTAATAGTTAGGGTAGTTATGTGTTTTGGCATTTGAAACGCGAAGAAAATTTATGTGCAAACAAAAGTAGAGAGGGTTACGGCAAAAACTGGATGCACTTCGTGTACAAAATGTACAATCTCTTTCGAAGTATCAGGGTTTCAAAAAAACTCAACTGTTACAAAAGGCATTTCATTTTTTAAATAACCTAAGCATTACCAAATTGAACATAATGATAAAACACACTAATATTAAATATAAGAAAAAAGAATCACTAAAAAATCTTTTTTCAAAGTTAAGTTATTCACAAACTAGTGATTCAAAGCGGCCTAAAGCAAAAATATTCACAAATAAACTCTAAATACAGCAAAAAACAACTCAAAAATAAATAAAACAAAAATAAATAAAGCAAAAAAAATTAAGAAAATAAAAAAGCCCGCCTACTCGGCCAAAGCGGCCTGCATACGACTAGGAACCCAATTTGTTGGGCCAGGATGCAGGCCCGCAAAGGCCCAGTAGGCCAACAAGGTAGAAGAGAACAGGTAGGCCCTGTAGGCCTGCTTAGGAGAGGAGCTCGAGAGAGCTACCGCACTGGGGCTTATAAACCAGTGCGGTAGCCCCTCGGCTAGCGAGGTGGGACTAAACTTGCGCACTGCACTGCGCCAGCGCAACCCCTTTAGCACCGGGTCGTGGCACCAACCGGTACTAAAGAGGGGGTCTTTAGTACCGGTTGGTGCTACGACCCGTTGCTAAAGAGGTTGCGCTTCCCGCCGCTCGGCACGGCCAAAACAGACCTTTAGTACCGGTTGGTGGCTCCAACCGGTACTAAAGATCCATCCTATATATACAACACTTGAAAAAAAATTGTTTCCCTCTGTTTCCTCCCTCCGTCGCGCCGCCCTGCCCCGATCGACACCGTCCCCGTCGACGCCGCCCCTCGTCGCCGACCTCGGCCGTGCCCGCCCTCGTCGCCGCCCTGGCCGTCCCGTCCCGTCGTCCCGCCGTCCCGTCGCCCTTGGCCGCCCGTCGTCGCCGCCCGCCCGTCGTCGCCTCGCTGGTGAGCTCGCCCCGGCCGTCATGTCCAGTTCGATCCACACACACACACACGCTACACACACACACACACTACACACACACACACACACTACACACACACACACTCTCTACACACACACATTAGTTTGTTTGTTATAACTTTTTCTGTTTTTTAGTTATAGAAATGTTAGAAATTACTTTGTTTTTTAGTTATATAAATATTAGAAATGTTAGTTATATAGAAATGTTATATGTTTTTTAGTTATAGAAATATTTATAGAAATGTTAGCAATTTTTATGTTTTTTAGTTATATAAATATTAGAATTGTTACAGAAATGTTAGTTATATAATCAGGAAATTTTAGAATTAGTTTTAGTTAGATGAATTAGATTAATGTCAATTTGTTAGAATTTGCATATATATAGAATTTTAGTTATCACAATCCAATCATTTAAAAATGTTACTTTTTGCGGGCATATAGTATTTGTTCTCGACGATATGCCCGGCCCGCATCCTCGCCGTCGACCCGTTCGCGACGACGTCCTGCTTCAGGGGACCCATGTCCGGGACTGGGCTCCGTCGGGTTGGCACTGGGAGGTGCTACCTGGAGGGGCGCGCCGCTTGGTGAGGAACCCGGCCTCGGGTCCGGTCGTCGACCCTGATCTTCTTTGGTGGCGTTTGCGTGGGCCACATTTGGTGCAGAGGGAGCCGGCGCCGCCGGAGGTGGTGCGTCGCCGTGTCAGGGAGGAAGATGAGCACGTCCATCGCTACATGGCTGCTATGGACGACGTCAGGTTCTCCACTACTTGGCGGGTTGTTTGGGCAGATGACCGGAGATATGATCTCGTGATGGTTCCTTCTCTTTGGGTGTGCACCGCCCGCGCCCCAGGAACCGCGAGTGGCGTCCTAGATTCTTCTGTAGTACTCCATATTTATTAGGTACCTAGCCAGTGATGTATTTGATATATAATATTCGAGACGATGTATTCGAGATTATATATATTAAGATGATGATGTATTCGAGATTATATATATTAAGACGATGTATTCGAGATTATATATATTAAGACGATGTATTCAAGATTCAGTTTTTCCTTATTGATTGCATCCATGCATTGTAATTTGAATACTAATTAAATTGTTTTATATTTCTTCTGTATTAGTTAAGTAAAATCTATGGCGTACAATACCGGCAGAGAGAGAGAAGAGGAATTGTTCGACATCATACGCAGTCGTCACAGGCTAGATGATCTGAATGAAGCAGATGACGGCTCCCAATATCTGAACAATACCGGAGAGGGTGATGAAAAGATATTCGATCTCGACGACCGAGCTGATGAAGTCATGAACTATGATTATGATTATGACACAGACAATGTTGATCTTCAAATAACAAACACTATCGGCGAGGTATATTTATATAAGCAGGCATCATGGTGATCATCACATGTTTTTTTATTGAAGATATATTAACGAATCGATCATTCTTCTTTCAGCCTCTGGATCGAGCAAATATGCTTCTATAGACAGCAGGACAAAGCGAGGCCCAGGCAGATTGTTGAAGGAAGGTGTAAAGTACAACATCGAATCCATCAAAACTAGTGGCGAACCCCTCACGCCTAGGAACATTGCGAACAAGTGGACTCGTCAGTGCGGAGTTCTTGTGAAGGACAAACTCCCGATCTCCATTCAAGAATGGAAAGAGCCAAAGACTAAACGTCCAGGTGTTACTTGGGTCGACGACGGAGCCAAAAAAGTCCTTTGGAAATCTCTGATGGAACATTTCACCCTACCAGATCATTTGACTGAAGCAGATGTGGAGCAAGTCAAGGGCGCTGCTCTTAAGAAGATGGCAATTGCATTCAACACCCACAAGAAAACTGTATGGGCCAACTACCTCGCTAATGAAAGGAAGACTCCAGAATTCACGGGAACACTGGAGAAGCAAAGAGAGCACTGGGACGATTTCTTGACCTTCAAGGATTCAGAATTAGCTAAGGAACGGTTGATGAAAAACAAGGCAAATGCCGCAAAAAAGACGTAGTTCCATAGGCTGGGTCCAGGTGGCTACGCGGTGGGATTGCCTAAGTGGGATAAGTCTGAGCAAGAGATGGAGGACGCAGGGGTCACACCGGTTACTAGGAACTGGCCCCCCAGGTGCAAAACTTGGTTCTATGCGCATGGGGGGCGTTGGACCCAAAGACAGGCGCCGTTTCGAAGAAGGCAAGTCTAAAAGGAGCCGAACAAAAGATAATTGACGCAATAGATGAAGCTCGAAAGGGGTTGTTCATGCCCAACAGAGAGAACGGCGAGCTTACGCGTGCCCTGGGAAATCCTGAACACCCGGGAAGAACACGAGGCAAGGGCGTTATTCCCTGGTATGAGGGCTTTTCAGAATGGAACGAGGACTACAGGTCCCGTGCAAGAAGGAAGATGGAGGAGGAGAAGAAAAGGAAGCTGGAGGAGGAGTAGAGGAAGCAGGACGCAGAACGCCTTCAAGGCCTAGAAGCAAGGCACGCGGACCTAGCACTCAAATTCCAGCAACAGCAGCAGCAGATCGACTCACTTAGCCAGGAAAGGGGGTCTCAGCAGCGGCAGCAGCAAGCGGATGATCGTCCAGCATTGGATAGCACCATCCCATCCATGCCGAGAAGCAGCGTTGGATACCATGTCAATGCATCTCCCTTCAAAGATAAACGGAAGACCTTCCTTTTTACAACATTATCGGGAATACCTGCAAGCTTAAATAATCCACAAACTTCATCCACAAAGATAAGGTGTAAATCGGGATGCAACGTTCCATCTCCTGCAAATGGATTAGCTAGCAGTTTCTCTATCATACCCGAAGGAATCTCAAAGTAAATATTTTCAAAAAGTTCAGTAGGTTGAGGAGCAACCCTTTGCTCTTCTGGTCGGGGTGAAGATACCCCGAACAAGCCCCTCAAAGGATTAGTTTCCATAGTGACAAGTAACAGAAAATTTAAGCACACTATATAAATGTTTCCTTACAAAGTTCCACTCACCAAAAGCGCTACACTCCCCGGCAACGGTGCTAGAAAAGAGTCTTGATGACCCACAAGTGTAGGGGATCTATCGTAGTACTTTCGATAAGTAAGAGTGTGGAACCCAACGAGGAGCAGAAGGAAATGATAAGCGATTTTCAGTAAGGTTTTCTCTGCAAGCACTGAAATTGTAGGTAATTGTGATAAGATAAATTGTAATGAGTAACAAGTAAACAAAGTAAATAAAGTGCAGCAAGGTGTCCCAATCCTTTTTGTAGCAAAGGATAAGCCTGGACAATTTCTTATAATGAGAAAGGAGCTCCCGAGGGCACATGGGAATTATCGTCAAGCTAGTTTTATCACGCTCATATGATTCACATTCGGTACTTTGATAATTTGATATGTGGGTGGACCGGTGCTTAGGTACTGCCCTTACTTGGACAAGCATCCCACTTATCATTAACCCCTATTTCAAGCATCTGCAACTACAAAAGAAGTATTAAGGTAAACCTAACCACAACATTAAACATATGGATCCAAATCAGCCCCTAACGGTTTACGGATAAACTAGGGTTTAAGCTTACATCACTCTAGCAACCCATCATCTACTTATTACTTCCCAATGCCTTCCTCTAGGCCCAAATAATGGTGAAGTGTCATGTAGTCGACGTTCACATAACACCACTAGAGCAAAAGACAACATACATCTCATCAAAATATAGAACGAATACCAAATTCACATGACTACTAATAGCAAGACTTCACCCATGTCCTCAGGAACAAACGTAACTACTCACAAAGCATATTCATGTTCATAATCAGAGGAGCAATAATATGCATTAAGGATCTGAACATATGATCTTCCACCAAGTAAACCAATTAGCATCAACTACAAGGAGTAATCAACACTACTAGCAACCCACAGGTACCAATTTGTGGTTTGGATACAAGATTGTTTACAAGAGATGAACTAGAGTTTTGAGAGGAGATGGTGCTGGTGAAGATGTTGATGGAGATTGACCCCCTCCCGATGAGTGGATCATTGGTGATGACGATGGTGATGATTTCCCCCTCCGGAGAAAGTTTCCTGAGAACAGCTCTGCCGGAGCTCTAGATTGGTTCCGCCAAGGTTCCGCCTCGTGGCAGCGGAGTTTCGTCCCGTAAGCTTGCCCACGATTTTTTCCAGGGTAAAAGCCTTCATATAGCAGAAGATGGACACCGGAGGGCCACCAGGGGGCCCAGGAGACAGGGGCGCGCCCAGTAGGGGTGGGCGCGCCCCCCACCCTCCTGGCCAAGGTGTGGGCCCCCTGAGGTGCTTCTTACACTCAATAATTCTTATTAATTCCAAAAATAAGTTTCGTGGAGTTTCAGGATTTTTGGAGCAGTGCAGAATAGGTTTCCAATATTTGCTCCTTTTCGATCGAAATTCAATTGCCGGCATTCCCCCTCTTCATGGTAAACATTGTAAAAGAGAGAATAGCCATAAGTATTGAGATATAATGTGTAATAACAGCCCATAATGCGATAAATATTGATATAAAAGCATGATGCAAAATGGACGTATCAACTCCCCCAAGCTTAGACCTCGCTTGTCCTCAAGCGGAAGCCGATATCGAAAAATATGTCCACATGTTTAGAGATAGAGGTGTCGATAAAAATAAAATTTGGACATGAGGGTATCATGATCATTCTTATAACAGTAAGATAAATAGATTTTATCATATGATTTCTTGTGCTCAAGTAACGATCAATTCACAATGTCAAGTATGGTTCAGAAACTTCATTGGGAGCTAGCAAACGGTAATCTCAGTCATTGAAGCAATTGCAATTTATCATAACATCAGAAAGAGTCAAGAATAGAGCTTTTCAGCAAGTCCACACACTCAACTATCATGTAGTCTTCTATAATTGCTAACACTCACGCGATACTTGTGGTTATAGAGTTTCAACTGGACACTGAGAAAGATAGGGGCTTATTGTGTTGCCTCCCAACGTATTCACCTTTAGGTGATGTCAACAATAATAATCCATGTACATCCAATTGGAAATATATATATATATATATATATATATATATATATATATTTATATATATATATCATGATCTTTCAAACACGAGGAGCTTGCCAAAGGATAAAATGAAAAAGGGAAAGGTGAGGATCACCTTGACTCAAGCATAAAGTAAAAACATAAAGCAAAACATAGGCCCCTTCGCAGAGGGAAGCAGAGGTTGTCATGTGCGTTTAGGGTTGGATGCATAATATCTTAATGCAAAAGAACGTCACTTTATATTGCCACTTGTATATGGACCTTTATTATGCAGTCCGTCACTTTTATTGCTTCCATAACAAGATCGTATAAAGCTTATTTTCTCTGCACTAATAAGTCATACATATTTAGAGAGCAATTTTTATTTCTTGCAACATGACAACTTATTTGAAGGATCTTACTCAATCCATAGGTAGGTATGTTGGACTCTCATGGCAAAACTGGGTTTAAGGATATTTGGAAGCACAAGTAGTATCTCTACTTGGTGCAAGGAATTTGGCTAGTATGAGGGGGAAAGGCAAGCTCAACATGTTTAGAAGGTCAATGACAATATACTTTAACTGAGATGTAAGGAAACATAAAACATTATGTTGTCTTCCTTGTCCAACCTCAACTCTTTTAGCATGTCATACTTAATGAGTGCTTCACAATCATAAAAGATGTCCAAGATAATATATTTTAAGTGAACCTCTCTTTCCTTATTACTTCCTATTAGTTGCAACCATGACCAAAACTACGTTTGTCAACTCTCAACAACTTGTATACCTCATACTTTCTATGTGTGAAGTCATTACTATCCATAAGATCAATATGAACTCTTTTATTCTTTCTACTTTCTCAAGATCATAGCAAGATAGCAAAACCCTTGACTCAACACTAATCTTTATTATAGATAGCTCACGGACTCGATTACATAAAGAGATCACAAAGCAAAACTCAAAACTACTTGATATCAAAACTTCAATCTACTAGATCAAGATACTACTAAAAGGATTAAACTAAATAAAACGGTAAAGATAGGAGTGTGATGGTGATACGATACCGGGGCACCTCCCCCAAGCTTGGCAGTTGCCACTGGGAGTGCCCATACCCATGTGATTATGTCCTCGGAGGTGATGGAGGTGGTGATGATGATGGGATAATCGCACATTGAGCGTAAAAGCTCCTCCAACTTGCGGATAATACCCTTGAGTCCGGCGATATGATCCTTCAGCAAAATATTCTCCTGTGTGAGATACTTATTCCAGATGAGCTAACTCAATCATCTTGAAAGCTTCAATCTCAGTTGGAGTAAAGAGGTTAGGTAAGGGTTGAGGGAGGTCTTCTTCTTTCACTGCCGGAGCTTGAACCTCCATGGCCTTCTTGATCCAAGCATCCCTGTCTTCATTGTTGAAGGAGGGCGACGTCATGGTGCTCTAGACCTGCAACAGAAACAGCTCGAAATGAAAACAGAGGATATTTGCGTGATACGGTGGTCAAAACCTTCGGGAGTTTATATAATGAATTTTTACCAACCAAAATACGTAACATGCAAGAAAACGGAGTCCGGGAGGCACACAAGGTGGCCACGAGACAGGGGGCGTGCCCAGTAAGGGTGGGCGCGCCCTCCACCCTCGTGGAGGCCTCGAGTCCTTCCCGGACTACTTCTTTCTTCCTAAAATTCTTAAATATTCCAAAACCGATAAAAAATGCCATTAGAATTGTTTTGGAGTTGGTTTACTTACCGTACCTCATACCTATTCCTTTTCGGAGTCTAGAACGTTCTGGAAAGTGTCCATTATGTATTCCTCCGGGGTTATAGTTTCAATAATATTAGTTTCAACATTGATAGGATTACCTGAAATATAATGTTTAATTCTTTGACCGTTCACCACCCTCGGACTTGTGCCTTCGAAGTTGTTGATTTTTATGGCACTAGAACGATAGACCTCCTCGATAACATAAGTACCTTCCCATTTAGAGAGAAGTTTTCCTGCAAAAAATCTTAAACAAGAGTTGAATAATAACACATAATCGCCTATGTTAAACTCACGCTTTTGTATCCTTTTGTCATGCCAGCGTTTGACTTTTTCTTTGAATAGCTTGGCATTCTCATAGGCTTGGGTTCTCCATTCATCAAGTGAGCTAATATAAAACAACCTCTTCTCACCGGCAAGTTTGAAGTCATAGTTGAGCTCTTTAATAGCCCAATATGCTTTATGTTCAAGTTCTAGAGGTAAATGACATGCTTTTCCATAAACCTTCTTATATGGAGACATACCCATAGGATTTTTGTAAGCAGTTCTATAGGCCCATAATGCATCATCAAGTTTCTTGGACCAATTCTTTCTAGATCTATTCATAGTCTTTTGCAAAATTAATTTGAGCTCTCTGTTGCTCAACTCTACTTGACCACTAGACTGCGGATGATAAGGAGATGCGATTCTATGATTAACATCATACTTAGCAAGCATCTTACGGAAAGCAACATGAATAAAATGTGAACCACCATCAGTCATAAGATATCTAGGGACTCCAAACCTCGGAAAAATAACTTCTTTAAGCATTTTAATAGAAGTGTTATGATCATCACTACTAGTTGGAATAGCTTCTACCCACTTAGTAACGTAATCAACGCAACTAAAATATGTGTATAACCATTAGAGGCAGGAAAAGGTCCCATATAATCAAAGCCCGAACATCAAACAGTTCAATAACAAGAGAATAATTCATAGGCATTTCTTGACGTCTACTAATATTACCAATTCTTTGACATTCATCACAAGATAAGACAAACTTACGAGCATCTTTGAAGAGAGTAGGCCAATAAAACCAGATTGCAGTACCTTATGTGCAGTTCTATCTCCAGTATGGTGTCCTCCATATGATTCAGAGTGACACTTGCGTAGGATCTATTCCTATTCATGCTCAGGTACACAACGTCTAATAACACCATCTACTCCTTCTTTATAAAGGTGTGGGTCATCCCAGAAGTAATGTCTTAAATCATAAAAGAACTTTTTCTTTTGCTGGTACGTAAAACTAGGTGGTATAAATTTAGCAACAATGTAATTAGCATAATCAGCATACCAAGGAGCAGTACGAGAAGCATTAACGACCGCTAATTGTTCATCAGGAAAGCTATCATCAATAGGCAGTGGGTCATCAAGAACATTCTCTAACCTAGACAAGTTGTCTGCAACGGGGTTCTCGGCTCCCTTTCTATCAATAATATGTAAATCAAATTCTTGGAGCAGGAGAACCCATCTAATGAGTCTAGGCTTAGCATCTTTCTTTTCCATAAGATATTTAATAGCAGCATGATCAGTGTGAATAGTAACTTTGGAATCAACAATATAAGGTCTAAACTTATCACATGCAAACACAACTGCTAAGAATTCTTTTTCATTAGTAGCATAATTTCTCTGGGCAGTATCAAGAGTCTTACTAGCATACTGGATAACATACAATTTCTTATCAACCCTTTGCCCTAGAACAGCACCTACAGCATAATCACTAGCATCACACATAATTTCAAAAGGTAAATTCCAATCAGGTGGCGGAACAATAGGTGCAGTGATCAAAGCTTTCTTAAGTATTTCAAATGCTTCTACACAATCATCATCAAAGACAAAAGGAATATCTTTTTGCAATAAATTTAGTCAGAGGCCTAGAGATTTTAGAAAAGTCCTTAATGAACCGCCTATAAAAACCGGCATGACCAAGGAAACTTCTTATACCTTTTATGTCCTTGGGACATGGCATCTTTTCAATAGCATCAACTTTGGCTTTATCAACTTCAATACCTCTCTCGGAAATCTTATGCCCCAAAACAATGCCTTCATTAACCATAAACTGACACTTTTCCCAATTCAAGACGAGACTAGTTTCTTCGCATCTCTGCAAAACTCGATCAAGGTTGCTCAAGCAATCGTCAAAGGAGGATCCATAAACGGAGAAATCATCCATGAATACCTCACAAATCTTTTCACAAAAGTCAGAGAATATAGCCATCATGCATCTTTGAAAGGTAGCAGGCACATTACATAAACCAAAAGGCATACGTCTATAAGAAAAAGTACCGAAAGGGCAAGTAAAAGTAGTTTTTGATTGATCCCCCGCTGACACAGGTATTTGAGAGAAACCAGAATAACCATCTAGAAAGCAGAAATGTGTGTGTTTGGATAGTCTTTCTAGCATTTGATTAATAAAAGGTAAAGGGTAATGATCTTTCTTAGTAGCTTTATTTAATTTACGAAAATCAATTACCACCCTATAACCTATAATCATTCTTTGCGGGATCAATTCATCTTTATCATTAGGAACGACAGTAATACCTCCCTTTTTAGGAACACAATGGACTGGGCTTACCCAATCACTATCAGCAACAAGATAAATTATACCTGCCTCAAGGAGTTTTAGTATTTCCTTTCTTACCACTTCTTTCATCTTGGGATTCAGTCGTCGTTGAGGATCTCCAACTGGTTTGGCACCATCCTCCAAATTAATTTTGTGTTGGCATAGCGTGGGACTAATGCCCTTAAGATCATCCAGAGTATATCCAATAGCAGCGCGGTGCTTCTTCAGAGTTTTCAATAATCTTTCTTCTTCTTGCTCTGAAAGGTTAGCACTAATAATAACAGGATATATTTTCTTTTCATCAAGATAAGCATACTTAAGATTATCAGGTAATGGTTTGAGTTCAAACACTGGATCACCCTTGGGTGGAGGGGGATCCCCAAGAATTTCAACAGGAAGGTTGTGTTTAAGCATAGGCTCCTGTTTAAGGAACACTTCATCTATTTCCCTTCTTTCCTTCATAAACATATCATTTTCATGGTCAAGCAAATATTGTTCTAACGGACGAGTAGGAGGCATGGCAATAGAAGCAAGACCAATAATCTCATCCTTACTAGGTGATTCTCTATCACGAGGTTGTCTACGAAACTTGGCAAAATTAAACTCATGAGACATACCCTCTAAGCCAATCGTGACAGTATCCTTTTCATAATCAATCTTAGCATTAACAGTATTTAAGAAGGGTCTACCCAAAATAATGGGACAAAAGTCATCTTGTGGGGAACTAAGAACAAGAAAATCAGCAGGGTATTTAACCTTCCCACACAAGACTTCAACATCTCTAACAATCCCAACTGGTGAAATAGTATCTCTATTGGCAAGCTTGATAGTAACATCAATACCTTCCAACTCAACAGGTGCAATATCGTGCATAATTTCTTTATATAAGTCATAGAGTATTGCACTAGCACTAGCACCCATATCACATAAGCCATGATAACAATGATCTCCTATTTTAACAGAAATAACAGACATGCCTACCACAGGTGTATGTATCTTAGTACCTGGTCTAACAATATTAGCAGTCTCACCACAGAAATAAATAACATGCCCATCTAAATCATCATCCAAGAGATCTTTAACCATAGCAATACTAGGTTCAACTTTGATTTGCTCAGGAGGTGTATAAGTCCTAGTATTACTCTTACGAACAATAGCCGAAGTTTTAGCATGATCCTTTATCCTAACAGGAAAAGGAGGTTTCTCAACATAAGTAGTAGGAACAATAGGATCACTATAAGTGACAGTCTTTTCTTCAACTGTGATATGTGCAACTACTTTTACTTTAATGGGAGGATTATATTTAAACCACTTCTCCTTAGGGAGATCAAGGTGAGTAGCAAAAGATTCACAGAAAGAAGCTACTATCTCAGAGTCAAGTCCATATTTAGCGCTAAATCCATGAAAAAGCATCGGTATCCATGAAATATTTAACACAATCAAACTTAGGTGTCATACCTGACTCCTTACCATCGTCTGAACCCCAATCTTCAGAGTTTCCTTTAATTCTTTCAAATAAGTCCCATTTGAATTCAATAGTCTTCGGCATATAAGAACCAGCACAGGAAATATCGAGCATGCTGCGATCATTGAGAGAAACACGAGCATAAAAATTTTGAATAATCATTTCTCTGGAGAGCTCATGATTGGGGCATGAATATAACATTGACTTAAGCCTCCCCCAAGCCTGAGCGGTGCTTTCTCCTTCGCGAGGCCAGAAATTATATATGTAATTATGATCACGATGAACAAGATGCATAGGATAGAACTTCTAGTGAAATTCCAACTTCAATCGTTTATAATTCCAAGATCCCGTATCATCACATAGCCTATACCATGTCAATGCATCTCCCTTCAAAGATAAAGGGAAGACCTTACTTTTGACAACATCATCGGGAATACCTGCAAGCTCAAATAATCCACAAACTTCATCCACAAAGATAAGGTGTAAATCAGGATGCAACGTTCCATCTCCTACAAATGGATTAGCTAGCAGCTTCTCTATCATACCCGAAGGAATCTCAAAGTAAATATTTTCAAAAAGTTCAGTAGGTTGAGGAGCAACCCTTTGCTCTTCTGGTCGGGGTGAAGATACCCCGAACAAGCCCCTCAAAGGATTAGTTTCCATAGTGACAAGTAATGTAAAATTTCAGCACACTATATAAATGTTTCCTTACCAAGTTCCACTCACCAAAAGCGCTACACTCCCCGGCAACGGGGCCAGAAAAGAGTCTTGATGACCCACAAGTGTAGGGGATCTATCGTAGTACTTTCGCTAAGTAAGAGTGTCGAACCCAACGAGGAGCAGAAGGAAATGATAAGCGGTTTTCAGTAATGTTTTCTCTGCAAGCACTGAAATTGTAGGTAACTGTGATAAGATAAATTGTAACGAGTAACAAGTAAACAAAGTAAATAAAGTGCAGCAAGGTGGCCCAATCCTTTTTGTAGCAAAGGATAAGCCTGGACCATTTCTTATAACGAGAAAGGATCTCCCGAGGACACATGGGAATTATCGTCAAGCTAGTTTTCCTCACGCTCATATGATTCACGTTCTGTACTTTGATAATTTGATATGTGGGTGGACCGGTGCTTGGGTACTGCCCTTACTTGGACAAGCATCCCACCTATTATTAACCCCTATTGCAAGCATCTGCAACTACAAAAGAAGTATTAAGGTAAACCTAACCACAACATTAAACATATGGATCCAAATCAGCCCCTAACGAAGCAACGCATAAACTAGGGTTTAAGCTTACATCACTCTAGCAACCCATCATCTACTTATTACTTCCCAATGCCTTCCTCTAGGCCCAAATAATGGTGAAGTGTCATGTAGTCGACGTTCACATAACACCACTAGAGGAAAAGACAACATACATCTCATCAAAATATCGAACGAATACCAAATTCACATGACTACTAATAGCAAGACTTCACCCATGTCCTGAGGAACAAACGTAACTACTCACAAAGCATATTCATGTTCATAATCAGAGGAGTAATAATGTGCATTAAGGATCTGAACATATGATCTTCCACCAAGTAAACCAATTAGCATCAACTACAAGGAGTAATCAACACTATTAGCAACCCACAGGTACCAATTTGTGGTTTGGATACAAGATTGGATACAAGAGATGAACTAGGGTTTTGAGAGGAGATGGTGCTGGTGAAGATGTTGATGGAGATTGACCCCCTCCCGATGAGTGGATCGTTGGTGATGACGATGGTGATGATTTCCCCCTCCGGAGGAAGTTTCCCGGCAGAACAGCTCACGGAGCTCTAGATTGGTTCATAAAGGTTCCGCCTCGTGGCGGCGGAGTTTCGTCCCTTAAGCTTGCCCACGATTTTTTCCAGGGTAAAAGCCTTCATATAGCAGAAGATGGACACCAGAGGGCCACCAGGGGCCCAGGAGACAGGGGGCGCGCCCAGTAGGGGTGGGCGCGCCCCCCACCCTCCTGGCCAGGGTGTGGGCCCCCTGAGGTGTTTCTTCCGCTCAATAATTCTTATTAATTCCAAAAATAAGTTTCGTGGAGTTTCAGGATTTTTGGAGCAGTGCAGAATAGGTTTCCAATATTTGCTCCTTTTCCAGTCATAATTCCAGCTGCCGGCATTCCCCCTCTTCATGGTAAACATTGTAAAATAAGAGAGAATAGCCATAAGTATTGAGATATAATGTGTAATAACAGCCCATAATGCGATAAATATTGATATAAAAGCATGATGCAAAATGGACGTATCAACTCCCCCAAGCTTAGACCTCGCTTGTCCTCAAGTGGAAGCCGATATCGAAAAATATGTCCACATGTTTAGAGATAGAGGTGTCGATAAAAATAAAATACGGACATGAGGGCATCATGATCATTCTTATAACAGTAAGATAAATAGATTTTATCATATGATTTCTTATGCTCAAGTAACGATCAATTCACAATGTCAAGTATGGTTCAGAAACTTCATTGGGAGCTAGCAAACGGTAATCTCAGTCATTGAAGCAATTGCAATTTATCATAACATCAGAAAGAGTCAAGAATAGAGCTTTTCAGCAAGTCCACACACTCAACTATCATGTAGTCTTCTATAATTGCTAACACTCACGCGATACTTGTGGTTATAGAGTTTCAATTGGACACTGAGAAAGATAGGGGCTTATTGTGTTGCCTCCCAACGTATTCACCTTTAGGTGATGTCAACAATAATCCATGCTAACTTACATCCAATTGGATATATATATATATATATATATATATATATATATATATATATATATATATGTATATATATATATCTAGATCTATCAAACACGAGGAGCTTGCCAAAGGATAAAATGAAAAAGGGAAAGGTGAGGATCACCTTGACTCAAGCATAAAGTAAAAACATAAAGCAAAACATAGGCCCCTTCGCAGAGGGAAGCAGAGGTTGTCATGTGCGTTTAGGGTTGGATGCACAATATCTTAATGCAAAAGAACGTCACTTTATATTGCCACTTGTATATGGACCTTTATTATGCAGTCCGTCACTTTTATTGCTTCCATAACAAGATCGTATAAAGCTTATTTTCTCTGCACTAATAAGTCATACATATTTAGAGAGCAATTTTTATTTCTTGCAACATGACAACTTACTTGAAGGATCTTACTCAATCCATAGGTAGGTATGTTGGACTCTCATGGCAAAACTGGGTTTAAGGATATTTGGAAGCACAAGTAGTATCTCTACTTGGTGCAAGGAATTTGGCTAGCATGATGGGGAAAGGCAAGCTCAACATGTTTAGAAGGTCAATGACAATATACTTTAACTGAGATGTAAGGAAACATAAACCATTACGTTGTCTTCCTTGTCCAACATCAACTCTTTTAGCATGTCATACTTAATGAGTGCTTCACAATCATAAAAGATGTCCAAGATAATATATTTTAAGTGAACCTCTCTTTCCTTATTACTTCCTATTAGTTGCAACCATGACCAAAACTACGTTTGTCAACTCTCAACAACTTTTATGCCTCATACTTTCTATGTGTGAAGTCATTACTATCCATAAGATCAATATGAACTCTTTTATTCTTTCTACTTTCTCAAGATCATAGCAAGATAGCAAAACCCTTGACTCAACACTAATCTTTATTATAGATAGCTCACGGACTCGATTACATAAAGAGATCACAAAGCAAAGCTCAAAACTACTTGATATCAAAACTTCAATCTACTAGATCAAGATACTACTAAAAGGATTTTTGGAATGAACACGATCCAGAGGACTTGGAGTGCAAGTCAAGAAGCAATCGAGGCGGCCAGGAGATAGGAGGGCGCGCCCCCTGTCTCCTGGGCCCCACGAGCGGCTACCAACGTACTTCTTCCTCCTATATATAGCTACGTACCCCGAAAACATCCAAGGAGCCAACGAAAAACAATTTCCGCCGCCGTAACCTTCTGTATCCGCAAGATCCCATCTTGGAGCCTTCGCCGGCACTCCGCCGGAGGGGGAATCGACCATGGAGGGCTTCTACATCAACACCATAGCCCCTCCGATGAGTTGTGAGTAGTTTACCACAGACCTTCGGGTCCATACTTATTAGCTAGATGGCTTCTTCTCTCTTTTTGGATCTCAATACCATGTTCTCCCCCTCTCTTGTGGAGATCTATTTGATGTAACTCTTTTTGGGGTGTGTTTGTTGAGATCCGATGAATTGTGGGTTTATGATCAAGTTTATCTATGAGAAATATTTGAATCTCCTCTGAATTCTTTTATGTATGATTGAATTATCTTTGCAAGTCTCTTCGAATTATCAGTTTGGTTTGGCCTACTAGATTGATCTTTCTTGCCATGGGAGAAGTGCTTAGCTTTGGGTTCAATCCTCATGTGTCCTTACCCAAAGGATGTAAAGGGTTGCAAGGCACGTATTGTATTGTTGCCATCGAGGATAAAAAGATGGGGTTTATATCATATTGCTTGAGTTTATCCCTGTACATCATGTCATCTTTCTTAATGTGTTACTCTGTTCTTACGAACTTAATACTCTAGATGCATCTTTGGATAGCGGTCGATGTGTGGAGTAATAGTAGTAGATGCAGGCAGGAGTCGGTCTACTTATTGCGGACGTGATGCCTATATACATGATCATGCCTAGATAATCTCATAATTATTCGCTTTTCTATCAATTGCTCGACAGTAATTTGTTCACCCACCATAATACTTATGCAATCTTGAGAGAAGCCACTAGTGAAACCTATGGCCCCCGGGTCTATCTTTTATCATATAAGCTTTCAATCTACTTTTATTTGCATCTTTACTTTTCCTATCTATATTATAAAATACCAAAAATATATTTATCTTATCATACTATCTCTATCAGATCTCACTTTTGCAAGTGGCCGTGAAGGGATTGACAACCCCTTTATTGCGTTGGTTGCGAGTTCTTTGTTTGTTCTGAAGAAATATGCCCTAGAGGCAATAATAAAGTTATTATTTATTTCCTTATTTCATGATAAATGTTTATTATTCATGCTAGAATTGTATTAACCGGAAACATGATACATGTGTGAATACATAGACAAACATATAGTCACTAGTATGCCTCTACTTGACTAGCTCATTAATCAAAGATGGTTATGTTTCCTAACCATAGACATGTGTTGTTATTTGATTAATGGGATCACATCATTAGGAGAATGATGTGATTGACATGACCCATTCCGTTAGCCTAACACTTGATCGTTTAGTATGTTGCTATTGCTTTCTTCATAACTTATACATGTTCCTGTAACTATGAGATTATGCAACTCCCGTTTACGGAGGAACACTTTGGTGCTACCAAACGTCCACAACGAATCGGGTGATTATAAAGGAGTACTACAGGTGTCTCCAAAGGTACATGTTGGGTTGGCGTATTTCGAGGTTAGGTTTTGTCACTCCGATTGTCGGAGAGGTATCTGGGCCCTCTCGGTAATGCACATCACTATAAGCCTTGCAAGCAATGTAGCTAATGAGTTAGTTACGGAATGATGCATTACGTAACGAGTAAAGAGACTTGCAAGAACGAGATTGAACTAGGTATTGGATACCGACGATCAAATCTCGGGCAAGTAACATACCGATGACAAAGGGAACAACGTAAGTTGTTATGCGGTTTGACCGATAAAGATCTTCGTAGAATATGTAGGAGCCAATATGAGCATCCAGGTTCCGCTATTGGTTATTGACCAAGAATAGTTCTAGGTCATGTCTATATAGTTCTCGAACCCGTAGGGTCCGCACGCTTAAGGTTTCGGCGATGCTTATATTATGAGTTTATGAGTTTTGATGTACCGAAGGAGTTCGGAGTCCCGGATGAGATCGGGGACATGACGAGGAGTCTCGAAATGGTCGAGACGTAAAGATCGATATATTGGACGACTATATTCGGAGTTCAGAAAGGTTCTGAGTGATTCGGGTATTTTTCGGAGTACCGGAGAGTTACGGGAATTCGCCGGGGAGTATATGGGCCTTATTGGGCCATACGGGAATAGAGGAGAGAGGCCAAAAGGAAGGAGGCCTGCGCCCCCCCTCTGGTCCGAATTGGACAAGGCGCAGCCCCTTTTCCTTATTCCTCTCCCTCTTTCCCCACCTCCTACTCCAACAAGGGAGGTGGAATCCTACTAGGACTAGGGAGTCCTAGTAGGAGTCCACACTGGCGCGCCTCCTAGGGCCGGCCTCCTCCCCCTTGCTCCTTTATATACAGGCAGGGGGCACCCCATGACACACAAGTTGATCTACGGATCGTTCCTTAGCTGCAGGCGGTGCCCCTCCACCATATTCCACCTCGGTCATATCGTTGCGGAGTTTAGGCGAAGCCCTGCGCCGGTAGAGCATCATCATCGTCACCACGCCATCGTGCTGACGGAACTCATCCCCGACACTTTGCTGGATCGGAGTCCGGGGATCGTCATCGAGCTAAACGTGTGCTGAACTCGGAGGTGCCGTACGTTCGGTACTTGGATCGGTCGGATCGTGAAGACGTACGACTACATCAACCGCGTTGTCATAACGCTTCCGCTTACGGTCTACAAGGGTACGTGGACAATACTCTCCCCTCTCGTTGCTATGCCATCACCATGATCTTAGCATTAATGCGTAGGGAATTTTTTGAAATTACTACGTTCCCCAACGATGGCATCCGAGCCTGGTTTTATGCGTAGATGTCATATGCACGAGTAGAACACAAGTGAGTTGTGGGCGATACAAGTCATACTGCTTACCAGCATGTCATACTTTGGTTCGGGCGGTATTGTGAGATGAAGCGGCCCGGACCGACATTACGCCAGACGCTTACGCGAGACTGGTTTCACCGCTATGCGAGCACTCGTGCTTAAAGGTGACCGGGCGGGTGTCTGTCTCTCTCACTTTAGTTGAACCGAGTGTGGCTACGCCTGGTCCTTGCGAAGGTTAAAACAGCACCAACTTGACAAACTATCGTTGTGGTTTTGATGCGTAGGTAAGAACGGTTCTTGCTCAGCCCGTAGCAGCCACGTAAGATTTGCAACAACAAAGTAGAGGACGTCTAACTTGTTTTTGCAGGGCATGTTGTGATGTGATATGGTCAAGACGTGATGCTATATTTTATTGTATGAGATGATCATGTTTTGTAACCGAAGTTATCGGCAACTGGCAGGAGCCATATGGTTGTCGCTTATTGTATGAAATGCAACGCGCCTGTAATTGCTTTTACTTTATCACTAAGCGGTAGCGATAGTCGAGAAGCAATAGTTGGCGAGACGACAACGATGCTACGATGGAGATCAAGGTGTCGCTACCGGTGACGATGGTGATCACGACGATGCTTCGGAGATGGAGATCACAAGCACAAGATGATGATGGCCATATCATATCACTTATATTGATTGCATGTGATGTTTATCCTTTATGCATCTTATCTTGCTTTGATTGACGGTAGCATTTTAAGATGATCTCTCACTAAAAATATGAAGAAGTGTTCTCCTTGAGTATGCACCGCTATGCGAAAGTTCTTCGTCTTTGAGACACCACGTGATGATCGGGTGTGATAGGCTCTACGTTCAAATACAACGGGTGCAAAACAGTTGCACACGCGGAATACTCAGGTTAAACTTGGCGAGCCTAGCATATACAGATATGGCCTCGGAACACGGAGACCGAAGGTCGAACGTGAATCATATAGTAGATATGATCAACATAGTGATGTTCACCATTGAAACTACTCCATCTGACGTGATGATCGGACATGGTTTAGTTGATTTGGATCACGTAATCACTTAGATGACTAGAGAGATGTCTATCTAAGTGGGAGTTCTTAAATAATATGATTAATTTAACTTTAATTTATCATGAACTTAGTCCTGGTAGTATTTTGCAAATTATGTTGTAGATCAATAGCTCGTGTTGTTGCTTCCCTATGTTTGTTGCTTTCATATGTTTATTTTAATATGTTCCTAGAGAAAACTGTGTTGAAAGATGTTAGTAGCAATGATGCGGATTGGATCCGTGATCCGAGGTTTATCCTCATTGCTGCACGTAAGAATTATGTCCTTGATGCACCGCTAGGTGATGAGACCTATTGCAGGAGCAGATGCACGTTATGAACGCGTTTGGCTAGCTCAATATGATGACTACTTGATAGTTTAGTGCACCATGCTTAACGGCTTAGAATCGGGACTTCAAAGACGTTTTGAACGTCATGGACCATATGAGATGATCCAGGAATTGAAGTTAATATTTCAAGCAAATACCTGAGTTGAGAGATATGAAGTCTCCAACAAGTTCTATAGCTAAAAGATGGAGGAGAATCGCTCAACTAGTGAGCATGTGCTCAGATTGTCTGGGTACTACAATCACTTGAATCAAGTGGGAGTTAATCTTCCAGATAAAATAGTGATTGACAGAATTCTCTAGTCACCATCACCAAGTTAGTAGAACTTCGTGATGAACTATAATATGCAAGGGATGACGAAAGTAATTCCCAAGCTCTTCGTGATGCTGAAATCGACGAAGGTAGAAATCAAGAAAAACATCAAGTGTTGATGGTTAACAAGATCACTAGTTTCAAGAAAAGGGATAGAAGGGGAACTTCAAGAAGAACGGCAAGCAAGTTGCTGCTCAAAGTGAAGAAGCCCAAGTCTGGACCTAAGCACGAGACTAAGTGCTTATACTACAAAGGGACTGGTCACTAGAAGCGGAACCACCCCAAGTATTTGGCGGATAAGAAGGATGGCAAAGTGAACAAAGGTATATTGGATATACATGTTATTGATGTGTACTTTACTAGTGTTTATAGCAACCCCTCGGCTTTTTGGGTTGCCAAGAGTAGTAACTCAAAGCAGGAGTTGCAGAATGAACAGAAACTAGTTAAGGGTGAGGTGACGATGTGTGTTGGAAGTAATTCAAGATTGATATGATCATCATCGCACACTCCCTATACTTTCGGGATTAGTGTTGAACCTAAATAAGTGTTATTTGGTGTTTGCGTTGAGCATGAATATGATTTGATCATGTTTATTGCAAAACGGTTATTCATTTAAGTTAGAGAATAATTTTTGTTCTATTTACATGAATAAAACCTTATATGGTTACACACCCAATCAAAATGGTTCGTTGGATCTCGATCGTAGTGATACACATATTCATAATATTGAAACTAAAAGATGCAAAGTTAATACTAGTAGTACAACTTATTTGTGGCACTACTGTTTGGGTCATATCGGTGTAAAGCGCATGAAGAAACTCCATAAATATGGATCTTCAGAATCACTTGGTTATGAATCATTTGATGCTTGCAAACCGTGCCTTTTGGGCAAGATGACTAAAACTCCGTTCTCCGGAACTATGGAGCGAGCAACTGATTTGTTGGAAATCATACATACTGATGTTTGTGGTCCAATGAATGTTGAGGCACGCGGCGGGTATCGTTATTTTCTCACCTTCACAAGATGATTTGAGCAGATATGGGTATATCTACTTGATGAAA
Source organism: Aegilops bicornis (assembly GCA_021605145.1). Taxonomy (NCBI): domain Eukaryota; kingdom Viridiplantae; phylum Streptophyta; class Magnoliopsida; order Poales; family Poaceae; genus Aegilops; species Aegilops bicornis. The sequence goes on along the minus strand of CM038669.1, from coordinate 618,267,332 downwards.
CATAAGTCTGAAATAATTGAAAGGTTCAAAGAATTTCAGAGTGAAGTGGAAAAATCATCGTAATAAGAAAATAAAGTTTCTGCGATCTGATCACGGAGACGAATATTTGAGTTACAAGTTTGGTCTTCAATTAAAACAATGTGAAATAGTTTCGCAACTCACGCCACCTGGAACACCACAATGTAATGGTGTGTCCGAACATCGTAATCGTACTTTACTGGATATGGTGCGATCTATGATGTCTCTTATCGGTTTACCACTATCGTTTTGGGGTTATGCATTAGAGACAGCTGCATTCACGTTTAATAGGGCACCATCTAAATCCGTTGAGACGACACTATATAAACTGTGGTTTAGCAAGAAACCCAAGTTGTCGTTTCTTAAAGTTTGGGGCTACGATGCTTATGTGAAAAAGTTTCATCCTGATAAGCTCAAACCCAAATAAGAGAAGTGCGTCTTCATAGAATACCCAAAGGAAACTATTGGGTACACCTTCTATCACAAATCCGAAGGCAAGTTATTCGTTGCTAAGATGGATCCTTTCTAAAGAAGGAGTTTCTCTCGAAAGAAGTGAGTGGGAGGAAAGTAGAACTTGATGAGGTAATTGTACCTTCTCCCAAATTGGAAAGTTGTTCATCACATAAGTCAGTTCCAGTGATTCCTACACCAATTAGTGAGGAAGTTAATGATGATGATCATGAAACTTCAGATCAAGTTGCTACCGACCCTCGTAGGTCTTCCAGAATAAGATCCGCACTAGAGTGGTACGGTAATCGTGTTCTACAAGTCATGTTACTAGACCATGATGAACCTACGAACTATGAGGAAGCGATGATGAGCCCAGATTCGGCGAAATGGCTTGAGGCCATAAAATCTGAGATATGATCCATGTATGAGAACAAAGTATGGACTTTGATTGACTTGCTCGATGATCAGCAAGCCATGTTAAATAAATGGATCTTCAAGAGGAAGACGGACACTGGTAGTAGCGTTACTATCTACAAAGCTCGACTTGTTGCAAAAGGTTTTCGACAAGTTCAAGGTGTTGAATACGATGAGATTTTCTCACTCGTAACGATGCTTAAGTCTGTCCGAATCATGTTAGCAATTGCCACATTTTATAAAATCTGGCAAATGGATGTCAAAACTGCATTCCTTAATGGATTTATTAAAGAAGAGTTGCATATGATGCAACCAGAAGGTTTTGTCAATCCTAAGATGCTAACAATATGTGCAAGCTCCAGCGATCCATCTATGGACTGGTGCAAGCATCTCAGAGTTGGAATATATGCTTGATGACTTGATCAAAGCATATGGTTTTATACAGACTTTTGGAGAAGCCCGTATTTACAAGAAAGTGAGTGGGAGCACTACAAAGCATTTACGATAAGTATATGTGAATGACATATTGTTGATCGGAAATAATGTAGAATTATTCTGCAAAGCATAAAGGAGTATTTGAAAGGAGTTTTTCAAAGAAGGACCTCAGTAAAGCTACTTACATATTGAGCATCAAGATCTATTGAGATAGATCAAGACGCTTGATAAGTTTTTCAATAAGTACATACCTTGTCAAGATTTTTGAAGTAGTTCAAAATGGAACAGTCAAAGAAAAGTTCTTGCCTGTGTTGCAAACGTGTGAAATTGAGTAAGACTCAAATCCCGACCATGGCAGAAAATAGAAAAGAGAATGAAAGTCATTCCCTATGCCTCAGTCATAGGTTCTATAAAGTATGCTATGCTATGTACCAGACCTATTGTATACCTTGCTCTGAATTTGGAAAGGGAGTACAATAGTGATCTAGGAGTAGATCACTGGACATTGGTCAAGAACATCCTTAGTGAGGACTAAGGAAATAATTCTCGATTATGGAGGTGATAAAAGAGCCCGTCGTAAAGAGTTACATCGATGCAAGCTTTTTACACTGATCCAGATGACTCTAAGTCTCAATCTGGATACATATTGAAAGTGGGAGCAATTAGCTAGAGTAGCTCCGTGCAGAGCATTGTAGACATAGAATATTTGCAAAATACATACGGCTCTGAATGTAACAAACCCGTTGACTAAGCTTCTCTCACGAGCAAAACATTATCATACCTTAGTACTCTTTGGGTGTTAATCACATAGTGATGTGAACTAGATTATTGACTCTAGTAAACCCTTTGGGTGTTGGTCACATGATGATGTGAACTATGGGTGTTAATCACATACAGATGTGAATATTAGTGTTGAATCACATGATGATGTGAACTAGATTATTGACTCTAGTGCAAGTGGGAGACTGAAGGAAATATACCCTAGAGGCAATAATAAAGTTATTATCTATTTCCTTATTTCATGATAAATGTTTATTATTCATGCTAGAATTGTATTAACCGGAAACATGATACATGTGTGAATACATAGACAAACATATAGTCACTAGTATGCCTCTACTTGACTAGCTCATTAATCAAAGATGGTTATGTTTCCTAACCATAGACATGTGTTGTTATTTGATTAATGGGATCACATCATTAGGAGAATGATGTGATTGACATGACCCATTCCGTTAGCCTAACACTTGATCGTTTAGTATGTTGCTATTGCTTTCTTCATGACTTATACATGTTCCTGTAACTATGAGATTATGCAACTCCGTTTACGGAGGAACACTTTGGGTGCTACCAAACGTCACAATGTAACTGGGTGATTATAAAGGAGTACTACAGGTGTCTCCAAAGGTACATGTTGGGTTGGCATATTTCAAGATTAGGTTTTGTCACTCCGATTGTCGGAGAGGTATCTCTGGGCCCTCTCGGTAATGCACATCACTATAAGCCTTGCAAGCAATGTAGCTAATGAGTTAGTTACGGAATGATGCATTACGTAACGAGTAAAGAGACTTGCCAAGAACGAGATTGAACTAGGTATTGGATACCGACGATCGAATCTCGGGCAAGTAACACACCGATGACAAAGGGAACAACGTATGTTGTTATGCGGTTTGACCGATAAAGATCTTCGTAGAATATGTCGGAGCCAATATGAGCATCCAGTTCCGCTATTGGTTATTGACCAAGAATAGTTCTAGGTCATGTCTACATAGTTCTCGAACCCGTAGGGTCCGCACGCTTAAGGTTTTGATAGCGGTTATATTATGAGTTTATGAGTTTTGATGTACCGAAGGAGTTCGGAGTCCCGGATGAGATCGGGGACATGATGAGGAGTCTCGAAATGGTCGAGGCGTAAAGATCGATATATTGGACAACTATATTCGGAGTTCGGAAAGGTTCCGAGTGATTCAGGTATTTTTCGGAGTACTGGAGAGTTACGGGAATTCGCCGGGGAGTATATGGGCCTTATTGGGCCATACGGGAATAGAGGAGAGAGGCCAAAAGGAAGGAGGCCTGCGCCCCCCCTCTGGTCCGAATTGGACAAGGGGTGCAGCCCCCTTTTCCTTATTCCTCTCCCCCTCTTTCCCCTTCTCCTACTCCAACAAGGGAGGTGGAATCCTACTAGGACTAGGGAGTAATAGTAGGACTCAACACTATGCTCGCCCCCTCCTATGGCAGGCCTCCTCCCCTTGCTCCTTTATATCTGCAGGCGGGGGCACCCCATGACACACAAGTTGATCTACGGATCGTTCCTTAGCCGTGTGCGGTGCCCCCTCCACCATATTCCACCTCGGTCATATCGTCGTGGAGTTTAGGCGAAGCCTGCGCCGTAGAGCATCATCATCGTCCTGCGCCGTCGTCTTGTGAAACTCATCCCCGACACTTTGCTGGATCGGAGTCCGGGATCGTCATCGAGCTGAGCGTGTGCTGAACTCCGGAGGTGCCGTGACGTTCGGTACTTGGATCGGTCGGATCATGAAGGCGTGCGACTACATCAACAGCGTTGTCATAACGCTTCGCTTACGGTCTCACGAGTGCGTGAACAATACTCTCCCCTCTCGTTGCTATGCCATCACCATGATCTTGCGTGTGCGTAGGAATTTTTTTGAAATTACTACGTTCCCCAACATGTTTGTGTAGGTGCGTGGGACTTTTGAGGAGCCTCCTACTGGATTGATACCTTGGTTCTCAAAAACTGAGGGAAATACTTATGCTACTATTGCTGCATCACCCTTTCCTCTTCAAAGAAAACCAACGCAAGCTCAAGACGTAGCAGTTAGCAAATTGCCACATTTTATGAAATCTGGCAAATGGATGTCAAAGCTACATTCCTTAATGGATTTCTGAAAGAAGAGTTGTATATGATGCAACCAGAAGGTTTTGTCGATCCTAAAGGTGCTAACAAAATGTGCGAGCTCCAGCGATCCATCTATGGGCTGGTGCAAGCACCTCAGAGTTGGAATATACGCTTTCATAAGTTGATCAAAGCATAGAGTTTTATACGGACTTGCGGTGAAGCCTGTATTTACAATAAAGTGAGTGGGAGCACTACAGATTTCTGATAAGTATATGTGAGTGACATATTGCTGATCAGAAATGATGTAGAATTTTTCTGGAAAGCATAAAGGAGTGTTTGAAAGGAGTTCTTCAAAAGAAAGACCTCAGTAAAGCTACTTACATATTGAGCATCAAGATCTATCGAGATAGATCAAGACGCTTGATAAGATTTTCAATTAGTACATACCTTGACTAGATATTGAAGTAGTTCAAAGTGGAACAGTCAAAGAAAGAGTTCTTGCCTGTGTTACAAGGTGTGAAATTGAGTAAGACTCAAAGCCCGACCATGGCAGAAGAAAGAAAGAGAATGAAAGTCATTCCCTATGCCTCAGCCATAGGTTGTACAAAGTATGTCATGCGGTGTACCAGATCTATTGTATACCCTACCACTGAGTTTGGCAAGGGGGTACAATAGTGATCTAGGAGTAGATCACTAGACAGCGGTCAAAATTATCCTTAGTGGAATAAGGATATGTTTCTCGATTATGGAGGTGACAAAAGGTTCGTCGTAAAGGGTTACGTCGATGCAAGTTTTTGACACTGATCCAGATGACTCTAAATCTCAATCTGGATACATATTGAAAGTGGGAGCTATTAGCTAGAGTAGCTCCGTGCAGAGCATTGTAGACATAGAATTTGCAAAATACTTACGGATCTGAATGTGACAGACCCGTTGACTAAAATTATCTCACAAGCAAAACATGATCACACCTTAGTACTCTTTGGGTGTTAATCACATAGCGATGTGAACTATATTACTGACTCTAGTAAACCCTCTGGGTGTTGGTCACATATCGATGTGAACTATGGGTGTTAACCACATAAAGATGTGAACTATTGATGTTAAATCACATGGCGATGTGAACTAGATTATTGACTCTAGTGCAAGTGGGAGACTGAAGGAAATATGCCCTAGAGGCAATAATAAAGTTATTATTTATTTCCTTATATCATGATAAATGATTATTATTCATGCTAGAATTGTATTAACCGGAAACATGGTACATGTGTGAATACATAGACAAACAGAGTGTCACTAGTATGCCTCTACTTGACTAGCTCGTTAATCAAAGATGGTTATGTTTCCTAGCCATAGACAAAGAGTTGTCATTTGATTAACGGGATCACATCATTAGGAGAATGATGTGATTGACTTGACCCATTCCGTTAGCTTAGCACTTGATCGTTTAGTATGTTGCTATTGCTTTCTTCATGACTTATAGATGTTCCTATGACTATGAGATTATGCAACTCTCGTTTACCGGAGGAACACTTTGTGTGCTACCAAATGTCACAACGTAACTGGGTGATTATAAAGGTGCTCTACATGTGTCTCCGAAGGTACTTGTTGGGTTGGAGTATTTCGAGATTAGGATTTGTCACTCCGATTGTCGGAGAGGTATCTATGGGCCCACTCGGTAATGCACATCACTATAAGCCTTGCAAGCATTGTAACTAATGAGTTAGTTACAGGATGATGTATTACGGAACGAGTAAAGAGACTTGCCGGTAACAAGATTGAACTAGGTATTGAGATACCAACGATCGAATCTCGGGCAAGTAACATACCGATGACAAAGGGAACAACGTATGTTGTTATGCGGTTTGACCGATAAAGATCTACATAGAATATGTAGGAGCCAATATGAGCATCCAGGTTCCGCTATTGGTTATTGACCGGAGACATGTCTCGGTCATGTCTACATAGTTCTCGAACCCGTAGGGTCCGCACGCTTAAAGTTAGATGACGGTTATATTATGAGTTTATATGTTTAGATGTACCAAAGGAGTTCGGAGTCCCGGATGAGATCGGGGACATGACGAGGAGTCTCGAAATGGTCGAGACGTAAAGATCGATATATTGGATGACTATATTCGGACATCGGAAAGGTTCCGAGTAATTCGGGTATTTATCGGAGTACCAGAGAGTTACGGGAATTCGCCGGGGAGTATATGGGCCTTATTGGGCCATACGGGAATACAGGAGAGAGGCCAAAAGGAAGGAGGCGCCCCCCCCCCCCTCTCTAGTCCGAATTGGACAAGGGGTGCAGCCCCCTTTTCCTTCTTCCTCTCCCCCTCTTTCCTTCTCTCCTACTCCAACAAGGGAAGGAGGACTCCCCCCTTGGCGCGCCCTCCTCCTAGGCCGGCCGCCTCCCCCCCTTGCTTCTTTATATACGGGAGCAGGGGGCACCCCATAGACACAACAATTGATCCTTGAGATCTCTTAGCCGTGTGCGGTGCCCCACTCCATCATAGTTCACCTCGATAATATCGTAGTGGTGCTTAGGTGAAGCCCTGCGTCGGTAGAACATCATCATCGTCACCACACCATCGAGTTGACGGAACTCTCCCTCAAAGCTCGGCTGGATCGGAGTTCGAGGGACGTCATCGAGCTGAACGTGTGCAAGAACTCGGAGGTGCCGCGCGTTCGGTACTTGATCGGTCAGATCGTGAAGACGTACGACTACATCAACCGCGTTGCGCTAACGCTTCGCTTTGGTCTCACGAGTGCGTGGACACACTCTCCCCTCTCGTTGCTATGCATCACCATGATCTTGCGTGTGCGTAGGAATTTTTTTTGAAATTACTACGTTCCCCAACACACGCGACTACTGACTTCTTCGTCACGGACGCCCCGGACTCCAACGACTACTTCCCCGACAACTACTTCTTCCTCGATGTCGACAACCTCCTCGACGACATGGCTGGCGAGGGCACCAACACCAAGTCCATCGCTTCTGCTGCTGTTGTCTCGTATGCGTTCTTCCTCTTTCTATTAGAGGCCCTACTACAGTTCCTTGTTCTAGTGTTTGCCCTAGATATGTTAGACTCTGTTTCATATATGCAACTCGCTATACTGTCTGCTCTAGATGTGTTTAGTTACAATTCATATATGAAGATCCTGTTTACCTTCTCTTTGTCAAACGCATGACTTGTTTTATCACTGCTATACTAGTCGTGCTTTATCAAGTATTTCTATTAAGAAAATCATTCGGTAAATTGCTCATATTTCCAACAATCCAAAAACCTTACTATAGGCAATTTACCCCGAGTGGTTTTGCTGCTTCCATGAAACCTCCTATGTTTGAGGGTAGCCACTATAAGAGGTGGCGTGTGAGAGCAGTCTTATGGTTTCAAACCATGAGTTGTTATAAGGCCACTCTTGGCAAACCTGAAGGAGAGGTTGATGCTCAACAGGCACAAGCTTTTCAGAAAATGGATACTCTGTTTAAGGAGAGGTTTTGCTGCTTCCATGAAACCTCCTATGTTTGAGGGTAGCCACTATAAGAGGTGGCGCGTGAGAGCAGTCTTATGGTTTCAAACCATGAGTTGTTGTAAGGACACTCTTGGCAAACCTGAAGGAGAGGTTGATGCTCAACAGGCACAAGCTTTTCAGAAAATGGATACTCTGTTTAAGGCTGCTCTCTTGAGTGTTCTTGGTGAGAACATAGTTGATGCTTATGCGTCAATTGATAATCGAAAAGATATGTGGGATGCACTTGAGGCCAAAATTGGGGTCTCGGATGCTGGCACTGAGCTGTACATCATGGAGCAATTCTATGATTACAGGATCTCTGAAGAGCGCTCCGTGGTTGAGCAAGCTCATGAGATACAGTCATTTGCTAGAGAACTTGAGCACTTTAGTTGAATGCTACCGGACAAGTTTGTTGCCGAAGGTATCATCACTAAGCTTCCTCCTTCGTGGAGGAACTTTGCTACCTTACTGAAGCATAAGAGACAGGAGTTTTCCGTCCCGGATCTCATTGGCACTCTTGATGTGGAAGAAAAGGCAAGAGCAAAGGACACACGTGCTCGAGGTATTGAGGGAGGATCTAGTGACAATCTGCTACAGAAGAAGAACTTCTAGTCCCACTAGTTCAAGAACAAGGGCAAGTTTGATGGTAAAGCAAAGTTTGATGGGAAGAACAAGGTTGTTGAACTTCAAGAAGAAGAATGACAAGAAGAAAGGTGTTTGTCATGTGTGTGGGGATCCTGATCATTGGGCTCCTAGTTGCCCTAATCGCTATGACAAGCGTCATCCTGGGAAAGGCAGCAAGACCGCTAATGTTGTCATTGGAGATACTGACATGAAGGATGCTGGGTATGGTATATTTCCCACTATTCTTTTAGTATGTCATTCTCCTGATTGGTTGATTGACACGGGTGCTAATGTGCATGTATGCGGTGATATTTCCATGTTTTCGTCTTTATCGGATCAGGGGACTTCAACCAAGCTGATGGGCAATGGTTCAAGTGCTTACATTCGTGGTGTTGGCACGGTCAATCTGAAGTTTACTGGGAAGATCGTATTGGTGAAGGACATGCATTATGTCCCCTCCGTCAATAAAAATCTTGTTAGAGGATCTCTTCTGTGTAGAGATGGCTACAAGCTTGTCTTTGAGTCGAATAAATTTCTAATATCCAAGTATGGAACCTTTGTTGGTAAAGGCTATGAGTCAGGAAGTTTGTTTCGTTTATCCTTATCAGACGTTTGCAATAAAGTTGTTAATCATATTTGCAACAATAGTGAATCAAATGTGTGGCATTCACGTCTTTGTCATGTTAACTTTGGTTGCATATCGCGACTAGCGAAGTTGAACTTAATCCCTAGTTTCACCAATGTCAAGGGATCCAAGTGTCAAGTGTGTGTGCAAGCTAAGCAACCTCGTAAGTCCCATGTGACTGCGGAAATGAGGAATCTTGCACCACTAGAACTCATACATTCAGATCTATGTGAAATGAATGGTGTTTTGACAAAAGGTGGAAAGAAATATTTCATGATGTTAATTGACGACTCCACTAGATACTATCGTGTGTATCTTCTGAAATCTAAGAATGAGGCTTTGAACTTTTTCAAGATCTATAAAGCTGAAGTGGAAAACCAACTTGATTGGAAAATCAAGAGGCTTAGGTCCGACTGTGGTGGAGAGTATTTTTTCAATGAATTTGATGTTTTTTGTGCGGAACATGGTATAATCCATGAGAGGACGCCTCCCTATTCACCTCAGTCAAATGCGGTGGCCGAAAGAAAGAACCATACTCTAACAGATTTGGTTAACGCCACGTTAGACACATCGGGTCTCTCCAAGGCATGGTGGGGGGAGGCGATATTGACTGCATGTAATGTCCTAAACTGAGTTCCCACAAAGAATAAAGGGATAACTTGATCCGAGGAATGGGAGAAGAAAAGATTAAAGCTCTCTTATCTACGAACCTGGGGTTGTTTGGCGAAAGTCAATGTGCCAATTCCAAAGATACGCAAGCTTGGACCAAAGACCGTGGATTGTGTTTTCCTGGGTTATGCTTTTCATAGCATTGGTTATATTCTTGGTTGTAAAATCTGAAGTACCTGACATGCATGTCGGTACGATCATGGAGTCGAATGATGCGACTTTCTTTGAAGATATCTTTCCCATGAAGGATATGACTACCTCATCTAATCAGGAGATGCCTAGTTCATCGAATCGGGAACCGCCATTACAATTACTGAACCTGCCATTTCGATGGAACACTTTGAAAGTCCTGTGGAGGAGAACAATGAAGTTCCTACTAGGAGCAAGAGACAGAGGACTGCAAACTCCTTTGGTGATGATTTTCTTGTGTATCTCATAGATGACACTCCCAATTCTATTTGAGAGGCCTATGCATCTGAAGATGCTGACTACTGGAAGGAAGCGGTTCGTAGCGAGATAGATTCTATCTTGGCGAATGAAACTTGGGAGATAACTGATCGTCCTTATGGGTGCAAACCTATAGGATGCAGATGGGTATTATGGAAGAAGCTTAGGCCTGATGGTAATATTGAAAAGTACAAGGCTCGGCTCGTGGCTAAGGGTTACACCCGAAAGGAAGGAGAAGACTTCTTCGATACTTACTCACATGTGGCTCGACTGACCACTATTCGAGTTCCACTTTCACTAGCTGCCTCACATGGTCTTCTCGTTCATCAAATGGATGTTAAGATTGCTTTCCTAAATGGAGAGTTGGACGAGGAAATTTATATGGAACAACCATATGGGTTTGTACTAGATGGTCAGGAAGGAAAAGTGTGCAAGTTGCTGAAGTCTTTGTATGGACTCAAGCAAGCACCCAAACAGTAGCATGAGAAGTTTGAAAGAACTTTAACAGCTGCAGTCTTTGTTGTAAACAAAGCTGACAAATGTGTGTACTATCTCCACAGTGGGGGCGAGGGAGTTATCCTCTGCTTGTATGTTGACGACATACTGATTTTCAGAACAAATCTGAATGTTATTAAGGAGGTCAAGGATTTCCTATCTCATTGTTTTGAGATGAAGGATTTAGGAGTGGCTGATGTCATTCTGAACATCAAGTTATTGAGAGACGATGATGGTGGGATTACATTGCTTCAATCTCACTATGTGGAAAAGATCTTGAGTCGCTTTGGCTATAGTGACTGCAAGCCCTCTCCAACACCATATGATGCGAGTGTGTTACTTCGAAAGAATCAAAGAATTGCTAGAGATCAATTTAAATATTCTCAGATTATTGGCTCGCGTATGTACTTAGCGGTGCTACAAGACACGACATCTCTTTTCTTTGTTAGCAAACTGAGTCGGTTTGTCTCAAAACCAGGAGATGTGCATTGGAAAGCTCTAGAGAGAGTTTTGCGTTATTTGAAAACCTTTGCAATTATAGAATTCACTACACCAGACACCCAAAGGTGCTTGAAGGGTATAGTGACTCAAACTGGATCTCAGATGCTGATGAGATAAAGGCCACGAGTGGTTATGTATTCATTCATGGAGGTGGCGCTGTTTCTTGGAAGTCTTGAAAGCAGACCATCTTAACGAGGTCAACAATGGAAGCAGAACTCACAACACTAGATACAGCTACGGTCGAAGCAGATTGGCTTCCTCAGCTCTTGAATGACTTGCCGGTTGTTGAGAAACCTGTACCGGGCATCCTTATGAACTGCGACAATCAAACTGTAATCACAAAAGTGAGAAGCTCAAAGGATAACATGAAGTCATCAAGACACGTTCAGAGAAGGTTAAAGTCTGTCAGGAAAATGAGAAACTCTGGAGTTATTGCATTGGATTATATCCAAACGTCTAAAAATCTGGCAGATCCTTTTACTAAGGGTCTATCACGTAATGTGATAGATAATGCATCGAGGAAGATGGGTATGAGACCCACAATATGAGTTGTTCATAGTGGTAACCTATTCTTTGTGATCGGAGATCCCGTGAATTAGATGTGGAAGACAAGCTGTTGATCAACTAAGAGGAGAGTATCCTTACTATTAACAATACCACTCCATGAAGATGCAGTACTCTCCTAAAACTGCATGGCAGGTTGATGTATATCTTAATGTGTTCTAAATGGCTCATTTAAGCAGAGATGTTGTCCTGCAGAACATCTTTTGAAGAACACACCTATATGAGTTTGATTGTCAAACGTCGCAATCTATGAGAGTAGGGTTCTCTTTAGTAAACTCATGAAAGGTCTTGGAGTATGACGCATAAGCTCCACCCGCGGGGAAGACCCACGGTAGCCACGTATCAGTCAAGGCTTTATGTGAAGCTAGATTCGCAGAAAACTTGCAGTTCAAGGCCCAATCCACTGTCCAAGTTGCTTACTAGTGTAGCATAGAGTTCTAGGTGGAAGTTCAACTTAACATTCTCCACTGTAGTACCAGTATATAAAATAGTGATTTGGAACCAAAGGCAAATTTCGTGTGCCTCTGGGATCTGGTGGGGGATTGCTGGAATTTTGTCTATTTTGGGCCTAGCCCAATAGCAGTTTCAGAAATTCCTAATAAATCCTAGAGGCCCACGCAGCCCATTCGTGCAAGGCAAGAGGTGGAACTAAAGTTTAGTCCCACACTGCTAGTTTAGAGGGAGTTGGACCTCTTTATAAGGGAGGCTCTTTCTCCACATGTATGAGGATGAGAACAAGAGGGACATCCAGGCGCGCTCCTCCTCCACCGCCCGCCTCATCACTACGCGCCACGGGTTGCGGGAATGAGCCGAGCCGATGTCTAAATTTTTGCCACGCACGACGTGTATATGAAAGGTCATGCAGAAGCTAAAACGTTTTTGTTGTAGTGGAGATTGAATACGAACGGCGCACCTCTTCGCCTGCTTCCTGTTCGTTTCGTCTCCCTCGTTCTCTTCAGCTCCCGGCGCAGCATCTCGCCTACTTATCTTGCGCCTATAAAAGGGAGGTCGCTCCTCCCAGAGAGACGCACCAGAACAACACAACCGTCTCGCTTCCAAGTTCCTGACCACTGAGCTACTGCTACGATCTTCCCCGTCCCGGATTGCAGCGTGCACCATAGGTCGGGACAGTAGGCCTCCGAAACCGCACCTTTTGAGTCCTGCATGGGAGAAGGGTGATAAGGCTTTTGGGGAGCGCTTCACGTGACTACTGACTTATTTGTCATGGACGCCCCGGACTCTGACTACTTCCCCGACGACGACTTCTTCCCCGACGTGGACAACCTCCTCGACGACATGGCTGGCGAGGACACCGACCCCAAGTCCAGCGCTTCTGCTGCTGCTGTCCCGTACGCGTTCTTCCTCTTTCTATTAGAGGCCCTGCTACAGTTCCTTGTTCTAGTGTTTGCCCTAGATATGTTAGACTCTGTTTCATATATGCAACTTGCTATACTGTCTGCTCTAGATGTGTTTAGTTACAGTTCATATATGAAGACCCTGTTTACCTTCTCTTTGTCAAATCGCATGACTTATTTTATCACTGCTATACTAGTCATGCTTTATTTAGTATTTCTATTAAGAAAACCATTTGGTAAATTGCTCATATCTCCAACACATGGTGCCTTCCTGCTGAAGGATAAACCGGTTGGCCTCCACGTCGGTGGAGGTCACCGCTGGCTGCCCCAGCAAGCTCGTCTTCAAAACCGGACCATACCTGCCCAAACATGCATGTGGTACATATGGATGGTAGAATCTTTGTGTTTATTTTCAATGGAAAGTGACACTACACCTACTAACACTATACCTCTTCATCCTTAGTTTCAAGTAGTATGGGATGTCCAAGGAAAGGCTTGCCTTGAGGAAGGCCAAGGTCTCACGAATAATGGGGAACCCCATGGAGCCGGGAGGAAGAACCCCGTTGCACAAAGGGTTAATCCATCTATATACCCAGTGTACTAGCCATCCACTCACAAGTGTAACCCCACAGAGAGCTACGCATCGAGCAAAAGAGATGTGCATCTCCAAGATCTCAAGTGCAACCAGTAAGGAAATGAAATGAGGGGTGTGGTTTAGTTGTGTGCGGATTGTTGATAGAGGTCTTTAGATACTTATATAGAAAAGTGTGTTTCCAGAATACTTATATAGACAAGTGTTATGATGATTAATTCATAGGTGACGTACATGTGACTTCTATTAACTACTTTAGGATAGGTGTCTGGCTGGTATCGATACCTAACTTGGTTTATCAGGGGAGGTAACGGAAGTATTATGTAGGAGTAGCACACTGTATGCTTATCTACAGTTTGCAAAAATACTGAAGATGCCAGTACGTGAGCTTGCTACCTAGCTTCTCCATAGGTGTTTGTCTTGTTTTGCTTGCGTGGTTTGCTGTACTATGGGCAGTCTTCCTTCCTGTTTTGTGCTTGTATTTTTTTTACTTCTTCTCAATTTGGTAGTCGTCTAGTTTATCTTGTAGTATTTACAAATTGGAAGAACCTTTCGAAGCCTAAAACTAATCCATTAGGTATACAATAGCCTTTGTTAAGACTCTGCATTGGCTCCAATATCAAATCTCTCAAGGACAATGATATTGACATTCAACCCAAATTTAGATGTTTGGATGTTCATGAGCCTAAAAGTACTCTGTCTGCTATATCTTAGGATCTGTTTGGATGGCACATTCAAAAACCCTAAATTGCACTAGCTCCAATATTAAATATCAAATCTCTCCACGACACTGACACTGACACTGACATTCATCCTGAATTATGGTGTTTGGATGTCCATGCATCTGGCACATGGAATTCAAGGGGAGAGAGACCAATAGCTCATGTTTGGATGGTCAAGAGGTTGAATTGCACATTCATGCTCATTGCCGAATGTTATTCGTGTTGCTTCGTGATATGTTACAAATACCCGAGGTGGGATTTAATGGCATCTCTGTGAATCAACATGTTGTTCACTATGCCAGTTTTCTCATTACCGGTTTGGTTCTCTTTTCTCGTTCACACGTTCCAGCATCCCTGTGATCAAATCACGTTGTGTCTAGCCAGATGATGATGAATACCGTAACACCAAGAGGACCCAAAGAATATCTCTCCATCGTCGGAGGAGCAAATCTCAATCTTCAGCTATCTATAGTCCCTTGTCATACTTTTCCATGAACCCGAAAGCCGCCGTAATAGCCGCCCTATTACGAATGACGTTTAACTAACCCCAAAGTTCATGAAGCAAGCATGAAGGAACTCAATACAATCATGGTCTAAGGAATTATGCAAACACTAACTTTCTTTATGTTATTAATCATTAACTTGTGACGAATGTATCTCATAGCATAACATCAATTTGGGTCGATTCAACACAAGTGTTCTTTTAACATTGTGTCATCAAAATTGTCGGCATAGTCATGCCCATGATCAGGAAAACGTGACCATCATGCAACACTTCAGCTAGTCTTAGATGCGCGACTAGGAATACATTTTACTGTTTGTTATTCCACACGTGCATATGAGTTTCCTCTGAAACTTTATGAATATACAAACTCAAGGACCATTGCAGTTATAACATTGCCTCTAGGGCATATCTCCTACACCTCGCAGGGGCATCCCGAGGACTTCATTGTCACACACAATTTTAGGGGTCCATACTCTTCGATTAAACCAAATCCTTAGTAATATTTACTTGTGTATACACACAAAAACATTAGCTCTTAACGATATTTTTAAATTAATAATCCAAAACAGTAGGGGCACTAGAAGCACTTACAAAAGTACTTACTTAAAAATACACCACAAACTTAGCCTTTCCATAAGTTAATTGACAAACAAAAATCATCTGTTAATTTAGTTGGCAAGGATAATCTTCGTTGAGCGCCTTTGTAAGTGGAGGATTGGCCATCTTCGATTCGAGAAGACTCCCTTGCGGGCGGACAAGGAGAATAATCTAGGTATAGTATGGACAAGGACGAGGACAACTTCGAGGATCAGGCTGGAGGGAGGAGAAATAGGTTTTGGGGAGATGTAGGTTGGAAAATGGGGAGGATCTAAGGTGCCCAGTGGCAACAGCTCGGACGGCACGGCGTGAGATGGCAGCTTTCTCTCACTTATTGCGAGATATAGCTTTTCCTCACCTCTCGCGCTGAGTGCGCCCTCGCCTTAGTGGGCCGGCCCATCAAATCGGTTTTGAAAAGGTTCTGTAGACATGTATTGACCGGTTCTAGAACATTCCATGTGGGTTCTTTTTCTTTTTAGTTGTTCTATGTTTCTTTATCGGATTTTTATTTTAGTTTTTGCTTTCCTATTTTTCTCCGTTTCCTTTTTTCTCTTTTTTTAAATTTCATTTTTAAAATTTACAAATGCATGCCTACTTATTTTATACAAGTTGTATATTTGTTTATACACCGGGAACATTTCTTTGATACACGTTGAAGGTTTTTTTTGATACATGACAAATAAATTTTTGAAATACACGTTTGAACATTTTTTCGAATACACATCATACATTTTATTGAATGTTTTAAAATATGTTTTTTCAAAATTACCTGAACATACTTTATTATATGAAACGTGTGAATGTTTTTTGAATGTTACCTACAATTTTGGAATGGTATGAAACATTTTTTTTCACATTAAGTGGGGAACCCCATGGAGCCAGGAGGAAGAACCCCGCTGTAGAAATGGTTAATCCATCTATATACCCAGTGTACTAGCTATCCACTCACAATCGTAACCCCACAGAGAGCTACGGATCGAGCAAAAGAGATGTTCATCTCAAAGATCTCAAGTGCAACTAGTAAGGAAATGAAATGAGGGTTGTGGCTTAGTTGTGTGCGGATTGTTGATAGAGGTCTTTAGATGCTTATATAGAAAAAGTGTATTTACAGAATACTTATATAGACAAGTGTTATGATGATTAATTCATAGGTGACGTACGTCTGACTTCTATTAACTACTTTAGGCTAGGTGTTTGGCTGGTATCGATACCTAATTTTGTTTGTCAGGGAAGGTAATGGAAACGGAGTATTATATAGGAGTAGCACACTGTATGCTTATCTGCAATTTGCAAAAAACGGAGGATGTCAGTACGTGAGTTTGCTGCCTAGCTTCTCCATCAGTGTGTGTCTTGTTTTGCTTGCATGGTTGGGTGCACTATGGTCAGTCTTTCTTTCTCTTTAGTGCTTGTATTTTTTTTACTTCCTTTCAAAGTACTCATCTATCTTATCTTATAGTATTTACAAATTGAAGCACCTTTCAAAGCCTAAAACTAATCCATTAGGTATATCAGATATCAAATCGCTCCATGACACTGATATGGACATTCATCCCGAATTATGATGTTTGGATGTCCATGCATCTAGCACATGGAATTCAAGGGGAGAGAGACCAACAACTCCTGTTTGGATGGTCAAGAGGTTGAATTGCACATTGATGCTCGTTACCGAATGTTATTCATGCTGCTTCGTAATATCTTACAAATACCCAGTGGCGGATCTAGGACCCAAGCCGGGGGGGGGGGGCTGCGCCCGATGTGTGAAGATGAAGTACTTCGTTCATTCTAGCATATTGGACACTGTAGAGACATTGTACCGGCACTACAGCAGCCTGGGGCCCAGGGCTTGGCCCAATCCTGGCTCCCCCCACCCCCCCCCCTGCCCAGGGCTTGGCCCAATCCTGGTTCTTTTTCTTTTCAGTTTTTCTATGTTTCTTTATCGGATTTTTATTTTAGTTTTTGCTTTCCTATTTTTCTAGTTTACTTTTTTCCTTTTTTTTAATTTTCATTTTTAATATTTACAAATACATGCCGACTTATTTTATACAAGTTGTATATTTATTTATACACCGGGAATATTTCTTTGATACACGTTGAAGATTTTTTTTTTGATACAAGACAAATAAATTTTTGAAATACACGTTTGAACACTTTTTCGAATACACATCATACATTTTATTGAATGTTAGAAAACATGTTTTTTCAAAATTACCTGAACATACTTTATTATATGAAACGTGTGAATGTTTTTTGAATGTTACCTACAATTTTGGAATGGTATGAAACATTTTTTTTTTCACATTAAGTGGGGAACCCCATGGAGCTGGGAGGAAGAACCCCGCTGCAGAAAGGGTTAATCCATCTATATACCCAGTGTACTAGCTATCCACTCACAATCGTAACCCTACAGAGAGCTATGGATCGAGCAAAAGAGATGTTCATCTCAAAGATCTCAAGTGCAACAAGTAAGGAAATGAAATGAGGGGTGTGGCTTAGTTGTGTGCGGATTGTTGATAGAGGTCTTTAGATGCTTATATAGAAAAAAGTGTATTTAAAGAATACTTATATAGACAAGTGTTGTGATGATTAATTCATAGGTGACGTACGTCTGACTTCTATTAACTACTTTAGGCTAGGTGTCTGGCTGGTATCGATACCTAATTTTGTTTGTCACGGAAGGTAATGGAAATGGAGTATTATATAGGAGTACCACACTGTATGCTTATCTGCAGTTTGCAAAAAACTGAGGATGCCAGTACGTGAGTTTGCTGCCTAGCTTCTCCATCAGTGTTTGTCTTGTTTTGCTTGCGTGGTTTGGTGCACTATGGTCAGTCTTTCTTTCTCTTTAGTGCTTGTATTTTTTTTTACTTCCTTTCAAAGTATTCATCTATCTTATCTTATAGTATGCACAAATTGGAAGCACCTTTCAATGCCTAAAAGTAATCCATTAGGTATATACTTTAGCCTTTGTTTTGATGAGACATTCAAAGACTCTGAATTGCATTTGCTCCAATATCAAATCTCTCCAGGACAATGATACTGACATTCAACCCAAATTTTGATGTTTGGATGTTCACGAGCCTAAAAGTAATATGTCTGCTATATCTTAATTAGGATCTATTTGGATGGCACTTTCGAAGACTCTAAATTGCATTGGCTCCAATATCACATATCAAATCGCTCCATGACACTGATATGGACATTCATCCCGAATTATGAGGTTTGGATGTCCATGCATCTGGCACATGGAATTCAAGGGGAGAGACCAACAACTCCTGTTTGGATGGTTAAGAGGTTGAATTGCACATTGATGCTCGTTGCCGAATGTTACTCATGTTGCTTCATAATATCTTACAAATACCCAGTGGCGGATCCTGGACCCAAGCGGAGGGGCGGGGGCTGTCCCCAGTGTGTGAAGATGAAGTACTTCGTTCATTCTAGCATATTGGACACTGTAGAGACATTGTACCAGCACTGCAGCAGCCTGGGGCCCAGGGCTTGGCCCAATCCTGCCCCCCCCCCTCCCCCGCCCAGGGCTTGGCCCAATCCTGGTTCTTTTTCTTTTCAGTTTTTCTATGTTTCTTTATCGGATTTTTATTTTAGTTTTTGCTTTCCTATTTTTCTCTGTTTCCTTTTTCCCTTTTTTAATTTTCATTTTTAATATTTACAAATACATGCCTACTTATTTTATACAAGTTGTATATTTGTTTATACACCAGGAACATTTCTTTGATACACCTTGAAGATTTTTTTGATACATGACAAATAAATTTTTGAAATACACATTTGAACATTTTCTCGAATACACATCGTACATTTTATTGAATGTTACAAAGCATGTTTTTTTCAAAATTACCTGAACATACTTTATTATATGAAACGTGTGAATGATTTTTGAATGTTACCTACAATTTTGGAATGGTATGAAACCTTTTTTTCACATTAAGTGGGGAACCCCATGGAGCCGGGAGGAAGAACCCCGCTGCAGAAAGGGTTAATCCATCTATATACCCAGTGTACTAGCTATCCACTCACAATCGTAACCACACAGAGAGCTACGGATCGAGCAAAAGAGATGTTCATCTCAAAGATCTCAAGTGCAACTAGTAAGGAAATGAAATGAGGGGTGTGGCTTAGTTGTGTGCGGATTGTTGATAGAGGTCTTTAGATGCTTATATAGAAAAAGTGTATTTACAGAATACTTATATAGACAAGTGTTATGATGATTAATTCATAGGTGACGTACGTCTGACTTCTATTAACTACTTTAGGCTAGGTGTCTGGCTGGTATCGATACCTAATTTTGTTTGTTAGGGAAGGTAATGGAAATGGAGTATTATATAGGAGTACCACATTGTATGCTTATGTGCAGTCTGCAAAAAACTGAGGATGCCAATACGTGGGTTTGCTGCCTAGCTTCTCCATCAGTGTTTGTCTTGTTTTGCTTGCGTGGTTTGGTGCACTATGGTCAGTCTTTCTTTCTCTTTAGTGCTTGTATTTTTTTACTTCCTTTCAAAGTATTCATCTATCTTATCTTATAGTATGCACAAATTGGAAGCACCTTTCAATGCCTAAAACTAATCCATTAGGTATATACTTTAGCCTTTATTTCGATGAGATATTCAAAGACTCTGAATTGCATTTGCTCCAATATCAAATCTCTCCAGGACAATGATACTGACATTCAACCCAAATTTTGATGTTTGGATGTTCATGAGCCTAAAAGTAATATGTCTGCTATATCTTAATTAGGATCTATTTGGATGGCACTTTCGAAGACCCTAAATTGCATTGGCTCCAATATCACATATCAAATCGCTCCATGACACTGATATGGACATTCATCCCGAATTATGAGGTTTGGATGTCCATGCATCTGGCACATGGAATTCAAGGGGAGAGACCAACAACTCCTGTTTGGATGGTTAAGAGGTTGAATTGCACATTGATGCTCGTTGCCGAATGTTACTCATGTTGCTTCATAATATCTTACAAATACCCAGTGGCGGATCCTGGACCCAAGCGGGGGGGCGGGGGCTGTCCCTAGTGTGTGAAGATGAAGTACTTCGTTCATTCTAGCATATTGGACACTATAGAGACATTGTACCGGCACTGCAGCAGCCTGGAGCCCAGGGCTTTGCCCAATCCTGGTGCCCCCTCTGCCCCACCCCCGCCCAGGGCTTGGCCCAATCCTGGTTCTTTTTCTTTTCAGTTTTTCTATGTTTCTTTATCGGATTTTTATTTTAGTTTTTGCTTTCCTATTTTTATCCGTTTCCTTTTTTCCCTTTTTTAATTTTCATTTTTAATATTTACAAATACATGCCTACTTATTTTATACAAGTTGTATATTTGTTTATACACCGGGAACATTTCTTTGATACACCTTGAAGATTTTTTTGATACATGACAAATAAATTTTTGAAATACACATTTGAACATTTTCTCGAATACACATCGTACATTTTATTGAATGTTACAAAACATGTTTTTTTCAAAATTACCTAAACATACTTTATTATATGAAACGTGTGAATGTTTTTTGAATGTTACCTACAATTTTGGAATGGTATGAAACGTTTTTTTCACATTAAGTGGGGAACCCCATGGAGCCGGGAGGAAGAACCCCGCTGCAGAAAGGGTTAATCCATCTATATACCCAGTGTACTAGCTATCCACTCACAATCGTAACCCCACAGAGAGCTACGGATCGAGCAAAAGAGATGTTCATCTCAAAGATCTCAAGTGCAACTAGTAAGGAAATGAAATGAGGGATGTGGCTTACTTGTGTGCGGATTGTTGATAGAGGTCTTTAGATGCTTATATAGAAAAAGTGTATTTACAGAATACTTATATAGACAAGTGTTATGATGATTAATTCATAGGTGACGTACGTCTGACTTCTATTAACTACTTTAGGCTAGGTGTCTGGCTGGTATCGATACCTAATTTTGTTTGTCAGGGAAGGTAATGGAAATGGAGTATTATATAGGAGTAGCACACTGTATGCTTATCTGCAGTTTGCAAAAAACTGAGGATGCCAGTACTTGAGTTTGCTGCCTAGCTTCTCCATCAATGTTTGTCTTGTTTTGCTTGCATGGTTTGGTGCACTATGGTCAGTCTTTCTTTCTCTTGAGTGCTTGTATATTTTTTACTTCCTTTCAAAGTACTCATCTATCTTATCTTATAGTATTTACAAATTGAAGCACCTTTCAAAGCCTAAAACTAATCCATTAGGTATATACTTTAGCCTTTGTTTCAATGAGACATTCAAAGACTCTGAATTGCATTTACTCCAATATCAAATCTCTCCAGGACAATGATACTGACATTCAACCCAAATTTTGATGTTTGGATGTTCATGAGCCTAAAAGTAATATGTCTGCTATATCTTAATTAGGATCTATTTGGATGGCACTTTCGAAGACCCTAAATTGCATTGGCTCCAATATCACATATCAAATCGCTCCATGACACTGATATGGACATTCATCCCGAATTATGATGTTTGGATGTCCATGCATCTGGCACAAGGAATTCAAGGGGAGAGAGACCAACAACTCCTGTTTCGATGGTCAAGAGGTTGAATTGCACATTAATGCTCGTTACCGAATGTTATTCATGTTGCTTCATAATATCTTACAAATACCCAGTGGTGGATCCAGGACCCAAGCCGGGGGGTGGGGGGGGGGCGGGGCTGCGCCCGGTGTGTGAAGATGAAGTACTTTGTTCATTATAGCATATTGGACACTGTAGAGACATTGTACCGGCACTGCAGCAGCCTGGGGCCTGGGGCTTGGCCCAATCCTGGCTCCCCCCCCCCCCTTGTTCGCCCTCTCCGGTGCCGGCCCCCTCCTCTGGTGCCCCCCTCACTCCATCTCCTCGCCCCTCCTACCCTGGATCTCATACCCGCAACAAAGTTTTGGACCTTGTCAGCAGACGATGATGGATCTGACTTGGACTCGGACCCTCCTCCTTGCTCCTTGGCTCCCTCCCTCGCCGCGGGGCCGTTGCTGGGGGTGGCGCCGCCGGAGCGAGCTCAAAAATTCGCCCTGGGCGGGCACGGAAATGCCGGTGCGGATCTGGCCGCGGCCTGAACTCGCAGGTCGAGTTGGTCTGGGCCTAGGGAGGGGAGGGGAAGGGAGTGGAGGGGGGCGCCGGTGGCAAGGGCGGGGCAGAGGGAGAGGAGATCGCCGGCGAGAGGAAGGCGGGGCGGCGGCTGGTTTGGGAATCAGGGTGGAGGAGGAAGACAACGAGCCTCCGCTGGTTTGGTTTGTTTTTCATTTTGGATCGATTGATTGAGAAGATATTTGTCATGGTATATATAGCGAGTGCAAGTGGCTTAGACTGGGCACACTCGTACATTTCCGTCTTAGGCGTCTCGTCCAACTTGATGGTGGCCGCCAGAACCTACCTCTTTGTGGTCGCAGACGATGGACGACGACAACTGCTCTTGGTGCGGAGCACCTTTCCTTTGATGTCATCACGCTTGCCATAGACGATGGCGACGGGAAGAGAAGGGCGGCAACGGGCGCCCGAGGGAAGAGAATCGCATGCATCGGCGGCGTGAGGAGCTTGCGTTTTCCCCGGCGGTGAGCCAAGCGAGTGACTAATTGTGTCCCGGAGGGTAGGGGAGCTTGGACACCAACATTTGAGAACATTTAAAGAATAATAATCGTCGCCGTGCTCCGGTTGGGACGACGGCCGGCTATGCATGGACCTCGGCTACGGCGGCGGCAGAAATGAGGGAGACAAGGAGGCTGGTACGATGCTTCCGAGAGGCCGGCTTGGACAACGGTGGAGGCAACGGCCGGGGAAGAGGAAGACGGGCACGGCTTGGTGACTTAGCCTAGCCAAACACCGGGGATCGAGGACCATCTCAAATACGTAGTACTCCTTAATTTGTTGGATGGTTTGAAAACCAACCAAAAGACAATGACGAGAAAAAGTCGTCAACTCGTCGCCGCGCGTGTGTGTCGTTGACGATGATGGTGACGGCGAGGCCATCGCTGCGAGGGGAGGAGGAGGAGGAGGGCAACGGGTGCCCGAGGAAAGTCGGCGCCAGGAGCTAGCTTGAGTTTTTCCCGGCGGTGAGCCAAGTGATTTGTTGTGTCTCGGAGGGAGGGAGGGGGGAGCTATGGCCATGCCTGAGACCACCGATATTTGGTATGGGAACTTGTAAAAGATGAGAGATGGCCTGAGAGACGATGAAGTTGAGAGATAGAAGACCAAGTTGTGTTGCAAATTTGATGATTTGGCATATTTTTATTTTTGGTTTGGTTATTGAGAAGCAGACGATCGAGGAGGTAATCAAAAATTTGAAAGAAAGAAATAAGCCAAGAGATGAACGAATTACGCGAACGAGACGCGCCTGTTTGTTTCGTTTCAGGAGCACATACGTGCGTATAATACAAAGACAAAGAAAAAAAGAGGTTATTATTATTTTCCCAAAATCTAAAAAGTGGCCGCGCGCTAAATGGAGAGAACGGCTCTGCTCGCCACACACATGCGCGAGGTTTTTGTCTGCTAGTCGTGTGATTGGTCATTAAACGCTTTCAGATTTATTATATCCGGTGGACAACAAAGCAGATTCACGTATATTTATTCCGGTTCTTTAATTTTTAAAAAGTCATATCTTTCAAACCACGTGTCGGAATTTAGATCCGTCTTTACCGTTGGGTTCGTCGTGACGAGATCTTTGAAACTAGATCACATATGGATATGTTTTAATGAAAATTTTTTGATGCCAACTTTGATGATATATTTGTGCAACTTTAAATCTGTATTGTGCAACTGTAGTACTATATTGTGCAACTGTTTTCCAAAACTTATGTTTGGAGCTGCACCTTCGTATGAGGTTGCAACCTAGCAACCACGACAACTTTGATGTGCAACTAGTCTATTACCTCCACGAAGGTCGACGTGCAACCTCCTCTTGTAATGTAGTCTAGTCGCAAACATATTGATATTTAGTTGGCTTGTAATGTAGTCTAGTTCTTGCACACATTGATGTTTAGTTGGCAGGAAGACTAGTTGCATACATATGTGCTCAGTTGGCTTGTAGTTTAGTCTAGTTGCACACACATTGATTCTTAGTTGGCAGGACACCGATTGCATACACATATGCTCAGTTCATGTGATAATATAGTCTAGTCGCACACACATTCATGTTTAGTTGGCAGTACTATTTGGCACACACATATGCTCAATTGGCGGCGGCAATATAGTCTAATTACACATATTGATGTTTAGTTGGCGGGAAGACTAGTTTGTCGAAACATCCCCATGCGGGATCTACTTTTGAAGAGCACGTCGCGAGGGTTTCAATGGTAAAAACAAATCTGAATTTCGACGCGGTTTAGAAGATATGTCTTTTATAATTTTGAAAACAAAAAATTAATGCATAAATGACGAACATGAGGAACATTTAATGCATCGGCATGCAGGCACTAAACGCATGCATGCAACGGCTGTCCAAACAGGCACTAGTGCAAGTGGGGCCCGATCGAATTGGTTGTTTCCTTCGTTTTTTTACGAGCGTGAAAGGCGTATTTACCTTATTTAGCGGCCATTTGGATCGCATTAATGGGCAGCCGGCCGCCCACTAGACGCGTCCTATTATTTTTGACCCGAAAACAAGAGGTTATTACGTACTATAGGTGCCGATCGTCACTCAGGAATCGAATCGAATCGAATGGAAAGGGAAAAAGAAAAGAAACAAGTCAAGGCTGTGCGGGCGTTGACTGACGACGACTCAAGCTTGCAACCGTGGCGTTAATTGCCACGATGTCTGCTGCTACCGTCTGCTCCGTCCCGTACAACATCGCAGCAGATGTCAGCATGAGGAGGCTCAGCACGGTTCGTCGTACATCAATTATTTCTCTTTTTGGCCCTGTTTGAATACTCTAACTCAGTTAAAGATTAGAGTTAGATTCTAACCCTATACTAACCCTGAACTAACTCTAACCAAAAAGGTGTTTGCATGACGGGGTTAGATGGAGCGCGGATACGACGAGGCGCCTTCACGGGCGGTGCGAGAGGGAGGGAGGGAGAGGACGAGAAGCTTCGAGGAAGTGGGGAGGGATCTGCTGCGGGGAGAACGAGAAAAAAATGTGTTTTTTAATGGTCCTGATAAGAACTAACCCAAATAAGCATTTCTTGGATGGGTTAGATTTTTTGCATAAGTTAAATGCATCTAACCCAAACTAACATTACTGTTTGGATATTTTTGAATTAGCTGAGTCAAACTAACCCAAACTAACTCTAACCCATGGATGACGGTCTAGCTCGTTCCTCCACATCTTATCTTGCTGGACAGCCTCCTCACCTGCTCAAGCACCTGCTGGTGGTGGCCACCGAGTGGCCCCAAGGGGCTCGAGCGGTGCCGGCACATGCACCCGCTCCGCCACCTGCTCTCCGGCGCCGCCCCCAAGAGCTCATGTTCTATGACAAGGACTACGTGGACATGATGTGGGCGCGAAACAGGTTCCAGGCGCGGGTGCTCGCGCTCGGCTACGCCTTCCTCTTCAATGACCTGGACATCCTGTGGTTTCGGAACCCGCTGCTGCGCATCCCTGTCGGCGTCGACATCACACTGGGCTGCGACAACCATTTCGGCACCAACCCATACGACCTCGACAAGGCTGCCAACGGCGGGTTCGTGTACGCGAGGCCGATCGCGGCATACCTGGCCTTCTTTAGGGACTGGTACGAGGCGAGGACGCGGTGGCCCGGGAGAACGACCAGGTGGCCTGTGCACCGTCTCGGCCGCCTTTAAAGCCCCAGATCCAGCCGCCTAAATCCGGAGACCAACCGCAACAACAGTGCCACCGTACGAGCCCTGGCGCACCGGCCACTGCCTGAGTGTGCCATCACTGGAGCCTAGGAGGAGGGCTCCCACCCCGCCTCGCCAAGCCGTCGGGAAGGATCCCGCGCGTTCGTCATCGTCTCTGATCCGAACTAATCCGCCGTCACAGCTCCGCCTTGGACAGGGACTACACCACGCCATGCCGCCGCGGGAAGCCGTAGCTTCACCAGCCGCCACCCTCCAGGGCAGCCGCCCCGAGATCCAGACAGAACATCGCCATCGCCGACCGGCCAAGCCCCCCGCCACTGCGACCTACGCCGCCATGACCAAGCACGCCCACCGAGCAGCAGGCACCACCAGATCTTCCACGAAGCCCGCAGCTCCGCCGCCTCCTCCTATCACCATGCCGCCACTGCGCCGTCGGCAGACTCAGATCTGCCGCGACGGCTCAGATTGGGGAGGAGTGCCCCTGCACCCCTGGTGACCCGCCTCACCCAAAGGAAAGCGGGAGGGAAGGGGGCCTCCGCCGCCGCCGTCAGCCGCCCGGGGCTTTGCCCGGCGACCTCCTCCAACGTCGGCGGAGGGGAGGGGAGGGAGGGGTTGGGAGCCCGGCGGCGGTGGGGGTAGGGTTCCGCCCGAGCCGCCATAGCGGGGGGCGACACGGGGGTCGGTTCGAGCCTAGGGTTGAGACTGCTCATTAAGAGTTAACTAGTAGGCTTCAAAAATAAAAATATAGGTTGAGATTCTAGAATAAGAACATCTTTAAAGCTGACCAGCAAACCGGACACTGCATACGTCCGCGGACATGGGAACCAGTCTGCAAACACAGATGTGGGAGCCGGCCATCGAATGCTATCTGCATACATTTCAAAATAAATTCATACGGACCAGAGGAAATTCATGCAAACCATCTGATTTTCATAAGAAACCAGCGGCTTACCAAATGCTATGTTGTCCGAGGGGCAGGGCGGGAGCCGTCGGAGTGGAACAAGAACAAACCAGGCACACCGCGCTCAGGGAACCAAGCCTACCAATCCTACACATGTGAGTGTGAGGAAACTGCATCAGGGAAGCATGCGTACTGATACGTCTCCAACGTATCTATAATTATTGATTGTTCCATGCTATTATATTATCTGTTTTGGATGTTTAATGGGCTTTATTATGCACTTTTATATTATTTTTGAGACTAACCTACTAACCAAAGGGCCATGTTCTAACATTGGCAAGGGCAAAAGTGGCAGCCGTACGGACAACAGAGCTATTGAACCGATCGCACGTGGTACGTAGGAAGAAGATGGACTAAAATTTCCCTCCCGTGCGAGCGGTTGCAGATGGAGGCCACTCCATATCAATGTGCCCAGCCTCCAAATATGGTGGCTCGCAGACTTGATATGAAATGAGCTCCATAAAATATGAGGATCCGAAGGTATATGATGACTTTGTTAGAATGTTCTTTTTGGCCCAAATCACCATATCACCGGTTATTATGCCGATCTGCGTGGTATGACGCTAGAATTCCTATATTACAGCTCTGCATTTTCAAAAATAATAATTACTCGTTTTTTGAGAAAGAATAATAACTCCTTTTTTTAGGCAAAAGAATAATTACTCCTGCTTCTTATTAAGGGCATCCTAGTACCTTTTTTTAGGCATTCCTTTGCAGCCCAACCCAGCCCAAGTAAGTATGAACGGCCCGGTTCATGTGGTTGGCCGATCCACCGGCGATAAAGTGAGTATCTCGTAGCTAGACCTGGCCATGGGATGCCCGGCCCATTCGGCCCGGCCTGGCCCGATGCTGCCCTCGGGCCGGGCTCAGGCCTAAATTTTAAGCCCAAAGGCCGGGCCCGGGCCTGTAGTTTTCACGTTTTTCTGAAGGTCAGGCCGGCCCGAAGCCCGACAGGCTTTTACGTGTTCAGGCCGGGCTCGGGCCCAAAAAACAGGCCCGATGGTCGGGCCGGGCCCGGGCCTGGGTTTTTTGCGTCGGGCTTGGCTAGGCCCGGCCCGAGGTATAGCCAGGTATACTCGTAGCCTCCACCTCCTCCTCAAAAAAAGAAAAGGAAAAAAAAAGATAGAAAATCGCATAGCCTCCGCCCTGACCCACATCCACCGGCGGCGGACCCTGAGCTACTCCACGGCCTCCCGATGGCGAGGGCGACGGCGACGCCGCCAGGGGACCCCTCGGAGACCAGCCCCGCCGTCACCACCGTTGACTCCCTCAAGGATGACAACATCGAGGACATCCTGCTTCGCCTCCCGTCGCCGGCCACCCTCGCGCGCGCCGCGCTCGCCTCCAGCCGCTGGCGGCGCATCGCCTCGAGCCCTCCCTCCCTCCGCCGCTTCCGCGAGCGCCACCCCTCGTCGCTCGTCCTCGGCCTCTTCGTCTCCCAGGCGACGGACCCCGGCCGGCTCCCCGTCTTCCACCCCGCGGCCTCCTTCCGCTCCGACCCCGAGCTCGCCGCGGTCGTGCGGTGGGGCGACTTCCTGCTCACCCGCCTCGAGCATGGCCTGGCGTGGTGCCTCCGGGACTGCCGCGACGGCCGCCTCCTCCTCTGCAGGGGCGACTCCCTCTCCGTCTACGACCCCGTCTCCCACCGACACGTCGCCGTCAGCCGTCCACCGAACGACCCCTCCCCTGTACCAGGAACAGAGTACATAGCGGACTGCTTGGTCGGCGGCCATGGAGAAGATGGCGGACCGGCGTGCTTCCGCGTGGTCACCGTGCAGCGAGACGGCCAGAGGATCCGAGCCATGGAGCGCCACTCCTGCACGCCGTCAGAGTGGCGCTTCCACCCGTGGGTGGATGGCATCCCCAATGTGCATACGCTGGCCACACAACGGCCGATGCACGCCGGCGCCGATGGGCTGATATTTTGGAGATGTGCCCCGAATTCCTCGCTCTTGATCGACACCAGCGCCATGACATTCTCCATGGTCCCTCTCCCGGTTCCACTGGTACTCCTCTCGACGCAGCCGCTAAGTCCAGCACCGGCATACACCATAGGAGAAACTCGGGATGGTGCGTGTTGCCTTGTGTTCATCGTTTACAGAGCCATCTTGCAACTGTGGCTGCTCAAGAAGAAGAGCGACAATAGAAATGTGTGGGAGTTGGAGAAGCAAAGTCAAATAGGCGAGGTGGCCGGCTACCGGCGATTTAGCATCCATCCATCTGGTGGTTGCCGGACTAGCTCTTGTTCACTGTGTGGGTGGCAAGCATTATTGCTTGGTCATTCATCTCAACAACCTGAGCCTCAAGGACAAATTTCTTTGTCATCGCTGCGTGGCTTACCCTTACCAAATGCCATGGCCACCTGCTGGATTGCTGGCTACTTCCACCACGTGTGAGCCATCCACACCTCAGTCATATGCTTGTGGAGGTATGACTCCTGAATTCACAGTTTCTTTGATTGTCACCAGCCTGTTTGTCCATCCGGAGTGTTGGCCCTGGGGTCACACATTCCAATCACCGTAACATATGATATTCGATGAAACTGAATTATAACTAGTAACTTTAGTGATCCCGATGACAATACCACCAATTGACACTAGCATCTGTCGTGATAGATTAAATTGTTAGTAAAACTGTGTTTACCACTTTTGTCTTCCCATCTCTTTACATGTGCTGAAAAGCAACAAGAAGCACCTTCTTCTAGTAGGAAGCGTAAGAGCAACGATGAAATGTCAAGCGGTAAAGAAACAATGGGGCCATGTATCTACATAGCTTCATTGGAGAATGAATCGCTGGAGAAGAAATTCTGCTATGAGACTGGACAACCGTCTTGAAGAAAAGAAGGCGATCAAACACTTGCATTTGTGAGCAAAATATTCCTCAGTATCCTTTGATAATTGCAAGTTTGGAATAGGATATAACTCTCTACTTGGTAGTTAGGACACATCTGAGACTTGTATGGACAAGCATATGTTTCCCTTTAAGAGAAGCAGAGCAAGAAGTTTAATGATGCTTTCTTTTACTGATAATATACATATGTGCATGGTCTGACAAAGAAACAAACCAATATATCAACACCAAGATAATCACATATAGTACCTAATCTGACGTTGTCAGGTCATGTACAACATTTTTCATGTATATGCACTGCAAGAATTTCTCATGGAACCTACATGAACTTGTTGACATGGCACACACATTGCTCAGCCAGAACAAGATAACTCATCAGTTCATCTATTCTTTTTTGCAATACGGATGATGTCACTCTGTTGTTGACAGCAGTACTGGGTGTTGAGATATAGCTGATTGAGTTGGAGGGAGCTCCAAGTCTGCCGAATCATCGTATTGATGAATGAAGACAATAAAAAGATCAGTTGTTACCAAATATTCTGTTTCGGTTTGGTGTTTGAATTTTTGACTTGTTGTAAAGCAATCAATGTTGTAAGGTGTGTTGTAGTATTATTGAAGATAAAGAAAGAACATTGGTGTGTTTTCAGAGTAAGAAGAACGTTATAAACATGTTCTTTGGGGTCATGTGTGTCTTGTACCTGAAATCACATTTTTCTAGCTTTCTGGGTTCACTGATCTCATTCAGGATTTTTAAATATTCAAAAGGTACATTTGCGATTTCTAATCAAACATCCCACATAAATCTCGCATGTACATGCAAGAATGCACTGTGAATCTACCTACCCAGTTCAAATACTTTGGAAAAATGTTCCTTGTAATTTCTTTTTATAAATTAAATGAAAGGATTGCTAAAGCTCAAGGGCCAAAAGCAGTTACTAGCACGTTATAGGGTTTATTTAACGAGGTCGAGACTTACTTTGTAGTTCTAAATGAGTGGAGTATAATATATAAGAAATTCAATATCTATCAGAAAATACAGTATTTTTTTTGGAACAACGGTTTGTTTTTATACTGTACTCCTATGTATCATCCATATAGCTCAAAAAACACTCAACCACTACTTAGTTGGACGACCAAGTATATAAGCGGAACCTGGGACGGACGGGCCACTCTTCAGTTCACCCTCGCCTCTCCACCACGCAGCTAATGTCGCCGCTCCGCCTCCGCCTCCATGCCCGCCACTCCTACTCCACCTCGCACCCCCGACGCAGCCAGGGCTGGGATCCCCACGCCGCCTTCGCAGCTGCCACGGAGCGCGCGCGATCTGGCAACCTCACCTCGGAGGACGCACACCACCTGTTCGACCAATTGCTCCTGCAGGCTAATCCGGTCAACATGCGCCTTCCGAACGACCTTCTCACCGCCCTGGCTCGCGCGCCTGCGTCCGCAGCCTGCAGCAACGGCCCCGCCCTCGCCGTCGCCCTCTTCAGCCGTTTGTCCCAAGGTGCCCGCCAACGGGTGGTGCAGCCAACGGCCTGCACCTACGGCATCCTCATGGACTGCTGCTGCCGCGCAAACCGCCAGGATCTGGCGCTCGCCTTCTTCGGCCGTCTCCTCAGGACGGGACTTAAGGCAGGCGTCATAGAAGTCAACACTCTTCTCAAGGGACTCTGCCGCGCAAAGCGGGCTGATGAGGCTGCTTCACAGGATGCCTGAGCTTGGCTGCACCCCCAACGTGGTGGCATATACCACGGTCATCCACGGCTTCTTTAAGGAAGGCCAATTAAGCAAGGCATGCAATCTATTCCATGAAATGGCGCTGCAGGGCGTTACACCTGATGTGGTGACATATAACTCGGTTATTGATGCGCTGTGCAAGGCCAGAGCCATGGACAAGGCAGAGTATTTCCTTCGTCAAATGGTTGATAATGGTGCCGTACCTGATAATGTGACATATAATAGCCTCATCCATGGATATTCCTCTTCAGGCCATTGGAAGGAGGCAGTTAGGGTATTCAAAGAGATGACAAGTCGGAGGGTTACAGCAGATGTGCATACTTACAACATGTTTATGACCTTTCTTTGCAAACATGGAAGAAGCAAAGAAGCTGCAGGAATTTTTGATACCATGGCTATGAAGGGCCTGAAACCTGACAACGTTTCATATGCTATTCTCCTTCATGGGTATGCCACCGAAGGATGCTTAGTTGATATGATTAATCTCTTCAATTCAATGGAAAGAGACTGTATTCTACCTGACTGTCATATCTTCAACATACTGATTAATGCATATGCTAAATCTGGGAAGCTTGATAAGGCTATGCCTATCTTCAATGAAATGCAGAAACAAGGAGTGAGTCCAAATGCAGTCACATATTCAACCATAATACATGCATTTTGCAAAAAGGGTAGGTTGGATGATGCTGTGATTATGTTTAATCAGATGATTGATACAGGAGTACGACAGGGCACAGCTGTTTATCGTTCCCTAATCCAGGGATTTTGTACACACGGCGATTTGGTGAAAGCAAAGGAATTGCTTACTGAAATGATGAACAAAGGTATACCTCCTCCTGATATTAAGTTCTTCAGTTCAATCATGCAGAACCTATGCACAGAAGGAAGGGTAACAGAAGCAGGGGATATCCTTGACTTGATAGTGCACATAGGTATGAGGCCTGATGTTCTCATATTTAATTTGCTGATCGGTGGATACTGCCTAGTCTGCAAGATGGAGGATGCATCAAAAATATTTGATGATATGGTGTCATATGGTTTGGAACCTTCTAATATTACGTATGGTATTCTTATTAATGGCTATTGCAAAAACAGAAGGATTGATGACGGGCTGATTCTGTTCAAAGAAATGTTGCGCAAGGGACTTAAACCTACAACTTTTAATTATAACGTCATACTGGATGGATTATTTCTGGCTAGACAAACTGTTGCTGCAAAAGAGAAGTTTGATGAGATGGTTGAATCTGGAGTAAGTGTGTGCATTGATACATAATCTATAGTTCTTGGTGGACTTTGTAGAAATAACTGCAGTAGCAAAGCGATCACCCTGTTCCGAAAATTAAGCGCAATGAATGTGAAATTTGATATTACAATTGTCAATACCATTATTGGTGCCTTCTACAGGGTCGAGAGAAACCAAGAGGCTAAGGATTTGTTTGCTGCTATTCCAGCCAGTGGCTTGGTTCCTAATGTTGTTACCTACACCATAATGATGAAAAATCTTATAAAAGAAGGTTCAGTGGAAGAAGCTGACAATCTTTTTTTATCGATGGAGAAGAGCGGCTGTAGTGCCAACTCTTATCTGTTAAATCATATCATCAGAAGGTTACTGGAAAAAGGAGAGATAGTCAAGGCTGGAAATTATATGTCTAAAGTTGATGCAAAGAGCTACTCACTTGAAGCTAAAACTGTTTCGCTGCTGATCTCTCTGTTTTCAAGGAAAGGGAAATATAGAGAACACATCAAATTGCTCCCTACAGAGTATCAGTTTCTGGAAGAAGCAGCCACAGTTGAATAGTTGGTACATGATATCTGAAATTTAACTTCCATCGCTTGCCATGGGTCCGTCTGCTTGTACAAGAAATGCATTTTCTATTTGTAAATAGGAAGTGAGTTTAGAACAAGCCGTCAGGATGACGCAAAGAGTACAATTCAGTTGCACCACCAATAAAAAGGCAGAACTAGGGCTGCCAAAACAACACTGAATCAAAACTCAAACAGAAGGAGCAGCAAACTTTTTTTTTTTTGAAGCTGGACAGTCTGCTAGCCAAACAACTACAGGAGACTGTCAGGCAGGGCATGTAGTGGCTGGCGGCTAAGCGCCTTTGCTTCTTCCACCATCCATGGCTTAGCCTCACACGGAATCGAGTCAACCAATTCCCGTCGGTTTTGGGTGGCTCCCTTGAAGATGCGATTGTTTTCAGCCGCCAGATACGCATGGTCAGATTAATCAGCGAGTGTGCCCCTTATGTCTGGTTCGAGAAAGAATTTGAAGAGCTGTGCTTATCCCCGCTGAAACCAGTTTGAGGTTAGTTAATCATAACAGGGTACTAGAGAGGTGTTTTATTGACTGTTGATGTGTAATATGTTATATGCCATCCTCTTGATGACATGCAAAAGTCTGAGTCACAGATGCTTATGTAATTGTGTTATTATTTGTGCAGCTTCTAGACCTTTTGCGTTGTACATGGGTACATGGATCTAGTTGTAGCAATCTGTAACTGTTAGTATTTTGTATATGCTGGCATTAATTATCAGGGTGACTTGTGAAGCATACAAAAGTCTGAATCATACATGCTTGTCTAGTTATTTTTGCAGCTCTCTCTTTGCCATGTACATGTTTTATGGATCCAGTTGTAGTCTGTATGTGCTGGCATTTAATATGAGGTCTAGAGGTTTAGTTTAGGGCCGGTCTGCAATTTTTCTGTTTTCATCGATGCAGCACCATGTTGAGTTTAACCCTGTAACTTGGCTAGATCATGCTGGTGTTATCTCTAGGAATCACAATATCAATACTCTTTGTTGTTGCACAAACTGACGCAGATCAATGTTCAGAGGTAATATGGTTCTGCCCGTAACTTTCATCGACTGTCAGCATGTTCCTTTTTTTTCAGTACTCTGTATATCACGGCGGTATGACTATAATAATAAGGATGTATGTATGGCTGGTGCATATTGAACTTCTCTGTTCCTTGGGATAAAACTGATAAATTCTCTATACTTTTTGGCTTTGATAGTATGAACAGAAAGCAGACAGTAATAAACTGATATGTGAAACAGGGTCCTTTTTATTATCTATTTTATCCAGCAATAGTGTTCCGTAAAATTATAGTCGGTTCATTCTTCTCATATGGATTTCGGTGAGCTTCGCCCATTTCTTGGTACATTTTGTTACTATAGAACAATTGGTGTGCGTTTTTTCTTCTTCTTTCTCTTCTTTTAGCTGTACGTTGTAGAACCACGAAACCTGTTTATTTTATTATATGCATTATCTAATTTATTTTCTATTTCGAGGGCTCAAGTTCAGCATTTTCTCTTATCTTCTTCCTTCCTCATAATTTTTCATTTACTCCACTGAGCAGTGAAGGTCTTTGACCTGAAATTCTTGTACTAATTTAGCAGAACCGTTCTTCGAGAAGCACTCCAAAAATGGTTTGTCTTGGGTCTGAATCATATTTTCTCTGAACAAACAGGCGTGACACATGCATGGAAAGGTCCCCAAGAAACATTGCACATTTGGGTATATATGTCTATGAATACTATTTTTGTGAAAAAGAATTTGGTTAATATTTTGATAGCATTTTTTGGCTCTCAAGGTCAAGTCATCCTTTTATTTGGAAGAATGTATATTTTAAAAGTATTTATTAGTTCTCGAAAACTTCAACGGGAAAATCTCACATCCAAGTGTAAGAATACACTATGAATTTACAAAATTCATGGACTCTTTTAGCGAGAAGTAGTGTAAAACATTATTGTCGAATCTAAATAGTCAATTAAGATTGATGCTACCAATGCTTCAGTTCACCATCTCTACCGGACTATTTTCACACAACACTATATCACTTGGTTTCTGACTTGATAAGGATAATTAACATGACATCAGATCTTGCATGAGAAAACCATCGCACGTAGTTCATTTCCCAGACATGGTACATGGTATCATGACATTCCATCTACCTAAGAGCATCTCCAGCCGTTCGAGGCCCCCAGGGACAGAAATAGCGCCTCCTTGGGGCTAGCCGGCGTTATTTTGTCCATGGGGAGGTCGGGCTCCCAGCCACGGCCCCAGGTCTGCTCTCAGACGCCGTTTTTTGAAATCAAGTTCGGCTAAAATTAGACGAAAAAGACACGAATTTGGCTAATATTCAGCGGTTTTCATTCATATTGTACATAATAATAGATATAAAAAAACTACGCCGCCCGTCGCTGCCCGAGCCTTCTACACGCCGAGGAGCTTATAGAAGGCGGCGTAGTCGCTGCCGTTGTTGTCGTCCCACACGCCGCCACCGCCATCTTTGTTGCACCCCTTACCTGCGTCGCCGATGCGTGGGGGGTTGGATGGCCCGGGCGCCTCCTCGTCGTTGTCATCGAGGATGACGACGCCGACCTCGTCGCGGCCGCGGCGCCGCCCAACGATCTCCTCCAGAGCGCGGTGCCGGTGCTCCATTTTTTTCCGGGCATAGTCCTGACGCGACCACGCCAGGCCGTCCTCCAGGTCGGCGGCCATGGCCTTGTGCTCCTTCTTCACGAGAAGGAGCGCCGGCTCGGTCTTCGGCTTGACGAGGCGAGGGGAGGGAGGAGAAGGGCCGCGACCACCCTCATTGATGACGAGGGCG
The DNA here is from genome assembly GCA_021605145.1 of Aegilops bicornis. Classification (NCBI taxonomy): domain Eukaryota; kingdom Viridiplantae; phylum Streptophyta; class Magnoliopsida; order Poales; family Poaceae; genus Aegilops; species Aegilops bicornis. The sequence continues at coordinate 618,230,993 of CM038669.1, read as the reverse complement.
CCGCCGCAGGTGCGCCGCCTGAGGCTCCGGCTTGACAGGGAGGAGCGTCGGCGACCCGGAGGAAAGGGAGCCCGACGAGGACGACGACGCCGTCTCCATGTGCCTCAACGTCCAGAAACTGCCGCGGCGACGAGAGAAGGAGGGGGCCGCCGGGTACTCCATCCACGGCGAGTTGCCGGTCTTGATGTGCTCGAGGACGGCTTCCAGCATGAGCCTGGGGATGCCCCACCATTGACGCCGCCCCTCGAAGTTGTGGCGCCCGCGGGGTTTGGTGTCGTTCGTGGCAGCCAACTGGTCGGCGTGGCCGTCAGGGCGTACATCGGCCACTGCCGCGCGTGCTCCGGCAGCGACGACTGATCCGTGCGATCTCGACGCGTCGTTCAGCACCGGAGGGCGGTGGTGGCACCGGGACTCCACCGGCAATGAGCCTCCACGTGCCCGGCACCCGCATGCCGGACAGCGTCGGGTAGTCCGCTTGTGCAGGTGGCGACGGCCGAAGCCGTTGGCCGCCGCTCCATCATCAGGGAAACGTTCAACCATCATTGGCGAAGGAGAGAGAGGGAGCCGGACACGAAGGAGAGAGGGGGCATTGGCGGCGAGAGAGAGTAGCTGTGGAAAGTGTGCGGCCAGCGGCGAAGGAGGGCGGTTTTTATAGCGGCGAGTGGGTGGCAGCAGTGTGGACGCGTGGCTGGAGGGGGCGGGACGCGCGACGGTGGCGCGCCTTCACTGTGCCGCCCATGAATCAATGAAAGGCTGACCGAGGGCAGCCTTCGCATTGATTCCCGCGGGAAACCGAGGCGATGAGGATGACGAAGATTCTCGGTGTCGCCTAGTCGCTGACTCGGCGGGTCCACCGAACTTCAGCATAAAAAAGTTTCCCCGGCACCCAGGGTCCCCAGTAGCGCTGGTTCAGCTGAGTCATGCCAATTCGGCCCTAACCGCAAAAATTGGGCCACAGGGGCCTTGTTGGGACTGATTTTTCGAGCCGGCGATAAAAAGGGGGCTTGGGGGCCTGTTGGGGGGCGAGTGAAGATGCTCTTAAGAGTTGATACATAAATGCATCAACTCTCCTGAGCACAACAACCCACACAAAAAGGCATGGATTGCATGAAGGGTAATGCTACACTTACAAGCAAGTTAGCATAATGCAACGTGATTAGCCACATGGCAATTAGTGATTGGGGCCGGGGGGGGGGGGGGGGACACCAAAGCTGCTGCGCCACGCCATCCATGACCCATTTTGGGCCCGTCACCCATATTGGTCTCCTAAATCCAAAATATGTGGCATGTCGATCACATCTAAATAAAGGGAAGGAGTTAAACCCCCGACTGCCACTGGCACTCAACTACCAACATTTGAGTTTGGGACGACGTGGCAATATATTTACTTACCTAAATGCTTGAAGATATCCTCTAAAAATGCTTACAAATATCCTTTTTTTTTGATACTTAAAAATATCATTTTATGTCTTCCTAGTACATTTTCTAGGGCTTGCGACTAATCTTATTATTCTTGACCTGAATAAAGTTATACTCTTACAAGTATGTGATATGAATATCCATATCGTAATTTATGAGGAAAAACATTTATAGATGACTAAAATTTGGTAAATATTTTGATAGCATTTTTTTGGCTCTCAAGCTCAACTCATCCTTTATTTGGAAGAATGTATATTTTAGAAGTATTTGTTAGTTCTCGAAAACTTCAGGGGTGAAATCTCACATTCGAGTGTAAGAATACACTATGAATTCACAAAATTCAGGACAATTCTTTAGGATTTGAGCTGTACAGAAGAGAAAATGGCAAATAATTTTGCCTTTTTATTGTGCAGCTATCAAATGAATACATTTTCTATTAAAATTTTGTAGATCTAGAGTGTCTTCCCACATATACTGCGAACTATCCGCCACATCTCCATCAAGGCCGGCATTGTCCTGGGCTTGAAGTATCTAAAGTCCCTGGAGAGCATCACGTCGGTTACGCCGGATTTGAATACGGCGATGGGCTCGGCATGTCCAGTACTTACGCATGTGGATCTACAAAACTTTAACAGAAAATGTACAAAATTATGGAGGAATCCGGTTTTACCTGGTAATTTGATTTTGTTCTCCCAGAACAGAGTAGGGTTGTTATAGCCATTATTCAAATTGCGCCGCTACCTGGCCTAAGTCTTCTTCTTCCTTATGTTGTATGCCAACTTTTCCTGCCATGAGATTTTCGACTTGTGTATGGGCCAAGCTGAATCCCCTTGCATCATTGTTTGTCCATAGTTCGCTAGTTTGGCTATGTCGGCAGTGGGAGCACTCCTCTGTTTCAGCCGCGGTTATCCTAATCGGCTGCCGAGGAGATTAAAGGCACAATAGAAGCACAAATTAATTTTAAGACCAATTAGCTTGGCAAAAGACTTGACTTAGTTCAAGCATAATGTTTTTACATTACTACATCAACATTCCGAGCTTAATGTACTCCTAATCTACTCAATGAATTCATCCAGGTTGCAATCCTTATAGGTTGTCCTAGCAAACTCCAAGACGGAGTCGGACAAAGATTCCGGCTGTACGTCTCACCCATCAGGACCTTTTGGCTTGGCTGCCACGATGGGGGCGAGTTTAAGGTCTGGGTAGTGGGTCTTCAGCGTTGCCCAAGCTTGCTAAGCTCCTTCCCGAGCAGCCGAAGACTTTCACTCCACAGTCATGGGAGCGGCTACAACGTGAAGAATATGGCCTACAGGGCCGGCCTTGCAAGCACCATCAGCTCGACGATCTACTTCATCTTGTTGGACAGGATTACTAGCCGTCTGCTATCTAGGAACTGAGCCCAGAAGGTTCAAAGTTCTCCCCCCTCAGGATCGTAAAGTCCTTGGTAGAACTAGTGGGCACTGGTAGAGCTTTGCGGGAGAACAGCGAAGATTTCGGCGTCACGCCAAAGTTGGGTTAGCACCGCATCTCGAGGGTCGGACCGGCATTAGACAAGATAGGGCTTACCGGCTATAGTTTCTCTGGCCTGCCTAACTTCTTGTTATGCGTTGCGCCGATATACGTTGGCTTCACTAAGGCTGGCCTGTACTTTGTTTAGCTCTTCGTCCAGCCCGGTCTTCTCAGCCTTCACACGTAGACCGGCTCTTCTCGAGTTCCTGCTGGATCAGGACGGTTCTTGGGCAACCTTGCACGCCTCTTGTCCTTTAAAAAGTTGGGCGGCGGTCATCTGAGCTTCTTCCTGGGCGGTCGAGGTCTGCTGCTTGTTGGTGTCGAGCTGGCTTTGCAGTTCGGCGATCCGCCTCTCTCCTATTGTGGACGAGTTTGAAGTGATCAGTGCAGATATATCATGCAGGTCGTGAGCATCACGACAAAGGAGATCACATGATTTGCTAATGGTGTCCTCGACGTTCTTCTGAAGATTATGGACTTTCAGCTGGGATGCTGCATGCAGGGCCTTCAGCTTGGAACATTGATGAACATGCCGGAGAGGATCAAGGACGGGGCGAAGGCAAGAAAAAACTTGGAATTTTTGAAAATCAGGAAAGATCTTCAAATGCCCGGTAAAAGGTCGTCAGAGGAGACCGAGACGAAGACGGAGACGGAAGATAGGGACAAAAAAGTAAACAAGAAGGAAGAACAATATTGCCCCCCCTCTTGCTTCACCTTAGATCCGAAGGAGGTTGATCAATTGTTCAAGTGCCTTGCCGGAATCAAAGTTAGTTCCGGATACTGTGGGAAGATAAGCAGATATCTGGACACTAAGAAAAAAAGGTTCAGTGGGATGAAGTCTCACGACTGTCATGTGATGATGGCCTTGATTACTCCCGGTTGCACTTAGAGGGATTATGGACACACATGTGCGTGAGACGCTTACTGACCTATGCCACTTTTTTGATGCTATCTCTCGAAAGTCGATCAGTGTGAAGCAACTCCATAGGCTACAGGAAGAGATCGTTGTCATACTGAATGAGCTAGAGATGTACTTCCCGCTCATGTTCTTTGATGTCATGGTGCATCTATGTGTCCACATCGTGGACGACATCATCGAACTAGGGCCGACATTCCTGCATAGCATGATGCCGTTCGAGAGGATGAATGGGGTAATCAAAGGATTCGTTTGTAACATGTCCCGTCCAGATGGAAGCATAGCCCAGGGATATCTGATCAAAGAGTGCATCTCTTTCTGTGAGAGTTATCTGACCAAAGACCCTGTTGTTGGTTTGCCCGTCAACAAGCACTGTGGAAGGCTCGAAGGCGAAGGTCACACCAACGGTCATAGGGATGTGAATGTGTTACGCTCGGGCCGACAAAACGACCTTGACAGGGCAAACTTAGTAGTGCTACAACACCTAGATGTGCTAGAAGATTTTGTGACACTGCACAAAGGACCATCGCAAAGAAGTACCGTGACCGTGGGGTGCACAGGACAGACGCTGAAGTTATTAGAGAGCACAACTCCACTTTCTTGTGTTGGTTCAAAGAGCGAGTTCTGGCTAATCCCCCGGACGAGGGTTGTCCGAACGGAACACTCATATACGCCTTAGCACATGGCCCCTCGACCAACCTCGCGACTTATCAAGCATACGATATCAACGGATACACGTTCTACACGGAGGAGAAAGATAAAAACAGTGATGACCAAAACTCAGGGGTGATGATGGAAGTCATGACCGGGAATGTAATTGAAAGATATTACGGAAGGGTCGAAGAGATATGGGAGCTTAACTACTCTCGATTGCATAACGCGACGATGTTCCGTGTCAGATGGGCTAAAAATGTACACAGAGAAAACCGACATTTCACTACCATGTGTATACCTGACTCCGATAATAGCGGTACCGTCAACGCCATCGCCAAAAATGAGCCATGGGTACACGCTAGACACGTGGCACAATGTTTCTTCATAACTGATCCGATCAATCCCAGCCGTGTTGTCGTGAGGAGAAGCAAAAGGAGCATCGCCGGAATGGATGGAGTCGCCAACGAGGAAGACTATGACTAGTACGGTGATCCGATGAGGGAAGATGATGCTGATGACGACGAAACATATGTCAAAAGAAGAATGAAGACTACATTACCTACGAAAGATCGTAATCCCTGGAGAAGGAAAAGTCACGACCATGAGCTCAATTATTCCACAACGAACAAAAGAGGAAAGAAGATCAGTCTGAAGCGTCGTCGTCGCCCAAGCTGACAAACTAATCCCAAAGTTTGTGTGTGTCTAGCTATTTTGTATACCGCCGATAGCGGTCAAATGATGTAAGATATATATTATACTAATTATTATCCGAAGGGTAACAATGGTATATTGCAAAATGAAAGAAAAAGAAAAGTGCAAATGAAATAAAATAAAAAAGAAAGAGAAAGGAAGTTTTGCAAAATGAAATGAAAAGAAAAAGAAAAAGAAACTAATAAGTTGTGGAAAATGAAATGCAAGAAAAATAAAAAATAAAAAGAAAAAGAAAAAAAAGAGTTAGCAGTAGCGCGTTTTATCCAGGGAAGCGCTATAGCTAAGAAAAAGGAAAATAAAAAATAAATAAAGAAAAAAAGTAGCAGTAGCGCGTTTTTGCTGGACCAGCGCTATAGCTAAGTTAGCTATAGCGCGTTTTGCCAACACGTGCTATAGCTAAGTTAGCTATAGCACTGGTCCGCTCGATCCCCTCTGACTCTCTCTCACTCGTTCCGCTCGATCCCCTCTTGACTCCATCACCGACGCCGCCCATACGCCGCCGCCGCCCTTGACCGCCCGCCGCCAGCCAGCCCGCCCGCCCGCCCGCCCGCCCGCCCGCCCGGCCTTGACCCACCCGCCCGACCAAGCCACCGGCGCTAGCCCGCCCGCCCCCGACCCAGCGCCGCTCCGGTATCCCCGCCCCTCTTCCTTCCTCTCCGACCCCTCAGCCCCGGCTCTCTCTCTCTCTCTCTCTCTCTCTCTCTCTCTCTCTCTCTCTCTCTCTGACCCCCTCCCCCTCTCTGCAGATCGGCGACCCAGCGACCACGGCCAGCCACCGACCCGGCCCCTTGGCGCCTCCTCAAGTGAAGCAACCCGTGACGCCCAGCAATGCCAGCTAGCACTAGACAGGTGCCTTAATTTAATTGCTGTTAGTCTTAGTTAGTGTTAGTTAGCTTAATTTGCTGTTAGTGCTAGTTAGTTAATTGCTGTTAGTGTTAGTGTTAGCCCAGTGATAGTTAGTGTTAATATTGATGCATGTGTGCTGCTGCTGTTTTTGAAATTCAGTTAGAGCACACTGTTCAGTTAAATATTTTGTGTGCTGCTGCTTAGTTAATTTTTGAAATTCAGTTAGTGTTAATATTGATGCATGTGTGCTGCTGCTATTGACAGTAAATTCAGTTAACTGAATCATGCATGATTCAGTTAATTCAGTGTGTGTGTGTGTGTGTGTGTGATGATTTGGATGCTATTGAGATCTTCTATGTAGTGAGATCATTTTTGCAGCTTATATTGATGATTTGGCAAAATATTGACATAAGTGACCTATGTTTTGCCGGAAATGTTGATTCATTTCCATTCCGGCAAATTTCAGGCGTTCTATATGTGCACTTTCTAGCAAAGGTCATGCCAAAATTTTCCGTGAATTTCGGCATGACTTGTGCTAGAAAGTTGGACATATCGAGTGCTTGAGATTTGTCGTGACGGGAATGAACGACATTTCTGGGAAAACAAAGGTCGTCACTTTTTTTGTCATTATTCACTTTATTATATGAAGCTCGATAATTAAACGACTACGACATTGAACCCTAGGAAACATGACCGACACCGATGAGGCCGCAGGTTCTCACTCCCAATTAGGTCGAGCACACGCCTACCTCGACTTTTTGGCGGATCGGGAGAGGCAGGAAGCTGGGTGTCCGACGGATGACTACGGTGGTGGCGCTGGCGCCGACACTGATGCCACCAACGACACCGGCACTGAGACTGGTGCTGATGATGTTCCTAACTATAGCACGGAAGGTGGGACCTCCCAAGCCAGTGAGGGAAAGAAGGAAAAGAGGACACGACGCCGAAATGAGCTCGGCACCGGAAGGTAGTGGTCACCGCGGTGCACCCTGGCGAGTTCGAGCCAATAGAGCCGCGAGAAGTGGCAGCGTGTTACGACAACCAACTAGCATGCATCCTACGGGATACCGCTAACATCAACACCACAAAAATACGGAAGAATGATCAGTTGAAGAAGCTGCTTCTAACTAGGTTGCACGCAAGATTCCTGTTCCCCGGTCGTAATGATGAAGTCAACCCATGGGATGATCATGCCATGAAAAAATCAACAACAAAGCCCTAGGGAAATTCAGCAACGCATTGAGCGCTTGGAAAACTAGGGTGAAAAAGGCGATTCAAGCAGACCATGAAACCTACGCCGAGATTGTTGCAGACAATCCGAAAATTACGATAGAGGACTTTGAAAAGTTCAAGGAGACTTGCAATGAAGAAGCTCCAAGGCCAGGTTGGAGAGAGGCAAGCAGCTGCAGGCAAAGAACATGGGGAACCACCGCCTTGGAAGTCCTGGTTACATGGGAAAGAGGCCCGTGTGGGCTAAGGAGGATGCAGAACATGAACGTCTGGGGATCCCAGACCCATTGGCTGAGTTCACCGACCAACAGGAGCATGACTTCATCAGGGCCCGATTCTCATGGGACCCCAAGAAAAAGATTATTTCATCGACGGGCCGACTAGGAAATTCATGAGATTACTGGTAATTATCCTTTTACCACCTTACATATTAGGTTCTGATCAACGAAGTCTACTACATTCTAGTTGCATTCGTTAAATGATTCACTGTCCATTTTGCAGAGAGAGCAACACAAGCTTGCGGCTGAGAGCGACTCGTCGACTCAGTCGACTCAGTCGTCGATGAAGTACAAGTGGGACACTCCTTTCAACCGGGCCATGAACATAATGATGGGACACCCGCTCGGCCCGGTGACACAATATGGACGATGTGCATGGCGCCGGATGGGGCCACTTGGAAGTACTATTATAGCGAGGACCCGAGGCCAAAAGACGAAGAAGGAAGTTCGGTCAAGTGACTATCGGCGAGAAGGTGGCGCGGGCGATGGAGAAAGCAAAAGCTGAGACCAAAGCTGAGATAATCGCTGCCTGTAGATCTGATTTTGTGGATGCCTTTACAACCTTGATTCCAATAGTGGTCACATGGGTGCAATAAAATCCAAATGCGCCACCAAGTGAATTTCCCATGCCCAGCTTCACCGGGAGCAACTCAATGAACATCGCACCCATACCCGTACCTAGTATGGCAACCGCACCCGCACCTCCTCCAGCACCTGCTCCTGCGCCCAGCTCTCACAGCAGCCCTAGCTCCGTCTCTGGCTTGAATGTCGGGCCGTCGACATTGGCTGAGCTCAATGCCCTCACGGTAAATACGCGTTGTCGCACCTTCATCAACTCAATTATTTAATTAATCTTCAGTTGTCGTTCTTTTTGGATCTCGGCCGCTTGCGTATATGTCTTTGTAGGCCGACTCCACTCCGTGCACCCTCCTTTACAACATGAAGGGCGGGTTAGTGGATGTGGGGAATGGTACTATAGTGAAGCCTAAGGATCGATTGTTTCACCGCCGGCAGATGCACGATAACGCCTTAAGGGTCTCCGTGGCGAGTGTGAAAGCAGACTACGAGGGTCTCCCTCGTCCGATACAAACCGATGGAGAGGATGACGAGACCCCACGTAGCTTGGCCAATGCAAAATTGGCCGATCCTATGGCCGAAAAATCTTCTTCGTGTCGAGGTGGCGGGAGCACACCAACAGGACCTCATGAAGGTATGACCACAACACCACCTACACAAGTACAACCATAAATGCATGCTGCTTCTTTGAGATCGAGAGACATGAGGAAGGAGGGCCAACCGTTCGGCCGGGCAGATGATGCCATCTGCCCCATGGAAGAGGATAGGGATCATGACATGGAGGATGCCGACGATGACCCTAACCAGTATTTCAATACTGCCTTTGACAACAGTAATAATGAGTCAACCATATGAATATGAGATGCATGTACGAGGCCGGAACGTCCTCGGGAGTGCAAGAAGTCTTTGTTCATGCAATCCTCGCAGGACACGCCTCCAGATGCCGGCTCCACCCAAGCTCAACTACTTAGCCAGAGTCGTCCAACGCTGAGCCCGACAACACTAGGGGTGGTGCTCAGGGAGGGTCTGACAGACCCACCAGCACCTCAGCCCACCAAGAATAAGCAGAGGAAGAGACCGGCGGCAAGGAAATCCAATAAAGCTGGCAATGTTGGTTCTAGCAGCCAGCAGCCTTCGACCAAGGTTGACCATGTACCGATGAAACATGCGCCATTGATCCATGTCGAGGGAGAGCTAACGGTACCGGCGAATGCACTAGCTGCCATAGAAGGGGATCTCAGGAGACTCCATGACCATGTGCTTTCGACAGAGAGAAGCCTCCTCGCCTCGGATGATCCATGATACCCACTTTATACGGTTCATGTGCCGAGAAGTTGCAAGATGTATGTCCACACATGCCCGCGGACCTCTTCTTCACGAGGTTTGATTACATCTTCTAGATGTTTCAAATGAGGACACTCGATTTTACGTTTGTCACTTTGTATCGCTGCACATGAACTACATCGTCGGAGAGAGCAAGTCACCGGTCTTGCGGTCGCGGACCCATACTACATGCATGAGGGCTTCTTGTCGATCAGCAGCGCCAACCGTCAATATGCGAGTCAGTATATCGAAGAATTCTTGGTCAGCAATAATGACAAAGAAACGATTCTCCTACCTTATCATCCCAGGTAAGTCATCCGCGGATAGCACTATAACACATACATCCTTCCATGCATTTCAATAATTACTTTGCACGCATGGAGGCTAAACTTGATCGTGTATTTTGCACAGCGGGGGGGGGGGGGGGGGTGTCGTGTCGTTATCATTGTTTTTACCCGCGTTAATCCCGCCCGCTAAATTTGGACCCCTCGAAGAACATCTGAAGAAAGATTACACACACATAAAGTATGTTACGGACAGAGCTATCTTGGGCTTGACATGCGGGGTGGCTACATCCAGCACAAAAAAACAAATCTGGCGGGGCTTTGTTTCACCCACAAGACTGACTTACATTGCATCCAAAGACCGGCAAGAAGTGAGAATGATGGATTCTCGTCATCTATCTAATGATGGAGTCTGAAGGGATGTGCAATCACTTTGCATGAAATCTTCATCCGATACCCATATCTAGAGATGGGCCGAAGCCTTTGGAGCCGTGCCGGATAATCGACTTCGAAATGATTTCTACCGGATCCAACAGGAAATTACGTCCATCATCATCAAAGATGTCCTCGAAGAGAATGGGATGTTCTACGCCGTCCCAATATCGCGAGCTGACGTCCGAACCCGCATTGCCCTACAGCGTTAGGACATGACGCCTTTCACTAAGCTTGGGTCTGTCCTCCCGGATATGGACAGATGGGAAGAGTGCAGTGCTTAAAAACAATGTGTCTGTTTAGTTATTTGTTACTTTCTGTACGACGAAACTTCGAATCTCTCAGTACGACAAAACTATTAGATGTATGGTGTCGCGCTCTAGTTAATTACTTTCGGTACGATAAAATTTGTTAACTATGTTTACTATATATGTTGCTTCTATTTCATAACTATTTTATTGAATTCGCTTCATGGTATATATATGTGCATCTCGGCAGGTATATAGATCAACGATGGCGAGGAAGTGGTATGTCGTGTATGTAGGGCATGTTAGGGTGTGTATGATGAGTGGCTAGACTGGGGCCCAAGTCTACAGCTTCTCCGGCGGAAGCCAGAAAGGGTTTGATAGCAGAGCAGAAGCCGAAGCTAGTTACTTGAGATTCATAGCAAAACAGGGGATTCAGAACCAGCGCCGCTACAAAAACTACTACACAATACCTCTTTTGATCATCGTGGTCGCTCTTATCATGTATGTCTTAGTTTAGGTAGATGATGAAACATGTGCCTACGGTGACAATGTAAGATACATGTCATGTGTATCGCTATTTCGAGATGATGATGAGATCGACATCATTTGTGTTGAGACTATGTTGATATGATGAGACTATGTTCTACCACTTCGATGATGATGATGAGACATTCCTTTTTCATATAGTTCCAGTGTATGTGTGTAACTGTATAAAACAAGTAAAAACACGAATACAACAACATAAAAAAAATAAAATACTAGCAGTAGCGTGGGGTATTGGAGTAGTAGTAGCGCTTGTTTGTTGGGCCACGCTACTAGCATTAGCAGTAGTGATGGGCAGAGGCGCACTACTGCTATACAGATAGCAGTAGCGCTGGTTCAAACAAGCGCTACTGCTAAAAAATAGCTGTAGCGCCGTAGCAGTAGCGCGCCCACCCGCACTACTAATAGCCAAATAACCAGCGCTACTAATAAGGGTTTTCCTAGTAGTGCTCCCAGGTTAAACCTGGCGACGGCGGATCATCATCACCTGGCTTGGACAATCCAGGGAAGTGCTTCCTCAAGAGGGAGCCGATGACGTGGTTCGGCTGGCGTGCACCCTTAGGTTGTGTCGGGATAAATTCCCACAGACTGCATGATATAAAAGACAAGCATATGTGAGTGTCAAAGCCGTGGCATCCAAAATATGATGCAAATGAAATGCTTGCTTACCCCTCTCCTGTCGGGAAAATAGCGGAGACGGTTGCTGGCAGCAGTTGGTTCCGGGACCTTCCCCGGACCACGCCCAGATTTCTTCCTCTTGGAAATGTTGCTCGAGGTAGACCCCGAGCCATCCGAGGCCTCCATGTCGCCCGACTCGATGGCGAGTGGATCTGGTGTATCTAAGTCCACTCCGACATCGCCATCCGATGATGACGATGCCTCGGTTGTGGCTTGATGGGAGGCGGATGACTCGGTCCTACCAATCGGGACTCTCCGGTACTTACTACGGTGCTCCCATCAGAATCTGAAAAACAAAATATATATGGTTACTCCGGTTCCAAAGCAAAATCTTCCTAGTCTAAGTGTCATATCATATATGGCCAAAAATAACACAAATAGCTCAATCAAGTCTCAGATATATAGTTCCATTTACTAATGCCATAGCACTGACAAGGAAACAAGCACAAGTATATAATTTCATTGATCTACTCTAGTATTTATCTAAGAATGCACAAGAATAGAGGTGCTGATCCTTCAGCAAAAACACAGCATCCACAGCCTTTTCCCCATGCCAAACCACTTACCGACGACAAGCAATAGTTTAGAGACAAGAAGTTCAGAGAACTAGTTTCAACTGAAACTAAATACTTCGAGCACTAATTCGGTTTAACTAAAACTAAACTAGTCAAACATAGGAGTCAAAACCAAAGCATTCTACTCTAGGCATTACTCCAAACTTCCATACTACTCTAGGCATTACTAAACAGGACCATGTTCCTCTACTACTTTAGTCACATTTGTGCATATTTCCTACATTTGTGCAAAATATCCTACTCTAGGCATAGAATCTGATACTAACCTGAGGGCATCTCCAGCTACCGCGCTGCCGGAGAAGCTATGTTGCGGCGGCCGTCCTTGGGCCGCATCGAAGAACAGCCGCACCGGCTGCCGGCCATGAAGCTTGGGGGCGGTGGCTGCAGTTGGGGGCGGTGGAGGAGGGGGTGGTGGTGTCCGTAGTGGGGAGCGGTGGAGGAGGGGTGGCGGCCGTAGTTGGTGGTGGTGGAGGGCGGTGGAGGAGGGGTGGCGGTGTGATTAGAGGCGGTGGAGGAGGGGTGGCTTGATTGGTAGCGGTGGAGGAGGGGTGGCGGCCGCAGTTGGTGGCGGCGGCGGTGGTGGTGATTTCGGTGTCGGCGGCAGCGTGGCGCAGTGAAGAGAGGAGGGGAATGAAGATACAAACGAAAGGGGAAATGTTAAGATCTAGGTTAGATGCTTTACCGAGAGCCACACTCGGAAAAGGTGTCCATTACCGAGAGCCGAGAATCGACCCTCGGTAACCACTGCTCCAATTTTTTCCCCTTCTCCTTTTGTTTTTGTTTTGCACTATCTTTTTTTATCTCACATTTCATATGCTTTTACGACCAAAGTTTATAAATTCCATGACTTTTGACCGTGGCCTACCCCCTCTCTCGGTGCCGGTCAACTTTCTAGACCGGCACCAAGAGAGAACCTTAAAGAGTGTAAGGTAAAAAACATGAGAAGAAGCAGTCCTTGACGTGACACGTGCCTCACAAACCACACACATGGGCGGGAACATCGAGGACCGGCTGCGTCCGTCCCCGAGACAGAATCTTCGGTGGGTGATCCCGTGACAGAACGAGCCTAGACTTGGTCTGTCATCTCGCGATGACATGCACTAACACGGAGAAGCAGTTATTCACCCTGGACTACACCCTCTCGGTCTTTGAATAACACCCTAGACCGCCGGGGCCACCGGATGGGTGCTCGATATGGAGACCGCCCAGGGGGGGGGGATGGCACCCCTACAGGCGCGTTGCCCATGCATATGCATGCAGGGGTGGTGTGCTATTTGAATAAGCAACGCACGTCCTTGACGTGGCACATGCCTCACAAACCACACACATGGGCGGGAACGTCGAGGACCGGCTGCGTTCGTCCCCGAGACAGAGTCTTCGGTGGGCGATCCCATGACAGAACGGGCCTAGACTTGGTCTATCATCTCGCGATGACATGCACTAACACAAAGAAGCAGTTATTCCCCGTGGCCTACCCCCTCTAGGTGCCGAACAACGCCCTAGACCGCCGGGGCCACCGGAGGGGTGCCAGTCTCTAGAACCGGACGAGGCCCATCCGAAGAAGAAAACACAAGACGGTAATTATGATGTGCTAAGGTTGTTTGCCAAGCATGAAAGAAAACAACAAAAAAGTATAATACATATTATCGAGAATGCACAAGAAGGAAAGAGATCTAGGTTGGATGCTTTACCGAGAGCCGCTCTTGGAAAAGGTGGCCATCACCGAGAGCCGAGAATCGACCCTCAGTAACCATTGCTCTAATTTTTTTCCCTTCTCTTTTTGTCTTTGTTTTGCACTATCTTTTTTGTATCTCATATTTCATATGCTTTTACGACCAAAGTTTATAAATTCCATGACTTCTGATGATTTTTTTCAAAACTCAACTTTAAAGAGTGTAAAGTAAAAAACATGAGAAGAAGCAGTTGTTGACCGTGGCCTACCCCCTCTCTTGGTGCCGGTCAACTTTCTAGACCGACAGCGAGAGAGAACTTTAAAGAGTGTAAAGTAAAAAACATGAGAAGAAGCAGTTGTTGACCGTGGCCTACCCCCTCTCTCGGTGCTGGTCAACTTCCTAGACCACCGGGGCCACATGATAGCCCATGCATATACATGCGATGGCCTCCTTTGAGAGCACAAGAAGTTTCGAGGCCAACGGAGCAACAGGACCCGCACTTCCTGCACAAACCGGACACATTCCCTCTCGATACCCATAGACTATCTCGAAGAACGGGCCTAGACTTGGTCTGTCATCTCGCGATGGCATGCACTAACTCGGAGAAGCAGTTATTCACCGTGGACTACACCCTCTCGGTGCCGAATAATGCCCTAGACCGCCGGGGCCACCGGATGGGTGCTCGATATAGAGACCGCCCGAGGGGGGGGGTGAGGGCACTCCTACATGCGTGTGGCCCATGCATATGCATGCAGGGGTGGTGTGCTATTTGAATAAGCAACTCATGTCCTTGACGTGACACGTGCCTCACAAACCACACACATGGGCGGGAACGTCGATGACCGGCTATGTCCGTCCCCGAGACAGAATCTTCGATGGGTGATCCCGTGACAGAACGAGCCTAGACTTGGTCTGTCATCTCGCGATGACATGCACTAACATGGAGAAGTAGTTATTCACCATGGACTACACCCTCTCGGTGCCGAATAACGCCCTAGACCGCCGGGGCCACCGGAAGGGTGCTCGATATGGAGACCGCCCGAGGAGGGGGGGGGAGGGAGGGGACCCCTACATGCGCGTGGCCCATGCATATGCATGCAGGGGTGGTGCTATTTGAATAAGCAACGCACGTCCTTGACGTGGCACGTGATACGTCTCCAACGTATCTATAACTTTTTATTGTTCCATGCTATTATATTACCCCTTTTGGATGTTTATGGGCTTTATTTTACACATTTATATCATTTTTGGGACTAACCTACTAACCGGAGGCCCAGCCCGTATTGCTGTTCTTTTTCCTATTTCAGTATTTCGAAGAAAAGGAATATCAAATGGAGTCCAAACAGAATGAAACCTTCGGGAGCGTGATTTTTGGAACGAACGTGATACGGAGAACTTGGAGTGCAAGCCAAGCAGCAGCCGAGGCGGCCACGAGATAGGAGGGCGCGCCCACCCCCTCTGGGCGCGCCCCCCTGTCTTGTGGGCCCCTCGGGCGGCCACCGACATACTTCTTCCTCCTATATATGCCTACGTACCCCGAAAACATCCAGGGAGCCAACGGAACACAATTTCCACCACCGTAACCTTCTGTATCCGTGAGATCCCATCTTGGAGCCTTCGTCGGCGCTCCGCCGGAGGGGGAATCGACCACGGAGGGCTTCTACATCAACACCATAGCCCCTCCGATGAGTTGTGAGTAGTTTACCACAGACCTTCAGGTCCATAGTTATTAGCTAGATGGCTTCTTCTCTCTTTTTGATCTCAATACAATGTTCTCCCCTCTCTTGTGGAGATCTATTCGATGTAAACTCTTTTTGCAGTGTGTTTGTCGAGATCCGATGAATTGTGGGTTTATGATCAAGTTTATCTATGAGAAATATTTGAATCTCCTCTGAATTCTATTATGTATGATTGAGTTATCTTTGCAAGTCTCTTCAAATTATCAGTTTGGTTTGGCCTACTAGATTGATCTTTCTTGCCATGGGAGAAGTGCTTAGCTTTGGGTTCAATCTTGCGGTGTCCTTTCCCAAAGGATGAGGGCAGCAAGGCACGTATTGTATTGTTGCCATCGAGGATAAAAAGACGGGGTTTATATCATAGTGCTTGAGTTTATCCCTCTACATCATGCCATCTTTCTTAATGTGTTACTCTATTCTTTATGAACTTAATACTCTAGATGCAGGCAGGAGTCGGTTGATGTGTGGAGTAATAGTAGTAGATGCAGGCAGGAGTCGGTCTACTTTTCACGGATGTGATGCCTATATACATGATCATGCCTAGATAATCTCATAATTATTCGCTTTTCTATCAATTGCTCGACATTAATTTGTTCACCCACCGTAATACTTATGCTATCTTGAGAGGAGCCTCTAGTGAAACCTATGGCTCTGGGTCTATCTTTTATCATATAAGCTTTCAATCTACTTTTATTTGCATCTTTACTTTTTGCATCTATATTATAAAATACCAAAAATATATTTATCTTATCATACTATCTCTATCAGATCTCACTTTCATGAAGTGGCCGTGAAGGGATTGACAACCCCTTTATTGCGTTGGTTGCGAGTTCTTTGTTTGTTTGTGTAGGTGTGTGGGACTTTTGAGGAGCCTCCTCTTTGGATTGATACCTTGGTTCTCAAAACTGAGGGAAATACTTACGCTACTATTGTTGCATCACCCTTTCCTCTTCAAGGAAAACCAACGCAAGCTCAAGGCGTAGCAAGAAGGATTTCTGGCGCCGTTCTTTGGGAGGTCTTCGCTCAAGTCAAGACATACCAAGTACCCATCACAAACTCATCTCCCTCGCATTTACATTATTTGCCATTTGCCTCTCGTTTTCCTCTCCCCCACTTCACCCTTGCCATTTTATTTTCCCTCTCTTTCCCAATCTCTCTCTCTTTCCCGCTTGCCTTTTTCTACTTGCTTGTGTGCCTGTTTGTCCTTATGGCTTTGCCTAAGAGTACCGACCAGCTTCTTAGAAGGTTGGAAGAGAATGAATCAGATATTAGAAGCTTTATGAATTTGCAATTTGAGCATAATAATTTTTTCAGAAAAGAGCTTAAGGAACAAAAAGGTTTTTTGGGGTTTATGAACAAAGAGCTTTATGATATGTCTAAGGAATTTTATGGTGTGAACTCTCAAATTACCCGGCTTGAAAATGCTATAGCCAAAATTTCTGATAAGCAAGCTACCCTAGTCAATAAGATGGCTGCCAAACCAGAAAAGTTAAAGGAAAATAATGATGAAGATCTTAAAGTTATTGATGTGCCTCCTATTAGATCTTTGTTTTGCAATATGAATCTTGATAATAATGGGACTGGAGATGAGTCAACTTTAGTTAGAAGGCGTCCCAAGAATTCGGAGTTTTTAGATCTTGATGCTAAATTTGGTAAAAGTGGGATTGGAGAGGTCACGACTTTAAATAGCATTGAACCCACTATCTCGGATTTCAAGGAATTTGATTATGATAATTGTTCTTTAGAAGGTTGTATTTCCTTGTTGCAATCCGTTGTTAATTCTCCTCATGCTTATAGTCAAAATAAAGCTTTTACCAAACATATCGTTGATTCCTTGATGCAATCTTATTATGAAAAACTTAATTTGGAAGTTTCTATACCTAGAAAACTTAATGATGAGTGGGAACCTACTATAAAGATTAGAATTAAAGATCATGATTGTTTTGATTTGTGTGATTTGGGTGCTAGTGTTTCCACGATTCCGAAAACTTTATGTGATATTCTAGGTTTCCATGATCTTGATGATTGCTCTTTAAACCTTGCGGATTCCACCATTAAAAAGCCAATGGGAAGGATCAATGATGTTCTCGTTGTTGCAAATAGAAATTTGGTGCCCGTAGATTTTTATCGTTCTTGATATTGATTGCAATCTTTCTTGCCCTATTATTCTTGGTAGACCTTTCCTTAGAATGATTGGTGCAATTATTGATATGAAGGAAGGGAATATTAGATTCCAATTTCCATTAAGGAAAGGCATGGAGCACTTTCCAATAAATAAAGTCAAATTACCTTATGAATCTATTATGCGAGCTACTTATGAATTTAGTGTATGGATATGTGAGT
The DNA here is from genome assembly GCA_021605145.1 of Aegilops bicornis. NCBI lineage: Eukaryota > Viridiplantae > Streptophyta > Magnoliopsida > Poales > Poaceae > Aegilops > Aegilops bicornis. Next base: position 618,213,019 of record CM038669.1, on the reverse strand, counting down.
GTGTTTGTGTGTGGGGTGTGTGTGAGTGAGTGTTATTGATGTTTGTGTGTTTGACATATGATTGACACAACTTCATTCTTTCATGCAGGACATGCATCTATTTTGACAATAGAGAGAGTGAATTCCGTTGCACGCTTCAAGGGTAATCTCTTCCCGTTCATGTGTAGGTTTTCACTATTTGTAGATCACCTAAATAGTCGCGTAACCTAGGTGTCTCCCGTTCGGAAGGGTTGTATCTATAAATATGCAAGTCTTTGGATATTTATAACCTCAACTCTTTCGAATTGTCCACGTTTTCCATGGACAACCCGAGGATGTGTAGGCGGGTCGTTTTCATGATGTACTTAGATCCGAGACAGAATTTCGACAGTGTCTCCTTGTTGTTCTCTAGATACACATCCTCTTGTCTTATTGCTGAGACGTGTATTTGGAGAACAGCGGGGAGGTGCTGCCGAAATTTTGTCTCGGGTCGGAATACGTCATGAAAGCGGACCCAGCCTACACATTCTCGGGTGGGATTAGAACCTATCTTTACCTATTACATAGCTCAGTGCATGTCGTAAAACATGATGGAACCACTTGTTACATAAAAAAAATTATGTGTGTGTTTCACTTTATATAAGAGGATGGAAGAATGCGAGTGGATGTACACCGGACATCCCAGCATGGAGGGTATGACCCCTGAGTGGAGGTCGAAGACCAATGACTTCCTGGAATTAGTATTTGCTGGAGAAACGCCAGTTCGTGGAATTTGGTGCCCATGCACGGAGTGTGATAACCAGACTGAAAGAGATAAGATTAATATGAGTAAACACTTAGGAAAATATGGGTTTACGCCAGGCTATTACTGGTGGATCTTTCACGGTGAGACAGAACAGTCCAGGGAGGAGGTGGTGCGACAACGCATCGGCGAATATGATACTCGGATTGAAAACCTGTTAGATGACATCCGCTGTGCGGATCCGCGGGAGGGCCCGAACTCCGAGGAGCCGCCGGAAAGCCCTGAAGAGTATCATGCAGCTTTGTTTGCGGCACAAAACCCCTTCACGCCCATACAGAGGTTACTCAACTAGATGGCATTGCACGCCTAATGGCCCTGAAGGCAAACCATAACATGAGCATAATTTTCTTCAATGAGTTATTGTCAGTTACTGCTAGCATGTTGCCTAAAGAAATATATTGCCAAAGAACATGTACGAGTCGAAAAAAATCCTCAGTTCACTTAATATGCCGTATGACCAAATACATGCTTGTCCAAACGGATGCATGTTATTTAGAAATGAACATAAATATACGAATTATTGTGTCAAGTGCAAATCCTCTAGGTATATTGAGGTAATAGATGATGATGGTAGCAAGTGGCAGCTCACAATTGCCGTCAATATCCTTCGATATCTTCCATTCACAGAAAGGATCCAGAGGCTTTATATGACCGAGGAAAATGCCCAATATATGAGATGGGCCGCCGAAGGGAAGATGTACAATACAAAAAAGATGCAACATCCACGGGATGGTGAAGCATGGAAGAAATTTGTTGAAATTCATAAGAAAACAGATGACTGGAAGAGTGTAGCTGTTGGAAGAGTGTAGTTGTTGAAATCCATATGGTTTGATGGCTGCCATATACAGTTGTTGGCCAGTATATGTTATCCCCTGAATCTGCCCCCTGGCGTTTGCATGCAATGACATCACATGTTCCTGACGTTGATAATTCCAGGTCCTAACTATCCCGGGAAGCGTATGAGTGTGTATATGGAGCCATTGGTGGACGACTTACTTGTTGCTTGGAACAATGGGGTCCGGACATACGATGCTATTTCAAAGAAGCACTTCAATATGCATATCTGGTACCACACATCGCTACATGACCTACCGGCACGTGTGATATTTTGTGGTTGGTGTGTAAAGGGGAAGTGGCCTTGCCCAGTGTGTCGACAGCGTGTGACTTTCATTTGGCTGGCTAAGGGTCACAAGTATGTATGCTTTGACCAACATCGGCAGTTCCTTCGTCTTGATCACCCATACAGGCAAGACGCTATGCACTTCCAAAAAGGTGTGATACGTCTCCAACATATCTATATTTTTTTATTGCTCCATGCTACTTTATCTATTGTTTTGGACTATAATGGGCTTTATTTTCCACTTTTATATTATTTTTGGGACTAACCTACTAACCGGAGGCCCATCCCAGAATTGCTGTTTTTTGCCTTTTTCAGTATTTCGAAGAAACGGAATATCAAACAGAGTCCAAACGGAATGAAACCTTCGGGAACGTGATCTTATCACCGAACGTGATCCAGGAGACTTGGACCCTACTCCAAGAAGCGCCAGAGGCGGTCACGAGGGTGGAGGGCGCCTCAGGCGCGCCTACCTCGTGGGCCCCCGACGCTCAACCGACGATTCCTTCCTCCTATATATACCTACGCACCCCAATAGACCAGACACGGAGCCAAAACCTAATTCCACCGCCGCAACTTCCTCAGATCCACGAGATCCCATCTTGGGGCCTGTTAGGAGCTCACGGAGAGGGCATCTACCATGGAGGGCTTCTACATCAACACCATAGACCTTCCGATGAAGTGTGAGTAGTTTACTTGGACCTTCAGGTCCATAGCTAGTAGCTAGATGGCTTCTTCTCTCTTTGGATCTCAATACAATGTTCTCCCCTCTCTCATGGAGATCTATTCGATGTAATCTTCTTTTGCGGTGTGTTTGTTGAGACCGATGAATTGTGGGTTTATGATCCAACTTATCTATGAATAATATTTGAATCTTCTCTGAATTCTTTTATGTATGATTGAGTTATCTTTGCAAGTCTCTTTGAATTATCCGTTTGGTTTGGCCAACTAGATTGGTAGTTTTGCAATGGGATAAGTGCATGGCTTTGGGTTCAATCTTGCGGTGTCCTTACCCAAAGGATGTAAAAGGGTTGCAAGGCACGTATTGTATTGTTGCCATCGAGGATAACAAGATGGGGTATTTATCATATTCCATGAATTTATTCCTCTACATCATGTCATCTTGCTTAAGGCGTCACTCTGTTTTTAACTTAATACTCTAGATGCATGCTAGATAGCGGTCGATGAGTGGAGTAATAGTAGTAGATGCAGAATCGTTTCGATCTACTTGCCACGGACATGATGCCTATATACATGATCATACCTAGATAACCTCATAACTATGCTCAATTTTGTCAATTGCTCAACAGTAATTTGTTCACCCACCGTAGAATACTTATGCTCTTGAGAGAAGCCACTAGTGAAACCTATGGCCCCCGGGTCTATTCTCATCATATCAATCTCCATCACTTTATTTACTTGCTTTGCCTTTACTTTTTACTTTGCATCTTTATATCAAAAATACCAAAAATATTATATCTATCAGATCTCACTCTCGTAAGTGACCGTGAAGGGATTGACAAACCCTAATTGTGTTGGTTGCAGTAGCTATCGCTTTGTGCAGGTACGAGGGACTTGCGCGTGACCCCCTACTGGATTGATACCTTGGTTCTCAAAAACTGAGGGAAATACTTACGCTATTGTGCTGCATCATCCTCTCCTCTTCGGGGAAAACCAACGCAAGCTCAAGACGTAGCAAGGTGTTATTGTTGATGACCCGCCACCACCTATTATGACCGGTGCCCAGCTTAAGGATGAGTTAAATGATCTCGAGGAAAAGCTCGATGGGAAAGGTTTTGTGGGATATGGAGACACACACCAGTGGAATCACATTCCAAGCTTATGGAGGCTCCCTTACTTTAAAGATATTCTACTTCCACACAACATTGATGTAATGCACACTGAAAAGAATATTGCGGAGGCCTTACTCGGCACGCTCCTCAACACCGAGAAGTCAAAGGATAACATTCATGCTAGGATCGATCAAGCCAAACTATGCAACAGGCCAAAATTAAATTTGGTGCCTCGTGCAAAAGGTAATTCTTGGAAGAAGCCACCAGCCCCTTTCACCCCTTCAATGCCCCAAAGGAAGGAAATTCTCCAATGGATTGTGAACAACTTGTACTTCCACGATGGATATGCAGCTAATATCATGAGGGGAGTGAATATGGCTACAAAGCGAATAGGAGGCCTCAAGAGTCATGACTACCATGTATGGCTTGAGCGGATAATGCTGTGATGATTCAAGGGTATGTCGAGAGGATATTTGGCGAGTGTCAAGGCGGAGTTGAGCTACTTCTTCCGTCAGCTTTGTGCCAAAGAACTAGATTATGAAGTGGTTGCAAAGTTGGAGGAACAAGCACCTGAGTTGCTATGCAAGTTAGAGATGATATTTTCGCCAGGTTTCTTTAATCCGACGCAACATATGATCTTACATCTCGCATATGAGGCTAGAATGGGAGGACCTGTGCAGTTCCGATGGCAGTATGCACCTGAACGGGAGTTCAAGCATCTTCGTGGGAAATGTAAGAATAAAACCCGCATTGAAGCCTCCATAGCCGAGGCATACCTGAACGAGGAGGTGGCCACGACCACGACAAAGTACTATCATGACAGTATTTAGACTAGGTTAAATCCAGCTCCTCATTACAATGAAGAACCCACCAGTAATGTTTCCGACCTTAGCCTCTTCGAAGGCCAAGGTGGCAAAGCAAGTGGACCGAAGCCCAAGAACTTTTCACCTACTTAGTGGTCGACTATTATGATCTATGTCTTGACCAACATGGAAGAAGTGCAACCGTACATAAAGTAAGTGTAGAATACCTTTACTGACAACTACTCACTAGTCTTGAGTTCTAACTCGAATTCTTCCTATTGCTAGGGAATTCCAGAACGAATTCTGGAAGCTACCACGGCCTCCAAGGGACGAAGAATCAGCAGACCTTCTTGAAGATACCAATGCTGATGGCGGTTTCATTTCTTGGTTCTAAAGAAAAGTAACTTTTCTAGCTTTATGTTACTTCAAGTTGATCTTACTTGCCTGTAATGCTTCCACTAATGAACCAGACAATTTCCTATTAATCTTGTAGGCATATCAGGAGGTTGATATGGATGCCAAAGTGAGAAAAGTAGCCAAAGGTTTTGAATACGAGGCCAAGTCATTTAAGGCTTACGACATGAATAGGTATCGCTTCCACACTGATAAACACACGCGTGAGAGGCTGATACGTCTCCGTCGTATCTACTTTTCCAAACACTTTTGCCCTTGTTTTGAACTCTAACTTGTATGATTTGAATGGAACTAACCCGGACTGACGATGTTTTCGGCAGAATTGCCATGATGTTGTTTTATGTGCAGAAAAAAAAAGTTCTTGGAATGACCTGAAACTCCACGGAATATCTTAGAATAAATAATAAAAATTCCTCGCCAAAGATGAAGACCAGGGGGCCCACACCCTGTCCACGAGGGTGGGGGGCGCGCCCCTCCCGGGCGCGCCTCACCTCGTGGGCCTCGACACCCTCCGACGCCAACTCCAACACTATACATTGGCTTTCGGGGAGAAAAAAATCAGAGAGAAGAAATCATCGCGTTTTACGATACGGAGCCGCCGCCAAGCCCTAATCTCTCTCGGGATGGCTGATCTGGAGTCCGTTCGGGGCTCCGGAGAGGGGGATTCGTCACCGTCGTCATCATCAACCATCCTTCATCACCAATTTCATGATGCTCACCGTCGTGCGTGAGTAATTCCATCGTAGGCTTGCTGGACAGTGATGGGTTGGATGAGGTTTATCATGTAATCGAGTTAGTTTTGTTAGGGTTTAATCCCTAGTGTCCACTATGTTCTGAGATTGATGTTGCTATGACTTTGCTATGTTTAATGCTTGTCACTAGGGCCCGAGTGCCATGATTTTAGATCTGAACCTATTATGTTTTCATGAATATATGTGAGTTCTTGATCCTATCTTGCAAGTCTATAGTCACCTACTATGTGTTATGATCCGCAACCTCAAGTGACAATAATCGGGACCACTCGGTGATGACCATAGTTTGAGGAGTTCATGTATTCACTATGTGCTAATGCTTTGTTCCGGTTCTCTATTAAAAGGAGGCCTTAATATCCCTTAGTTTCCAATAGGACCCCGCTGCCACGGGAGGGTAGGACAAAAGATGTCATGCAAGTTATTTTCCATAAGCACGTATGACTATATACGGAATACATGCCTACATTATATTGACGAATTGGAGCTAGTTTTGTGTCACCCTATGTTATGAATGTTACATGATGAACCGCATCCGGCATAATTATCCATCGCTAATCCGGTGCCTACGAGCTTTCCATATACTGGTCTTCGCTTATTTACTTTTCCGTTGTTACTGTTATAATCACTACAAAATACCAAAAACATTACTTTTGCTGTCTTTACTTTTGTTACCGTTACCACCACTATCATATTACTTTGCTACTAAACACTTTGCTGCAGATACTAAGTTTCTAGGTGTGGTTGAATTGACAACTCAACTGCTAATACTTGAGAATATTCTTTGGCTCCCCTTGTGTCGAATCAATAAATTTGGGTTGAATACTCTACCCTCAAAAACTGTTGCGATCCCCTATACTTGTGGGTTATCAAGACCTTTTTCTGGCGCCGTTGCTGGGGAGCATAGCTCTATTCTTTGAGTCACTTGGGATTTATATCTGTTGGACACTATGAAGAACTTGAGACACCCTAAGACAACAATTTATCCCTCAACTACGAGGGGAGGTAAGGAACTGCCATCTAGCTCTGCACTTGATTCACGTTCTGTTATGAGTAAGCTAGCGACACCAAAACCTGCTTGTGCTATTCGTTTCGATATGTCGCATGTTATTTATGATGCCACTTCTGCTATGCATGATACTTATGATGAAACTACTTCTATGCTTGATACTACTGTGCCCCTTGGTGAATTTCTAGATGAACAAATTGCTAGAAATTTGGAGAGAAAGAAATTATTGAATCTGAATACGATGATGAAAGTGATGATGAAAATATGCCCGCTATTCACGAGGGTTATGTTTTTGATATGGAATCTTACGCATCTATTTTTGCCTCAGAAGATAGATATGAACTTAAGAGGCTGCTAGTTAAATGGAACAAAGAATCTCTTAGGGACAGAATGAAACCTGATCCTCCTTTTGCTACTTCACCTATTTGTGTTCCCGATAAGGATTATGAATTTTCTGTTGATCCAGATATAATTACTTTGGTCAAATCTGATCCTTTTTATGGCTATGAATCTGAAACTGTTGTGGCACATCTTACTAAGTTAAATGATATAGCCGAACTATTTACAAATGATGAGAGATCGCGCTACTTTTATATACTCAAAATATTTCCATTCTCATTAAAGGGTGATGCTAAGATATGGTTTAATTCTCTTGATCCTGGTTGTGTGCGTAGTCCCCAGGATATGATTTATTACTTCTCTGCTAAATATTTCCCTGCTCATAAGAAACAAGCTGCTTTGAGGGAAATATACAACTTCGATGCAAATTAAAGAAGAGAGTCTCCCACAAGCTTGGGGAGGCTTCTCAAGTTACTTAATGCTTTGCCAGATCATCCTCTTAAGAAACCTAAAATACTTGATATCTTTTATAATGGACTAACCGATGCTTCCAGAGATTACCTGGATAGTTGTGCTGGTTCTCTTTTCAGGGAAAGAACACCGGATGAAGCTGAAATTCTATTGAATAATATGTTGACAAATGAAAATAATTGGGCACCTCCTGAGCTAGCTTCTGCTCCAATTACTGAGCCTATCCTAAACCAACTCAAAAAGAGAGGTCTTCTATTTCTCGATCCTGAAGATATGCAAGAGGCAAAGAAATCTATGAAAGAAAAAGGTATTAAAGCTGAAGATGTTAAGAATTTACCTCCTATTGAAGAAATACATGGTCTTAATTTACACTTTGGTGAAGAAACATATGATCTTGATCCATTACCTATTGAAGAACCTCCCGATCTCGATAACCCGACACGGTAGTAAAGGTAAATTCTCTCTATAGATTTGATGAAGGTGATATTCCTCACTATATGTCTGCTAGACAATGCTTGGATGAGTTTGATAATTTTATTGTCAAACAAGAAAATTTTAATGCTTATTCTGGTAGACAATTAAAACAAGATGCTTATATGACTAAACGCTTGGGTGATTATATGGCTAATATTAGAGGTGAACTTAGACTTGTTAGCAAACATGCTTCTATGGTTACCACGCAAGTAGAACAAGCACTTAAAGCTCAAAAAGAAGTGCTTGATGAAATGAATAGTAAGAAAAATGATTATCTTTGTTAGAGTGGCTACTAGAACTGGTAGAATGAATCAGGAACCTTTGTATCCTGAAGGCCACCCTAAGAGAATCGAGCAAGATTCTCAGAGAAATAATATTGATATACCTAGTTCTTCTAAAAGGAAGAAAAAGAAAAATGATAGGACTTTGCAAACTTCTAGCAAACCTATTGCTGAACCATCTGAGAATCCAAATGATATCTCTATGTCCGATCTTTGAAACACAATCTGGTAATAAACATGAACCTAGTGAAAATGTTAATGATGATGTTCATGATGATGCTCAACCTAGTAATGATAATGATGTAGAAGTTGAACTGCGGTTGATCTTGATAACCCACAATCAAAGAATCAATGTTATGATAAAAGAGACTTCGTTGCTAGGAAACATGGTAAAGAAAGGGAACCATGGGTTGAAACCCATGCCTTTTCCTCGAAAACCATCCAAGAAAAGGATGATGAGGATTTTGAGCGCTTTGCTGAAATGATTAGACCCATCTTTTATGTATGCAATTGGTGATATGCTCAAAATGAATCCTTATGCTAAATATATGAAAGATATTGTTACAAATAAAAGAAAGATACCGGAAGCTGAAATTTCCACCATGCTTGCTAATTATACTTTTAAGGGTGGAATACCAAAGAAACTTGGTTTTAACTTAAGCCATTTTTTGAACAAAGGTGATTTTTTCCACCACCTCCAAATCACACAAATTTTCTTGTACATGGTGACCCACATGTGCCAAACATGGCTATGAAAAAAATTGGAAAAAGAATATTTTACAATGCCCTTTGAGGTATAGACCGATGTTTTGACCTGTCAGTCTACAGATCATTATAAATTCAAAAAAATTCAAAAAAATATAAAACCTTGGAAACCTAGCTTATTTTGTGCAAGAGATCATGTGTGCAAAAGTTGAGTTGATTTGAAGGTGGTTGAAAAAATCACCGCATTCTGGAGGGGCCATTTGGTCTTTAACTTAAGCTAGTTTTCGAACAAAGGTGATTTTTTCCAGCACCTCCAAATCACACAAATTTTCTTTTACATGGTGACCCACATGTGCCAAACATGGCTATCAAAGAAAATTTGGAAAAAGAATATTTTACAATGCCCCTTGAGGTATAGACCGATGTTTTGACCAGTCAGTCTATAGGTCATTATAAATTCAAAAACATTCCAAAAATATAAAACCTTGGAAACCTAGTGCTACCGATATGAGTAATAGATAAGGAGGAGCTATTGTCGATGGTGATACGAGTGGGTGTGCGAACATGAGTGGAGGAGGTTAGGTTACCGGGATGAGCTGTCATTGCGCCGTAGCACCTGAGTCCATGTACCAGTCGCCTCCACCGACGGAGGTACTCGGTGACGACGCGGAGTGCTGGGCAGCAAGGAGGGTGGGGTCCCATGACACAGGTATTGGCGGCGGCGGGAGGCCCTCGTAGGGCAGCGTGCTACCTCTTGAGCATTGCGTTGGATTTCCGCGAAGAGGAGAGGATGATGCACCAAAGTAGCGTAAGTATTTCCCTCGGTTTTTGAGAACCAAGGTATCAATCCAGTAGGAGGCTACGCACAAGTCCCTCGTACCTGCACAAAACAATAGCTCCTCGTAACCAACGCGATTAGGGGTTGTCAATCCCTTCACGGTCACTTACAAGAGTGAGATCTGATAGAGATGATAAATAATATTTTTGGTATTTTTGGTATAGAGATGCAAAGTGAAAAGTAAAAGGCAAAGTAAAAACAAAGCAAGTATTAAAGTAATGGAGATTGATATGATGAGAATAGACCAGGGGGCCATAGGTTTCACTAGTGGCTTCTCTCAAGAGCATAAGTATTCTACGATTGGGTGAACAAATTACTGTTGAGCAATTGGCCGAATTGAGCATAGTTATGAGAATATTTAGGTATGATAATGTATATAGGAATCACGTCCGATACAAGTAGACCGACTCCTGCCTGCATCTACTACTATTACTCCACTCATCGACCGCTATCCAGCATGCATCTAGAGTATTAAGTTAAAAACAGAGTAACGCCTTAAGCAAGATGACATGATGTAGAGGGATAAAGTCATGCAATATGATAAAAACCCCATCTTGTTACCCTCGATGGCAACAATACAATATGTTCATTGCTGCCCTTCTATCACTGGGAAAGGACACCGCAAGATTGAACCCAAAGCTAAGCACTTCTCCCATTGCAAGAACTACCAATCTAGTTGGCCAAACCAAACGGATAATTCGAAGAGACTTGCAAAGATAACCAATCATACATAAAAGAATTAAGAGAAGATTCAAATATTGTTCATAGATAAACTTGATCATAAACCCACAATTCATCGGTCTCAACAAACACACCGCTAAAAGAAGATTACATCGAATAGATCTCCACGAGAGAGGGGGAGAACATTGTATTGAGATCCAAAAAGAGAGAAGAAGCCATCTAGCTACTAGCTATGGACCCGAAGGTCTGAAGTAAAATACTTACACTTCATCGGAGGGGCTATGGTGATGATGTAGAAGTCCTACGTGGTGGATGCCCCCTCGTGAGCTCCTCAAACAGGCCCCAAGATGGGATCTCGTGGATACAGGAAGTTGCGGCGGTGGAATTAGGTTTTTGGCTCCTGTTCTGATCGTTTGGGGGTACGTAGGTATATATAGGAGGAAGGAGTACGTCGGTGGAGCAACAGGGGGCCCACGAGGCAGGGGGGCACGCCCCCCACCCTCGTGACCGCCTCTGTTACTTCTTGGAGTAGGGTCCAAGTCTCCTGGATCACGTTCGGTGAGAAAATCACGTTTCCGAAGGTTTCATTCCGTTTGGACTCCGTTTGATATTCCGTTTCTTCGAAACTTGAAATAGGAAAAAAAGGCAATTACTGGCTGGGCCGCCGGTTAATAGGTTAGTCCCAAAAATAATATAAAAGTGGAAAATAAAGCCCAATATAGTCCAAAACAGTAGATAAAGTAGCATGGAGCCATCAAAAATTATAGATACGTTGGAGACGTATCAGGCATCCCCAAGCTTAATTCCTGCTCGTCCTCGAGTAGGTAAATGATAAAAAGAGAATTTTTGATGCGGAGTGATACTTTGGCATAATTTGAATGTAAATCTTCTTAATTGTGGTATGAATATTCAGATCCGAAAGATTCAAGACAAAAGTTATCAAAGCAAAGTATTACGCGCATGCTCCAAGGGGGATAGATTGGTAGGAAAAGACCATCGCTCGTCCCCGACCGCCACTCATAAGGAAGACAATCAATAAATAAATCATGGTCCGAGTTCATCACATAACGGTTCACCATACGTGCATGCTACGGGAATCACAAACTTCAACACAAGTATTCTTTAAATTCACAACTACTCAACTAGCATGACTCTAATATCACCATCTTCATATCTCAAAACAATTATCAAGCATCAAACTTTTCTTAGTATTCAACGCACTCAAAAGAAAGTTTCACATATCTTGAATACACAGTATATTAATATTAAGAAAATTACCATGCTATTAACGACTCTCAAAATAATCTAAGTGAAGCATGATAGATCAATAGTTTCTTTAAAACAAATTCACCACCGTGCTCTAAAAGATCTAAGTGAAGCACTAGAGCAAAAATTATCACGCTCAAAAGATATAAGTGAAGCACTATGAGCAAAACTATCAAGCTCAAAAGATATAAGTGAAGCACATAGAGTATTCTATCAAATTCCAATTTATGTATGGCTCTCTCAAAAGGTGTGTACAGCAAGGATTATTGTGGTAAACTAACAAGCAAATACGCAAATAATACAAGACGCTCCAAGCAAAACACATATCATGTGGTGAATAAAAATATAGCTCCAAGTAAATTACCAATGGAAGTAGATTTAAAGAGGGATGCCTTCCGGGCATCCCCAAGCTTTGACTTTTGGTGTCCTTGGATTATCTTGGGGTGCCATGGGCATCCCCAAGCTTAGGCTCTTGCCACTCCTTGTTCCATAATCCATCAAAAGAATTTACCCAAAACTTGAAAACTTCACAACACAAAACTCAATAGAAATCTCGTGAGCTCCGTTAGAGAAAGAAAACAAAATACTACTTTAAGGTACTGTAATGAACTCGTTCTTTATTTATATTGGTGTTAAACCTACTGTATTCCAACTTCTCTATGGATTATAAACTATTTTACTAGCCATAGATTCATCAAAATAAGCAAACAACACACGAAAAACAGAATCTGTCAAAAACAGAACAGTCTGTAGTAATCTGTAACTAACTCAAACTTATGGAACTCCAAAAATTCTACCAAAATTATACGACCTATAAAATTTGTTTATTGATCAGTTGAAATTGGAATCAATATTTTATCACATTCTGGTGATTTTTAATAATTCAGGCACTGAGCACAAAGTTTCTGGAAATTACAGCAAGATCAAATAACTATCATCCAAGAAGATCCAATAGGTCTAGCTTGGCACAAACACTAATTAAAGCATAAAACCACATCTAAACAGAGGCTAGATGGATTATTTATTACTAAGAACCAAGGTAAAATATTGGGTTGTCTCCCAACAAGCGCTTTTCTTTAAAGCCTTTTTAGCTAGGCATTGAGATTTCAATGATGCTCACATAAAAGACAAGAATTGAAGCATAAAAAGAGCATCGGAAACCTTGTGACAAACACATCTAATTCTAACATACTTCCTATGCATAGGCATCTTATAGGCAAACAAATCAAGGAAAGCAATTAGCATATGCAAGGAAGCGGAAAGAAACAATAGCAATCTCAACATAACGAGAGGTAATTTAGTAACATGAAAATTTCTATAAATATATTTTCCTCTCTCATAATAATTACATGTAGGATCATAAGAAAATTCAACAATATAGCTATCATATAAAATATTTTCAACACGATCCACATGCATGAAAAGTTGACAGTCTTCCGAAATAGTGGGATTAACATTAACTAAAGTCATGACCTCTCCAAACCCACTTTTATCAAAAATTTCGTAAGATTGAATATTCTTAAAATATGTGGGATCTAAAGTTGACACTCTTACAAACCCACTTTCAATATTATTGCAAACACTATTATCAATCTTATATTCATAATGGGGCTTAAATAAATTTTCAAGATCATAAGAAGAATCTCCCCAATCATGACTATTGGACATAGCAAAACTAGCATCCCCAAGCTTAGGGTTTTGCATATTATTAGCATAATTTACATCAATAGAATTTATAATAAAATCATTGCAATCATGCTTTTTATTCAAAGATCTATCGTGAATCACTTCATAAAGCACTTGATCACAATTTTCAGATTTACGGATTTCAGGCAAAACCTTATAAAGATAATCTAGTGCATCCAAAGCATTAGGAATTGGTTCATCATAATTGGATCTCTTAAAAAGATTGGCAAGCGGATGAGAATCCATAGATATTAGCTTCGCTGTTTAGGAATAAATACTCAACTATTTCAACCAAAGGAGCAAACGAGCCAAGTAAGATATCAAGGCAAACGAAAAGACGAACGGGAAAGAGAGGGCGAATAAAACGGCAAGGGTGAAGTGGGGGAGAGGAAAACGAGAGGCAAATGGCAAATAATGTAATGCGAGAGATAAGGGATTGTGTTGGGTACTTGGTATGTTGACTTTTGCGTAGACTCCCCGGCAACGGCGCCAGAAATTCTTCTTGCTACCTCTTGAGCACTGCGTTGGATTTCCGCGGAGAGGAGAGGATGATGCAGCAAAGTAGCGTAAGTATTTCCCTCAGTTTTTGAGAACCAAGGTATCAATCAAGTAGGAGGCTACGCACAAGTCCCTCGTACCTGCACAAAACAATCGCTCCTCGCAACCAACGCGATTAGGGGTTGTCAATCCCTTCACGGTCACTTACGAGAGTGAGATCTGATAGAGATGATAAATAATATTTTTGGTATTTTTGGTATAGAGATGCAAAGTGAAAAGTAAAAGGCAAAGTAAAAACAATGCAAGTATTAAAGTAATGGAGATTGATATGATGAGAATAGACCCGGGGCCATAGGTTTCACTAGTGGCTTCTCTCAAGAGCATAAGTATTCTACGGTGGGTGAACAAATTACTGTTGAGCAATTGACAGAATTGAGCATAGTTATGAGAATATCTAGGTATGATCATGTGTATAGGCATCACGTCCGAGACAAGTAGACCGACTCACCTGCATCTACTACTATTACTCCACTCATCGACCGCTATCCAAAGCATGCATCTAGAGTATTAAGTTAAAAGCAGAGTAACGCCTTCAAAGAAGATGACATGATGTAGAGGGATAAATTCATGCAATATGATAAAAACCCCATCTTGTTATCCTCGATGGCAACAATACAATACGTGCCTTGCTGCCCCTTATACATCCTTTGGGAAAGGACACCGCAAGATTGAACCCAAAGCTAAGCACTTCTCCCATTGCAAGAACTACCAATCTAGTTGGCCAAACCAAACGGATAATTCGAAGAGACTTGCAAAGATAACCAATCATACATAAAAGAATTAAGAGAAGATTCAAATATTTTTCATAGATAAACTTGATCATAAACCCACAATTCATCGGTCTCAACAAACACACCGCAAAAAGAAGATTACATCGAATAGATCTCCACAAGAGAGGGGAGAACATTGTATTGAGATCCAAAAGAGAGAAGAAGTCATCTAGCTACTAGCTATGGACCCGAAGGTCTGAAGTAAACTACTCACACTTCATCGGAGGGGCTATGGTGATGATGTAGAAGCCCTCCATGGTGGTTGCCCCCCCGTGAGCTCCTAACAGGCCCCAAGATGGGATCTCGTGGATACAGGAAGTTGCGGCGGTGGAATTAGGTTTTTTTGCTCCTGTTCTGATCGTTTGGAGGTACTTAGGTATATATAGGAGGAAGGAGTACGTCGGTGGAGCAACAGGGGGCCCACGAGGCAGGGGGCGCGCCCTAGGGGGGCGCCCCCACCCTCGTGACCGCCTTTGTTACTTCTTGGAGTAGGGTCCAAGTCTCCTGGATCACGTTCAGTGAGAAAATCACGTTCCCGAAGGTTTCATTCCGTTTGGACTCCGTTTGGTATTCCGTTTCTTGAACACTTTGAAATAGGCAAAAAAACAGCAATTAGGCTGGTCCTCCGGTTAATAGGTTAGTCCCAAAAATAATATAAAAGTGGAAAATAAAGCCCAATATAGTCCAAAACAGTAGATAAAGTAGCATGGAGCAATCAAAAATTATAGATACGTTGGAGACGTATCACGGCACTAGGGCGGGTGGGCCATAACCAGCGAGGGAAGGCGGCAGCAGGAGGCCCCCGTAGGGCGGCGCCGGGACGGGTGAACCATAACCACCGACGGGCGGCGGTGCAAGGAGGTCGCCGTAGCCGGCGCCAGTTGGATGTTAAGGCGCGCCGATGAACGCGTGGTGGCCCGCGGGGAGAGCCTGCGGGTAGTGCGGTGCCCCCCCCCCCCCCGGCGCCCTGGGTCGGCTGCTGCTTGAAGGAAATATGCCCTAGCGGCAATAATAAAGTTATTATTTTACTTCCTTATATCATGATAAATGTTTATTATTCATGCTAGAATTGTATTAACCGGAAACTTGATACATGTGTGAATACATAGACAAAACAAAGAGTCCCTAGTATGCCTCTACTAGACTAGCTCATTAATCAAAGATGGTTTAATTTTCCTAGACATAGACATGTGTTGTCATTTGATGAACGGGATCACATCATTAGAGAATGATGTGATGGACAAGACCCATCCTTTAGCTTAGCATTATGATCGTTTAGTTTATTGCTATTGTTTTCTTTATGACTTATACATGTTCCTATGACTATGAGATTATGCAACTCCCGAATACCGGAGGAACACCTTGTGTGCTATCAAACGTCACAACGTAACTGGGTGATTATAAAGATGCTCTACAGGTGTCTCCGAAGGTGTTTGTTGGGTTGGCATAGATCAAGATTAGGATTTGTCACTCCGTGTATCGGAGAGGTATCTTTGGGCCCACTCGGTAATGCACATCACTATAAGCCTTGCAACCAATGTGACTAATGAGTTAGTTGCGGGATGATGCATTACAGAACGAGTAAAGAGACTTGTCGGTAACGAGATTGAACTAGGTATAATGATACCGACGATCGAATCTCGGGCAAATAACATACTGATGACAAAGGGAATGACATATGTTGTTATGCGGTTCGACCGATAAAGATCTTCGTAGAATATGTAGGAGCCAATATGAGCATCCAGGTTCCGCTATTGGTTATTGACCGGATATGTGTCTCGGTCATGTCTACATAGTTCTCGAACCCGTAGGGTCCGCATGCTTAACGTTCGATGACGATTTGTATTATGAGTTATGTGATTTGATGACCGAAGTTTGTTTGGAGTCCCGAATGAGATCACGGACGTGACGAGGAGTCTCAAAATGGTCGAGAGGTAAAGATTCATATATTGGAAGGCTATATTCGGACATCGGAATGGTTCCGAGTGATTCTGGTATTTTTCGGAGTACCGGAGAGCTACGGGAATTCGCCGGGGGAAGTTAATGGGCCTTATTGGGATTTAGTGGAGAGAGGGAAGAAAGGCCAAGGTGGCGCGCGCCTCCCCCATGCCCAAACCGAATTGGACAAGGGGTGGGGGCGCAGCCCCCCCTTTCCTTCTCCCTCTCCCTCCTTTCCTTCTTTCCCACTCCGAAAAGGAAAGGGAATGTGACGCCCGGATAGTTAGGCTACAGTAAAACCCTGCTAATGATGCCATGTCACCCTTGTCACTGTTGCTAAACGCATGTTAGATCGAAACGTTTCAAAATCAAATTTGGATTTAGGCAAACAATAAAGTTTTTAAATATTAAAACTAAAATGTTCAATAAATATTAGATAAGTCAGAGGCTATGATAAAATTGTAAACAACATTATTGAAATTTGATAAGTGACTTATACAACCTCAAACAGTGGCTGAAAACATTATTTAATAACCTTTTTATTAATACAAAATAAATATGAAATGATATTTACCCCAAACTAGTTTTTGGTGGTAGGATATATTGTGTTGTGATTTGTGGTCCAGCTCTCATATTTTACCAAACTCATTTGGTGCCCAAACAATTAGCAAAAACAGAAAAGAAAATAAAGAAAAGGAAAAGAATAAAACAGAAAACAAAACTTACAAAAAAAAGAAGAAACCTCCCTCAGCCGGTCGTGGCCCAGTGGCCTCTAGGTGCCAGCCGCCCAACCGCCCATCGCCCCATCGCCCCACCTTATCGCCAGGCGACGAACCCTAGCAGTTCACCCCCCACTACACCACTCGTTTCCCCACGCACCTCGCGCCTCCTCTGCCTCCCCGATCTGGATCGCATCGGCGCCTCAGCCTCGCCCACCGCGGCGATCCGCCCGTCGCCGTCTTCCACCTTTCCGTCGGGCCGCCACCGGCACCGAAGGCCGCCCACTCCACGGCCTCCTGGCTGGCTCCTCTTCCTCCGCACCTCTGCTTCATCCTCGCCCGGCCCGGCCACCGGACCTCGACGACAAGGTCCCGCCGGCCCCGCCCCGAGTGGATCTGGATCGGGGCAACCGATGCCCCGACCCGTCGCGCGCCATCGCCCCACCACCCCCGACGCCGACATCCCGGAGCGCCTTCGCCGGACCTCCCCGCCGGCCTGCTTCCCCTCCACCGCATCGTCCCCGCCCACCTCCTCAACCCCCACTGCCACTCCCCTACTCCCACTGTGAGCCTCTCCTCCTCCTACTATGGGCATCGCACCAGCGCCTCGACTCCATCGTGTTGGCCGCGCGCTGAGCACGTCCCAGCACCCAGCCTCGTGGATCGCGGCTGCTGCCGCGCCCCCCCCTCTGTTGCTGACCGCTGCTCCACCCCGTCCCTGGCCACCGGACCTGAGCCGCCCGCATCACCACAGCCTCGCTCCATGGTAGCCTCTCCGCTGCCACGTCGGCGCCCGGGCGTCGTCCCCTCGCCGTGGCACCGGGCGCCAGATCCGGCGCGCCTTGCAGCGCCAGGTCAGCGCCAGTGCACCCACACCCGTGGTATTTACCTGCATTGACAACAGGGCCCGGCCTTGAAGAACAAAATAATAATAATAATTAAGATTAATAATAATAATAATAATAACGAAATTAAATTAATTAATTAAGATAATTAATTAACTTAATTAATCATGTTAACTAATCTAATTAACAATAACGATTTGATTAGATAAACAGATTATGACACGTGGGTCCCACCTGTCAGCTTGACCTGGTCAACAGTCAACCTAATTGATCACGACCGACCTTTGATCGAGTCAATCGCCCTCGCCCCACTAGCAGGTTGTGTGGCACAATGTTGTGTACACTTTACGTGTACACCTAGCATTTAACATTAAGTGATTTTCGGATTAAATTAATTAATAGTAATTTGAAATGTTTAAATCTTTGAAAATTAATATAAAATAATCCGTAACTCGGATGAAAAAACTTTGTACATGAAAGTTGCTCGAACGACGAGGCGAATCCGGATACGCAGCCCGTTAAATCCGCCACGCGTCCCTAGCATAGTGAACCTGCAACATTTCACCTCCGGTTCATCCGTCTGAAAACCACGTAACAGGGGATACTTTCCCGGATGTTTCCCCCTTCACCGGTATCGCCTATCCCTACGTTAGGTCACCCCTGGCACAACGTATTGCCGCGTCTTGCTTTGTGTTACATTTGATTGCTCTGTTATTTATTGTGTTCCCCCTCTGTTACTCCTTTCCGGTAGACTCCGAGACCGCCGCTGATGCCACCGAGTACGACTACATCGACGACGAACCCTTCTCTTGCCAGAGCAACCAGGCAAGCCCCCCCTTTGATCACCAGATATCGCCTATTCTTCTCTATACTGCTTGCGTTAGTGTAGTGTAGCATGTTACTGCTTTCAGTTAATCCTATACTTACATAGCTTTGTCCTTGCTACTCTTGTTGTTACCTTTACACCGCTATCCTCTTGGTTAGTATAGGATGCTAGTGTTCCATCGGTGGCCCTACATTCTTGTCCGCCGCCATGCTATACTACGGGCCGTGATCACTTGAGGAGGTGATCACGGGCATATACTATATACTTTACTCTATTACATTATTAGTGCTCGTTAGGAGATGAAATTTGAAAGACGGTGGCTCCATCCCGGTAGAGGTGGGCCCGGGTTCCCGACGGCCCCGATTGTTACTTTGTGGCGGGCAGCAGGCAGGTTGAGACTACTGGGTGAGAGGTGGGCCTGGCCCTGGTCGGCGTTTCGCGGATACTTAACACGCTTAACGAGATCTTGGTATTTGATCCGAGTCTCGCCATTTGGTCTATACGCACTAACCATCTACGTGGGAGTAGTTATGGGTATCCGGCGTCGTGGTATCACCGGCACTTCGTGATGTCACGACCGAGTGGCGCTACCGGATTGGACCGAACGCCTGTAGGCTAGGTCTGCTTCCGGCCACAGACGCAACGTGTGTGTGCTAAGGGCGATGGGCCTGCACTGCGGCGCTTAGGTTTAGACCGGCGTCGACCTCTCTGTTGAGCCTAGGTGGGGCTGCGACGTGTTGATCTTCCGCGACCGGGCATGACCCAGAAAAGTGTGTCCGGCCAAATGGGATCAAGCGTGTTGGGTTATGTGGTGCACCCCTGCAGGGAAGTTTCATCTATTCGAATAGTCGTGATCTTTGGTAACAGGACGACTTGGAGTTGTACCTTGACCTTATGACAACTAGAACCGGATACTTAATAAAACACACCCTTCCAAGTGCCAGATACAACCCGGTGGTCGCTCTCTCGTGGTTACGAGGAGGGATCGCGGGTAGGATTATGCTATCTTGAAGCTACTTGGAGGACTTGACCGCTCTCTTCTACATGTTGCAAGGCGGAGGCTGCAAGCGTAGTCTTGACGGGATTAGCTATCCCCTCTTATTCTGGCATTCTGCAGTTCAGTCCACTGATATGGCCTTTACACATATATCCATGCATATGTAGTGTAGCTCCTTGCTTGCGAGTACTTTGGATGAGTACTCACCGTTGCCTTGTTCCCCCTTTTTCCCCCTATCTCTACTCGATTGCTGCGACTAGACGATGGAGCCCAGAGCTGACGCCACCGTCGATGGCGACTACTACCCCGGAGGTGCCTACTACTACGCAGCCCCGGCGGCGACCGTGAGTAGTTAGGAGGATCCCAGGCGGGAGGCATGCTCCTCTTTCAATCTGTATCCCAGCTTTGTGCTAGCTATCTTATGGCGAGACTTGTTTAACTTATGCGTACTTCAGATATTGTTGCTTCCGCTGACTCGTCCATGATCGAGCACTTGTATTCGAGCCCTCGAGGCCCCGGCTTGTATTATGGTGCTTGTATGACTTATTTATGTTTTAGAGTTGTGTTGTGATATCTTCCGTGAGTCCTTGATCTTGATCGTACACATTTGCGTGCATGATTAGTGTACGATTGAATCGAGGGCGTCACAAGTTGGTATCGAGACGATTTGCCTGTAGGACTCCCCTTCCCAACTCCTTGGTCAAGTCGAGTCTAGACATTACAAAACTTTTACTAACATGGCTGTGTGCCTTACGGGCCCACGTCGCCATTGGGTGGTACTAGGATCTTTTACTCCTCGACCTTTACTCTGGGGCTCTGAACTCTCTTCTACTCGGGTTAAATGATTTTTACTAACTCTGACTCTAGGTTCTCGATAATACTTACCCCGGAGAGCCACTTCAGTCTGGATGATTACTTGGTGCACCGAAGGATTCTGAAGATACCTTCCGATATTCTCTTAAGACCTTGTGCCAATCGCGTTTGCAATTCCCCTTCCATCGCCAACCCTTATGGATAACTACTTGCAGTTGTTATTCTTACATTCATCGATTGGTCTTATTATTACAAGATACCCCGAAATACTCATCATTGTTTCGATAATCCTTTGAGCTTACTGCCTTGCTGTTCTTTGTCACCTGAATACCCCTACGGATAATTCTCGCACTTATCGAGTATCTGCTCATCCCCCAGTTGTTCATGTGTTTCACAATGGTCTTCGAAATACTATTTGATCCTCCAAAAATCCTTAGCAGCTTTATTGCCCTGCAAATACTTGTCTACTTGCATTATGGATGCTTCCCATATATCTGGCAATATTCACTAGTATCTTTTGACACCATCATTTTGATCCTATTGATTCAACATGTGTGCGAATGCACACAATCATCTATCAACCCTTCTAAATTATCTTTCCGGCTCAGACGTCATTTTGAACATGAGCTGGTTCTCGACCAAACTATTTGTCGTCAATTTTGCCTCTGGTATATCCAACTTATCCATCCTTGATCAGAGTGACTGCTTCTGATCCTTTGTTTTGGAAATCGAAATTCCTTTGTTATCTAAGCATCGAATTATTCCGATGTTCTATAATATGATGCCCGTGCATTCTTCTTCCTCTGGTTGAGTACCGATGCTCACATCAGATCCCTTATGGACCATCGGTTCCTTTGTTGGATTTTATCCGACAGTGTCCTTCATATTGAATAACCTTGAGAAGCTTTCCATGGGTAAATAATGCCTTTGGTAAATTGTATCATCTGCTTTTGAACAATGCTCTACTTTCGAGCTTGTATTATATACCCCGAAGTTTGTGGTATATGTTCGTAAGATGCCCTGATGGGTCGAACCTATGCCTTCCTTACTATGTGTGAACTCGGAAGTTTTCACGGGTCATACTCATCTGGTATTTCACCAGGTAAAACTTTCAACACTAATGCCATTATCGAAACGAGAGGTGAATGTAAGGTTATGCTTTGGAGAAGTGGGAGTCGACCTTGAACTTTGTGTTCATGCCCATGGACCCGAGGTGGAACTTATCATGGAAGCTTCTCGTAGTAATAATAATCCCCTTGTTATAACTTCTTCTCTTATCTATGCTTGGTCTTTTTGACCGTGGTTTCGACCATATTGTTCTTCTTTGATCCCATTTCTTGGACAAGTTTAAGTGCTTGCCTTCTGCAAATGATTTCACTTGTCCAACCTCTATCCCGCTCTACCCTTGAGTATACCCTCTGGTACCGCGAGAATATCATGGAACTACATAACTTCTTATGGGTTCTTCATCAACTGTTAATTCTCGCCGATTCCAATTTTCCTGGGTTCTGGGTTGTCGTCAACCGAGAACACTGATAAATGAATCAATTCCGCACTTCGATTCGATAACTCTAAGTATTCTTCATTGCTTATGAGTTTATTAATCTTTCAAGTCATTGCTAGCCTGTTTGGCTATATCATTGTCGTGATGATTTTAACTGTGCTACCCGGTCCTTCTTCTCGGAGCACAATTTTCGACGATGAACTAACCTTACGTCGATCCTCATCGTCATATCATTTCGCCTTGAACAACAAGCTTCGGTTCGAGTTTGTGTCGTACTTTGGTTCCAATAACCTTTCACTTCATCATTACTTTGACTTGATGTCGCCGCCGATCGATTACATCTTCATGAACTCTCGTGACAAAGGTGTCGTGATCATCAACATTACGAGCTCATCCAGGATATCAACCGAATCCATGATGAGAAATACCATCCTTGCCCTCGATGAATTGTATTATCATCGACCACTTTATTGCCTTCCCACCAACACAAGCTTGTTCATGTTTGGTGTTATACCTTGAGTTCCTTGCTATCCAGCAATTGTTCTTCTTTACCTTGGAGTATTACCATCCTTTATGTCAAGAATGTTATGAGATTTGTTCCACCTCTTGAGAATTCTTGACATAGAAATACTTCTCACCATCACCATTCTTTCTTGGTCCCCGTGTTAATTCCAACAAGTGAACGGTGTTGTTTGGATTCTTTCCTTCTAGCAGCCTTCTTTCTTTGAAGTTAATGGTCGAAAGTTCATTCTTAGGCTATTGATTATTGAATCACTATTCTGACATTGGTCGTGCAACCCAACCCATATTTCGGGCGCACCTTTCAACCAATGTTTAATTGTGTATGTTTTCCTCGAGCATACTTCCTTATATCATTTGATCTGACAAATGTTATCTCCTTGTTCACTTAATTGTGGAAATCCATCTTTAGGGAATCTCGATGAATTGCCGTTGAGTTCACCAGACACCTCCTTGTCCTCTCCTTGGTTTAATGATGACCTGTTGTTATCGGAAATCACTTCATAGTTCATTTCTCGAGAATCTTACGGTGTCATCCCGTCAAATTGTGTCGCACCTTTTCTTCTCAAGCATCCCGAGTGCAGGGTATCCTAACACCGTCGATCTGAATCTCGGTCGAGATAAGATGGTTGGAACACTTTCCAAGAGTCACAACATTGGTGCATATATGACCCGGTAAGGTGATGTCATGCCCAAAGACACCGGCCGGAGGACCCATCTGTTATAGTTTCCCTTTAGCAAGGTTATCCATTCTTCCATGAGGAAATTGTAAGACTTATTCTATAAGTTGTTCTGATGGATCCTTTTTGTTTCCAAAGTCCGATCTTCAATTGTTGACCATGTCAATGCTATCTCGAAGCATGTCTATGGTACTCCGATGTTTCAACAAGAACATTTGAAGCCCAATGCTAAACGTTTCTTGCTCAATTATCCAAACACCATTGTATGGATAATGTCATGAAAATTTCTCTCCCCTCACCTAGAGGCTTTTCTACTTAATATCATGTCATGGTTATCATGTTCTGCTTGTCCTTGGGAAGGATATACCCCTGACATATGTGTATAAACACATTTTCCATTCCATTGTTCTATTTAATCTGATGATCACCTTTTCATTTACTTTGTTGTGTTTGACCTTCTTGTGATCTATATAATCTAAGCAGTAAAGATTCACTGCTTATGTAAATACCTCGGTGTACAACTTTGTCAGTAAGACCCCGTTACTTTTGTTGATGACATTTCGGTAACCACCGATGGACGAGAACTTTGCCTACTGGTCCGCCTCGTTCAACGAGCAGGAAAATGGTTCTCTTCGTCCCTCGCCCTTCGTACCAATGTTGTGGTCGACATAATTGGCAGACTAACCTCTGACATGCCTTGCTTACATGTCCATGCAAGATGTCGCTGCCCCTCTTACTTTAACCCACATGGTGGGCCCATAACCCACATGTCCACTGGATCAAAACCTGACTCTCCTGTACACCTTGTTGACAAAGTTATCCCTTACTCTTGGTTTCGTGTGTAAGTCATGAGCCACCTTCCTAGTGCTCTATTCTGGTATCAGACGCAATACTTACTCTCGCTACTCTGAACCCCTTTCTCACTCTGGTTCGGACTTGAGCAACTATCTATCCGCTTGGAACCTCTTATTGTACCTTCGTACCTTACTCTCGAGGTATTTTATATATTCAACTCGAGAGATAATATTATGCTCATTCATGGGTTAACCCTGATTGTTTCCCTCATAAGCATTATGTCGTAGCGAGCTGCCCTTACCTAATTGTAAGGGCACGTTGGAGTTCCCAAGAAAAGGACGAATTCACCATGATGACACAAGCGAGTAATGAATACGCCAATGTAAGGGATCGACCTCTTCGAGAAGAGCAACCAAGGCCGAGAAGATCCGTTAGAATTTCGTAACAGATCCCTTCCCCTTACTCCGCTCCTAAATCTCGGGACGAGATTTCTTGTAGTGGAGGAGAATTGTGACGCCCGGATAGTTAGGCTACAGTAAAACCCTGCTAATGATGCCATGCCACCCTTGTCACTGTTGCTAAACGCATGTTAGATCGAAACGTTTCAAAATCAAATTTGGATTTAGGCAAACAATAAAGTTTTTAAATATTAAAACTAAAATGTTCAATAAATATTAGATAAGTCGAGGCTATGATAAAATTGTAAACAACATTATTGAAATTTGATAAGTGACTTAAACAACCTCAAGCAGTGGCTGAAAACATTATTTAATAACCTTTTATTAATATAAAATAAATATGAAATGATATTTACCCCAAACTAGTTTTTGGTGGTAGGATATATTGTCTTTGTGATTTGTGGTCCAGCTCTCATATTTTACCAAACTCATTTGGTGCCCAAACAATTAGCAAAAACAGAAAAGAAAATAAAGAAAAAGGAAAAGAATAAAACAGAAAACAAAACTTACAAAAAAAAGAAGAAACCTCCCCCCTCACTGGTCGTGGCTCACTGGCCTCTAACGCCAGCCAGCCCAACCGCCCCATCGCCCCATCGCCCCACCTTATCGCCAGGGCGACTGAACCCTAGCGGTTCACCCCCCCCCCCACTACCCCACTCGTTCCCCCCCCCCCACACGCACCTCGCGCCCCTCCTCTGCCTCCCCCGATCTGGATCGGCATTGGCGCCTCAGCCTCGCCCACCACGATCGATCCGCCCGTCATCCCTGCTCCGTCAGGCCGCCACCCGGCACCGAAGGCCGCCCACTCCACGGCCTCCTCAGCGCGGCTCCTCTTCCTCCGCACCTCTGCTTCATCCTCGCGCCTGCCGGCCCGTCCTCCCACCGGACCTCGTCGGCAAGGCCCCGCCGGCCCCGCCCCAAGTGGATCTGGATCCGGGGCAACCGATGCCCCGACCTGTCGCGCGCCATCGCCCCACCACCCCCGACGCCGACATCCCGGAGCGCCTTCGCCGGACCTCCCGCCACCGCTTCCTCCACCGCATCGCCCCCGCCTCCTCCTCAACCCCCACTGCCACTCCCCTACTCCCCGTGAGCCTCTCCCTCCTCCTACTATGGGCATCGCGCCCGCGCCCTCGACTCCATCGTGTTGGCCTTGGCATGAGCACGTCCCATGAGCACTGGTCGCGCCTGTGGATCGCGGCTGCCTTGTATGCCCCCCCCCTCATTCTTGTGGCTGCTCCACCCGTCCACAGCCACCGGCCTGAGCCGCCCGCATCACCACAGCCTCGCTGTAGCCTCTCTGCCACGTCCGGCGCGGTCGGCCTGCCCGTCCCTCGCCGTGGCACCGTTGGCATGACGATCCGGGCCTTCGCGCCAGCGCCAGGTCGGCGGATGCACCCACACCCGGTAGCTGTTTACCCCCTGTGCCATTGACAACAGGGCCCCACGCCCAGAGAACAAAATAATAATAATAATTAAGATTAATAATAATAATAATAATAACGAAATTAAATTAATTAATTAAGATAATTAATTAACTTAATTAATCATGTTCACTAATCTAATTAACATTAGCGATTTGATTAGATAAACAGAGTATGACACCTGGGTCCCACCTGTCAGCTTGACCTGGTCAGCAGTCAACCTAATTGACTGCTGACTGGACCTTTGACTGAGTCAACTAGCAGGTTGTGTGGCACAATGTTGTGTACACTTTCTGTGTACACCTAGCATTTAACATTAAGTGATTTTCGGATTAAATTAATTAATAGTAATTTCAGAAATGTTTAAATCTTTGAAAATTAATATAAAATAATCCGTAACTCGGATGAAAAAACTTTGTACATGAAAGTTGCTCAGAACGACGAGACGAATCCGGATACGCAGCCCGTTCGTCCGCCACGCGTCCCTAGCATAGTGAACCTGCAACATTTCACCTCCGGTTCATCTGTCCGAAAACACGGAACACTGGGGATACTTTCCCGGATGTTTCCCCCTTCACCGGTATCACCTATCCCTACGTTAGGTCACCCTAGAACAACGTATTGCCGCGTCTTGCTTTGTGTTACATTTGATTGCTCTGTTATTTATTGTGTTCCCCCTCCGTTACTCCTTTCCGGTGAACTCGAGACCTTGTTGATGCCACCGAGTACGACTACATCGACGACGAACCCTTCTCTTGCCCGAGCAACCAGGCAAGCCCCCTTTGATCACGGATATCGCCTACTCTTCTCTATACTGCTTGCATTAGAGTAGTGTAGCATGTTACTGCTTTCGATTAATCCTATACCGCTGCATAGCTCCTTGCTACTACCGTTGTTACCTTTTACCGCTATCCCATTGGTTAGTATAGGATGCTAGTGTTCCATCGGTGGCCCTACATTCTTGTCCGTACGCCATGCTATATTATCGGGCTGTGATCACTTGGGAGGTGATCACGGAAATATACTATATACTTTACTCTATTACATTACCCGTGGTACTGCTCGGAGATGGGGCCGAAAGGACGGTGGCTCCATCCCGGTAGAGGTGGGCCTGGGTTCCCGACGGCCCCGATCGTTACTTTGTGGCGGAGCTGACAGTGGCAGGTTGAGACTACTGGGTGAGAGGTGGGCCTGCCCCGGTCGGTGTTCGCGGATACTTAACACGCTTAACGAGATCTTGGTATTTGATCTGAGTCTGGCCATTTGGTCTATACGCACTAACCATCTACGTGGGAGTAGTTATGGGTATCCCGGCGTCGTGGTATCAGCCGAAGCACTTCGTGATGTCAGCGACTGAGTGGCGCGCGCCGGATTGGACGGGAACGCCTGTAGGCTAGGTCTGCTTCCGGTACGCAACATGCAGGTGTGCTAAGGGCGATGGGCCCAGACCCCTGTGCGCTTAGGTTTAGACCGGCGTGCTGACCTCTCTGTTGAGCCTAGGTGGGGCTGCGACGTGTTGATCTTCCGCGGCCGGGCATGACCCAGAAAAGTGTGTCCGGCCAAATGGGATCAAGCGTGTTGGGTTATGTGGTGCACCCCTGCAGGGAAGTTTAATCTATTGAATAGCCGTGATCTTGGTAACAGGACGAATTGGAGTTGTACCTTGACCTTATGACAACTAGAACCGGATACTTAATAAAACACACCCTTCCAAGTGCGGATACAACCCGGTGGTCGCTCTCTCGTGGTTACGAGGAGGGATCGCGGGTAGGATTATGCTATGCGAAGCTACTTGGAGGACTTCACCGCTCTCTTCTACATGTTGCAAGACGGAGGCTGCGAGCGTAGTCTTCGGCTGTGATTAGCTATCCCCTCTTATTACGGCATTCTGCGATTCAGTCCACTGATATGGCCTTTACACATATATCCATGCATATGTAGTGTAGCTCCTTGCTTTAAGTAGTACTTTGGATGAGTACTCACCGTTGCCTTGTTCCCCTTTTTCCCCTATCTCTACTCGATTGCTGCGACTAGACGATGGAGCCCAGAGCGAGACGCCACCGTCGATGGCGACTACTACTACCGGAGGTGCCTACTACTACGTGCAGCCCGGCCGACGACCGCACTGTGAGTAGTTAGGAGGATCCTGTGCAGGAGGCCCGCGCCTCTTTCGATCTATATCCCGGTTTGTGCTAGCCATCTTATGAGACTTGTTTAACTTATGTACGTACTCGAGATATTGTTGCTTCCGCTGATTCGTCTATGATCGAGCACTTGTATTTGAGCCCTCGAGGCCCCTGGCTTGTATTATGATGCTTGTATGACTTATTTATGTTTTAGAGTTGTGTTGTGATATCTTCCCGTGAGTCCTTGATCTTGATCGTACACATTTGCGTGCATGATTAGTGTACGATTGAACCGAGGGCGTCACAGGGAATCCTACTAGGACTTGGGAGTCCTAGTACGACTCCCTACACTTGGCGCGCCCCTAGGAGGGCCGGCCTCTCTCCCTCCCTCCTTTATATACGTGGGGAGGGGGCACCCCAAAGACACACCAAAGTTTCTCTTAGCCGTGTGCGGTGCCCCCTCCACAGTTACACACCTCGGTCATATAGTCGTAGTGCTTAGGTGAAGCCCTGTGCCGGTAACTTCATCATCACCGTCGCCACACCGTCGTGCTCATGAAACTGTCCCTCGTCCTCAACTGGATCAAGAGCTCGAGGGACACCATCGAGCTAAACATGTGCTGAACGCGGAGGTGCCATAAGTGCTTGGATCGGTTGGATCGCGAAGACGTTCGACTACATCCACCGCATTACTAAACGCTTTCGCTTACAGTCTACGAGGGTACATGGACACACTCTCCCCTTTTGTTGCTATGTATCTCCTAGATAGATCTTGCGTGATCGTAGGAATTTTTTTGAAATTACTGTGTTTCCTAACAGTGGCATCCGAGCCAGGGCTATGCGTAGATGTTATATGCACGAGTAGAACACAAAGAGTTGTGGGCGATAATAGTCATACTGCTTACCAGCAACGTCTTACTTTGATTCGGCAGTATTGTTGGATGAAGCGACCCGGACCGACATTACATGACCGCGTTCATGAGACTGGTTCTACCGACATGCTTCGCACACAGGTGGCTAGTGGGTGTCAGTTTCGCCAACTTTAGTTGAATCAAGTTTGACTACGCCCGGTCCTTGTTGAAGGTTAAAACAACACACTTGACGAAAAATCGTTGTGGTTTTGATGCGTAGGTAAGAATGGTTCTTGCTAGAAGCCCGTAGCAGCCACGTAAAACTTGCAACAACAAATTAGAGGACGTCTAACTTGTTTTTGCAGGGCATGTTGTGATGTGGTATGGTCAAGGCATGATGAGATATAAATTGTTGTATGAGATGATCATGTTTTGTAACCGTTATCGGCAACTGGCAGGAGCCTTATGGTTGTTGCTTTATTGTATGAAATGCAATCACCATGCAATTGCTTTACTTTATCACTAAGCGGTAGCGATAGTCGTAGAGGCAATAGTTGGCGAGACGACAACGATGCTACGATGGAGATCAAGGTGTCAAGCCGGTGACGATGGAGATCATGACGGTGCTTTGGAGATGCAGATCAAAGGCACAAGATGATGATGGCCATATCATGTCACATATTTTGATTGCATGTGATGTTTATCTTTTATGCATCTTATTTTGCTTAGTTCAGCGGTAGCATTATAAGATGATCCCTCACTAAATTTCAAGGTATAAGTATTCTCCCTAAGTATGCACCGCTATGCGACAGTTAAATGTCGTGTCGAGACACCACGCCGATGATCGGGTGTGACAAGCTTCACGTTCAAATACAACGGGTGCAAGCCAGTTTTGCACACGCAGAATACTCGGGTTAAACTTGACGAGCCTAGCATATGCAGATATGGCCTCGGAAAACTGGAGACCGAAAGGTCGAGCGTGAATCATATGGTAGATATGATCAACATAGAGATGTTCACCATTGAAAACTACTCCATCTCACGTGATGATCGGACATGGTTTAGTTGATTTGGATCACGTGATCATTTAGATGACTCGAGGGATGTCTATCTAAGTGGGAGTTCTTAAGTAATATGATTGATTGAACTTTAATTTATCATGAACTTAGTCCTGATAGTATTTTCATATCTATGTTGTAGATCAATAGCTCGCGTATAGCTCCCCTGTTTTATTTTTGATATGTTCCTAGATAAAACTAAGTTGAAAGATGATAGTAGAAATGATGCAGACTAGGTCCGTGATCTGAGGATTATCCTCATTGCTGCACAGAAGAATTATGTCCTTGATGCACCGCTAGGTGACAGACTTATTGCAGGAGTATATGCAAACGTTATGAATGTTTGGCAAGCTCGATATGATGACTACTTGATAGTTTAGTACACCATGCTTTACGGCTTAAAACCAGGACTTCAAAAACATTTTGAACGTCATGGAGCATATGAGATGTTCCAAGAGTTGAAATTAGTATTTCAGACTAATGCCCGTGTCGAGAGGTATGAGACCTCTGACAGTACTTTGCCTACAAGATGGAGGAGAATAGCTCAACTAGTGAGCATGTGCTCAGATTGTCTGGGTACTACAATCGGTTGAATCAAGTGGGAGTTAATCTTCCAGATAATATAGTGATTGATACTGTTCTCTAGTCACTATCACCAAGCTACTAGAACTTCGTGATGAACTATAATATGCAAGGGATGATGAAAAATATTCCCGAGCTCTTCGCGATGCTGAAATCGGCGAAGGTAGAAATCAAGAAAAAGCATCAAGTGTTGATGGTTGACAAGACCACTAGTTTCAAGTAAAAGGGCAAAGGAAAAGAAAGGGAACTTCAAGAAGAATGGCAAGCAAGTTGCCACTCCCATGAAGAAACCCAAAGCTGGACCCAAGCCTGAAACTGAGTGCTTGTACTGCAAAGGAAATGGTCACTGGAAGTGGAACTACCCTAGATACTTAGTGGATAAGAAGGATGCAAAGTGAACAAAGCTATATTTGATATACATGTTATTGATGTGTACTTTACTAGTGTTTATAGCAACCCCTCGGTATTTGATACTGGTTCAGTTGCTAGGAGTAGTAACACGGAAACAGGAGTTGTAAGATGAACAGAGACTAGTTAAGGACGAGGTGATGATGTGTATTGGAAATGATTACAAGGTTGATAAGATCACCATCGCACACTCATTTTACCTTCAAGATTAGTGTTGAACCTAAAATAAATGTTATTTGGTGTTTGCGTTGAGCATGAATATGTTTGGATCATGTTTATTGCAATACGGTTATTCATTTAAGTCAAAGAATAATTGTTGTTCTGTTTACATGAATAAACCTTCTATGGTCATACACTTAATATAAATGGTTTATTGAATCTCGATCGTAGTGATACACATATTCATAATATTGAAGCCAAATGATGCAAGGTTAATAATGATAGTGCAACTTATTTGTGGCACTGTCGTTTAGGTCATATTGGTGTAAAGCGCATGAAGAAACTCCATGCTGATGGGCTTTTGGAAACACTTGATGCTTGCGAACCATGCCTCATGGGCAAGATGACCAAGACTTCATTCTCCGGAACAATGGAGCGAGCAACTGACTTTTTTTGGAAATAATGCATACTGATGTATGCGGTCCGATGAGTGTTGAAGCTCACGGCGGGTATCGTTATTTTCTGACCTTCACAGATGATTTGAGCAGATATGAGTATATCTACTTGATGAAACATAAGTCTGAAACATTTGAAAAGTTCAAAGAAATTCACAATGAAGTGGAAAATCATCGTAACAAGAAAATAAAGTTTCTATGATCTGATCGCGGAGGTGAATATTTGAGTTACGAGTTTGGTCTTTGTTTGAAACAATGTGGAATAGTTTCGCAACTGACGCCACCTGGAACACCACAGCGTAATGGTGTGTCTGAACGTCGTAACCGTACTTTATTGGATATGGTGCGATCTATGATGTCTCTTACCGATTTACCACTATCGTTCTGGGATTATGCATTAGAGACAGCTGCATTCACGTTAAATAGGGCACCATCTGAATCCGTTGAGACGACATTGTATGAACTGTGGTTTAGCAAGAAACCTAAGTTGTCGTTTCTTAAAGTTTGGGGCTGCGATGCTTATGTGAAAAAGCTACAACCCGATAAGCTCAAACCCAAATCGGAGAAATGCGTCTTCATAGGATACCCAAAGGATACTGTTGGGTACACCTTCTATCACAGACCCGAAGGCAAGATATTCGTTGCTAAGAATGGATCCTTTCTAGAGAAGGAGTTTCTCTCGCAAGAAGTGAGTGGGAGGAAAGTAGAACTCGATGAGGTAATTGTACCTTCTCCCCAATTGGAAAGTAGTTCATCACAAAAATCAGTTCCAGTGATGCCTACACCAATTAGTGAGGAAGTTAATGATGATGATCATGAAACTTCAGATAAAGTTGCTACCGAACCTCGTAGGTCAACCAAAGTACGTTCTGCACCCGAGTAGTACGGGAATCCTATTCTGGAAGTCATGTTACTAGATCCTGACGAACCTACGAACTATGAGGAAGCAATGATGAGCCCAGATTCCACGAAATGGCTCGAAGCCATGAAATCTGAGATGGGATCCATGTATGAGAACAAAGTATGTACTTTGGTGGACTTGTCTGATGATCGGCAAGCCATTGAGAAGAAATGGATCTTCAAGAGGAAGACGGACGCGATAGTGGTGTTACTATCTACAAAGCTAGACTTGTCGGAAAAAGGTTTTTGACAAGTTCAAGGTGTTGACTACGATGAGATTTTCTCACTCGTATCGATGCTTAAGTCTGTCCGAATCATGTTCGCAATTGCCACATTTTATGAAATCTGGCAAATGGATATCAAAACTACATTCCTTAATGGATTTATTAAAGAAGAGTTGTATATGATGCAACTAGAAGGTTTTGTCAATCCTAAAGGTGCTAACAAAATGTGCAAGCTCCAGCGATCCATCTATGGACTGGTGCAAGCATCTCGGAGTTGGAATATACGCTTTGATGAGTTGATCAAAGCATATAGTTTTATACAAGACTTACGGTGAAGCCTGTATTTACAAGAAAGTGAGTGGGAGCACTACAGCCTTTCCAATAAGTATATGTGAATGACATATTGTTGATCGGAAATGATGTAGAATTTTCTGAAAAGCATAAAGGAGTGTTTGAAAAGAGTATTTCAAAGAAAGACCTCGGTGAAGCTGCTTAGATATTGAGCATCAAGATCTATAGAGATAGATCAAGAATCTTGATAAGTTTTTTCAATGAGTACATACCTTGATAAGATTTTGAAGGAGTTCAGAATGGATCAATCAAAGAAGGAGTTTTGCCTGAGTTGTAAGGTATGAAGTTGAGTAAGACTCAAAGCCCGACTACGACAGAAAATAGAAAGAGAATGAAAGTCATTCCCTATGCCTTAGTCATAGGTTCTATAAAGTATGCTATGCTGTATACCAGACCTATTGTGTACCTCACCATGAGTTTGGCAAAGGATTACAATAGTGATCCAGGAGTAGATCACTGAATAGCGGTCAAAATTATCCTTAGAGGACTAAGGAAATATTTCTCGGTTATGGAGGTGATAAAGAGTTCATCGTAAAGCATTACGTCGATGCAAGCTTTGACACCGATCTGGATGACTCTGAGTCTCGATCTAGATACATATTACAAGTGGGAGTAATTAGCTAGAGTAGCTCCGTGCAGAGCATTGTAGACATAGAAATTTGCAAAATACATACAGATCTGAATGTTACAGACCCGTATACTAAAATTTATCTCACAAGCAAAACATGATCACACCTTAGTGCTCTTGGGTGTTAATCACATAGCGATGTGAACTAGATTATTGACTCTAGTAAACCCTTTGAGTATTGGTCATATGGCGATGTGAACTATGGGTGTTAATCACATGGTGATGTGAACTATTGGTGTTAAATCACATGGCGATGTGAACTAGATTATTGACTCTAGTGCAAGTGGGAGACTGAAGGAAATATGCCCTAGAGGCAATAATAAAGTTATTATTTTATTTCCTTATATCATGATAAATGTTTATTATTCATGCTAGAACTGTATTAAACGGAAACTTGATACATGTGTAAATACATAGACAAAACAAAGTGTCCCTAGTATGCCTCTACTAGACTAGCTCGTTAATTAAAGATGGTTAAGTTTTCTAGCCATATACATGTGTTGTCATTTGATGAACGGTACCACATCATTAGATAATGATGTGATGGACAAGACCCATCCGTTAGTTTAGCATTATGATCGTTTAGTTTATTGCTATTGCTTTCTTCATGAATTATACATGTTCCTCTGACTATGAGATTATGCAACTCCCAAATACCGGAGGAACACCTTGTGTGCTATCAAATGTCACAACGTAACTGGGTGATTATAAAGATGCTCTACAGGTGTCTCCGAAGATGTTTGTTCGGTTGGCATAGATCAAGATTAGGATTTGTCACTCCGTGTATCGGAGAGGTATCTCTGGGCCCTCTCTGTAATGCATATCACTATAAGCCTTGCAAGCAATGTGACTAATGAGTTAGTTGTGGGATGATGCATTACGGAACGATTAAAGAGACTTGCCGGTAACGAGATTGAACTAGGTATGATGATACCGACGATCGAATCTCGGGCAAGTAACATACCGATGACAAAGGGAATGACATATGTTGTTATTGTTGGGGAACGTAGCAGAAATTCAAAATTTTCCTACGCGTCACCAAGATCTATCTATGGAGAAACCAGCAACGAGGGGAAGGAGAGTGCATCTACATACCCTTGTAGATCGCTAAGCGGAAGCGTTCAAGAGAACGGGGTTGAAGGAGTCGTACTCGTCGTGATCCAAATCACCGGAGATCCTAGTGCGAGCAGACGGCACCTCCGTGTTCAACACACGTACAGCCCGGTGACGTCTCCCACGCCTTGATCCAGCAAGGAGAGAGGGAGAGGTTGAGGAAGACTCCATCCAGCAGTAGCACAACGGCATGATGGTGGTGGAGGAGCGTGGCAATCCTGCAGGGCTTCGCCAAGCACCGCGGGAGAGGAGAAGGGAGAGAGGTAGGGCTGCGCCAAGAGGGAGAAGTTCTCATGTCTTGGCAGCCCTCAAGACCTAAACTATATATAGGGGAGAGGGAGGGGGTGCGCCCCCTCTAGGGTTTCCACCCCAAGGGGTGCGGCAGCCCCCAATCCCATCTATGGGTGGCGGCCAAGGGGGGAAGAGGGGGAAACTTGCCCCCCAAGCTAGGTGGGGCGCCTCCCAAACCCTAGGCGCCTTGGGCCCTTGTGGGGGGGCGCACCAGCCCACCTGGGGCTGGTTCCCTCCCAAACTTGGCCCATGCAGCCCTCCGGGGCCGGTGGCCCCACTTGGTGGACCCCCGGGACCCTCCCGGTGGTCCCGGTACGTTACCGATAAAACCCAAAACTTTTCCGGTGACCAAAACAGGACTTCCATATATAAATCTTTACCTCCGGAACATTCCTAACTCCTCATGACGTCCGGGATCTCATCCGGGACTCCGAACAACATTCGGTAACCACATACAAACTTCCTTTATAACCCTAGCGTCATCGAACCTTAAGTGTGTAGACCCTACGGGTTCGGGAACCATGCAGACATGACCGAGGCGTTCTCCGGTCAATAACCAACAGCGGGATCTGGATACCCATGTTGGTTCCCACATGTTCCACGATGATCTCATCGGATGAACCACGATGTCAAGGACTCAATCGATCCCGTATACAATTCCCTTTGTCTAGCGGTATTGCACTTGCCCGAGATTCGATCGTCGGTATCCCGATACCTTGTTCAATCTCGTTACCGCAAGTCTCTTTACTCGTTCCGTAACACATCATCCTGTGATCAACCCCTTGGTCACATTGTGCACATTATGATGATGTCCTACCGAGTGGGCCCAGAGATACCTCTCCGTTTACATCGGAGTGACAAATCCAGCCTCGATTCGTGCCAACCCAATGACACTTTCGGAGATACATGTAGTGCACCTTTATAGCCACCCGATTGCCAGTGACGTTTGGTACACCCAAAGCATTCCTACGGCATCCGGAGTTGCACAATCTCATGGTCTAAGGAAATGATACTTGACATTAGAAAAGCTTTAGCATACGAACTACGATCTTTGTGCTAGGCTTAGGATTGGGTCTTGTCCATCACATCATTCTCCTAATGATGTGATCCCGTTATCAACGACATCCAATGTCCATGGTCAGGAAACCGTAACCATCTATTGATCAACGAGCTAGTCAACTAAAGGCTTACTAGGGACATGGTGTTGTCTATGTACCCACACATGTATCTGAGTTTCCTATCAATACAATTATAGCATGGATAATAAACGATTATCATGAACAAGGAAATATTATAATAACTAATTTATTATTGCCTCTAGGGCATATTTCCAACAGTTATGCGGTTTGACCGATAAAGATCTTCGTAGAATATGTAGGAGCCAATATGAGCATCCAGGTTCCGCTATTGGTTATTGACCGGAGATGTGTCTCGGTCATGTCTACATGTTTCTCGAACCCGTAGGGTCCGCACGCTTAACCTTCGATGACGATTTGTATTATGAGTTATGTGATTTGATGGCCGAAGTTTGTTCGGAGTCCCGGATGAGATCACGGGCGTGAAGAGGAGTCTCAAAATGGTCGAGAGGTAAAGATTCATATATTGGAAGGCTATATTTGGACATCAGAATGGTTCCGAGTGATTCTGGTATTTTTCGTAGTACCGGAGAATTACGGGAATTCGCCGAGGGAAGTTAATGGGCCTTATTGGGCTTTATTGGAGAGAGGGAAGAAGGGCCGAGGTGGCACACGCCTCCCCCCTGCCCAAACCGAATTGGACAAGGGGTGGGGGCGCAGCTCCCCCCTTTGCTTCTCCCTCTCCCTCCTTTCCTTCTTTCCCACTCCGAAAAGGAAAGGGAATCCTACTAGGACTTGGGAGTCCTAGTACGACTCCCTACACTTGGCGCGCCCCTAGGAGGGCCGGCCTCTCTCCCTCCCTCCTTTATATACGTGGGGAGGGGGCACCCCAAAGACACACTAAAGTTTCTCTTAGCCATGTGCGGTGCCCCCCTCCACAGTTACACACCTCGGTCATATCGTCGTAGTGCTTAGGCGAAGCCCTACACCGGTAACTTCATCATCACCATCGCCATGCCGTCGTGCTGACGAAACTCTCCCTCGTCCTCAACTGGATCAAGAGCTTGAGGGACGTCATCGAGCTGAACGTGTGCTGAACGCGGAGGTGTCGTACGTTCGGTGCTTGGATCGGTTGGATCGCGAAGACGTTCGACTACATCAACTGTGTTACTAAATGCTTCCGCTTTCGGTATACGAAGGTACGTGGACACACTCTCCCCTCTCGTTGCTATGCATCTCCTAGATAGATCTTGCGTGATCGTAGGTATTTTTTTGAAATTACTGTGTTTCCTAACACTGGCCCCCTCCTCCTTGCAGCTGCTGTTGGGGAGGCGCGGGTGGCGACAACGGGTAACACCAGCCTGGAGAATCCATCGACGGGGCGGGTGGAGTATGGCCAGCAGCCATTGGCGGGGCCGGCTGCATGTGGTGAAGGGAGCCGGCGCGTCTGTGTACATGTAGCCGAAGAGAGACGACGCGGCAGAAGACGTCGCAGCGGCGGCGTCTGGGGGAGGAGTCACGGCGGCGGCCAGGGAGGAGTGGCGGCGTGTGGTGGGGATGGGCGGCGGCGGCACGGGCGGCGGCGGCTACGGATGGCGGGCGGCCGGAGAAGACGGGTTGGCAGAGGGCAGCGGCGATGGGGATGAGCGGCGGCGGCGGCGGGAGGATAGAGCGCGGCGGCGGCAGCAAGGACTTGCGGCGGCGGCGGCGCACAGAGGATAGGACCTACGGCGGCGGCGGCGGCCGGAGAGAACCGGCGGCGGCGGCGGCTAGCTAGGGTTAGGATCGACTTGCGATTGATACCATGTAGCGAGATGTTTTGCAATATAATAATCGTTGTATTGATGGGGTGCTGGTGCACGTATATATAAATACAGGATAGGCCTTAACCTCAACTATACACAACTAGAAGATGAGCCACAACACGTAATACATGCAACACAAAGTACAACTCTAACATGAGGTATCGTCGAATTGTTGGCAACGAATGGCATATGTTCCACCTACCAATATCGATCACAAAGGCCGAATGAAGCCTTTGGGACAAGGAAGCGAATCCTTGCCTCCTTGGTGTGCACAACTCACGTCATGTGATCCCTCAAAAAAAAAAAACTCACGTCATGTGTGTTGTGTCTTATGCTCCACGCGCTCCTTTTGATCATGTTTGCCTTCCTCGCCAACCAAATCAATATCTCCTCATTTCATTCTAGCCTTGTTCCAGTCCAGTGATACTGTATCATTGTGGGGCGGAACATATGTCCTCTTCTCGTCTTCATTTTCCGAGTACCTATTCGTTCCACTGCGATGACCGAGTTAGCGCCGTCCAACCATGAGCTCGTGCAACCGCCCCGCGAGTGGGAGCTCGCAATGTCTCTCAAGTTCAACCGGTTGTCCTTGAGATGCAATATTTGGCCAAGCTCCTCTTTGCAAGAATGTGTTAACTAGTGGGATGGAGTGACACTGTTCCTTCTGTCAAACTACATGCGCCTGAAATTCTCACCAAGTTACTAATTACAAAGGCTATAGATTTCATGGCGAGCCGATTGTCACTGGCTTGCTCAAGACGAGAGGAACATAGAACCGTAGGCCGTAGCCATGCAAGTTTTTCGAAAAGGAGGACTCTCCAACCTCTGCATCAGAACGATGCATATGGCTACATTTATAAATAAATAAAGTAGTTTAACAAGGTCTCGCAGTCTGTAAAAGAAATAAAGGCCGGCTCACAAAGAGCTACAAAAACAAAGAAGGCCAAAAAGCCACAACCGGCTGGCATAAAATAGATAGGTAAACTAATCGCCTATCCTATTACATGACCGCCCATCCAAACCAGTTGAAGATATCCCGCGGTACCATCTCCCACCGGACAGATCCAGTAACCAAATGCTCCCTGGCCTCCGTCGGAGTGAGTAAGGACCACATACGGATTAGCGCAGTAGTCCGGAATAAAACCTGCAAAAAATGAATAGTTGTTGTTCTGTTAAAAGCCAAATCATTTCTGCAGTTTCAAATTGCCCATAACAACGCACATGCTCCTACGCGAATTTGTCTAGCTGTTTTGGACACTATCCCAACAAGCCACGTTTCAAATAACGACCTGACCGAATTCGGAGGAGTAATGTTAAAGGCAATTTGCACCGAGCGCCACAACACCCTCGCCAACAGGCAATCAAAGAAAAGGTGCTGGATAGATTCATCCTGTTCACTAAAACTACACCTAGTAGAGCCTGTCCAGTCACTACTAGGAAAAGGCATATGCTAGTGGCGCACCAGTTTTGCCTACTAATGGCGCACCACTGGTGCGCCACTAGCATCACGCCTTTAGAATTAAATTCTAATGGCACACCACTGGTGCGCCATTAGTATCTGGTGTTCTAATGGCGCACTACGTGGTGCGCCATTAGTATAGCTCAGAGTGCGCCATTAGTATGCCTCCCAGGGGGCCATATGTACCCATGTGCTTTGGCATACTAATGGCGCACCAGTGGGTGATGCGCCATTAGTGTAATTATCACAGTGCGCCATTAGTGTCTTCTGTGGTGCGCCACTAGTATGAATATTAGGGATTTTTTTTCTTTTCTGATATTTTCATAGGTTACAAAATATATTATTGGAGAGAATTTAGACAACAGCACACAGCAACAGCAGATTCATCGAATACAATAGAAGATTAGTCTCCGAATACAATTCATCATATTAGTCTCCGAATTCAAAAGACCGAACAAAGATAGAACACTACAAGTCTCGAGACCGCGAGTAGCGAGTTTGTCTTCACATTACAAGTCGATATCGATCATCTAAACTACCATCACATAGAAGAGAGCTGCGGTCATCACGATGAGCATCATCGCGATGAAACTGGTCTTCATCCGGTTCCTCCAACGCTCCCTCCTCTCTCCCGCTAGATAGCGGGCGTATCTAGATTCCGCATCCGCCCTAGTGGTGTACCCTTTGTAACTGTTACCGCTGAAACGGTGAACCTGTCTCCGACACTAATGGCGCACCAGCACATGGTGCGCCACTGCTATATAGTAGTGGCGCACCACATGACAGGTGCGCCATTAGTGTCCATTCCATCTATAGCCCTTTTCCTAGTAGTGAGTTGCGCTTAACCAAATTATCTTTCGTTAAGATGACTTGTTTATGTACAAACCACATAAATACTTTGCTTTTCAGAGGAACATTAACTTTCCAA
This sequence comes from Aegilops bicornis, assembly GCA_021605145.1. Taxonomy (NCBI): domain Eukaryota; kingdom Viridiplantae; phylum Streptophyta; class Magnoliopsida; order Poales; family Poaceae; genus Aegilops; species Aegilops bicornis. The sequence continues at coordinate 618,172,352 of CM038669.1, read as the reverse complement.
ACATGTTTGAAACTAGGAATAACACTAGAATTGATGACATCAATGTACATCGACTTGAATGTGAATTCACCAGATCTAGTAAGCTTCCAACACAACTGATCGGGCTGATGAGTGAGCTGAACCTCCATCAGTCTACTCACCAGATGAATCCAAGCTTCCCATTGGTCACCAACAAGCACCCTCCTAAACTGAATATTAAGGGGAGTGGACTGCAAACTCGTTGCAACCAAAGCATCACGTCGCTGCACAATATGATACAACGACGGATACTGAAGCGCCAACGGCGTTTCTCCCAGCCAAGTATCCTCCCAGAAGCGAGTGTTATTGCCATCACCGACAATAAACTTTGTTCTATTAAAGAAAGTAGCTTTGACTCTCATTAGTCCCTTCCAAAATGGCAAGTCAGTCGGTCTGACTGTCACCTGCGACAAAGTCTTAGAGTGCAGATACTTGTTACGAAGAATCTACGCCCAAGTTGCCTCAGTCTCAGCTGCTAACTTATATAGCCACTTACTGAGAAGGCATCTGTTCTTGACTTCGAGATTCTCAACACCAAGACCCCCTTGGTCTTTTGGTCGGCGGATGACATCCCATTTGGCTAAACGGTACTTTCTCTTAAGTTCATCACTCTGCCAGAAGAAACGGGACCGATAGAAGTCCAGCCTTTTCCTAACTCCAACTGGTACTTCAAAGAAGGACAAAAGAAACATAGGCATACTCGTGAGCACCGAATTAATGAGAATCAATCGGCCTCCATACGACATGAGTTTGCTCAGCAGCTCAGTTTCTTCTCAAATCGATCCTCGATACACTTCCATTCGCTGTTTGTCAACTTACGATGGTGAATGGGGATACAGGTAAGTAAACGGAAGTGCTCCCAATTCGCAACCAAACAATTGCTTATATGCATCTTGTTCCTCTTTGGCTCTACCAAAACAGAACAACTCGCTTTTATGAAAGTTAATCTTCAGACCGGTCAAATGCTCGAAAAGGCACAACACCAGCTTCATATTTCTCGCTTTTGTCAAGTCGTGCTCCATAAAGATGATTGTATCATCGGCATACTGCAAGATGGACACACCACCATCAATTAGATGAGGCACCAAGCCACCCACTTGCCCGGCCTCCTTTGTCCTACCTATCAAGATTGCCAACATGTCAACGACAATGTTGAACAAAATAGGAGACATTGGATCACCTTGTCTCAGGCCCTTGTGTGTCTAGAAATAATGACCTATATCGTCATTCACTTTAATTTCAACACTCCCTTTTTTCGTGAAAGATTCAACTTGGCGTCGCCAAGCTTCATCAAAAACCTTCATGCGTAGTGCCTGTTGAAGGAACGACCATTTGACTTTATCGTACGCTTTCTCGAAATCCACCTTAAAAACAACTCTATCAAGTTTTTTCGTGTGAATCTTATGGAGCGTTTCATGTAGGACCACAACCCCTTCGAGGATGTTTCTGTCCGGCATGAAAGCAGTTTGAGTAGGCTGCACCATAGTATGCGCAATCTGTGTGAGCCTATTCATCCCGACCTTGGTAAAAATTTTGAAACTAACATTAAGAAGACAGATAGGCCAGAATTGCTCAATCCTCACTGCCTCTGTCTTCTTGGAAAGAAGGATTATCGTTTCAAAATTCAAATTCAGCTGAAAAAGGTGAAACTGGCCAGAGAATAAATCATTGAACAACGGTAATAGATCTCCAAGTAGTTCCGTAGCCATACAAGTACATAATGGATACTTTTGCATAAACTAATTATCTCCAAGCACAAAGATTGGAGAACTGCCCGATCGAGAAACAGGGCGATGGGAGAAATAGATAAGAAATTCAGCTGGGCCTGTTCACAAAAAGAAATTTCATGACCCCTTCCCCCCTTGAGCATCCGCTGTTGGCCATGGAGACGGATAGGCCTGCTCCGCGTGGCTGTGTTGGGGCGGTGTGTCCTGTGGCAAGCCGCTACCGCTGCGGGTCCAGGCGCATAAGGAGGGGCTGGAGAATTGAGAGATGCTATACACACGACAGGCTATAGACGATTTGCAGACGACGCATCTCATCAAGCCGTCTGTGCATACTGCACACCTAGACATCACCGTCCATTCCTGTATCGTGCACACTTCGTTTGGCAATTATCGTCCATGTAGTAGTTTCGTGGAGAATTTGGGATTTGTACGGAGCTTCGGGATGCTTTGGTACGAGAGTACACACATCTTTTTTTTTTTAGAACTGCCATCAAGGCATTTTATTCATATTGGCGGATCACATCTGATTGTAACACATCAATCAGAAAATCTGGGGTTACACAGAAAGACAAAAATACTAATTCTAGTCTTAGAGCTTCCTTAGCACATATGTGAGCAGCAAAATTTGCTTCACGTCCAGTCCATCTCAACTCAAACCCCTGAAAGTTTTGGAGATATGTACGCACATCTATAAACAGCTATTTTGTTAAGGGATCTAAACAACTACTCATTTCTTGCCTAAAAGCAAACATCGATGAATGTTCGTGTTTGAATTGAATATATAGTGTTGCGTTCTCCTATCGGATAAAAAAATAAATCTAAGTGATAGTATTAGTTTATTCTAATAACATATGCTCTGATTTTTCTTTTAGTATAACAACTGATGCCTGGTACGAACGCGGTACTGAGAAATCGGTATGGCGTACCACGCGAGACGCTTCTAGTAAAAATGATGCACACTGGATAATCTCTTAGTGTTATATCTACTAACCATGTATACCTAAATACGCGATGAGAGATATTGTTGCTAAGAGATCATATCTTATATATAAGAGAAGACAAATATTTTTTTTTTATGATTTTTCTCTTCCCCACCTCAGCATTTATCCTACATGGCGCTCTTAAAACAACAATGTTGTACACGCTTTTATGCGTTAACGTGACTTACGTAGTCATTTGCTTACTATACCTAGACTAATGCAACAACCTCCCCGTCCTCTTGTACCGGACTACATTAATTGTTGCAGTATAGATGGCTGCATATAAAGCCCCTAAGCTACTACGATGATCCATAGGCCAAGATATAACAAGACCAGTGTATCAAACGTGAGCTAAACTGCAGAGGGGAAAGGTAGTACAAAGTGTAGGCATAGGTGTGGGAGGTATCGGTGAATTGTTGGCAATGACTGAAATATGTTCCACCTACCAGTATCGGTCACAAAGGCTGAATGAAGCCTTTGGGACAAGGAAGCGGATCCTTGGTGTGCACAACTCACATCATGTGTGTTGTGTCTTATGCTCGATCAGCTCCTTTTAATCATGTTTGCCTTCCTCCCCAACCGAATCCATATCTCTTCCTTCCATTCTAGCCTCGCTCCCTTCCTGTTGCACTGTATCTTTGTTGGGCGGAACATATGTCCTAGTCTCAGCTTCATTTTCCAAGTACCCATTCGTTTCACTGCGACGACTGGGTTAGTGCCGTCCAGACATGAGCTCGTGTAACCGCCCTACGAGTGGGAGCTCGACATGTTTCTCAAGTCCAATCGGTTGTCCGTGAGACACAAGACTTGGCCTAGCTCCTCCTTGCATGAGTGTGTTAACTAGTGGGATGGAGTGACACTGTTCCTTCTATCAAACTAGTATATGGGTCGGAAATTCTCACCAAGTTACCGATGACGAAGGCTCCGGACTTCAGGGCGAGCGGATTGTTGTACGACTTGCTCCACCAAGGAGATGAACATCTGGTTAAGGATCGGTAGCCGTACAAGTAAATGAAGGATACAATTAACATTTTGCAGAGACTACTTAGAACCAAGCACAAAGATTGGTCGGATTCGGATGCCTCCTGTTCTAAACAAAAGACAGCAACACTCGTTTAATACACTTGGAACTGACCCGAGAGACCGAGGATGGCAGAAATATATAAGAAATCCAGCTGGACATGTTCACACAAAAATAAATTCCATGACCAGCAAAATAGAAATCATGGAGACCTCGACCCGCCAGACCATGGCAACTTCCTCTAGTCCCGCGTTTCGGCGCTTCTACTAGCTAGCTCCGGGCAGTGTACCAGACTGCGCCAGAATTTTCACCCAGTCGGCTGGGCCCGTGGAGAAATCACCTCGACGTGTGCTCAACAACATCAATGCTCTGTCCCCGAATCACCACGATATGTAACACGGCAGCCGTGCTGCTGGGTGAACACTAAACAGATATATGTGGAAGCACATTGCTAGCGTGTGCCCTCATGTTCTAGAGAACATGGACTTGGGTGCACTTATCACGACGATTGCAGCCATACCCAAAAGGGGGCTTTTTTCCCCCTAGAACATCTTGCCTTACATGTGCTGATGTGCAAGTGTGTATGTACGTACCTAGAATTGGAAGAACTACAAAGTGTGGAATTTGTAGTGAAATTCATTGAACTGGAGCAAGGACTAATCTGGGTGCTCTTTGCCGCTCAACCCTGGGCACTCTTCGAAGATGCATGTATCAGGTTGAATTTTGGACATAAGGTAGCTTGGCACACCCGGCTGAGTTTTTGTTCTAAATTTGTTTGTATCTCAGGCTGCGGTTTGAGCTATGGAAGGAAGAGAGCACAAGGGGGTTCTGCACATAATTCTGTTTCAATGTGAGATTAAGCAAACGACAGCCAGTTCAAACCAACATTTTTTTGTGGGGCAGTTCAAACCTACATTGGTAGCCCAGGCTCTTACTCCAAGAGCAGACTACTTTAGTATAGCCAGTTTTTTTAGAAACAGAATTCTCAGCTTATAACGTTCTGTGTTTGTGGTATCCGTGTTGTACTACTTGGTCTCAGGTTTTTGAGAAGCTGGGCATCTGAAGGAAATGGTTTGGCATATAAACATAGTGCTGACATGCATCTAGATCAAATGCAACCAGATGTAGTATTGTAGAACTGTTGCCTCTATGTTCAATTCACTGGAGAGCGAATCTCGCATTTTAAAGATGTATATATGCATTATATTTTGAAATGGAGATCCAATGACTGTTCTCGGCTTTTGGGATGTTTTTTCATCATCAGCTAGTGGAACCTTCCCCAAAGAGGAAGAGGTGAGGATATTCAGATTGATGGTCTCATGTTTGCACTTTTGACATAAATGAAAGCAAAATAGTAACGCAATGGGTAAGACATCTCAAGAATTGAACGCAACCAAGGATATCCAAAACATATCAAATCATAGGCATTTTCTATTGAGCGTACATTTGATATATGACTGCTTGTTATGTGTTTACTTTGATGAGCGTAGTTGCCACTGCCAGCGAGGAGAGAGAGATAGTGGTGATGTACTATACTTGACTTGAGTCGGTTTTCCACGGGTGATACATGGCCCACAAACTCATTTGATATTTTTTTAGTTCGAAAAGTGCAGCAACCTCCTTGCCAACTTATGTTGGATTGCATTAATTGCTATAGTGTAGGTGGCTACATATAAAGCTTCTAACCGATGTTGGATTGATAGGGCCAAGAGAAGAAGAACAGTGCGACAAGCGAGAGTCGAGCCACTGAGGGATAGAGAGGTGCAAAGTGTAGGCATGGGTGTGGGAGGTTTCGGTAAAGTGTTGGCTATGCAGGATGCCTATTCCAGTAGAAACCTCGAAAGACACATGCTGAATGAAGCCTCTCAGATGTGAAAGCGGATCCTTGTCGTGCACAATGCATGTCAGGCGCGCCTTGTCTCCTGATCTGCATGCTCTTCCTTTCATGAATGCCCTTTCTCATAAGCTAGATTAGTCCCTCACCACACCATTTCAGCCTCTTTTCTTGCATATTTCCTTACTATACTTCCACTTTCCTTGGATATACCCGTGTTTGTTCCAGTTGTGGCAACCACAACCACGGTAGCGCTTTTCATTCGTGTTAAGCGACTGTAGTTGCACAAGTATATTATGGAGGCATTTTACACTAACTAACTAACTAAATCATATTGTAAAGATTGTTTGGTGACGAGATTGATAGTTGACAACAGTGACCGTGGAGAGGAAGAGAAGTTGAGGGCATCGCTCTTTGGGATTCTCAGCTCGATTCCTCACACCGGAGAGCTCCTGGCCATAGTTGTGATGAACGGCCTCGGTGACTGTGCGGGCGTGCGAGCTCGCGTGCGTGAACTACACGCCGCCAAAGCGAGGGGAGAGAGGGGAAAGGGAGGAGGGGACCTAGGGCAAGATGGGAGACATCTTTATAGGGCTGTGTTTGTGCCACACCGTGGTTCTTCTCTTTTTTTTTCTTTTCTTTTTGAAAGCCACCGTGGTTCTTCTCTTGGGGCACTCATATACCTCGCTTCACCGGAGAACGAGGGAAGGATCGCTTGAATGGAGGCCCGAGATGGGCCGGCCCAGGCACACAGGAGGCCACAACCTCGTTTTTATTTTTTATTTTTTCTCATTTGTTCCTTTTTTCACTTCTGTTTATACTTCCAAATATACAAGAAACAATCTAGATAAAACATTTTAAAAATGCTAACGTAGCATTTGTAAAATATAAAATGTGTATAGTAAAAATGTTTCTCATGTATACGAAAAATGTATGCAAAACAAATACGATGAGTATGAAAAAAGCTGATCGTGTATTTAAAAATATTAGTCAAGCATTTAAAAATGTTAATCATCTATTTAAAAATAAAATGTGTATAAAAAATGGATGTCACTATAGAGTTTCAAAAAATATCACTGCAGAGCTTTTATAAAAATTGTCGTGACAATTTTTGAATCGGCAAGGATTGCGGTGGCATATCTCTTTTTGGTTAGCTCATGCAGTTACAATAACAAATTTGTGATATGAAAATACATGCAACGATGAATACAATGATATATATGATGGTGTATATATGTTACTCCCTCCGTCCCATAATGTAAGACGTTTTCTGACTCTAGTGTAGTGTCAAAAAACGTCTTACATTATGGGACGGAAGGATTAATATATTTTGCTACAAACTTGTTGAAAGTATAAAAAGTTTGACTTTAGACAAACCTAGTATGCGGAGTAAATAAAAACGAAGGGAGTACTATCTTTTTCTTTTATTTAGGCAAAGTGGCATATACTGTCTTTTTTTTGATGGAAGTGGCATATACTGTCTGATTAACCCTATTACTAATGGGCCTTTCTACACGGGCTGGTAAACGCAGGCCTCAAGGACAAGGCAGAGAGAGGGAGGCGTCGATGCAGTTTCCTCTGCTCTCACCCCTAAAAAAAACGTATGGCTTGGTGCACCCCATGATCTCAGATGTATCCCACACCATGTGGATTTTCATGAATAAACTTGGCTTTCACCCCTAAAAAAAAGGTTTCCTCTGCTGCCGTCATTTCAACTCAAACTCAAACTCAAACTCGAATTGGAACCTTGTCGATTCAGACGGCGCGGAGGAGGTCTCCTTTGCTTGCTGGGTCAGATAAATATACAGAGCGGGCGAGCAGACGATTTCAAGGGTATCATTACGGGGATGCTGGCGCTCAACCGGCTCCTGCCCGTGCGGCAGGATCGGCGCCGCCGGAAAATCCGATCCCGTCGTAAGTCGGATCGATCATCATGTTACCCCTCCTTCCCGATCTCGTAGCCGATGTTTTCCTATTGTTGGTTGCTTTCTTATGTTATCAATCATGGCCAGGTATGTCGATTGCGTCACTGTCTGGCAAAAAAAGCTCGATCGGTCATCCCCATGGTGGCAGAACGACGCGATGTCCAGTGCCGGACCTTCCACAGGTACGCCAACCAAATGATCTAATGGCCATGGCTACTCTCTTTCACAAATCGTTGCGACTTATCTAGCTGCAGTCAAGTTGTGGAAATATATCTTAGGATCGAACTATGCTGCTATGAGTGTGAAAAATAAGTATCCTCAGAAGCAAGCCATAAAACTCCTAGACCTGCTGATGGATACACATGGGAGCCACCATCGCACCCGATATTTTCCCTCTTGCGAGGAGAAAGCGTCTCTCGGTTAGCACTGCAAAATTATTTTTCCCTCTTGGGAATTGGATGAAAGGCTTCGGTACAACCCCCCTCACAAAACGTATAAAGGGTAGTATGGACATTTCACAAATTATACGCATTTTCCTATGTAGAACGTATACGTTGTAGGTTTGTACAATTCCTGATACATTCCCTTTCTTTTTAGTTTTAAACTTTAAAAAGTGGTTCCTTGGGATTCGAACTACAGTCCTCATTGCTCACCGTGCAAGTGCACAAACCATCTCGGACACGGGATCAAGTATGCATACTGACCTTGTTTCCTCTTGTTAGAGATAGGTAACGCTAAGAAAAAAACACAGCACCGTTGGTTTTTCTTTCGTTTTTTTTGGCACAGTTCACTCTCCGGTTTTAGTTTTTCGTTTTTGTTCATGAAATACAAATATGAACATTTAATAAAATTGTACAGAAATTTCAAAAAAGTGTTCATGTCTTCTAACTTGATCGGAATGTCAAAACAAGAACATCTTTTAAAAAAGCGAACAAAATTTTGAACATGAACAGTTTTAGGAAAACAGCAAACTCAGAATTCGACAAAAAATCAGAAAAATATGAACAAAATTTGAATTCTGAAAATTTAGAATTTGTGAGAAATAAACAGAAAAAAAGAAAATTCAAAGAAGAAGAAACAGGAAAAAATAAAAAAGGAGAGAAGATAAAAAGAAAAAAAAGGTTCAGGACCTTCGAGAAGGTTCCTAATACACGGTTCACGATTTATTTTTGGACATGCATGAAATGACACCAACTTTTTCCGGTGGGTGGGTATGCCCATGGTAGGCATATATGCCAGGTTTGAACGAATTTCCCACACCATATGCAAGTTGTGTCACGTCCGCCCATTTACCGGCTAGTTTTCACCGAGAAAACTCCAGAAAATGAAAGAATTATCAAAAACTCAAGCAACTTGGCATGATGCCTTGATTTGATCACAGAATGAGGTGGAAAAAAAATTAGGCCATTTGAAGGATGTCGAGAAATAACGTACCCTTAGGCGGAGCCTTTTGGTCACCCCAAACACCCTCCATTAAACATGATCTAGTTTTGCACATTCTTAAAAAGACCTCAATTTTTTCAAACAGGTGGGCATGACCATGATAATCAACCAAGACAAATTTGAACGATTTCTGACACCGTATGCAAGTTGTGACACATCTGCCCATATATCGGCCATTTTTTACCGATAAAACTCCAAAAAAATGCAAAATTTGTCGAAAACGAAAACAACTTGGCATAGTGCCTTGAATTGGTCATACAAGGCATGGAAAAAATTAGGGGCATTTCAAGAATGTCGGGAAACGACGTGCTCTCAGAAGAAGCCTTCTCACCTACCCAAACAACCGCTGTTGAGTGGTCTATCTTTGGACATTCTTCAAATCACCCCAACTTTTGCAAGAAGGTGGGCATCTCCATGGTAAGCATCCATGTCAGGTTTGAATGATTTTCGACACCGTATACAAATTGTGACACGTTCGGTCATTTATTAGCTTTTTTGATTGAAAAAACTATAGAAAATACAAAACAAAATAAAAACAAAAACAGCTTGTTATTGTGCCTTGATTTGGTTGTACGAGGCCATAGAAAAAAATTAGGGTCATTTCAGGGATGTCGAAAAACAACGTGCTCTCAACGAAGCCTTCTAGCCTACCTGACCCCCCATTTGTTGAACATCCTCCAAATAACTCCAAATTTTGCAAGCAAGCGAGCATGCACACTTGCTTGCAAGAATTGGGGTCATTTCAAGAATGTTCAGAAAAGACCATGTTCAACGTAGGGTGTCTGGGTAGGCCAGAAGACTTCATTTGAGAGCACGTTATTTCAAAAATTGTTCGCACTTTCAAAGCTTGTTCGCACTTTCAAAGCTTGTTCACAAATTCAAAAATTGTTCGCGCTTTTAAAATATTTTTTAGAATTTTCAAAAATTGTTCCTGTTTTCCCTATCATTTATTGATATTATTGCTACCAGCTCATTAGTACTAAACTGTTCGTCTCCGCCTTAAAAACCCTTAATTAGCATTATTACATCACGTCGTTACATACCGAGATGTAATATTGTTCAGAATTTTAAAAATTAATTATTGCATTACTACAATTTTTCCCAAAGAATTCACATTTTATCATGACAAAAAAAGTATTTACATCTTGACAAAAAGAAAATAATGATGAAGTATCAGAAATAACAAAAAATATACTAAAAGTTGGAGGCTATGACACGAATCGCTCTACTAAGCAACATGCACTAAAAATGAGAAACACAAATACTGAGGGAGAGACGTGATGCTCGCTGAAAAGCCATCTAGCGCTTAAAAGCCCATCAGTACTTGTGTTTCTCATTATTTGTGTTTCTCATTTTTCATCTAGCGCTTAAAAACCCATTAGTACCTAATCCTTTGACTAGTAATCAGGTATGTCCCCTCAAAAAAAAATCAGGTATGATCTTCTAAAAAAGAAGTAATCAGGTATGATCTTCACAAAAATAAAAGAAGTAATCAGGTATGATTTAGGGTCTTCTTAAAAAAGGCATGATCTAGGAGCCACTAAAATGCTGTTGCACATGCCAAGATAAGGGGGCCTCTCCCCAGCAAAACTGGAGCCTAGCATATATGCAGGCGAGAATTAAAGAGCCAAGATAAGGGGCCGTTCCTTCTTTCGAGTGTTCTTATATAGTGCTTTCTAATAACATCAATGATTGTGTAGTCAAGTGGCAAGCGTTGTAATCAGGAGGATGAGGTTCCGAGTTCGACTTCTCACAAAAGGTTAATTGTTTTTTACGTCGTGCATGGTCCTGTGCGTCGTAGTTGTACGCAGGCCAGGTCTTTAACACGGACGTACTTTAGAAAAAAGACAATCCTACCCTTTATTATGAAGAGGTATCAGGTAATCTCAGCCATCTATGTGTTTAGGAGGGGTGTACCGAAGCAGAAGCGCCATTATTTTTTAGGAGAAGGTCCATAATAAGCAAAGGTCACCTTCCAATGACTTCATCTGCTGGTCGATGACGGGCAGTTGTGTTTACTCTGCAAAATCCGCATATGATGTTCAGTTTATTGGCAGAATCCCCCAACTGAACCTGAACCGTGTATTGAAGATTATATAAGGAGGAGGGTAAGGTCATTCCCTGATTGGTTGCTTCTTCTGAACAGATTGTCGACCTCTGATCGATTGCTCGCAAGAGATTGACCGCATATCGACACTTATACTGTCTCTGCGACCAAGTCCTGGATACTGCTTTGCACCTGACTCTGCTTTGCCCCTTGAGAGCAGTTCTGTAGAACAAGGGGACCGGGGCTCTTATATGCGGAGTAAAAAGGACCTACCATCCGATTCTTGCAACGAGATTCAAGCCATGCATTGTCAAGCGAGCCGATTAAAGCAACCTGGTACAGGAATCTTGTTAACTGTCAGGAGAAGAACTGCACCATAATACTAGCCCACGTTAAAAAAGAGAGCCACAATACTAGGCTGCTGCCAGCCAAAGCTCTCGCTCCAGCGTAGGATTTTCGAATTCCTGTTTTGCGCGCACCTGCTAGTTTCCACCAAAAAGTCATAAAAGACATCATGTTTGATAAAATGTACTGTAACACATGGAGGCCAAAGATTGCTCCACTGCATTTCTAATCATACTTCCATTGCGCTATCTATCTGCATTCTGAATAGATTGGTTTGTCATCTCACTTAAAGGCTGTACCATCCTTGTAATAGTGCTGAACTGCTGATCAGGGAATACTAATTCACGTCTTCTCGGAAGGCCACTTATACTGAAACGTTGTATCATCCTTGTAAAGTTGTAACAGTGCTCTTCAGGGAATACTAGTTAACGTTTTCTTGGAAGGCCACTAATGATACTCTCAAGGAAAAAAATCTGGGATGTAATGCTTAATTTACCTATCACAATCACATTCTGTTGTGCTATTTAACTATGTAATAACACAGCCTATGCAATTCCAGTGCTAACTTTTCTCCCATTCTTGTGTTTGCAGGGCATCTGGGATGATATATTGGCACTGCTGCCACTGCAAGATGCTGCCAGAGCTGGCTGTGTGTCTCACACATTACTAAGCTCCTGGAGATGCCGTCCCGACCTCACCTTCAGCAATGAAACACTGGGCCTGGATGGAAATGTGTATGGAAGCAATAAACTCGCAAGGATTTTGGCCAAGAGAGTTGACCGCATCATGAAAAAACACTCAGGCATTGGAGTGAAGAAATTTGAACTTCACTATGGTGGTTCTTCCCTCAAATCTAGTTATCTCGACAGGTGGCTTCACATTGCAGTTACTCCAGGTATCGAAGAAGTCATACTTTTGGTGCCGGAACAACCAAACGAAGCGTATCACAACTTCCCATGCTCACTTTTATCCAATGGGAGTGGAAGCTCGATTCAGCATCTTCGCCTCACCTCTTGTGCCTTCCATCCAGTGGCTGGTTTCGGCTGCTTGAGAAGGCTGCATCTCGATGAAGTGGATATTACGGGCGATGAGTTATGGCGCCTTCTTTCCAGTTCTCTTGCTATGGAGGAGCTGAATCTCAACAATTGCGAAAAAGTAACTTTCATCAAAATACCTTGCCTGCGCTAGACCGGCTCAACTCCTTGTCCGTGTCTAGTTGTTCTGCTCTGAAGGCGATAGAGAATAAAGCTCCAAATCTTCACAATGTTCAAATCGATGGTAACCTAGTACTCCCTCTGTAAACTAATATAAGAGCGTTTAGATAACTAAAGTAGTGATCTAAACACTCTTATATTAGTTTACGGAGGGAGTACAACTTATACTTGGATATACATGGCAAGTGAAGGACCTAGAAGTGCTAGATTCCTACTCCCTCCGTAAAGAAATATAAGAGCATTTAGATCATTATTTTAGTGATCTAAACACTCTTATATTTGTTTACAGAGGGAGTACAAACGTAACCTCGTCCATTATGCTTGTGTCGATCTTCCATACATTATGCCAAATCTTGAAACCCTCTACGTATCTTCAGTTGGTGAGGTATATTCTGAAACTAAAGTTTTTGTTTTCGTTGTTTTATCCACGTGCAACAAGTATGAGCTGGTTTCGAGATCTTATGGGTTTCAGCTCTCCTACCCCAACTTATTTGGGTCTAAAGGCTTTGTTGTTGTCTTTTTTTAAGGGGCTAGTGATCATTAATGACGGCATCATTATTCATATAGCAGTAGTTATGCCATGAAATATAGCGTAACCTTTTTTAGGCAATAGTATATATATTTAACATAGACGTATTATATGCAGGACTTCAGTACGCCCATCTTACATGGCAAATTCCGCTGCCTCAAGAACTTAGAGATTGATTTTGACCATGAAGGACAGGGGGGCTTTTCTCCAGGCTATGATTATTTCTCTCTAGTTAATTTTCTGGACGCTTGTCCTCTCGTGGAGACTTTTGTTTTGGGTGTAAGTCACGTTTCTCCCTCTAGCTTGCAACAACTGTATCCTACTATCTCAGCATGCAACTCTAGGTTCACGTTGTTCCTTCACACAGGTATCGCAGAGGAAAGTAGAGCATGAGTTGATATCTGAAGACTCAGTGTTGAGACGGATGCCGGGACATCACCATGGCAGAATCAAGGATGTGACCATCATAGGCTTCTGTGCAGCGAAGAGCATGGTCGAACTAACTTGCCATATTCTTGAGAATGCGACATCACTCGAGTGTCTCACTTTGGACGCGGTATATGATAATGGTATTGAGGAGGATGATCGGTCTTGTGTCAACAAAAGTTACAAGTGCAACCCTCAGATTGGCAAGCGGATGATTGCTCAAGCCCAAAAAGGCCTCTGGGCCATTGGAAAATATGTTGCGGACAAAGTTCCCTCCACCGTCAAGTTAAATGTCAAGAAGCTCTGCGAACGTTGCCATGCAATAGAATGATTGTGCTTGATGTTTCTCCGCTTCAATGAATTTAATGTTGCATAGATTGTGACTTTGTATTGTGTTAAGGCAACTCCAATGCAGATCACCAAATCGACGACACCAAATATCCGTGGACACATCCTGAATTTGTCGCGGGTGGGGCGCTGGCCATCCAACCATGGACACCAAATGTTCGACGCATTTGAAAGGAGCGAGCATATTGAAATTGAACAAAGTTTGATTATTATAAACAAACGGATGAAATTTAACAAGTTGAGACTTAATTTTTTTTTGAAACGAAGGCATAAGATTTGCCTCATCTATTAAATAAAAAGAGAATAGAGTTTAGAGTTTTATAAAACACCCCACGCTAAACGGCATGACAATTACTCGCAAAAATTTACAGTCCCAAGTTTTTTTGCACCGGCAGTGACCCATAACTTTGCTTTTTCAAGGATGGAGCCAAGGAGAATAGGCGGTGGTGTTGGGTTGTTGCTAGAGTTGTCAGTTCGCGACACCTTCTCTTTATGGTTGCGCTAGGGGCAGAATGCCTGCTAGGCATTGCAGCACCTCTGCTCAGCCGCCGCCTCACGCTTGAGATGTTTGGCTGCCTCCGTCGCTTGGCACACTTGGACTTCATCAGCCCACTTGGAGGAGCTGGTGGTTGAGGCGGCGCTGAGGGCAGGAGCCTGAATCGGCGATGGTCTTAGACCGGTCGAGGGCCTAGGCCGACACAATCCGACTCTTCCCAAACGCCGCCCGGTGCTGCGTGTTGCATTGCTCTCGACGCTTCGCCTTGGAGAGACATTTGTTGGGGTTAGAACATCGACCGGTCGAGGAAGGCACGTCGTCAGCTTGGAGGTAGTACTCCACACACGGCCGTGCCTGGGATGGTTGGGGGTAGGACGAATCCTCCATCACCACGGCGAATGGACACCACGGGTTGCGAATGAGGCGGGGAGGTCAGCTTCTCTTTCATGCGGTATTCGATTTGGATGCCGCAGCTACAGGGCAGGGAGGACTACTATTCCTTTACATGACGTCTGATTTGGAAGCTACGGTTGTGTGGAGGGGATGGCGTTGTCGGAATGCGGTCGATCAACAACCACTAGAGCGCGATCTCCATCTGCCACTTGAACTCGTCATCCATGGCAACCGCACGGACGAGCAGGGGCAGATTCTGCGCCTCCAGGTCGTCCGGCGAGATCGGCTCCGACTTGACATTGGACGGAGTTGTGGACGAGAGGGGCCCAAAGACCGCGAGCGATGGTGCCAATTGGATCTGTGGCACCCTGGCACGGCTAAGATGTCGGAGGAGAAAACCATACCTGCCAGCCATCAATCATGAACCCAAAACACTATCTGTCTTTCAGATGCTGTTGATTCACACGACAATCTGCATCCGCTCCTGGACTACCTCCAAGCTCTGTGTCGGCGTCGGAACAGACGTCGTTGCAACGACGGAGCTCGAAGTCCACCACAACAATGGCGCCGCCGCCACGACATCCCACTTGAACAGATTAGTTCCCAAATCCATCACAGAGACGATCACCCCATTGGGGAAGTGTGACGCCCGGATATTTAAGCTACTATAATTCTCTGCTAATGATGCCACGTCACTTCGATTACTATTGCTAATCTCGCGTTAGTTCTAAACCGATTCTAATTCAAATCTAAAATCAAGCAAACAATAAAAAATTTCAAATATTAAAACTAAAATATTCTAGATGTGGCAAGTAAATTACAAGTAATTATGCTGGAGAATCCACATTTATATAAAATGCTTAAAATGCACTAAAATAATAAAACAGTAGGGAAAGCTATTAATTAAATATGTTTTTCAGTTATTAACTTACAAAACTATTTTATTTAGTTGCCCAAAACTATTGGGACAATAGCATATTTATTAACACTAAATTAGGGGCTCATTTTTGTATTTGATAAAACTATAATAAATAAAATAAAATGTAAACAGAAAAGAACTAAAATGAATAAAAGAGAAGACAAGAAAGAAAAGGGACCCCCCCGGGCCAACCGGCCCAGCTGGCCACCAGCCCAACTGGGCAAAGGCCCAACCGGCCAGCCCACCCCAATCCCATTACCCCCCTCACCGAAACCCTAGCCACTAACGCTCCCCCCACTCCCCACGTTACTTCTCTCCCCCTCCCGATCCGATCTGGATCGGGGGCTCGATCCACGCCGGCGCCAAGACGCCGCCCAGAGCCCCCTCCCCCACCGAGGATTTATCCACCGCTGCCGCCGGACGTCGTCGTCTCCACCATCGCCGTCTTTGTCGTCCTCCTCCCCAACGCGGTCCACTGACCTCGACGCCGCCACGAACCGCCGTCGCCGAGCGCCATTCGCCGGAGCTCCTCCGTCGTCGCTGGAACGCCATCCCCGTCCTCCTCCTCGACCTCCCTCTTGCCCGTGCCCTAAAATTGCTCGGTGAGGCCCCGGCCTCTTCTCTTTCCCGTCACCAAGCGCCGCGCTTCGGCTCACTTGAACCCCATGACCGAGCTCGCGTTCGCCTGCTCGGCCGTGCCCATCGCGCATCGCGGCGGCCTTGACTCGGTGCCGCCTCCGCCTACGCGTGGCCGGCGGCCGTCGCCCGTGCCCTCCTCCGCTTCTAGCCCAGCTCCTCCGCGCCGTCCTGCACCTCGTCGCGCCCGCTTTCGGCGCCCGCGCTGTCGCGCCCCCTTTAACCCTGCTCGCCCTCGGAGCGCACCCACGCGCTCCCATGCGTCCGCGCCGGACCCGGTCCCTGCCTCCGGCCACGCCCTTGGCCGACCAACGCCTCCCTGCCTCTTCCACCTCCACCGACCGCCACTGCCCCCCAGCTCCACCCTTCTGTTCATGGGAGCTCTACGGTGGTCTTGGCGCCATCTCCCACGGCGCCTTGGCCTTAAGTCAGGTGCACCCCAGGCAGCGCCCATTAGGGTGTGCCTGACGCCTGACCCGCTATGGCCCCTAGGGCCAATGGCACGTGGGACCGCCCCCTGAAACGTTATTAAAAAATATAATAAAAAAGAATATATAATTTAAAAATATTAATTACTTAATTAATACTCCCTCGGTAAACTAATATAAGAGCATTTAGAATACTATTTTAGTATTCTAAATGCTCTTATATTAGTTTACGGAGGGAGTACTTAATTAATTAACTGAATTAATCATGTTTAAATTAACCTAACAACTAATTAACCTAATTAAATAGTGTGAAGTAACCTTAGACAATGACATGTGGGGCCCTTCTGTCAGTTTGACCAGTCAACGGTCGGCGCTGACCGCTGACGTCAGGCTGACGCAATAAACGTTTTCGAATTAAATTAATTTTGTTAATTTTAAAAATAATTTGAAACTTTAAAAATTAATATAAAATAATCCGTAACTCAGATGAAAAAACTTTGTACATGAAAGTTTCTCAGAACGACGAGACGAATCCGAATACGCAGCCTGTTCATTCACCACGCGTCCCTAGCATAGTGAACCTGCAACATTTCATCTCCGGTTCATCTGTCCGAAAACGCGAAACACCGGGATACTTTCCCGGATGTTTCCCCCTTTCGCCGGTACCACCTACTGCCGCGTTAGGACACATCTAGCATCGCTCATTATCACGTCACGCATCGTCATGCTTATGTTTGCATTGTATTTATTGTTTCTTCCCCCTCTTCTTTCCGGTAGACTACGAGACCGACGCTGCTGCTGCTCCGTTCGACTACGGAGTTGACGACCCCTCCTTCTTGCCCGAGCAACCAGGCAAGCCCCTCCTTTGATCATCAGATATCGCCTATTCTACCCTCTACTGTTTGCATTAGAGTAGTGTAGCATGTTACTGTTTCGGTTAATCCTATTCTGTTGCATAGCCTGTCATTGTTGCTACATAAACTGACGGAGGGAGTATTTTGCAAACAAACGCACCCTTAATGATCAATCGGCCCTGAAAGCCACTCCCTCATGATGCGTACATTTTTTCAAACAGATGATATACTCCCTCCGTTTCTTTTTGCTCCACGTATAAAATTTATGCCAAGTCAAACATTACAAAGTTTGATCTAATTTATATTAAAAAATATCAGCACCTACAATACCAGATATATATAATTTGAAACTATATTTCATAATAAATCTAATGATATTGATTTAATATTGTGAATGTTGATAATTTTTTCCATAAATTTTATCAAATTATACTAGATATTTTAACTTTTGATAAACTTATATGCAAACTAAAAAAGAAAACGGAGGGACTACTTACGACAGTAGGTAGCTCTTCTGTCACGGGAGGCCAAAGGGCAACGGATATCCACACGATAGCGCACGTCACCGAGTCCCGTCCCGGACAAGCAGCCCGGCATCATCGTCATCGACCCCCCGCCGGCCCGCCACCACACACTGGCCTAGCCTGCCCGACCGCTTCGCCTCCACCACATTCCGCCGCGGCTCGGGCTAATCCGCTACGACTGCCGGGGCGCGCCTCCGCCCGGCGCCCCGTCCACCATCCACCATCCACCATCCATGGAGATCTCCCTGGACGCGCTGCTGGGCGTGCAGCGGCACGGGCAGGACCTGGCCGACCGCCTCGCGCAGGGCGTCTCGGGGCTCCTCCTCCACCTCCACGCGCAGCCGCCGCAGCTCCCGTGGCCCGCCCCGCTCAAGCTCGTCCCCTTCGACATCAGGCTCCCGCCGCCCCCTTCGCGGTCGGCGTCGACCTCCTGGCCGTGGCCGTCGCGTCCTTCGTGGAGATCGGCGGCCGGCTCGGGCAGGCCGGGTCCGACCTCGGCGGCGCCGTGCAACAGCTGTCGAGGCAGCTTCCCGCGCCATTCCGTGCGCGGCGCTGGAAGTGGGAGGGGGCCGCCGCGCCGCCGACGCCCGCGGCAGTGGTGGACGAGGGGGAAGCGGGGCTTGCCGCGGAGAGGGCTGCCGAGGGCGGGGTAGCCTTGGAGGGCGTCGGGGAAGGAGGCTCCCTCGAGGAGGTGGCTGCGGCGGTGGCGGCGGCCACTGGGAGTGCCGCTGCCGCCAGTGCGGTCGGGGTCGGCGCTGAGGGTGCGGATGGGTCGGACGAAGAGGAAGACGGGTTCGGGTTCGAGTTCGAGATTGGCACTCTGGGGAAATTTATGAAGCCTCAGGTACCACCATTGTTGGACTCGCATCTTGATTATTAACACTGTGCTTTCTGCTACACTCTGTAACTTAAAATAAGACGTTTTTTTGACACTGTCATAGACTCTGAAACCGTCTTATAAAAAGTTACAGATGTACTAGTACCTGATTCTAGTTGACATGTACAGAAGCCCCGGCAGTTTGTTAGATGTTGATTGAAAATGAGATATGATGTATCTTATGTATAGGGCAGGTTAGAGAAGCAACTTTGTAAATGCATGGATGATTTAGGTGTAGAACCGTGGCTTATGTCCTCGTTGCTGTAATTGTTTGTGTTCATTGTTGGAAACAGTCAAGTTGTGTCCTGTTACTCTGTTAGAAATGATGTTGGTCAAGTCTGATGGTGCCGCGTCTGTTTCCATTGCTTTAATTGTTTGTGTTAGTTGTTTGTAATCATGTCCGGTTAGGAGTCATGTTGGTCGAATCTGATTGTGACGTGTTCGAGTACTACCTGGTTGTCCTAGTTGACATGTACAGAAGGCGAGTCCGTGTACTGAGTGTGTGTCATGTAGCTTAATTGTCCAAACATACACATGAGGTTGTAATGTTGTGTACTATTTTTGAGACAAAGGATAAGAAGAACGGCAGCACGTTAGGTGTCTTTAGTGAAATATCCCTATCTTGTGTATGCGTGGTTTGTTTGGGCGATTGATTCTGCCATGGCAAGTCTTGATTAGGGGGAGATTGTTGGAAATAATCAAGACTTAGTCTTGTCCGGTTAGGAACTGCCTTTCTCGAGAGTGATTCTCCTGTGTCTGAGTCCTACCTGGCTATATGTTATTTGCCATGTAAGACTTGAACAAGCTGAGTCCGTGTATGAGTGTGAGTCATGTAGCTTGTTTGTCTATATATATACATGCAGGTTACAATGTTGCTTAAGATCTGTTGAAAGAAAAAAGATGGACCGTGAGGAAATATCCCAATTGTGTGTATGCATGGCTTGTTTGGGTGGTTGATTGTTGAGGCTAAAAGCTAACACTCCTCTTAAATTTAATGACATGAGTTCTGCATGCTTATAAGCATATTGTGGCTATATGGTTGTAATTTAGTAGTACATGTAGTTCAGATATTATTTTCTTATACCAAAAGTTATGCCCCTTTTTTCTCTGCAGATATATGATGGATTTCTGTACAGATTTTAAAGTGTCTAATTATATTGGGTGTGCGATGGTGAAACACATTCAGTATGCTCAAGTACAAATCATAACACTTGTAATGATGATGATGCAGGGGACTGTAAATGTCTCGGCTACTTACAATACCTGGCACCACGCTGTTGATAGTTCAGTGGTTGCCCGTGGAGATTTTTGGAGGTTAGAATCATCACGAGGTGGTTCAACTAATGGAAATAACAATGCACCTGGTTTCCTTATCCAGTTGGGTCCATTACTTTTTGTCCGGGACTCTACAACACTTCTTTTGCCTATTAATCTATCAAAGCAACACCTTATTTGGTATGCTTATGATCACAAGGTATTTTTCTTATCCTTTATATGTGAATTTGTGCATGTTCATTACTTATTATTTCTTATCCTTCAGATAATTGATGAGAACAGTGTATTTTTTGCCTTCTTTTATGAATGATAATCTCTGAAGCTGTATATATATTGCAGTGTATATTGGTCAAATGTAAACTATACTATGAGAGTGCAAATATTATGCAGAGAATCTACTTCAAACTGAACACACTTTTTGCTGCTAGCTGATTGTTCATGTAATCATCAAGTGATGTTATGTAATTAGGGAATGCTCGGCTTCTTTATCAATTCTAGACGCTTTTGTTCTGTTAGCTAGTCTGATTTAGGACTGTTCTGTGGAAGCTTGCAATTGTAATGCACTCTCCTAGCTTTCTGAAGCTGTTGTATCATCCTTCTAATTAAGCTTAAGATGTGAAAATGTTGGTTCTAAAATGCATGACCATATTTCTGTATCCAGATCAATAAAAGCGATTTAGATGCTGGGTTCAACCGTAGCAGGGTCATTGTTAATTTGTTATGCATTAAAAATATTCTCCATATTTGTAAGCATGTATTTTGCATACTTATTTTTGCTAAATTTTCTAACGCATCAAGTACCGCTATAGCTATCACCATCGTCTGGAATTGTGCCCATTCAAGCTCTTTGTGTGCATGTATTGACCGATATTTTACTACGTGCACATACTAATTTTTTTTTCATTTCTTGTAGAATGGAGTGCATTCCTTGTGTCCAGTTATCTGGTCAAAACAGAAAAAATGGCTGCTGATGTCCATGATGTGCCTCAACCCGGTAGCTTGTGTAAGTAGACATGTTGTTTGCCATTACCTTGCACTTTTTCCCTCTGCTCTTGGTTAATATTTATGTGTTGTTCCTTAGTATCTATCCAGTGTCAGTTCTATTCCAATTTCATCGACCAGTGTTTGCGGATCATCAGTCTATATGCTAAGTTGCCGAATAGTTGGGTTAGCTGTACAAATGTTTAGCTTGCTTGCCCCTTGCATTTTGCCATCATGCGATGCATGTGCCTATGAAGGTTATTATTGTTTTGTTGTTGCAATAGGCCTTGCCATTAACTTTGTGCAAGTTTTATGGAGAAACCGTAAACAACAAAACTTGTTCATGCTTAGTGCAATCGTCTAACTTTCTAGTTTGTTGGGAACATGTAAATCTGAAAGGAATGGATCAATTTTTCCGGCATGACTGTTTGTGGATGTACATTAATTGGCCATTGTATAGCTGCAAATTTACCTACGGCCATCATCCTACTGATGATATCTAGTACTCGCTATCTTATCATCTTCCCTTGGATATTTTTTCCTGTAGGCCTTCATGGATGTTGAATTTTCAAATGGGCAGTTGAGATATGTTGCTGGTGAGGGTATAACAGCAAGTGCTTTTCTCCCATTATTTGGTGGATTGCTTCAAGCCAATGGAAAATTTCCCGGAGAAACCAAACTGGGCTTCTCCTTCAAGGTTAGTCAATGCTAGTGTAACTGCATAAATTTTGCTTATGTTTGTAAATTCTTAAAGAAACAGTTTCAGCTGTGCAGATTGTCAAGAACTATGCTATTATGAAACAGCAATAACATGAATTCCACATGCTATTTTATGATTTGTTTCAAATTTTACATTACTCTATCTTCTTGCGGTGTGTTCCTAATTCTTTCACTTGTCCTCTTATTTGCTGTTCTTTTTCCATTGAAGAGCACACAAGGCACATGGTTTACCCCTGCATATCAATGGCCTGACAATTCTCTGTCATTTGGAGTCGCCCACGCGGTAGCATGGAAAAAGTCTGGCCTTATGATGAGACCCAGCACCCAAGTCAGGTAGTTAACCGTACACACTTGCTCATAGCCGTAACTGGTTTCTCAATTCGGTAAAAAGGTGGATTGGTCTTACTCGGTAAAAGGCTAGATTGCTGTTAGTCACAGTTCAAAATAGTCATTATGTAGTATTTGTTGGGTCGGTGTCCTTACTGATATGATATCGAAAAGCACTGGTAAATAGATTATCTGGGTTGGTCATTTATAAATGGCAACAGCCATTGTGTGAGATGTTTACCCATAGTTAATGCCAGATGAGCAAACGTCATTGATGGAACAGTGTCCGAATATGCCAATTCGGATCATGCTCCATGCTTCACTAAGTATATCATACTTGCATTTTTGTGTTCATTAATTGGCATATGGCCGTCCATATTGCTTGAGGTGGTTTTCTGTTTCTGCCAACAGAAGAAAATAATGGTAGCTGGTTACTACTTCCCTACTACTCCCTCCGTCCAGAAATACTTGTCGGAGAAATGCATAAAAATGAATGTATCTAGAACTAAAATACATCTAGATACATCCATTCCTCCGACGAGTATTTCCGGACGGAGGGAGTAGCTACTTTTGTTGATAAGTTGTATTGCAAGTTCTATTTTTTTTTGTTTACACAATCTAGTCGCACAATCTCATCCATGGAACCACCTGCACCAGTGTCTGCCCCACTCTCGGAGGAAGTGATCCAGGCATACGGGCGGAGATTGTCCATTCACTGAAGGAAGAGATCGGCATGTCGTGCGGCTTCTCTTGCTCGAGACATCCTTCGGCCTTCACATCTCTTTCTGTAAGCCCTCAATTAGTTCTCACTACGTGGGTGTTTCTTTCTTATCGAAGCGCGTTTACTGCAAAGCCCGAACTGATGCTCTTGCAATTATGGTGTGGTATGGCAGATTGGGCGGTCCAAGTTGAACGGTGAAGTCGGCAGTTCTGGGGTAGTAGTCACCATGGAGAAACCCCTCGACAACATGGGATCTCCATCTTTATCTGTTCAACTCAATGGAGGCCTCGAGTTCTGACGCCACCCGTTGCCCGTCTGATGTACAGACATATAGATAGTAGTACTACGTTAGTATACTATGTAGATATTGTAGGATGTTCATGTAGTACTATAAGCTGTACACTTCCGGTACCCATTTTAGTCTGGAGGTAGCTTCTCATCCTGTGATCTGTGAAGCATCTATATATAGTTGTGGAAGTGTTCTGAATCTCTGTGTGGCATTGTACTGACGCAAGCATTTCAGTTTGAAACAGAATATCTTTTGAATCCCAGTATGAACGTAATCTTAAAAGAAATTTCTATATCAGTTCGTTGTTGAGCCACAGCCACATTTCACGCTCTCGCTCGAGCTGATGGGGCAGAGAGGCACGCTCTCGCTCGATATACTCCTCTGTTACTTTTTTTCTAAGACGTTTTTAAGAGTCTTATATCAAGTTACAGAGGGAGTATAAAACTTTGCTCCATGTCACGTCACGTGGAGAAATCTATACGTAGGTGGAAGTGGTTTGCATGCCAGTTTGAATCAAAATTCCTTACGAAACACCAATACGAACGTGATCTTAAACAGAAATCATCAAACAAGTTTGTTGTTGAGACGACAGCCACGCACACCCCAGAGGCCCTGGTGATGAAACCACAAGCAGCAGTGTGCAATGCAGCTGACACTGACGTGACAGGAGAGATAACACGACACTGGAGTTCTTTTCCGAACGCGTTGATTAAGGTTCCAGCCAGCTGTTTACATTATTTTCAGCCGGCTGTACGTACTCAGAGTCTCAGATACACAAAGACAAACCGTCCCCATCATTTCGTACGCCGCATATGAAAGCGAAAAGCTCATCAACTCGAGGAGCAGACAAAAATGGGAGCTTCTACGGAGGAGAACCATGGCTAGTGCCCGGCGCCGGGGCTCGGCACGGACCCCATGGACCTCGCGGCCCTCGAGAACCCCCTCGCCGCCGTCTCGCCGCCCTGGAGGTGGATCACGGCGGCCCTGCCGCCCTGTCGTTCCTCCCCCGCCGTCGGCAGGTTGCGCCCTTCGCACGGCGCGCATCGGAGCAGCACCACCAGCAGCAGCACGGCGAGGAACAACGCCCGCGCGAGCTGTAGGCAAGACGGCGGCCTCCTGTTGCTACTGCTGCGCGTCGGTGAAGCCATGCCGGAGCCGCGCGACGCTGCTCGATGATCTGCTCTCCAGTGGGTGCTCTGGGAACGGGACGAGCTCAGGGAAGAAGAAATGGAGCTGGTGGTGCTTGGCTGGCTGCCTGCTTTGGCAAAATGCTCGAGCTGGCGATGGAGCAGAGGAAGGCGTCTCGCGCTCTATATATACAGCGCCGCCGCGTACGTGGACGATTGCCATTTGCCCGTGGAGATTTCATTTTTATTTTGTTTTCAGCAGCCCGACTGCCGGCCAAGTTAGGTCTAGCTAGTTCCGCGTGTTCAAAAAAAATATCTCACGAAAAGGAAGTGAGCGGCCGCTTCTCATTTCGAAAAGTACTTTAGCTTAAAAAAAACGTTTTACATTATAGGACGAAGGAAGTAATTTCCGGCTCACCGATTGGTTGGAGTAATGCGTAATCGAAATGTGCACCGGCGATGACAATATGGGCGAGTGCTGTTTGCATTGCTTTTTCAGTCGGCACCAAGCCTTCAACTGATTAGTGTGCGCCAAGAGTTTCGAGAGAACTACATTTGGCACAAGGTTAGAAAAAAAAATCCAAGCAAAAGTCAGGAGCACTGTCAGCTGACAAGTGCCAACTCTTTTTTTTTCCTTAGTCGAACTGCCTACTCTGTTATACGAAGAGAATATGCAATCCACTAATGTGCCATTCTAGTCCTGATCTTAGATGCTCCTGCGACGAACGGTAAAATCCGAAAAGATTAACATATATTCAAAATTCCTTTTTTTGTAAAAAAAATTTCTTAGTTTTCTAAGTGCAAACTTTTTGTGATGGAATGGTAATTGTGGGTATGGGAAAAAATAGTGCCTGAAAGTGCATTGAGAAAACCTTTTTGGACCATCGATTTTATTTTTCCCATAACATTACAAATATTTCTAGGCACTTTTTTTTTCTTCTTAATTTGCCAAAAATTCATGTCCGGCAATTCTTGTTACCTCAATTATTAAGACCTAATAAACCTGAGTCGCAATGGAAATTCACATAATCAATACAAATATAATTTT
Source organism: Aegilops bicornis (assembly GCA_021605145.1). Lineage (NCBI taxonomy): Eukaryota > Viridiplantae > Streptophyta > Magnoliopsida > Poales > Poaceae > Aegilops > Aegilops bicornis. The sequence goes on along the minus strand of CM038669.1, from coordinate 618,146,880 downwards.
TGAAAAGGGATAACCTTGACCTCTATATCATACGATGCACACAGCCATTATACTATACCAATATAGAGAGCACGGATTGAGCTTATCCAAAAATACTGTTGGAAATATGCCCTAGAGGCAATAATAAATTAGTTATTATTATATTTCTTTATTCATGATAATCGTTTATTATCCATGCTATAATTGTATTGATAGGAAACTCAGATACATGTGTTGGTACATAGACAACACCATGTCCCTAGTAAGCCTCCAGTTGACTAGCTCGTTGATCAATAGATGGTTACAGTTTCCTGACCATGGACATTGGAAGTCGTTGATAATGGGATCACATCATTAGCAGAATGATGTGATGGACAAGACCCAATCCTAAGCCTAGCACAAAGATCGTGTAGTTCGTATGCTAAAGATTTTCTAATGTCAAGTATCTTTTCCTTAGACCATGAGATTGTGCAACTCCCGGATACCGTAGGAATGCTTTGGGTGTACCAAACGTCACAACGTAACTGGGTGGCTATAAAGGTGCACTACAGGTATCTCCGAAAGTGTCTGTTGGGTTGGCACGAATCGAGACGGGGATTTGTCACTCCGTGTGACGGAGAGGTATCTCTGGGCCCACTCGGTAGGACATCATCATAATGTGCACAATGTGACCAAGGGGTTGATCACGGGATGATGTGTTACGGAACGATTAAAGATACTTGCCGGTAACGAGATTGAACAAGGTATCGGCATATCGACGATCGAATCTCGGGCAAATACAATACCGCTAGACAAAGGGAATTGTATACGGGATTGATTGAGTCCTTGACATCGTGGTTCATCCGATGAGATCATCGTGGAACATGTGGGAGCCAACGTGGGTATCCAGATCCCGCTGTAGGTTATAGACCGGACAACGACTCGGTCAACTCTGCATGGTACCCGACCCCGTAGGGACTACACACTTAAGGTTCGATGGCGACGCTTAGGGTTATAAAGGAAGTTTATACGTGGTTACCAAATGTTGTTCGGAGTCCTGGATGAGATCCCGGACGTCACGAGGAGTTCCGGAATGGTCCGGAGGTAAAGATTTATATATGGAAAGTTGTTGTTCGGGTTTCGGGAAAAGTTCGGGTTTTTCTGGTATTGAACCGGGAAGCTTCCAGAAGGTTCCAGAGGATTCCGGAGGGGTCCGGATGTCCGGAAATTGTTCCACCACGTCCAATACAACAGCATGGGCTGCAAGGGGGCGCCCTAGTCTTAATGGGCCAGGGGCACCAGCCCCCCAAGGCCCATGCGCATGGGAGAGGGGAAACCCTAAGGGGGAGGGCCTCCACTTGACTTGGGAGGCACTCCTCCCCCCTTGGCCGCCCCCTAGATGGGATCTAGGCCTGGCCGCCGCCCCTAGGGGTGGAACCCTAGGTGGGGGCGCAGCCCCCCCTCTCCCCCTATATATAGTGGAGGCAAAGGGGCAGCCCAACATACGAAGTTCTTCTCCTGTTGGCGCATCCCTACCTCTCTTTCTCCTCCTCTCCCGTGGTGCTTGGTGAAGCCCTGCAGGATTGCCACGCTCCTCCACCACCACCACGCCGTTGTGCTGCTGCTGGATGGAGTCTTCCTCAACCTCTCCCTCTCTCCTTGCTGGATCAAGGCATGGGAGACGTCACCGGGCTGTACGTGTGTTGAACACGGAGGTGCCGTCCGTTTGGCACTAGGATCTCCGGCGATTTAGATCACGACGAGTACGACTCCTTCAACCCCGTTCTCTTGAACGCTTCCGCTTAGCGATCTACAAGGGTATGTAGATGCACTCTCCTTTTCTCGTTGCTAGTTTCTCCATAGATAGATCTTGGTGACACGTAGGAAAATTTTGAATTTCTGCTACGTTCCCCAACTTGGCATCATGAGCTAGGTCTATTGCGTAGATTCGTTGCACGAGTAGAACACAAAGTAGTTGTGGGCGTTGATTTTGTTCAATATGCTTACCGTTACTAGTCCAATCTTGTTTCGACGGTATTGTGGGATGAAGCGGCCCGGACCGACCTTACACGTACTCTTGCGTGAGACAGGTTCCACCGACTGACATGCACTTGGTGCATAAGGTGGCTAGCGGGTGCCAGTCTCTCCCACTTTAGTCGGAACGGATTCGATGAAAAGGGTCCTTATGAAGGGTAAATAGCAATTGGCATATCACGTTGTGGTTTTGCATAGGTAAGAAACGTTCTTTCTAGAAACCCATAGCAGCCACGTAAAACATGCAAACAACAATTAGAGGACGTCTAACTTGTTTTTGCGGTGGTATGCTATGTGATGTGATATGGCCAAGTAGAATGTGATGAATGATATGTGATGTATGAGATTGATCATGTTCTTGTAATAGGATTCACGACTTGCATGTCGATGAGTATGACAACCGGCAGGAGCCATAGGAGTTGTCTTTATTTATTGTATGACCTGCGTGTCATTGAACAACGTCATGTAATTACTTTACTTTATTGCTAACCGGTAGCCATAGTAGTAGAAGTAATAAGTTGGCGAGACAACTTCATGGAGACACGATGATGGAGATCATGATGATGGAGATCATGGTGTCATGCGGTGACAATGATGATCATGGAGCCCGAAGATGGAGATCAAAGGAGCAATATGATATTGGCCATATCATGTCACTACTACATAATTGCATGTGATGTTTATTATGTTTATGCATCTTGTTTACTTAGAACGACGGTAGTAAATAAGATGATCCCTTACACAAATTTCAAGAAGTGTTCTCCCCCGACTGTGCACCGTTGCTACAGTTCGTCGCTTCTAAGCACCACGTGATGATCGGGTGTGATGGATTCTTACGTTCACATACAACGGGTGTAAGACAGATTTACACAGCAAAACACTTGGGGTTAACTTGACGAGCCTAGCATGTACAGACATGGCCTCGGGAACACGGAGACCGAAAGGTCGAGCATGAGTCGTATGGTAGATACGATCAACATGAAGATGTTCACCGATGTTGACTAGTCCGTCTCACGTGATGATCGGACACGGCTTAGTTGACTCAGATCATGTAATCACTTAGATGACCAGAGGGATGTCTATCTGAGTGGGAGTTCATAAGATGAACTTAATTATCCTGAACATAGTCAAAAGCCCTTTGCAAATTATGTCATAGCTCGCGCTATAGTTCTACTGTTTTAGATATGTTCCTAGAGAAAATATAGTTGAAAGTTGCGAACTTGATTATGCGATCAAGAGAAAGATTATGTCCTTAATGCACCGCCAAAGGTGCGTAACCCCAAATGTCGTCTGTGGATGTTGCGAACATCGGACATACACGTTTTGATAACTACGTGATAGTTCAGTTAAACAGTTTAGAGTTGAGGCACCAAAGACGTTTTCAAAACGTCGCGGAACATATGAGATGTTTCGAGGGCTGAAATTGGGATTTCAGGCTCATGCCCACGTCAAGAGGTATAAAACCTCCGACGATTTTCTTAGCCTGCAAACTAAGGGAGAAAAGCTCAATCGTTGAGCTTGTGCTCAAATTGTCTGAGTGCAACAATCACTTGAATCGAGTAGGAGTTGATCTTCCAGATGAGATAGTGATGTTTCTCCAAAGTCATTGCCACCAAGCTGCTAGAGCTTCGTGATGAACTATAACATATCAGGGATAGATATGATGATCCTTGAGATATTCGCGATGTTTGACACCGCGAAAGTAGAAATCAAGAAGGAGCATCAATTGTCGATGGTTGGTGAAACCACTAGTTTCAAGAAGGGCAAGGGCAAGAAGGGATACTTCATGAAACGGAAAATCAGCTTTGCTCTAGTGAAGAAACCCAAGGTTGAACCCAAACCCGAGACTAAGCGCTTACGTAATAAGGGGAACAGCCACTAAGAGCAGAGTTACCCTAGATACTTGGTAGATGAGAAGGCTGGCAAGGTCGATACAAGTATATTGGATATACATTATGTTAATGTGTACTTTACTAGTACTCCTAGTAGCACCAGGGTATTAGATACCGGTTCGGTTGCTAAGTGTTAGTAACTCGAAATAAAAGCTACGGAATAAACGGAGACTAGCTAAAGGTGAGCTGACGATATGTGTTGCAAGTGTTTCCAAGGTTGATGTGATCAAGCATTGCACGCTCCCTCTACCATCGAGATTGGTGTTAAACCTAAATAATTGTTATTTCGTGTTTGCGTTGAGCATAGACATGATTGGATTATGTCTATCACAATACGGTTATTCATTTATGGAGAATAATGGTTACTCTGTTTATTTGAATAATACCTTCAATGGTCTTGCACCTAAAAGAATGGTTTATTGAATCTCGATCGTAGTGATACACATTCTCATGCCAAAAGATATAAGATAGTAATGATAGTACCACTTACTTGTGGCAATCGCCATGTAAGTCATTTTGGTGTAATACGCATGAAGAAGCTCCATGTTGATGGATCTTTGGACTCACTCGTTTTTGAAAGGTTTGAGACATGTGAGCCATGTCTATTGGTGTATACGCATGAAGAAACTCCATGCAGATGGATCGTTTGGACTCACTTGATTTTGAATCGCTTGAGAAATGCAAATCATACCATATGGGCAAGATGATTGAAAAGCCTCGTTTTTCACTAAAATGGAACAAGATAGCAACTTGTTGGAAGTAACACATTTTGATGTGTGCAGTCCAATGAGTGCTGAGGCATGCAGTTAATATCGTTATGTTCTTACTTCACAGATGATTCGAGTAGATGTTGAGTATATTTACTTGATGAAACACAAGTCTGAATTATTGAATGGTTCAAGTAATTTCAGAGTGAAGTTAAAGATCATCGTGACAAGAGGATAAAATGTCTATGATATGATCATAGAGATGAGTATCTGAGTTACGAGCTTTGGCACGCAATTAAGACATTGTGGAAATTGTTTCACAATAAATGCCGCCTGGAACACCAAAGTGTGATGGTGTGTCCGAACATCATAGTTGCACCCTATTGGATATGGTGTGTACCATGATGTCTCTTATCGAATTACCACTATCGTTCATGGGTTAGGCATTAGAGACAACCGTACTCACTTTAAATAGGGCACCACGTAATTCCGTTGAGATGACACCGTTTGAACTATGGTTTGGAGAAACCTAAGTTGTAGTTTCTTAAAAGTTTGGGGCTGCGACGCTTATGTGAAAAAGTTTCATCGTGATAAGCTCGAACCCAAAACGGATAAAAACATCTTCATAGGATACCCAAAATGGTTGGGTATACCTCCTATCTCAGATCCGGAAGCAAAAGTAATTGTTTCTAGAAATGGGTCCTTTCTCGAGGAAAAGTTTCTCTCGAAAGAATTGAGTGGGAGGATGGTGGAGACTTGATGAGGTTATTGAACCATCACTTCAACTAGTGTGTAGCAGGGCACAGGAAGTTGTTCTGTGGCACCTACACCAATTGAAGTAGAAGCTTATGATAGTGATCATGAAACTTCGGAACAAGTCACTACCGTACCTCGTAGGGTGACAAGGATGCGTACTACTTCAGAGTGGTACAGTAATCCTGTCTTGAAGGTCATGTTGCTAGACAATGAAACTACGAGCTATGGAGAAGCAATGGTGGGCCCATATTCCAACAAATGGTTAGAAACCATGAAATTCGAGATAGGATCCATGTGTCAGAACAAAGCATGGACTTTGGTGGACTTGCCCGATGATCGGCAAGCCATTGAGATAAATGGATCTTTAAGAAGAAGACGGACGTGGACGGTAATGTCACCGTCTATGAAGCTCGACTTATGGCGAAGAGTTTTTCACAAGTTCAAGGAGTTGACTACGATGAGATTTTCTCATCCGTAGCGATGCTTAAGTCCGTGGGAATCATGTTAGCATTAGCTGCATTTATGAAATCTGGCAGATGGATGTCAAAACGAGTTTCCTTACCCGTCTTCGTAAGGAAAGGTTGTATGTGATACAATCAGAAAGTTTTTGTTGATCCTAAGGATGCTAAAAGGTATCTTTGGCTCCAAATGATCCTTCTAAGGACTGGATTAAGCATCTCGGAGTTGGAATGTGCGCTTTGATGAGATGATCAAAGATTTTGGGTTTATACAAAGTTTATGAGAAACTTGTATTTCCAAAGAAGTGAGTGGGAGCACTATAGAATTTCTGATGAGTATATGTTGTTGACATATTGTTGATCAGAATTGATGTAGAATTTCTGGAAAGCATATAGGGTTGTTTGAAAAGTGTTTTTTGATGGAAAACCTGGATTAGGCTACTTGAACAATAAGCATCAAGATCTATAAGATAGATCAAAATGTTTAATAATACTTTAAAATGAGCACATACCTTGACATAATCTTGAAGGTGTTCAAGATGGATCAGTCAAAGAAGGAATTTTTGCCTGAGTTGTAAGGTATGAAGTTAAGAGTTAAAGCTCGACCATGGCAGAAAAGAGAGAAAGGACGAAGGTCGTCCCCTATGCCTTAGACGCAGGCTCTACAGTATGCTACGCTGTGTACCGCACCTGATGTGTGCCTTGCTACATATCTGGCAAGAGGGTAGAAAGCTGATCAAGGAGTGGATCACCAGATAGCGGTCAAAATTATCCTTAGAGGAATAAGGATATGTTTCTCGGTTATGGAGGTGATAAAGAGTTCGATGTAAAGAGTTGCGTCGATGCAAGCTTAACACCTATCCGGATAGCTCGAGTAGAGATACGGATATGTATAATGGAGCAACAATTTGGAATAGCTCCAAGTGGAACGTGCTAGCAGCATCTACGATATGACATAAAGTTTTGCGAAATACATAGGGATCTGAATATTGCAGACCCGTTGACTACAACCTCTCTCACAAGCATAAACATGATCAAACCCAGAACTCATTGAGTGTTAATCACATAGTGATGTAAACTAGATTATTGATTCTAGTAAACTCTTTGGATGTTGGTCACATGGCGATGTGACCTGTGAGTGTTAATCACATGGCGATGTGAACTAGATTATTGACTCCAGTGCAAGTGGGAGATTGTTGGAAATATTCCCTAGAGGCAATAATAAATTAGTTATTATTATATTTCCTTATTCATGATAATCGTTTATTATCCATGCTATAATTGTATTGATAGGAAACTCAGATACATGTGTGGGTACATAGACAACACTATGTCCCTAGTAAGCCTCTAGTTGACTAGCTCGTTGATCAACAGATGGTTACAGGTTTCGACCATGGACATTGGATGTCGTTGATAACAAGATCACATCATTAGCAGAATGATGTGATGGACAAGACCCAATCCTAAGCCTAGCAAAAAGATCGTGTAGTTCGTATGCTAAAGCTTTTCTAATGTCAAGTATCTTTTCCTTAGACCATGAGATTGTGCAACTCCGGATACCGTAGGGAATGCTTTGGGTGTACCAAACGTCACAACATAACTGGGTGGCTATAAAGGTGCACTACAAGTATCTCCGAAGTGTCTGCATTGGGTTGGCACGAATCGAGACTGGATTTGTCACTCCGCAGACGGAGAGGTATCTCTGGGCCCACTCGGTGGGACATCATCATAATGTGCACAATGTGACCAAGGGGTTGATCACGGGATGATGTGTTACGGAACGAGTAAAGATACTTGCCGGTAACGAGATTGAACAAGGTATCGGCATACCGACGATCAAATCTCGGGCAAGTACAATACCGCTAGACAAAGGGAATTGTATACGGGATTGATTGAGTCCTTGACATCGTGGTTCATCCGATGAGATCATCGTGGAACATGTGGGAGCCAACATGGGTATCCAGATCCCGCTGTTGGTTATTGACCGGAGAACGTCTCGGTCATGTCTGCATGGTTCCCGAACCCGTAGGGTCTACACACTTAAGGTTCGATGACGCTAGGGTTATAAAGGAAGTTTATACGTGGTTACCAAATGTTGTTCGTAGTCCCGGATGAGATCCCGGACATCACGAGGAGTTCCGGAATGGTCCGGAGGTAAAGATTTATATATGGAAAGTTGTTGTTCGGGTTCCGGGAATAGTTCGGGTTTTTCTGGTATTGTACCGGGAAGCTTCCAAAAGGTTCCGGAGGATTCCGGAGGGGTCCGGATGTCCGAAAATTGTTCCACCACGTCCAATACAGCAGCATGGGCTGTAAGGGGGCGCCCTAGCCTTAATGGGCCAGGGGCACCAGCCCCCTCAAGGCCCATGCGCATGGGAGAGGGGAAACCCTAAGGGGTGGGCCTCCACTTGACTTGGGAGGCACTCCTCCCCCCCCCCCCTTGGCCGCCCCCTAGATGGGATCTAGGGCTGGCCGCCGCCCCTAGGGGTGGATGAAGGAAATATGCCCTAGAGGCAATAATAAAGTTATTATTTATTTCCTTATATCATGATGAATGTTTATTATTCATGCTAGAATTGTATTAACCGGAAACATAATACATGTGTGAATATATAGACAAACAGTATGTCACTAGTATGCCTCTACTTGACTAGCTTGTTAATCAAAGATGGTTATGTTTCCTAACCATAAACAAGGAGTTGTTATTTGATTAACAAGGTCACATCATTAGTAGAATGATCTGATTGACATGACCCATTCCGTTAGCTTAACACTTGATCGCTTAGTATGTTAATGCTTTCTTCATGACCTATACATGTTCCTATAACTATGAGATTATGCAACTCCCGTTTACGGAGGAACACTTTGGGTACTACCAAACGTCACAACGAATCGGGTGATTATAAAGGAGTACTACAGGTGTCTCCAAAGGTACTTGTTGGGTTGGCGTATTTCGAGATTAGGTTTTGTCACTCCGATTGCTCGGAGAGGTATCTCTGTGCCTTCTCGGTAATGCACATCACTTAAGCCTTGCAAGCATTACAACTAATAAGTTAGTTGTGAGATGATGTATTACGGAACGAGTAAAGAGACTTACCGGTAACTTGAGATTGAACTAGGTATTGGATACCGACGATCGAATCTCGGGTAAGTAACATACCGATGACAAAGGGAACAACGTATGTCGTTATGCGGTTTGACCGATAAAGATCTTCGTAGAATATGTAGGAACCAATATGGGCATCCAGGTTCCGCTATTGGTTATTGACCGAGAATGGTTCTAGGTCATGTCTACATAGTTCTCGAACCCGTAGGGTCCGCACGCTTAACGTTTCGATAACAGTTCATAATGAGTTTATAAGTATTGATGCACCGAAGTTTGTTCGGAGTCCCGGATGTGATCACGGACATGACGAGGAGTCTCGAAATGGTCGAGACATAAATATTGATATATTGGAAGCCTATGTTTGGACTTCGGAAGGGTTCCGAGTGAAATCGGGAACTTACCGGAGTACCGGGAGGTTACCGGAACCCCCCGGGAACTACATGGGCCATAGTGGGCCTTAGTGGAAAGGAGAGGGCCAGCCCTAGGTGGTCATGCGCCCCCCCTTCCCCTAGTCCTATTAGGACTAGGAAAGGTGGGCCGCCCCTCTCTCTCTCTTTCCTCCGGAATCCTAATCCAACTAGGATTGAGGGGGAGTCCTACTCCGGAGGGAGTAGGACTCCTGCGCGCCTCCCCTTGGGCCGGCCACCTCCCCTTGGCTCCTTTATATACAGGGGCAGGGGGCACCCCAGGCTACACAAGTTGATCTACGGATCGTTCCTTAGCCGTGTGCGGTGCCCTCCACCATATTCCACTTCAGTCATATCGTCAGAGAGCTTAGGCGAAGCCTGCGCTACGGAGAAGTCATATCGTCATGGAGCTTAGGCGAAGCCCTGCGTCGGTGGAGCATCAACATCGTCACCACGCCGTGCGGTCGACGGAACTCATCCCCGACACTTTCTTTGGATCGGAGTCCGGGGATCGCCATCGAGCTGAACGTGTGCGTAACTCGGAGGTGCCGTACGTTTGGTGCTTGGATCGGTCGGATCGTGAAGACGCACGACTACATCAACCGCGTTGTTATAACGCTTCGCTTTCGGTCTCACGAGGGTACGTGGACGGACACTCTCCTCTCGTTGCTATGCCATCACCATGGTCTTGCGTGATCGTAGGAAATTTTTTGAAATTACTGCGTTCCCCAACAGTGGTATCAGAGCCTGGTTTTATGCGTTGATGTGATATGCACGAGTAGAACACAAGTGAGTTGTGGACGATACAAGTCATACTGCCTACCAGCATGTCATACTTTGGTTCAGCGGTATTGTTGGACGAGACGATCCGGACCAACCTTACGCCAGACGCTTACGCGAGACCGGTTCCTCGGCGTGCTTTGCACATAGATGGCTTGCGGAAGACTGTCTCTCCAACTTTAGTTGAACTGAGTGGCTACGCCCGGTCCTTGAGAAGGTTAAACGGAGTCTATTTGACAAACTATCGTTGTGGTTTTGATGCGTAGGTAAGAACGGTTCTTGCTCAGCCCGTAGCAGCCACGTAAAACTTGCAACAACAAAGTAGAGGACGTCTAACTTGTTTTTGCAGGGCATGTTGTGATGTGATATGGTCAAGACGTGATGCTATATTTTTATTGTATGAGATGATCATGTTTTGTAACCGAGTTATCGGCAACTGGCAGGAGCCATATGGTTGTCGCTTTATTGTATGCAATGCAATCGCGATGTAATGCTTTACTTTATTACTAAGCGGTAGTGATAGTCGTGGAAGCATAAGATTGGCGAGACGACAACGATGCTACGATGGAGATCAAGGTGTCGGCGGTGGCGATGGTGATCATGACGGTGCTTCAGCGATGGAGATCACAAGCACAAGATGATGATGGCCATATCATATCACTTATATTGATTGCATGTGATGTTTATCCTTTATGCATCTTATCTTGCTTTGATTGGCGGTAGCATTATAAGATGATCTCTCACTAAAATTATCAAGAAGTGTTCTCCACGAGTATGCACCGCTATGCGAAAGTTCTTCGTCTTTGAGACACCACGTGATGATCGGGTGTGATAGGCTCTACGTTCAAATACAACGGGTGCAAAACAGTTGCACACGCAGAATACTCGAGTTAAACTTGACGAGCCTAGCATATAATGATATGGCCTCGGAACACGAGAGACCGAAAGGTCGGCGTGAATCATATAGTAGATATGATCAACATAGTGATGTTCACCATTGAAACTACTCCATCTCACGTGATGATCGGACATGGTTTAGTTGATTTGGATCACGTGATCACTTAGATGACTAGAGAGATGTCCGTCTAAGTGGGAGGTTTTTAATATGATTAATCAAACTTAAATTTATCATGAACTTAGTACCGATAGTATTTTGCTTGTCTATGTTTGATGTAGATAGATGGCTCGTCTTTGTTGTTCCGTTGAATTTTAATGCGTTCCTTGAGAAAGCAAAGTTGAAAGATGATGGTAGCAATTACACGGACTGGGTCCGTAACTCGAGGATTATCCTCATTGCTGCACGAAAAATTACGCCCCGGAAGCACATTTGGGTGACAGGCCTGCTGCAGATCTTGAGCCGAAGTTATGAACGTCACGCAAAGCAGAGCTGATGACTACTCTATAGTTCAGTGTGCCATGCTTTACGGCTTAGAACCGGGTCTTCAACGACGTTTTGAGCGTCATGGAGCATATGAGATGTTCCAGGAGTTGAAGTTAATATTTCAAGCAAATGCGGATTGAGAGATATGAAGTCTCCAATAAGTTCTATAGCTGCAAGATGGAAGAGAATAGTTATCGGTGAGCACATACTCAAAATGTCCGGGTATAACAATCACTTAATTCAGCTGGGAGTTAATCTTCCGGATGATAGTGTCATTGATGTAATTCTCCAATCATCGCCACCAAGCTACAAGAGCTTCGTGATGAACTATAATATGCAAGGGATGACTAAAACAATTCACGAGCTCTTCGCGATCTTTGAAAGCTGCGGAGGTAGAAATCAAGAAAGAGCATCAAGTGTTGATGGTCAGCAAGACCACTAGTTTCAAGAAAAGGGCAAAGGGAAGAAGAAGGAAACTTCAAAAGAACAGCAAGAAAGTTGCTGATCAAGAGAAGAAACCCAAGTCTGGACCTAAGCACGAAATCGAGTGTTTTTACTGCAAGCGAGACCGGACATCGGAAGCGGAACTGCCCCAAGTATTTGGCGGATAAAAGGATGGCAAGGTGAACAAAGGTATATGTGATATACATGTTATTGATGTGTACCTTACTAAAACTCGCATGAGTACACAGGTATTTGATCTTTGGTTACATTGCTAATATTTGCAACTCAAAGCAGAACTACGGATTGCGAAGATTGGCTAAGGACGAGGTGACGATGCGCGTTGGAAATGGTTCCAAAGTCGATGTGATCGCAATCGGCACACTACCTCTACATCTACCTTCGGGATTAGTTTTAGACCTAAATAATTGTTATTTGGTGCGGCGTTGAGCATGAACATTATATCTGGATCTTGTTTATTGCGTAGACGGTTATTCATTTAAATCAGAGAATAATGGTTGTTCTATTTATATGAGTAATATCTTTTATGGTCATGCACCCTTGAAGAATGGTCTATTCTTGTTGAATCTCGAAGTAGTGATACACATATTCATAATGTTGAAGCCAAAAGATGCAGAGTTGATAATGATAGTGCAACTTATTTGTGGCCTTGCCGTTTAGGTCATATCGGTGTAAAACGCATGAAGAAACTCCATCTTGATGGGCTTACGGAATCACTTGATTACGAATCACTTGGTACTTAGTAACCGTGCCTCATGGGCAAGATGACCAAAACGCCGTTCTCCGGAACTATGGAGCGTGCAACTGATTTGTTGGAAATCATACATACCGATGTTTGTGGTCCAATGAATGTTGAGGCCTTGGCGGGTATCGTTATTTTCTCACCTTCACAGATGATTTGAGCAGATATGGGTATATCTACTTAATAAAACACAAATCTGAAACATTTGAAAAGTTCAAAGAATTTCAGAGTGAAGTGGAAAATCATCGTAACAAGAAAATAAAGTTTCTACGATCTGATCGTGGAGGAGAATATTTGAGTTACGAATTTGGTTTACATTTGAAACAATGTGGAATAGTTTCACAACTCACGCCACCCGGAACACCACAGAGAAATGGTGTGTCCGAACGTCGTAATCGTACTTTACTAGATATGGTACGATCTATGATGTCGATTTCCGATTTACCGCTATCGTTTTGGGGTTATGCTTTAGAGACGGCCGCATTCACATTAAATAGGACACCGTCAAAATCCGTTGAGACGACGCCTTATGAACTGTGGTTTGGCAAGAAACCAAAGTTGTCGTTTCTTAAAGTTTGGGGCTGCGATGCTTATGTAAAGAAACTTCAACCAGATAAGCTCGAACCCAAATCGGAAAAATGTGTCTTCATAGGATACCCAAAGGAGACTGTTGGGTACACCTTCTATCACAGATCTGAAGGCAAGATTTTTGTTGCTAAATTCGGATCCTTTCTAGAGAAGGAGTTTCTCTCGAAAGAAGTGAGTGGGAGGAAAGTGGAACTTGATGAGATAAGCTGTATCTACTCCCTTATTGGAAAGTAGTTCATCACAAGAAATGGTTCTGTGACAACTACACCAATTAGTGAGGAAACTAAAGATGATGATCATGAAGTTTCAGATCAAGTTACTCTTGAACCTCGTAGGTCAACCAGAGTAAAATACGCACTGTGAGTGGTACGGTAATCCTATTACGAAGTCATGTTACTTGACCATGGCGAACCTACAAACTATGAAGAAGCGATGGTGAGCCCAGATTCCGCAAAATGGTCGGAAGCCATGAAATCTGAGATGGGATCCATGTATGAGAACAAAGTATGGACTTTGGTTGACTTGCCCGATGATCGGCAAGCCATTGAAAATAAATGGATCTTTAAGAAGAAGATCGACGCCGATGGTAATATAACCGTCTATAAAGCTCGACTTGTTGCGAAAGGTTTTCGACAAGTTCAAGGGGTTGACTACGATGAGACTTTCTCACCCGTAGCGATGCTTAAGTCTGTCCGAATCATGTTAGCAATTGCCGCATTTTATGATTATGAAATTTGGCAAATGGATGTAAAAACTGCATTCTTGAATGGATTTCTAGAAGAAGAGTTGTATATGATGCAACCAGAAGGTTTTGTCGATCCAAAAGGTGCTAACAAAGTGTGCAAGCTCCAACGATCAATTTATGGTCTGGTGCAAGCCTCTCGGAGTTGGAATAAACGCTTTGATAGTGTGATCAAAGCATATGGGTTTTTACAGACTTTTGGAGAAGCCTGTATTTACAAGAAAGTGAGTGGGAGCTCTGTAGCATTTCTGATATTATATGTGGACGACATATTATTAATTGGAAATGATATAGAATTTCTGGATGGCATAAAAGGATACTTGAATAAAAGTTTTTCAATGAAAGACCTCGGTGAAGCTGCTTACATATTGGGCATCAAGATCTATAGAGATAGATCAAGACGCTTAATTGGACTTTCACAAAGCACATACCTTGATAAAATTTTGAAAAAGTTCAAAATGGATCAAGCAAAGAAAGGTTTTTGCCTGTGTTGCAAGGTGTAAGATTGAGTAAGACTCAATGCCCGACCACAGCAGAAGATAGAGAGAAAATGAAAGATGTTCCCTATGCTTCAGCCATAGGCTCTATCATGTATGCAATCTTTGTGTACCGCACTGACGTATGCTTAGCTATAAGCTTGGCAGGAAGGTACCAAAGTAATCCAGAATGGATCAACTGGACAGCGGTCAAGAACATCTGAAGTACACGAAAAGGACTAAGGATATGTTTCTCGATATGGAGGTGACAAAGAGCTAGTCGTAAATGGTTACGCCGACAAGCTTTGACAATCGATCCGAGACGATTCTAAATCGCAAACCGGATCGTGTTTTTATTAAACGGTGGAGCTGCCGCTGGTGCAGTTCTAAACAAAGCGTCGTGGCGGGATCTACATGTGAAGCGGAGTACATAGCTGCTTGAAGCAGCGAATGAAGGAGTCTGGATGAAAGAGTTCATTTCCGATCTAGGTGTCATACCTAGTGCATCGGGACCGATGAAGATTTTCTGTGACAATACTGGTGCAATTGCCTTGGCAAAGGAATCCAGATTTCACAAGAGGACCAAGCACATCAAGAGACGCTTCAATTCCATTCGGGACCAAGTCCAAGTGGGAGACATAGAGATTTGCAAAATACATACGGATCTGAATGTTGCGAGACCCGTTGACTAAGCCTCTTCCACGAGCAAAACATGATCAGCACCAATACTCCATGGGTGTTAGGATCATTACTCTGTAATCTAGATTATTGACTCTAGTGCAAGTGGGAGATCAAGGAAATATGCCCTAGAGGCAATAATAAAGTTATTATTTATTTCCTTATATCATGATGAATGTTTATTATTCATGCTAGAATTGTATTAACCGGAAACATAATACATGTGTGAATATATAGACAAACAATATGTCACTAGTATGCCTCTACTTGACTAGCTTGTTAATCAAAGATGGTTATGTTTCCTAACCATAAACAAGGAGTTGTTATTTGATTAACAAGGTCACATCATTAGTAGAATGATCTGATTGACATGACCCATTCCGTTAGCTTAACACTTGATCGCTTTAGTATGTTAATGCTTTCTTCATGACCTATACATGTTCCTATAACTATGAGATTATGCAACTCCGTTTACCGGAGGAACACTTTGGTACTACCAAACGTCACAACGAATCGGGTGATTATAAAGGAGTACTACAGGTGTCTCCAAAGGTACTTGTTGGGTTGGCGTATTTCGAGATTAGGTTTTGTCACTCCGATTGTCGGAGAGGTATCTCGTGCCTTCTCGGTAATGCACATCACTTAAGCCTTGCAAGCATTACAACTAATAAGTTAGTTGTGAGATGATGTATTACGGAACGAGTAAAGAGACTTACCGGTAACGAGATTGAACTAGGTATTGGATACCGACGATCGAATCTCGGGTAAGTAACATACCGATGACAAAGGGAACAACGTATGTCGTTATGCGGTTTGACCGATAAAGATCTTACGTAGAATATGTAGGAACCAATATGGGCATCCAGGTTCCGCTTATTGGTTATTGACCGAGAATGGTTCTAGGTCATGTCTACATAGTTCTCGAACCCGTAGGGTCCGCACGCTTAACGCTTCGATGACAGTTCATAATGAGTTTATAAGTATTGATGCACGAAGTTTGTTCGAGTCCGGATGTGATCACGGACATGACGAGGAGTCTCGAAATGGTCGAGACATAAATATTGATATATTGGAAGCCTATGTTTGGACTTGGAAGGGTTCCGAGTGAAATCGAACTTATCGAGTACCGGGAGGTTACCGGAACCCCCGAACTACATGGGCCATAGTGGGCCTTAGTGGAAAGGAGAGAGGGCCAGCCCTAGGTGGTCGCCCCCCCTTCCCTAGTCCTATTAGGACTAGGAAAGGTGGGCCGCCCCTCTCTCTCTTTCCCCTCCGGAATCCTAATCCAACTAGGATTGGAGGGGAGTCCTACTCCCGAGGGAGTAGGACTCCTTGTCGCCTCCCCTTGGGCCGGCCACCTCCCCTTGGCTCCTTTATATACGGGGCAGGGGGGGCACCCAGAACACACAAGTTGATCTACGGATCGTTCCTTAGCCGCAGGCGGTGCCCCCTCCACCATATTCCACTTCGGTCATATCGTCAGAGCTTAGGCGAAGCCTGCGCCGGAGAAGTCATATCGTCCGCGAGCTTAGGCGAAGCCTGCGGTGGAGCATCAACATCGCCACCACGCCGTCAGGCCGACGGAACTCATCCGACACTTTCTTTGGATCGGAGTCCGGGATCGTCATCGAAATGAACGTGTGCGTAACTCGGAGGTGCCGTGACGTTCGGTGCTTGGATCGGTCGGATCGTGAAGACGACGACTACATCATCAACCGCGTTGTTATAACGCTTCGCTTTCGGTCTACGAGGGTACGTGGACAGACACTCTCCCCTCTCGTTGCTATGCCATCACCATGGTCTTGCGTGATCGTAGGAAATTTTTTGAAATTACTGCGTTCCCCAACAGTGGAACCCTAGGTGGGGGCGCAGCCCCCCCTCTCCCCCTATATATAGTGGAGGCAAAGGGGCAGCCCAACATACGAAGTTCTTCTCCTGTTGGCGCATCCCTACCTCTCTTTGTCCTCCTCTCCCGTGGTGCTTGGCGAAGCCCTGCAGGATTGCCACGCTCCTTCACCACCATCACGCCGTTGTGCTGCTGCTGGTTGGAGTCTTCCTCAACCTCTCCCTCTCTCCTTGCTGGATCAAGGCATGGGAGACGTCACCGGGCTGTACGTGTGTTGAACGCGGAGGAGCCGTCCGTTCGGCACTAGGATCTCCGGCGATTTGGATCACGACAGCACGACTCCTTCAACCCCGTTCTCTTGAACGCTTGGCTTAGCGATCTACAAGGGTATGTAGATGCACTCTCCTTCCCCTCGTTGCTGGTTTCTCCTTAGATAGATCTTGGTGACACGTAGGAAAATTTTGAATTTCTGCTACGTTCCTCAACAAAAACAAGGAAACAAGTTACAATTTACGCCGCATAATTACTTATGCAATAGTTTTTCCACTTGTTAACTGATGAAAAATTGTGCACCCACTTAACGTTTTAGTGATCCTCAAAAAAAAAACTTAACATTTTAGTAGATATTTCTCTCTCTACATTTTGGTGACGTTTCCGTTCCTTTGTAGTACTCCTTTTGTTCCACGCACAACATGCATTGTTGTTTGCATATATCAGGAAGCATATTATGTCATTTCTTTGAAACAAACACATATTATGTGATATACATAATCTTCCTTTTAGTCGCGTGTATATGCGAGTGTGTATGGCCGCATGCATAGTTCAGATGCAGAAGTCGGGGGTCTATCCTCCTTTTACAAAAAATAAAATAAAAATATGCGAGTGTGTATATGAAGAAACTGTGCACCCCACGTGCAACTACTAGTAGTATGTACTTTTCAAAATGTGCTGCCAAACTTTTGTGGTGAAGGAAAGTGGTGGTCACTCTTACCCCGCAAAAAAAAAGTGGTGGTCACCCTTTTTGCATGGGTCCATGCATGTGTGCGCCATTGTCTTAAGGGCTAGTAGAAGACAGGTCTTTTTTTTCCTCAAAAAAAGAAGGAAAACAAGTCTTTTCTCCCCTGAAAAAAGAAGAAGAAGACAATTCATTTCCCTTTTTTCATAATTAATGCTACAAAATCGAGATCGAGTCAATTTGCAACGTGAAGGTGATGCTTATTTAGCGAGAACAAAATAGTTTTGAGTTTTGCTTTGGTACATCCCCTTTAAAAGTTTATGCTGACCACAATCAAGCCGAGATTGATTGAGCACGTGTACTGGTCGAAAACATTATGGAGAAATTCACGAACAACAACAACAACAACAACAAAATCATTGAGAAGACGACAAAGCAGTAGAGCATGCAAACGGAATGCCACACGGCACTTGGCGCGTGCAGCTGACGTGAGTGACAGGGGAACGGCGACATCGTCGACACTGAAATTTCCATCAATCGACCAAACCTCGTTAAAATTCAGGATGCATCACGCATGCAACCTCTTACACCATATTCACCGCGGTTCTCACCCGGCCCTTAAAAATCAAGGACCGTTCATTCACTCACGCAATATACTCAAGCCGAGGAACAAAGCGACGACGATCCATGCAAAGATGCAAAATTTCTCCGGCGAGAAAAACCATGGGACTGACGGCCCTGCCTAATGCCCGACGCCGGGGCTGGGCACGGACCGCATGGACCGCGCGGCCCTCGAGAACCCCCTCGGCGCCGCCGCCGCTGCTGCCACCTCGCCGCCATCGGGGTTTGGCGACAGTTTGAGCACCAGGCCGCCCTCGAAGTGCATCACCTTGCCGCCCTGGCCCTGATCCTGATCCGCCACCAGCAGCTTGCGCGCTTGGCACGGCGAGCAGCGGAGCAGGACCAGCAGCAGCAGCACGGCGACGAATGGCCACGCGCCCCTCCTGCTACGGCTGGTACGAGTAGGAGAAGGAGAACCCATGAATGATGAAACCGTAGGACGACGCTGCTCTGCTTCTGCAAGTGCTCTGCTCGGGGAAGCAGAGCCCAAGGAAGAAATGGAGCTCCAGTACGTTGGAGAAAAATGGGGCTGGTGCTTGGCTTGCTAGCAGCTACGCTGCCTGCCTTGGCAAAAGATGACTTGCTCTAGAGCTGATGAGACACAGGGGCGCGCTCTCGCTCCATATATAGTATAGCGCCGCGGACGATTCCAGTTAAGCTCCCCGTGTGGAGAATTCTCCGTGACCAACTGCCGGCGGCCGGCCGGAGAAAGCACCTTTGTTTTCTCTGGAACGGCGCAGGTAGTAGTCTAGTTTTATTCCATGTTTTGTTAAAGCCATAGTCAATGAGTTCCTTCCTTTTGCTCCATGTCATGTGGAGAACCTGTCCTGCCTGCTGCTGAAATCCCATTTTGTTGGCGCTCCAAGAACGTTCGATTAACGAGAATCCTAATGTGTTATATGCCGGCGATGACATGCATGTGTGAGTTAACTAGTTCTGACCTTATGATCAAGAACTTGTCAACCAGCTGACTAATGTATTTTCTATGTCCAAATTAACCCGGGGATTAGCATGTAGGGGTAACTGATTGCTGGTTCTTTAACCCGAGAGATTCGAGAGACTACATTTGGCAGCATCAGAGCAACTCTAGCAGATCCCGCAAAAACGTGACCTGTAAAAGCGGTGTACAATTCCCTCTAAAACATATTTACGGTATCATTTGTATGTCGGCACAACCATAAAAACAATATACGAGTTCCGTTCGGGTCTTTTTTGGCCTCAAAACCATAAAACAGCGGTTATTTTATGGACCGGGACGTTTTTAAACGATTTGCTAGAGTTGTTATAAAGCGTATCCTCTACTCTAACTAATCAACCGCATGAATCATCGATTTAAGTATATGCTACACCTGAGTCATAGGCTTTAGAGCATGGTTAGTAATACATCCAACGGTCGGCTATAAGAAGTTGTCATGTCATCTACAATCAACCTCATAGCCGGCATGTAGTAGTAAGTTTTAAGAGGCAAGAGCACTAGAGATCCAGAAACTTGTGTTGGATGTGATGGTTTAGTCCAGAAACTTACAAAAGGTGACCAACTAGTCCATAAACTTACAAACCATGGGATGGTTTAGTCCACAGCCAATCAGAGACGGACAATTGGCGCCCAGCTGGCTGCTTCGTGGCACACCTGGTCGGACCGGCATTTTTGCGGAAAACCCCTCAACGTTTCAGAAAATCATGCCCGCAGTCCTTGTTTCCCTTGTCTTCTTTTCCTGTCCAAATCCCTAGCTCTCTCCCATTTCCCACTTTCCCATGTCCCCGTCGGTGAGAGAACGAGGGGATCGGAAGCTGATGGGCCAGATAAAGTCGCAGAACCGGTGGCACTGGCGCCCTTCAAAGAAGTCGAGGACCCGTTCAGAGCAACCGGCACGCCTCCAAGAGCTCGGACGCCCCGCCACTTCCCGGCAAGGACGCTGAGGCCTCCATCAACAAGGGCCAGGGGGCAGAGCCCTTTCGAACAACTCGGCCTCTGCGAACGTCGGCAGTGGCTCTCAGCCAGCGGCAGCGACTGCGGGCTGCAGATGACTCTGATTGGAAAGAACACGCGGGGTTTGAAAGGAAACTATCGATGATGTGCCTGGGAATCGAGGGCAAAGAAGATGCTAAGACGTTGTAGGTTTATATGGAGTGACAGTCGACCAGCCAGTCACTACTGATCTCTTGCCAAGAAAAGAAATGTCGGCCTAATCCAGTGGTGGATGATTTTGTAGCGTTAACCAGGAAAGCATCTGGTTGATTTGATAAGCAGTAATAGACGGGGCTGATGTATCACTTCACTTGTCCCTGCGATATTTGTCTGGCTTGGATGCGGTTGCCTGCAGGTTGAGTCGTGCTTGATGGTGCCATCCATTCCCTGCCAGTGATAGACGCGACCTGTTCACAACTTTATTGTAACCTTACACAGATGTTCGAGTTGCAGCAAAGTTGGTATTCGTAGCGTGCTCCACCTCTGGTTCAGCACTGGCGATCAACCATCGAGGGAGTGCCACAGCCAGTCAGTCGGCACAACCCACGCGCACCCGGTCGCGGTCACGCAGCGCTAGCCTCGCTACGCCTCCTCCGTCCGCCTGGCTGACACCTCCCGCCGCGCGCCGATTGTTTCCGCGGCCGTCGCGCTCCCGCCTCCCCCCCGACAACAAAACAACCCATGCGTGGCGCGCCCGCGCGAATATACCCACCACCATTTCTCGAGATCTGTGACTTTATCTGGCGTTGGCGCCTACTCCATGGGATCGGAAGCCACTGCCACCCCTGCTCTTCTTCTCGCCGCCGCCGTCACCGGACGCTCCCATTCTCTCACCGACGGGGACAGGGGAAAGTGGGAAATGGGAGAGAGCTAGGGATTTGGACAGGGAAAGAAGACAAGGGAAACATGGACTGTGGGCATGATTTCCTGAAGCGTTGAGGGGTTTTCCGCCAAAATGCCGGTCCGACCAGGTGTGCCATGAAGCAGCCAGCTGGGCGCCAGTTGTCCGCCTCTGATTGGTTGTGGACTAAACCATCACATAGTTTACAAGTTTATGGACTAATTGATCATCTTTTGCAAGTTTCTGGACTAAACCATCACATCCTACGCAAGTTTCTGGGTCTCTAGTGCTCTTGCCTCAAGTTTTAAATGTGTACTAGTTTATCAATAGTTAGCCCATCTTACATCCTCACAAAGCGTCTTAGGTCTCATGTTGCAGCTGGCTACTAATCAAGAGCCGCTTCTCTTCTCTCTCCTTCAACTATGCGAAGATATATCAATTTATTCCTTATAGCCTGTTTATGTCATCCTATTGTACTTGCTCTTAGTAGCACTGATATGTAGTAGTATATGAACTCCCACATAGAGTAGCTATGAAATTTAATGGAACTCCCACATAGAGGAGGCCAAGGCTCTGCGCCAGGCAGAGGAGGGTGGTTGCACGCTCGCCGCCGATCAAGCTGCCGTGATGTCTACCGGGCCTTTCGTTCGCTGGGAGGATGAGGACGACGGCTCGGGTGGCGACGACGGTGATGACGGAGGTGCCAGCAGCCTCGGAGCCCGTGCCTACAAGGTCACCCCTCGACACCTCGCATAGTTTAGACTAGTTTATTTTAATTGTTCCGCTTAAGTGATTTTCAAAAAAAGTATTGTACTTTTGATTGCATAAGGAATTTAATAAACATCGTCCAGTTCGCATGCACTTTTGTTAAATATTCGTTTGAGCTTGACCGGACATGTGATTACTCCTATTTAATGGAGACCGTCCCTATTTGTGTTCGCAGACACGTCTGGACGTGCTCTTGGGCATTTTATGGTGACCATTTTGATGAACTGGGATGGAGTTGCCCTACATATTAGCAATTGTTCCGTGACACTCCCTCTGTATCACAACATAAGACACGGCGTAGTTTTTATCTAGATTTATATCAAAAAAGTTCTTTTATTTTGATACGTAGACAATACATACATATCTTTCCTTTTACGTGCGACTACTGGTACTTTTCAAAATGTCCTACCAAAAGTATGCAAAGTGGGCCCTCTCTTGTGTCCAGGCAACGACGAAAGTGCAACGGTCCATATGTGCGCACCCTTTGCCTTCGGGGCTAGGAAGACGTCTCTTCACTTTCATTTTTCCTTGATTATTATAGTACAAGTCATTTTGCAAAGATTGCGCCAAGGTTGGACACATGTGCCGAAGACATAATTGAAAAGACGACAAAGCGGTAGAGCATGCAACGGAATGCCACGGAACACTTGGCTCATTCAGCTAACACATGAGTGACAGAGGAACGGCGACAGTGACACTGAAATTTCCTTGGACCAACCAACCTCGTTAAAATCAAGGATGCATCACACACAAACACACCCGGCCCCTCCACATTCCAAGGACCATTCATTCAAGCTTTGCTATGCAATCTGAAAGCGAAAAATTTCAAGCGACCACGACGCAGAAGCAGAGCTCCCCTGCAAAGAAGCAAAACTTTTCTGCAATGAAATCGTGCAAGAACCAACCAAGCCAAGCCTAATGCCCGACGCCGGGGCTGGGCACGGACCGCATCAACCGCGCGGCCCTCGAGAACCCCCTCGTCGCCGCCGCCGATGCCGCCTCGCCGTCGTGGCTGGGAAACACCCTGAGCACCAGGCCGCCTTCGAAGTGCATCACCTTGCCGCCCTGGTCCTGGTCCTGGTCCTGGTCCGACACCGGCAGCTTGCGCGCTTGGCACGGCGAGCAGCGGAGCAGGACCAGCAGCATTACCGCGAGGAACGCCCACACGAGCCGCGACGACGGACCGCCGCCCCTTCTGTTGCTGCGACGTGCACGAGCGGGAGAACCCATGCCCAAACCCTAACACGACGCTGCCCAGCTGCTTCTGTGGTGTAGGTGCTCGGGGCAGAGCCCAAGGAAGAAATGGAGCTCCTGTTGGAGAAATCAGAAATGGCTACTTGCCTTTGCAACTCTGGAGCTGATGGGGGACGGAGGCACGCTGTCGCTCGTATATATAGCGCCGCGGATGATTCCAACGTCCAAGCACCCGTGCGGTGTGGAGAATTCTTCGTGACCAACTGCCGGCGGCCGGCCTGAGAAAAATAGAGCACCTTTGTTTTCTTCTCTGAACCGGCGCAAGTAGTAACCTAGTTTTATTCCATGTTTTGTTAAAGCGATAATCAATGAGTTCCTTCCTTGCAAATATAGTACAGTACAACTTTGCTCCATGACATGTGGAGAAATCGTCCCGCCTGCTGCCGAAATGCCATTTTATTAGTGCTTCTGTGAGTTAACTAGTTCTGACCTTATTATGATCAAAAACTTGTCAACCAGCTGACCGATGCATTTTCTATGTCCAAATTAACCTGGGGATTAGCAAATAGGATTTTCGAGAGACTACATTTGGCACCTCGAGGTCATATATCTTCGGGACGCCGGACGGATTACGCAGCCAGGCCGTCACCTCCAACTGCCAGCGATCCTGCTACGGTAGGATCTCCACCAGTTGGCCCTGAAGATTGTTGATGAGTTGACTGACAGCGCCCACTTCCCACGCACTGGCCGGCAGTCCCTCGATGCCCACCTTGCAGAAGAAACCGAGCTTGCCCCCAATGGCTTGCGTGCTCCGATGCCAGCGCTGAAACCCAATAGGGGCTCCGGCACAGCGAATTCGGCCGGAACTGCTGAACACCCGGTCGCAGATCTCCGCAGAAGCGAAGGTGAGGAAAAAGTCAGCCGGGTAGGTGACTTCCACCCTGACATGCCGACGCTCCACCCCACAATCTCTGGCGAGAGCTTGGACGAGCACCTCCGGCGACACTGGGGGCCTCCTTCCCCTAACAGTGGCGAGCAGAGCACGGTTGCGGAAGTCAGCCTCCAGAGCATCCATGGCCGGGGTGCGCGAGATGATTCCGCCCCCGTAGCTGGCCTCAGATCTGGATCTCCGTGGGTGAGCACCTCGCCGGGGAAACGGTGTTGAGCGAGCGGCGGGTAGTGAGCCAGATCCATGGGTGGTGGGGGGGGGGGGGGGGGGATGACCGCGTTGCTGTACCAGCTTGGGCGGGCCGGCCAGATCTGGAAGCCGGGAGCGCGGGGTTGGTGTGGGCGGTGTGGAGGCGGGATTTGGGTGCGTGCTGCGCCAGGGGAGCTTGAGCAGCGTGGAGATGACAGTCACGCGCTAAATGGCCCGATGTCCAGCAGCGGTGGCAACGAATATCGCCGGAGCACTGGGCCTTCACATGCCCCGACCCAAGGCACTTAAAGCAGCGGCCAACCAGCCACCGGGGAATCCGAGGCTTGGAGGCGACTGCTTGCCTGACGGCGAGCGCATCTTCGTAACGGCGCTGGCGACGCCGGTTTCGAACAACAGTCCACCCGTCACCACCCGGAGCCGGTGGGTTTGCAGAATACGGTCGATGAGGAATGGCCGGCGGCACCCCCGCCGCTGGCTCCGCCTACGGAGCGCCTCAGTTTGTGTTGGGGAACGTAGCAGAAATTCAAAATTTTCCTACGTGTCATCAAGATCTATCTATGGAGAAACCAGCAACGAGGGGAAGGAGAGTGCATCTACATACCCTTGTAGATCGTTAAGCGGAAGCGTTCATGAGAACGGGGTTGAAGGAGTCGCACTCGTCGTGATCCAAATCACCGGAGATCCTAGTGCCGAACGGACGGCACCTCCGCGTTCAACACACGTACAGCCCGGTGACGTCTCCCACGCCTTGATCCAGCAAGGAGAGAGGGAGAGGTTGAGGAAGACTCCATCCAGTAGCAGCACAACGGCGTGGTGGTGATGGAGGAGAGTGGTAGTTCAGCAGGGCTTCGCCAAGCACCGCGGGAGAGGAGGAAGAGGAGTGGCAGGGCTCCGCCAGAACATGGGCTGCAGCTGCCCTCCCACCCCCCACATATATATAGGGGCAAAGGAGAGGGGGGCCGGCCCCCTCAGATCCAATCTGAGGAGGGGGCGGCGGCCAGGGGGTTTGCCTTGCCCCCCAAGGCAAGGGAGGCGCCCCCTTTTAGGGTTTCCCCCAAGCCCTAGGCGCCTTGGGCCTTGGTGGGCGCACCAGCCCACCTGGGCTGGTCCTCCCACACTTGGCCCATGCAGCCCTCTGGGGCTGGTGGCCCCACTTGGTGGACCCATGGGACCCTCCGGTGGTCCCAGACATTACCGATAGCACCGGAACTTTTCGGTGACCAAAACAGGACTTCCCATATATAAATCTTTACCTCCGGACCATTCCGGAACTCCTCGTGACGTCCGGGATCTCATCCGGGACTCAACAACATTGGTAACCACATACAAACTTCCTTTATAACCCTAGCGCCATCGAACCTTATGTGTAGACCCTACGGGTTCGGGAACCATGCGAACATGACCGAGACGTTCTCGGTCAATAACCAACAGCGGATCTGGATACCCATGTTGGCTCCTACATGTTCCACGATGATCTCATCGGATGAACCACGATGTCAAGGACTCAATCGATCCCGTATACAATTCCCTTTGTCTAGCGGTATTGTACTTGCCCGAGATTCGATCGTCGGTATCCCGATACCTTGTTCAATCTCGCTTTCCGGCAAGTCTCTTTACTCGTTCCGTAACACATCATCCCGTGATCAACCCCTTGGTCACATTGTGCACATTATGATGATGTCCTACCGAGTGGGCCCAGAGATACCTCTCCGTTTACACGGAGTGACAAATCCCAGTCTTGATTCGTGCCAACCCAACAGACACTTTCGGAGATACTCGTAGTGCACCTTTATAGCCACCCAGTTATGTTGTGACGTTTGGTACACCCAAAGCATTCCTACGGTATCCGGGAGTTGCACAATCTCATGGTCTAAGGAAATGATACTTGACATTAGAAAAGCTTTAGCATACTGAACTACGCATCTTTGTGCTAGGCTTAGGATTGGGTCTTGTCCATCACATCATTCTCGAATGATGTGATCCCGATATCGACGACATCTAATGTCCATGGTCGAAACTGTAACCATCTATTGATCAACGAGCTAGTCAACTAGAGGCTTACTAGGGACATGGTGTTGTCTATGTACCCACACATGTATCCGAAGTTTCCTATCAATACAATTATAGCATGGATAATAAACGATTATCATGAACAGGGAAATATAATAATAACTAATTTATTATTGCCTCTAGGGCATATTTCCAACACTTTGATCCATCCGCTCACTTTGCATGTGCTGGATGTGGTCGACCGCACTATCCCCTACCTCCAGCTCCGGCCTGATTTCCAGCCTGAGGAGGATGAGGACCTCACCAGGAGGCATGACTATGCGGGCATCTGCTATAGAGGAAGAATCGATGGTGAAGGCAGGGGAGACACGCCACGCTTTGGTGGTCACTCCTTCGGCGGCCCTGGTGGGCTTGGCATTGCCGGAGACTGGGGCGGTCGCCGTTCCAATGGTGTCTTTGGGCTGGCAGGCGGCATATCCCCTCCCTTTGTGGTGCATCCGGCTAGTCATGGCTCCAGCCCAGCGGGGGCCTCTCACTTCTCAGATGGCAACAGCAACTTTCGGCCAGGCTCGAGAAGGCCGGAGTCCCCACTCCATGGATCCGTGGCTCCTACGGCTGTGGGCTCGGCGACCTGCGTTGACACGCCGGTCTTGATGCATTCAGCTGCATACACGGCGGTCGGTCCGGCAGCTCTTGTCAGCACGCCAGCGGTGGGGAAAATCCTCCTCCGGCACCCTCCATCCCCGCGGCGCCTTTCCTTCAGCCCAGCGGAGGTGATGCTGGATTCCAGGGAGCATGAGCTGGACTGCCAAGCAGTGGAACACGCACCTGAACAAAGCTCGGCGGCGAGGCTTGCGCCATTAGGCGCGGAGGAGGGGGATATGCCTGCCTCGGAGCCGGGCCAGCTCGCGATCAGGGAGGACCGGCCAGTGCCCTCACCCACTGGTGCTGGCCTTCCACCCCTGTGTGTTGGCAAGCCACTTCAGGGGCTAGGGGGTGGTCAGGCGAGCCCGGTGCGAACGCCGGTTGCTGTACCGTTGGCTCCACACCAGCTACTTCCTTCCTCGGCTCCGGTCGCTCAATCCACCCCGGAGTTGGGCCCCAAGGCGGCGGCTACGGTGCTCTGGGAAGGCATTGGGGCATCACCGGCGCCTTCCATCCTCGGCCCACGGCCTCCCGCCTCGGCCCCGGCGCGCCGCAAGAAGGCTGTGCCTCCAAACTTCACGCCGAGGAGGAGCGTCCGCCTGGCCAAGAACAACGCTGGCCTTCGCCAGGGGCCAGTGGAACGCGCGCAGACGGTGCTGCTGCGTCGCATGGGACTGCTGGAGCCTGAAGAGCAGCTCTCGCTGGAGGCAATGGATGCGTACTTGCAGCTATTCTCGAAGCCCATGGCGCCGCATCATATCAAGGCCGTGGCGGCCCTATTTGACCCGGATGGGACTGCCTTCGACGAGCCGGCCAATTTGGAGTTTGGAATTTTCTCCCTGCCAGGCAATGTGGAACCATGTGGTGCTTAGCTGCACAGCTCGCGACCTTGGGGTGATAAATCTCTTCTGGTCATGTCCATGTCCCTAGGAGTGTTGGTTTGGAATGTAAGGGGCCTCAATAACCCGGCTAGGCGCAGTTCTATTCGCTTGTTCATGCAAACTTGTGATGCTTCTCTGGTGTGTTTCCAAGAAACAAAGCTCAATGTGCTTGATGCGGCAGTAGTGGCACAAACCCTTGGGCCCGCTTTTGATGGTTTTGAGGCACTACCCGTGGAGGGCACGCAGGGGGCAATCATGCTTGCATGGCGATCGGACAGGGTACAGGCTTCAGGGTTGCTGAAGAAGGAGTTCTCCATATCAGCCACTTTTTCCTCCCTGGCTGATGGCAAGGAGTGGTTGGTCACTTCGGTTTATGGACCGCAGGAAGATGGTGACAAGGTGAGATTCTTGGAGGAATTAGTTAACCTAGGGGATCAGGTGCAAGGTCCATGGATCTTGAATGGGGATTTCAACTTGGTATGTAATGAGAACGAGCGGAGTACGGGCAGAATCAACAGGAGGCTGGCTAACAAATTCAAACACACTATCAACAGGCTGGGGCTGCATGACATGCACTTAACGGGTCAGAGGTTTACCTGGTGTAATAGGCGGGAACACACAATTATGGCCAGACTGGATCGTCTCTTGTTTAACAATGCCTGGGAGGAGTTGTACCCGCTCAGTGATCTGGTACCGCTTAGCTCCAACATATCTGACCACTGTCCCTTGCTGCTATCTTGCTCGTCGAAGAGACCAAGGGCCTTTCGATTCCGCTTTGAGAATCTCTCGGTGTCACTGCCCCGGCTTCAAGAAGTGGTCAAGGACGCTTGGGAGGGGGCGGTCCAGAGCCTGGATCCGGTGCGGGTGCTGGGCACTAAACTACAGCGCACGGCTAAGGCGCTTAGGAAGTGGGGACAGCGGAAGCAAAGCACCATGAATCTGCAATTTCAGATTGCCAACGAGGTTATTTTGCGTTTGGACACGGCCCAAGAGACCAGATACCTTTCTTCTGATGAAAGGAGACTCAAAGCCTTCCTTAAGGGGAAGTGTTTGGCCCTGGCCTCCCTCGAACGGGTGCGGCTCAGGCAGAGAGCGCGAGTTAGAGACTTGCAGGAGGGAGACGCAAACACGAAATATTTTCATATGAAGGCAAATGGCCGTAGGAGGAAGCACCTTATACCACACCTCTCGGATGGGGATCACACTGTGTCAGCGATGGATGAGAAGTTGGGTCTAGCACGCGATTTCTTCTGTAATCTAATGGGCACTCTAAAGACTAGAGGCAAGGTGATTAACTTGGAGGAGCTGGACCTGAACACTCTTCCCCCTGGGGCTTCGAGGGCCTTGGAGGAACCATTTACCACCGAGGAGGTAAAGCAAGTTGTGTTCAATATGCCACATGATCGAGCGCCTGGCCCGGATGGTTTCTCGGGTCTTTTCTTCAAGAAGTGTTGGGAAATCATTGCGGACGATCTGATGGCGGCAATGGAGGCTCTTCATGAGGGACGGTTCTATTCCTTTGGTGCCTTGAACTCCTCCATCCCGACGCTGCTACCCAAGAAAGACAACCCAATCGCAATCGGGTGATTTCTGCATCAATCAATTTGATACACGGTGTGGCGAAAATCTTTGCTAAGGTTCTGGCAGCTGACTATCTCCTCTCGCTTCCCTCCTTGATCTCGAGGCCCAAAGTGCTTTTGTTAGCAGAAGTATTCATGAGAATTTCAAGTTTGTCCGCAATGTAGCCAGAATGTTGCATCAGCAGAAGAGATCAGCTGTTCTATTAAAGATTGACATCTCTAAAGCTTTTGACACCCTATCTTGGGATTTTCTCTTGGAGGTGCTAAGGTGTAGGGGCTTCGGACCCGTGTGGCGCTCTTGGATCTGTGGGCTGCTGAGCACGGCCTCCTCTTCTCAGGCTTATCAACGGGAGCTTAGCGATCCGCTCACCTTGGCATGTGGCGTGCGGCAGGGTGATCCATGTCGCCGCACTTTTATTCTGGCCATGGACTCTCTTCGTGCAATGATGAACTGGCTGGCGTCAAACCTGTTGGCACCTCTTGGCTTCGACTGGAGGACTCCTAGACCCTCTATCTTCGCAGATGATGCAGTTCCCTTCCTCAAGCCGGAGCCCACAGACTTGCAAGTAATCTCCGCCATCTTGGAACTGTTTGGGGAGTCCTCCGGGCTGCGCATCAACCTGCAGAAAAGCACCAAAGACATGCATCGATGTGGAGAAGCACTAGCGGTTCAGTTGCTCAAGCATTTCCAATGCCGTAACCAAGCTTTTCCCCTCAAATACCTCGGGCTGCCGCTCTCCATTTACAGGTTGAGGAAACAGGATGTGATGCCTTTGGTCGATAAGTACTCGAGCAAGATGAAGGGATGGAAGCCCAAACTGGCACCGGCTGACGCCTCATGACGACAAGTTCAAGGTTCTCTGGCGCTTCCCATACACTTCTCTGTTTCTACCCCTGCCTGTTTGGGCGATCAAGATCATTGAGCGAAGGTGTCGGGGTTTGTCCGGAAAGGGAGGAGGAGACCAACGGAGGACACCGCTTGCTCCCTTGGGCGCAAGTCTGCCAATCAAGGAATTTGGTGGCCTCGGAATAATCAATCTCGTGTATTTTGGCACCACCCTCGATGCGGTGGCCATGGATGAGGTGGGATCAGGTGGAGAGGCCATGGCTGAGGTTTCCCGATCAGGTGGAGAAGGAAGTGGGGCATATCTTTTCCACACCAGTCAGAAGCTTTGGGGGATGGCAACACCGCCAAGTTTTGGACGGACAATCGGTCACGGAGGGCCGTTCCCTACCTTCAGAGGTCCCGACACTCTTTTCCTTCGTGAAAGACTCCAATCTAATACCACTGAGGCATTGCACAACAATAGATGGATCAAAGATATCAAGGGCGGTCTCTCCAAAGATGGCATTAGCACAATATCTATAGGTATGGGACTTGGCCCATGACACTCAAATTGCCAACCACATTAGACAAACTGCAGTGGAAGCTTACCGATGATCGCCGCTTCTCGGTCAAAAGTGCCTACAGACTGTTTTTCATGGCCAATGTCCGTTTACTTTGCAACAAGCCTAGTTCGAAGTCTACGGCACCCCCGAGATGCAAATTCTTCATGTGGCTGGTGGTACACCAGCGCTGCCTTCATGCGGACAATCTCATTCGCCGTGGGTGGCCATCAAATGACTGCTGTCCTCTCGCATGACAGAGCAAGAGTGTTGTACACACCTGTTCGTACATTGTCGATACACACAACATTTGTGGCGATGCTTCAAACAGTTCACAGGAGATAACTTTATCACGCCGGATGCAAGTCAGCAAAGAGTAACGGAAGACTGGTGGTTGAAGGCTAGGAGTGGGGTGCCCGAGCTGGTTCGGCAGGAACTTTGACACGGTCATCATTCTCATCCATTGGAGGCTGTGGAAGGAAAGGAATGCTAGGATCTTTGAACACATCGCCATGAAGGCGTCGACAGAGTTTTGGACCAGATTAGAGAAGATCTTCAAGTCCGGAGGGCAGCGGGTGTGTTCGGATCTTACTTTGTAAAAGCCTCTTGTAAAAGCCTCTTGTAATTGGGGTGTTCTATCCTGGGGGTGGCGCCCTCGGGAGGTCTTTCAGTGCGAGACCGCCTAGCCTGTCTGACCTTGTTGTACTCTTCTCCTCTTTCTAATAAAATTCGGCCAACGGCCCTTCGAGAGAGACTACATTTGGCAGCATAAAGCGTCTTCTCTGCTTAACTAACAAACCGGACGAACCATCGGTCTAAGTATATGTGCTACACCCGAGTTATAGGCTTTATTAACAAAGACTGATTAAGTATATGAACTCCCCGGTAGAGTAGCGTTCTTGACCTAGCTATTGCAAATTACTAACAGAAATAGCCAAGCTACTTCGCATCAGAATTTGGGCATGCTAGCCAATGGACAGCGAGCAAAAACCCAAGGAATAGACCAGGACGCAGACACCTTTCTGGGGGCTAAATTTCGTGTTTTGACCCTTTTGGCATACAAATTCAGGATCTGACCCCGGTTTGAATTTTTTTCGGGATTTGACCCTTTTTCTTACCGCCAGGGTCTCTGGCGGTTGTTTCTGACCTACCGCCAGCGCCACAGCGGTAGGGTACTTATCCACGTCAGCCTGACCAAACGGCTGTCGTTTCGTGCCGTCGAACCTACCGCCAGGAGACTCGGCGGTAGCGTGTGCAATCCTACCGCCAATGTCCATGGCGGTAAGTGCCGAACCGTTATAACCCCGCGGGGGCCGGCTCGTGGGGCCCATCCACGAACCCAGCCCCCATCTTCTTCTCCCCGCCGCCGCCAAGAACAGAGAGGGAAGGCCTCTCATCCCTCCACTCCCCATCGGATCTTCTTCGTTTAGAACGGTTTTTTCGGATCGAGATGGCTCCGAAACGAGAAAAGTAAGCTCTCTCAATCCCTCCAATTCGTTTTAGTTAAGAAGCTATCAATTCGACGCATTATTAGGCACAAGATGAACCCTATTTCATCTAGTAGATTTTGATTTTTGTTGTTTTTAGGTTTGTTTAATTAGGAGTAATATGATGTTTGATGTAGTTGAATATGATTTATGTGGTGATGTGGTTGAAGTTGACTATGATAGAGCCTATTTTATATAGTTGATGAACCCTAGTTCATGTTAATTTTTTTAAAATTATTTATTGATGTTTGATGTGGTTAAATATGTTTGAATATGATTGATGAGTTGATGTGGTGATGTGGTTGAATATGTTGAATTTGTTAACTAGTTTGAGGATAGAACCTATTTGGCGCAGAGCTAAACATAAACATTTTCGACGGCTCGAATGCGCTAAGTTCTGACCCCGGAACCGTGGAGGGTGAAAACAAGCTGAGGGAAGCGACGAAGGTAACTTTAAGCCTCATAGCATTCTATTGGAGCGAACGCAAATTTGATCCATGCCACATGTTCTTACTTATTTGCAACCCTAAACCTGATCCAAGTCATACTCTACTATATTTGTTATTGCAGAAGATCATTAACCGTTGCCGCAAGCTAGCGGGCATGCTTGGGTGCGCTGCCTCGGTTGACGTGCATGTTCCTCCTCCCGGTGGGTCGACACGCGTGCCCTAGCTTCATCAAGCCACACCGGAGGAGGTTCCTCGAGCCATGTCGCCTCGTCGTCTCACCTTGTTAACGAGACCGAGGAAGAAGAGGAAGTGGACGAGGAGGAAGAGGAAGAAGAGGGAGAAGATGAAGGAGGTGGCGACGGAGAAGGTGATGAGGAGGAGTACGGCGACGATGATGGACCTCAACCGACTCAGCCAACCCAGGCGAAGAGGGTATCTCATCCGCACCAGGATGTTCTGAGCCCACCACCGTTTCAGAAACCGGTTCCTCATCGTCGCTCGAAGAAGCCGGACGAGGGCCGCTCGAAGACAAACGAGGAGCGTGCCGCCAAGAGGGGGAGGGGGAGGAACTAGTGATGTTGAACTTGCTAAGTTAAAGTTGTTGTCTTATGTTGAACTACTCGGTGTCTTGTTATTGCTACCTATGTTAGTAGTTGAACCTATTTTGAATGTTGAACTTAATGGATACATCATTTTTACTATCTATAAGTGTGAGGTTATCATAATTTCATATGCAAACACTTTTTGCTGTTGTATTTATCTATCTGTGATATTGATGTCATATTGAATTTGAAAAGAAGCAAGCAACTGAACTTGGAAAAATAAAACACAGGACCCTACCGCCACGGCCTCTGGCGGTAGGGTCGCACAGACTACCGCCAACCCCCCTGACGGTAGGGTGAACTCACCGCCAGAGCACTTTGGTATTTCGTCACAGAAAGTTTGGGAGGCGAACCGAGCCGCACCCTACCGCTGTGGGTGTGGCGGTAGAGTTTAGACAACCTACGCCAAGGTACCTAGCGGTAGGGTACTTATCCACGCCACCGCAAACGGCCGCCCGTCCCTCTGTCAGAACCTACCGCCAGAGGCTCTGGCGGTAGGTAGTGTAACCCTACCGCCTAAACCCCTGGCGGTAGCAAAAGGGTCAGATCTCGAAATTTTTTCAAACTACGGTCACATCTCGAATAGGTTTCAGAAAAGGGTCAAAGCACGAAATTTAGCCCTTTCTGGGTGGACGGCAAAGAGCGAAAGGGGGAGGAATCTAAAGGCCAGTTATTTTGAGTGGCTTAAAAAAATAAGCTGCCCCTTCTCAGTTTAAAAAATAAGTCGCTCCTTAAATTTCTCGAGGCTTCTAAATTAGTTATCACATAACTAATTAAGATGACTTACAAGCTGGAGAGGAGGCAGCTTATTTTTTAAACCGCCAAAAGAACCGACCCTAGAGTTGGCCAGGACTCTGTGCAAGCTAGCAAGCGCACATCAGCGGCTGACTAGGATTGCCACGACACTTGGCGGGTCTTCTGTTAAGGACGACGACGGAGGTGCCAGCGGCCTCGGAGGCCATGCCTAAGAGGTCATCGTCCGGTACCTCTCGTAGTTTAGACTATTTTTTTAATTAGTTTGGTTTATTTTTTTTTAATTATTACTTTTGGTTGTATAAGAAATTTAACAAATATCATCCGGTTTGCATAAATTTTATCCACTTTTGTTAAATATTCGATCGAATTTGACCAGAATTTGGTGACTTTGATTGAATGAAGGTCACCCCTATTTCTGTCTGCAGACATGTCTGGCCCTGCTCGTGGACATTTTATAGTGTCAGTTTTGATGAACTACGATGGAGATGCCCTGATATATTATTTGTCATGCCAAGGTTTTTAATTGCCGAAATGAAAAGCTTTCGGACATCACCGAGGTATGTGAAATTTCAGAAATCCTTTCAGATTTTGAGTTTTTTTTTGCGAGGGATTCAAATTTTAAGTTTTAAAAATTCAATAACCATTGATGAATGTTAACCTAATTTAAATTTTAGATCGAATCTTTCTCGAAATTTGAGGGTTACAAAGTATTTCGGACCCCCACCAAAATATGTGAAATATCGGAAATTTAATTGAAATTTCGTTAAAATTCTTTTCTTTTAGTTGCACATGTTAGTGAGAAACTATGCGCCCCACACGTGCGACTACTAGTACCTTTCAAAGTGTCCTATCAAACGTAAGCAAAGTGGACACTCTCTCTTGTGGCCAGGCAACGACGAAAGTTCTTTTCCCCTTTTTTCTTAATCATACAATAATCGTACTTGTTGATTCACTCATTTTGCTTCTGTATTGAAATATCTAAAACATCTTATATATTTTTTTGAAACAAGGCAAAAGACTTGCCATTTTTATTTAATAAGATGTTTCAGAACAGATATCGCCAAGCGGCGGAAAAGCAAAACTATTACTCTCACGGCATTACATTACGCAAATGCTTAGCGCCTGCAGTGGCCTAAATCAAAATTTCCTCTTTGATGAGTCGCATGACTATCGCCACCGGCGCTGCTTTGCTCCTGAAGACACGAGCATTCCTTTCATTTCATATCTCCCATCCCACAAGAAGTAAGAGGGAAGATAGGGCCTTCGTCGGGAGTGTATTATCAGAGAGAACCGCATCCCACCAAGATTTCACCGAATCGAACAGGAGCCACGGGGCCGTGGGGATAGCAAGCCCAAGCCATGAGAAGACCGCA
This sequence comes from Aegilops bicornis, assembly GCA_021605145.1. NCBI lineage: Eukaryota > Viridiplantae > Streptophyta > Magnoliopsida > Poales > Poaceae > Aegilops > Aegilops bicornis. Next base: position 618,111,191 of record CM038669.1, on the reverse strand, counting down.
TGCCAAATCCGAACAGAGAAACGACACTTGAAGATCAGGTGTGTTGCAGATTCTTGCACCTGATTGCAGAGTGGGCATTTGTCACAATTTGGCCATCCTCTCCTCTGAAGCCTATCAGCCGTCCAAACTCTGTTGTGGATAACGAGCCACGCGAAAAATTTGCATTTGGGGGGAGCCCACGCCTTCCAAACCGCAGCAGCCAAACTTGAGACCGGGAGGTCATGAAACTGCGCCAAATAAACAGACTTTGCAGAGCACTGCCCATCATCGGTTGACTTCCACAATATGGAGTCCTGGACACCCGGCTGAATGGCCACAGTCGCTAGCTTCTCCCAAAGGGCCAAGAATTGTTGAAGGTGTTCTAGAGTGAGGCTAGCGTCAATGTTAATTTGTGCTATCCAGTGCCCATCCCTTAAGGCCGTGGCGACCGTAACACCTTTCTTGCGTGAAATATCAAAAATCTTTGGCGCAATATTTTTGGGCCTAACGCCCTGAAGCCAAGAAGATTCCCAGAAGGAAGCCTTCTGTCCATCGCCGATCTTGACCTCAGTCAAGACCGCGAAAAGGTCGCGGTCGGAAGTCGTGCAAGGCGTCTCCAATCCACACCACGCACGAGGTGGGTCATTCCACTCAAGCCATAGCCACCTCAGCCGGAGGGCGGCAGCAAACTTGCGAAGGTGTAGAATGCCAAGGCCCCCATACTCCTTTGGCTTGCAGACATGCTCCCAATTAATCTTGCACTTGCCGCCACTAACCGTGTCAGATCCTGCCCAGAGGTAGGCACGCCGCAGCTTGTCAATCGCTTTTAGAACCTCCACCAGGATGTCGAGCGGCGTGATGTGATAAATGGCCACCGCCGTAAGGACTGCCTTCACCAAGGTCATACGACCCGCAATAGCAACGTGCCTTCCTCTCCAAGGTGCCAATTTGCCCGCAGCCTTGTCTTCCAAAGGTTGGAGATGCACCCTCTTTAATCTTTTGACCGCGAGGGGGAGCCCAAGATAGCGGATCGAAGGAGGCGCGGCAAGCCGGGAAAGACTGGAGGACATCATCTAGGTCCACATTGGCACATCTCGATGGGTACCATGTAACTTTTGGTGCAGTTTGTGGAGAGGCCAGTAGATTCACCAAAGAAGGAAAGTATGTTGGTAAGGTATTGGACATCCTCCTTAATGGGGGCACAGAAAATGACAGCGTCATCAGCATAGAGCGAGGCCCGAATTCTCCCCGGTTGTCTCTCGGGCAAGGGATGTAGCTTTTCTTGGGTTGTGGCTTTGCTGAGAATATGATGTAGGGGGTCTATGGCAAGCACAAAGAGGAGCGGTGAAACATCTTATATTTGAGAACAGAAGGAGTACTAGTCGTCGTGCAAAGATTACGCCAAGATTGGACACATGTGTAGGAAACATCATTGAGAAGACGACAAAGCTGTAGAGTGTGCAACAGAATGCCACGGAATACTTGGCTCATGCAGCTGACACTGACATTTCCTTGAACCAATCGACCTCGTTAAAACTCAAGATGCATCACACAGCTGGTTACAGTACATGCATAAACACACGCGAGACCCTTCCCTCCCCGTTCGGAGGACCATTCATTCATACACGCCCTATATACTATCTGAAAGCGAAATGGTTCAAGCCGATGAACAAAGCGACGAAGAAGACCACGACGACGACTCAGAGGCAGAGAGCACCCCTGCAACTGCAAAGACCATGGAATCACCGACCCTGCCTAATGCCCGACGCCGGGGCTCGGCACAGACCGCATGGACCGCCCTCGCCCTGGTCCGCCACCGGCAGCTTGCGGCCTTGGCACGGCGAGCAGCGGAGCACGACCAGCAGCAGCACCGCGAGGGACGCCCACGCGAGCCGCGACGATGGAGCGCCGCCCCTTCCGTTGCTGCTGCTGCCGCCGCGAATGATTCCAATTAAGCTTTCCGTGTGGACCCATCATTTGACTCTTTGTTGTATCGGGCAGTTGCTGTATCTATATAGCGGGGCGAAAGCCTATTTCGTTTATGGAGAATTCTTCGTGACCAACTGCCGGCGGCGGGGATGCCCCGGGATGGTGGCGGCGGGGACCGCTCCCTTTCGGTGGTGTCCGGATCTGAGGCGGCGGTCTCGCTGGTGCGGACGGCGCTCCCCCGGCGGCGGGGAGTGTTCGTCGGTGAGGTAGGCCGGTTCCCTCGGCGCTGGCAGCGAGGTCCCGTGGGCGCAGGTCTTGGCGCATGGAGGCCCCTGGCTCCCTGCGTCGATCGGAGGCGATCTGGTCCGCTTGTGATGCATGACCTCCGTGAACTGGATCTCCGGCGTACTAAGCGCTGCGGATGTGGTGCTGGTTCGGAGGTGGCGGCAGGTGCTTGGCGGGAAACCCTTTACGCCCGGTGGCGGTCACGGCGTCGATGGCGCCCGGACGCCATTCCTCCTTGGTGGCGGCCGAGGCTAAACATCCTTCGCCTCCCTTCCCTGCGCCGGGTGAAAACCCGGCCCGGTGGCTAAGCGGCGACGGCGCCACAGCGTCGTCACCTTCTTGAAGGCGCCGACTTGGGCATGGGGATGCTGGGTGTGTATTGCGAACTTGTCTGGTTCCTGGTGGCGGCCCTTCCGGCCATGTCTCCGATGGGGACCTCCTTGCTCACCCTGTACATGCCGTGGTGGAGCGGTACTTCATCTCACTCATTGATGGCGGCGAGGATCGGCGGCATGGCGCTGTGGAGGCTTCATTGCCCGTCTTGCGCCGGAGATGGACTCGCGCAGAGGAGGTTGCGGTCTGGCGTCATGGTGACGTCGATGGCGGAAGGGCGGAACAAGGTAGAAGCCTCAATATGATCTCAAGACGGACTGCGGAAGATGGTGGCGACGACACACGAGTGTGTTCGACGGATTGTGCCCTGCACCGGTATGTGGCTCGGTGGGGCTTCCGAATATGTTTCGGTTTCCGGCTTTTTGATGTTAGGCTTAGGTGAGTGGTTTGGGTAGTGGCCCAGCTAGCACCCCTTCATCATTTTGGATAAGAGTAGTGGCATGTGTTGCCAAGATGATGAATTTAGGTTTATTGTTGTAATACTTTGTAAGGTTCTCGAGAATAATCAATAAAGTGGCTGTATGCATCTCCCAGATGCAGAGGCCGGGGGTCATCCTTCTTTTCTAAAAAAACTGCCGGCGGCCGGCCTTTGTCTATTGTATTTCTGAAACGGCGCAAGTAGTAGTCTAGATATATTCCATGTTTTGTTAAAGCGATAGTCTTTTTTTACGAGGGTTGTTAAAGCGATAGTCAATGAGTTCCTCGTGAATATAGATGCTTGGCTCCATGTCATGTGGAGAAAGGACTGTCCGGCCGCCGAAATGGCATTTTGTTACTATGTGCCGGCGATGACATGCATGGATTAGTTACTTAACTGGTTCTGACCTTATGATCAAGAACTTGTCAACCAGCTGACTTGTTGAATTTTCTGTGTCCAAATTAACCCGGGGATTAGCATGTAGGAGTAACTGATTACTGGTTCTTTTACAGCGGGAGTTCCGATCGAGAGACTACATTTGGCAGCATAAAGCGTCTCCTCTGCTTAACTAACACAAACCGCACGAATCATATCGGTTTAAGTATATGTGCTACACCCAAGGCTCTGCGCCCAGGAGGAGGAGGCCGAGCGGCTGCGCCATGAGCTCACAGCCAGGGCGATCAGGCCTGCCGTGGCACCTGAGTCCTGACTGGCCTTTTCGCCGCTGGAGGTGCCAGCGGCTACAAAGGCCATGCTTACTAGGTCACCAGCCGTTAACTTGTGTAGGTTAGACTATTTATTTTCTAAAGTCGTTTGGTTTAAGTGAAACTTTGTGAATTTCGTACTTTTGGTTGTAAAATATACCAAGATTGATAAATATCGCCACGTTTGCAAGAATTTCGTCCATTTTTTGTTAAATATTCGTTTAAATTTGACCAGACATTTGGTGACTCCGATTGGATGAAGGCCACCCCCATTTCTGTTCATGTAATTTTTTTGGTGTCTGTGTTGGTGAACTTTGTCCCATAATATAAAAACGTTTTTAACATTAATGTAGTGTTAAAAACGTTTTTATATTTTGAGATGAGACAGAGGGAGTACATTCCTTTCGGTTGCACACAGGTCCTTTTCAAAATGTCCTGTCAAACGTAAGCAATGTGGAAGTGGGCACTCCTCTTGTGGCCAGGCAACGACGAAAGTGCAACGGTCCATGCCTGTGTGCACCCGTTGTCTTCGGGTAAAAGACATCTCTTCGCTTTCATTTTTTCCTTTATTATTAATATAGTACGTACTTCCTCTCTAATGGTGATCTAAACGCTCCTATATATCTTTATAGAGGTAGTACATACAAGTTATTTTGCAAAGATTACAGCAAGGTTGGACACATGTGTCGAAAACATCACTGAGAGGACGACAAAGCAGTGGAGTATGCAACGGAATGCCACGGAACACTTGGCTCATGCAGCTGACACATGAGTGACGTTGACACTGAGATTTCCTTGAATCAGTCAACCTCGTTAAAATTCAGGGCGCATCACTCACGCAGCTTACAATACATGCACAAACACACGTGCACAAACACACGCGAGACCCTTCCCCATTGGAAAAGGACCACTCGTTCATAATTCATTCAAGCTCTATACTAGTATCTCAAAGCCAAAAAGTTCAAGCCGAGGACCAAACAAAGCGAGGACGACGACGACGACGACGCAGAAGCAGAGCTCCTGTCCCTGTAAACAGGGCCAAACTTCTCTTCTCCGGAAGGAGACGGGGGAAGAAAGAACGGAGCCTGGTTAATGCCCGACGCCAGGGCTGGGCACGGACCGCATCGACCGCGCGGCCCTCGAGAACCCGCTCGGCGCCGACGCCACCTTGCCGCCATCGTTGTCGCCGCCGGGGCTCGGCGACACTATGAGCACCAGGCCGCCTTCGAAGTGCATCACCTTGCCGCCCTGCTCCTCCGCCACCAGCAGCTTGCGGCCTTGGCACGGCGAGCAGCGGAGCAGGACCAGAAGCAACAGCAGCACGGCGAGGAACGGCCACGCGCCCCTCTTGCTACTGCTGGTACGAGTAGGAGAACCCATGAATGATGAAACTGTAGGACGATGCTGCTCTGCTTCTGTAGGAAGAAACGGAGCTCGTGTTGCAGAAATGGTGCTTGGCTGGCTAGTAGCTACGCTGCCTGCCTTGGCAAAAAGATGACTTGCTCTGGAGCTGATCTGATGGGGCAGAGAGGCGCGCTCTCGCTCGATATATATAGTGAAACCCGCGAATGATTCCCGTTGGAGTAAGCTCCCCGTGTGGAGAATTCTTTGTGATCAACTGCCGGCGGCCGGCCTGAGAAAAAACGAGCTTTGTTTTCTCTAGAACGGCGAAAGTAGCAGCCTAGTTTTATTCCATGTTTTGCTAAAGCGATAGTCAATGAGTTCCTTGCAAACATAGTTTATAGCTTTGCTCCACGTCATGTGGAGAAATCGCCCTGCCTGTTGCCGAAATGCCGTTTTATTAGTGCTCATTTAAGAGAATCGAACTGTCTTACATGCCGGCGATCATTTATTGGTGCTCATTTTATTACAGATGCGTACTTAACTGGTTCGGACCTTATGATCAAGAACTTGTCAACCAGCTGACTTGTTGAATTTTCTGTGTCCAAATTAACCCGGGGATTAGCATGTAGGAGTAACTGATTACTGGTTCTTTTACAGCGGGAGTTCCGATCGAGAGACTACATTTGGCGCAGCATAAAGCGTCTCCTCTGCTTAACTAACACAAACCGCACGAATCATATCGGTTTAAGTATATGTGCTACACCTGCGCCATAGGCTTTGGTAGCACTGATTATGTACTATATGAAGTTATGAACTCCCTTGTAGTAGCGCTCTTGACCTAGCTAGCTGCGAAAACTAATGGAAATACCCGGGCTATTTCGCATCGGAATGTGGGCATGTTAGCCAATGCTTAGCGACCGAAAACCCAAGGAATCGACCGGGACGCAGACGCCTTTCTGGACGGACGGCGAAGAGCGAAAGCGAACCGTGCATGTGCCTTTTTTTTTTGTTCCCCGTGCATGTGCTCGTCGTCTTGTTCGTGCGGCCGATCGAGCGAGGTCGACTAGGTTAGCTAGCTAGCTTCCTGACGGAAAAAGTATCCCGGCATATTCGTCGCCTCTGAATAGGGTTGTTAAACTACCTGATGTTTAGATTTCTAGGTTATCATCTATCTATCCCCTGACGAACATTTCTAGCTAGGTTATCATCGCGGCCGGCCATGATGGATTTGCAAAAGGGAGGAACTATCCAGGCCAAAGTTCGTACAAATGCATTTTTAAGCTCGTCGATTGGGTGCAAAGTTTTACCAGGATGACCCTATCAGCCTCGCGCAGAATATGCCAAAGCAGAGCACGGAAAAGCCATTGCCGAGGTGTCTCTGACGCGTGGGCCCAGAGAGATCCAATGGCAAAGGTGCGCCGCAGGGTTCAATCAAATCAAGCGTGTGTAAGGTTCCGTTCAACACAGGAGTACGTATGTAGAAGCGTCTTTTGCAAATCGACGCGCGAAAACCTTTGTAAGTTGGGTTGGATTCTGAACCTTGTCGTACGCATGCACCTCCGCTGTCAGTTAGCGGCGAACGGCTCTCCCGAGACGCCGTAGTCCAACGGCGGTCGGGCATCGGTACGATACAAACACGGCCATCCCTTTCCGCTCAGTCGCCGTCGCGCCTGCGCGCTCGCCGCGCGCCGCCGTGCACGTGTTCTTCGTTGCTGTCATGCATCATGCAGACAGACACAGGCTCGTCTCTCTCCTGTCGTCCGGAGTCCAGACCACTTAATTTCTACTCCTAATATCTCAGTTGGTAGGTCGCGTTTCGGGTTTTATTTTCGTCCCACCTCACCCGGTCTTTTTTGGTACTTCTTTGGTACTTCCTCCCACCTCCCCCTTAGCTGTGAAAAACCAAGAAAACCCCGCGATCGAGTCCCGCACACGCCCAAACTCCCGTCGTTATCTCTACTCCTAATGGAGCAGTTGGTAGCCTCGTACGGTTTATTTTCGTCCCACCACTTTCAACCGTTTTATTTCGCTGGTTTTTTTCGTCCCTCCCCCACCCCACCGGTTTAGTTTCGCGTCACCCTCTCACACAACGAAAAAAATCTTAACGGATCATAACTTTTCATACCGGTGCAAGTTATTTTTAGTAATGTCTTTATGTGAAAAAATCAATCACGATCAATCTCTAAATATCAAATCTAAATTAATTAACCTTACCTTAAATTGCTCAATCACATTAATTGGGAAACAAAATAACCGATTTTAAGAAAATATCTACTCTTAATGGAGGGTATTACATACCAAACATAGGTACGTCATTAGCTCGCTTCCTTCCCTTCTCTTCCCTTCGTCCCTCAGTCCCATGCTTGTGGCGCTGAAGTGGCATCGACACGCGATGGCGGCGAGGACAGCACGTGGCAGCCCCTGAAGCACGAACACGACTGCACCTCGGGTCTGCCGTCTCCCAAGATATGGGTGAGTTCTCGTGATGCCCACCCTAAACCATCACGTCCTACAAATTCCTCAACCTCTACCATCTCGATTTCGTCCATGCTCGATCCAAATGACGATGCAGCTCCGGCCGATTGACAATGGTGGTTCACCATCCTTCCTCTCAAAGCACCCACTCCACGGAGGAACGACACGCCATGCCGATCGAACCCGGTCGAGATCACTCACCAAGATTGCTATTCGGAAGTTTTTTGTCAAAAAGTGAAGAGTGAGCCACTTGTGCAGGTGCAGGTTTTGTTTTAATCTCTAGTCCTAATGTCTCAGTTGGTAGGTCGCGTTCCGGATTTTATTTTCGTCCCACCTCACCCGGTCTTTTTTGGTACTTCTTTGGTACTTCCTCCCACCTCCCCCTCAGCTGTGAAAAACCAAGAAAACCTCATGATCGAGTCCAAGACAGGCCCAAACTCCCGTCGTTATCTCTACTCCTAATGGAGCAGTTGGTAGCCTTGTACGGTTTATTTTCGTCCCATCACTTTCAACCGTTTTATTTTGCTGGTTTTTTTCGTCCCTCCCCCACCCCACCGGTTTAGTTTCGCGTCACCCTCTCACACAACGAAAAAAATCTTAACGGATCATAACTTTCCATGCCGGTGCAAGTTATTTTTAGTAATGTCTTTATGTGAAAGAATCAATCACGATCAATCTCTAAATATCAAATCTAAATTAATTAACCTTACCTTAAATTGCTCAATCACATTAATTAGGAAACAAAATAACCGATTTTAAGAAAATATCTACTCTTAATGGAGGGTATTACGCATCAAACATAGGTACGTCATTAGCTCGCATCCTTCCCTTCTCTTCCCTTCGTCCCTCGGTCCCATGCTCGTGGCGCTGAAGTGGCATCGGCGGCGATGGCGGCGAGGACAGCACGTGGCAGCCTCGAAGCACGAACACGATCGCACCTCGGGTCTGCCCGTCTCCCAAGATATGGGTGAGTTCTCGTGATGCCCACCCTAAACCATCATGTCCTACAAATTCCTCAACCTCTACCATCTCGATTTCGTCCATGCTCGATCCAAATGACGATGCAGCTCCGCCGATTGACAATGGTGGTTCACCATCCTTCCTCTCAGCACCCACTCTGGAGGAATGACACGCCATGCCGATCGAACCCGGTCGAGATCACTCACCAAGATTGCTATTCGGAAGTTTTTGTCAAAAAGTGAAGAGTGAGCCACTTGTGCAGGTGCAGGTTTTGTTTTAAAAATCCAATTTGTTTATCCTTTTGTCGCTGAAATAGTTTACTAATTATGTCATTCGTCCCACCTCCTATGATTTTTTTTTGCTACCTCCTCCCACCTTCGCTGGTTTTTTGTAGATTTTTCGTCCCCTCCTCCCACTTCATCGGTTTATTTTCGCGTCACCCTCTCACACAATGAAAGAAATCTGAAAAGATCAGAACTTTCCATCGGCGCAAGTTATTTGGTAATGTAGAATCAATCACGAACAATCTCTAAAGATCAAATCTAAATTAATTAACCTTACCTTAAATCACTCAATCACATTAATTAGAAAACAAATAATTGATTTTCAGAAAAAGTCGCTCAATCACATTAACCTTACCTTAACTCACGGATGGTAATCAATCTCCAAACAAAGGAAACAATACATCGAGGGAGCAATAAATAAACTCCCTTTCTTATGACATGTATATGATCTTCCCTTCCCTCTCCGTTGTCGAGCGTTCTTGATTCTCGAGGCCGATGCTTGGGCTGCATCACTGGGTCACGACGGTGCCGGGGGACGAGGACGGCGAGCCGGGTGCCGCGGCACCGCATTGGCCGCGGCCGTGAAGGGGGCGAAGAAGGGCTGCTTCCCTGGCCCTGGGAGTTGGTGCGGTGGAAGCGGCACTTGAAGGATCCGGCGTGGGTGGCCGGCGCGCAGACGCACTTGGAAGCGGGCCCGTGGCGTGCGCCGGACGGCGTCGATGCCGACCCGTGCCACCTCCTCCATGTATTCTTGGAGCTGTGGCTGACCCATTTACATGAAATTAATTTCCTTAGTTGTGGCGGCAAATATAATACACATAATCCATATTGTTATGAACTAGCGCGTGTGTGTGAAATAGATGGATTATGGTCGTGTATCCAATAATATGGATATGTGTGTGTGTGTTAGAGAGAGAGGGGAGAGGGGGAGAGAGAGTGAGGAAGAGGGAGGGAGAGAGAGTGTGTGTGAGAATTTGATGGTAAAAAAGGTCACCAATGTCACTTGATATGTATGAGTATATTAATATTGAACTTTTAAAGTTAATGTGACCCCGTTGCAACGCACGGGAGTTCTTCTAGTTAAATCAATGACTCAGATCTATACTGGCCATGGAAAGCCCGGCCCGAAAAAGCCCAACCCGGCCGGCCCGGCGCTGCCCCCGGGCCGGGCTCGGGCCTAGATTTTGAGCCCGAAGGTCGGGCCAGGCCCGGGCCCGTCGTTTTTGCGTTTTTCTAAAGGTCGGGCTGGGCCGCCCCGGAGCCCGGCGGGCTTTTATGTGTTCGGGCCGGGCTCGGGCTCAGAAAACAAGGCCCGATGGCTAGGTCGGGCCGGGCCCGGGCCTGGTTTTTTTTGCATCGGGCTTGGCTAGGCCCGGCCCGAGGTATGGCTAGGTATACTCAGATCTATTAGAGCAATGCTACATCCAAGAAATGCTACGTAGGTTTTACGGGGGGTGAACATAGTTGGCAATATTTGATTGGAGAGAAGGCGGGAGGCGATGCCCGCCCTGGTGAAAATCAGGCGGGCCGATAGAATTAATAGGCAAGTTATGTAAGGCTTCGTAAAGACTTCCGTAGATGTGGGATATATTGGATCTACTATGTATTTTACTTCTCATGTGAAAAGAAAGGTAAGATGTATTGGAAATATGCCCTAGAGGCAATAATAAAATTGTTATTATTATATTTCTTTGTTCATGATAATTGTCTATTATTCATGCTATAATTGTGTTATCCGGAAATCATAATACATGTGTGAATACATAGACCACAACATGTCCCTAGTGAGCCTCTAGTTGACTAGCTCGTTGATCAACAAATAGTCATGGTTTCCTGACAATGGACATTGAATGTCATTGATAACGGGATCACATCATTAGGAGAATGATGTGATGGACAAGACCCAATCCTAAGCATAGCACAAGATCGTGTAGTTCGTTTGCTAGAGCTTTTCCAAATGTCAAGTATCATTTCCTTAGACCATGAGATTGTGCAACTCCCGGATACCGTAGGAGTGCTTTGGGTGTGCCAAACGTCACAACATAACTGGGTGACTATAAAGGTGCACTACGGGTATCTCTGAAAGTGTCTGTTGGGTTGACACGAATCGAGACTTGGATTTGTCACTCCGTATGACGGAGAGGTATCTCTGGGCCCACTCGGTAATGCATCATCATAATGAGCTCAATGTGACCAAGTGTCTGGTCACAGGATCATGCATTACTCGATGCGAGTAAAGTGACTTGCGATGCTTGAGATTGAACGAGGTATTGGGATACCGACGAGCGAATCTCGGCAAGTAACGCATCGATTGACAAAGGGTATTGTATACCGGATTGATTGAATCCTCGACATCGTGGTTCATCCGATGAGATCATCGAGGAGCATGTGGGAGCCAACATGGGTATCCAGATCCCGCTGTTGGTTATTGACCGGAGAGTCGTCTCGGTCATGTATGCGTGTCTCCCGAACCCGTAGGGTCTACACACAGTGTGTTTGGTAGCATGCATGGACCTAGCCTAGTTGTTCTCTCATACATGCTAAGTGTAGACATGCTGAGTCCATGCAGTTGCTGTTGTTTGGCAGCGATGTATGCACTGAGACATGATGAGCTGAGACTTTGTTTGGCAGCCTGCATGTGTTTAGACACGCTGAACAATTTCGAATTTCAAACAATTGTTTTTGAATGATGAACAAAACTGGAAAAATATGAACACAAATTTAAACATATTTTGAATTATTTTGTTTGAAATTCTAAACATTTTTTGGAAAATTAAAATAAATTTTGAAATTCTAAACTTTTGAAAATTTGAACATATTTGAAATTCGAGCTTTTTGGAAAATTTAAACAATTTTGAATATTTTATAAAAAATAAATAAAATTTGGATTGATATTTTTCAAAATTCAAACAATTTTTGATTTTATTTTGAAATTCCGAACATTGTTGATTTTTAAAAAAAAAATGAAATTCTGAACATTTATTAAAAATTCAAATAAAATTTGAAATTAGGAACATTTTTTGAAAATTTAAACAATTTGAAATCCTAAACTTTTTCAAAAATTTAAAGAAATTTTGAAATTCTAAACTTTTTCAAAAAAACAAAATTTTAAATTCTGAACATTTTTTGAAAATATAAACATATTTGGACGTGGTGCGGTGGGTGGGGGCGAGTGTCGGGGCCGGCATGGCTGCCTCCATGCACCTCTGCAGGGTGCATGAGATGAGCATAGCTGAGGGCCCTTTTATGCATCAGATGAGCATAGCTCATGTGAGCTCATGCACCCTACCAAACAAGCAAAAGTGGGTCGGATTGGGAACTTTTGCCCTCATGCACCCTCCATGCACCCTACCAAACACACCCCGGTGACGCTAGGGTTGTAGAGATATAAGTATGCAGTAACCCGAAAGTTGTTCGAAGTCCCGGATGAGATCCCGGACATCACGAGGAGTTCCGGAATGGTCCGGAGGTGAAGAATTATATATATAGGAAGTCCAATTTCGGCCATCAGGGAAGTTTCGGGGTCACGGTGATTGTCTGGGACCACGGAAGGGTCCCGGTGTCCACCGGTGGGGCCACCTATCCCGGAGGGCCCCATGGGCTGAAGTGGGAGGAACCAGCCTGGTGGGCTGGTGCGCCTTGGGCCCCCCGCCTAGGGGTTGGAAACCCTAGGGGGGGCGCCACCCGGCAGGGGCAAGCCACTTGGCCGCCGCCCCCCTTGGAGATTGGATCTCCTAGGGTCGGCGCCCCTAGGGCCCTATATAAAGAGGGGAGGGAGGCAGCCGCACCAAGTCCTTGGCGCCTCCCTCTCCCCACGCACCACCTCTCCCTCTCGCAAGCTTGGCGAAGCCCTACGAGATCGCTGCATCTACCACCACGCCGTCGTCTTCTTTGGATCTCCATCAACCACTCCTTCCCCCTTGCTGGATCAAGAAGCAGGAGACGTCTTCCCAACCGTACGTGTGTTGAACGCAGAGGTGCCGTTCGTTCGGCGCTCGGTCATCGGTGATTTGGATCACGACGAGTACGACTCCATCAACCCCGTTCTCTTGAACGCTTCCGCTCGTGATCTACAAGGGTATGTAGATGCACTCCTTTTTCCCCTCATTGCTAGATAACTCCATAGATTGATCTTGGTGATGCGTAGAAAATTTTAAAATTCTGCTACGTTACCCAAAAGTGGCATCATGAGCTAGGTCTATGCGTAGTTACTATGCACGAGTAGAACACAAAGCAGTTGTGGGCGTAGATGTTGTCAATTTTCTTGCCACTACTAGTCTTATCTTGCTTCGGCGACATCGTGGGATGAAGCGGCCCGGACCGACCTTACACGTATGCTTACGTGAGACAGGTTCCACCGACTGACATGCACTAGTTGCATAAGGTGGCTAGCGGGTGTCTGTCTCTCCCACTTTAGTTGGAGCAGATTCGATGAAAAGGGTCCTTATGAAGGGTAAATAGAAATTGGCATATCACGTTGTGGTTTTACGTAGGTAAGAAACGTTCTTGCTAGAAACCTATAGAAGCCACGTAAAAACATGCAACAACAATTAGGGGACGTCTAACTTGTTTTTGCAGCATGTGCCTTGTGATGTGATATGGCCAAAAGATGTGATGAATGATATATGTGATGTATGAGATTGATCATGTTCTTGTAATAGGAATCACGACTTGCATGTCGATGAGTATGACAACCGCAGGAGCCATAGGAGTTGTCTTTATTTTTGTATGACCTGTGTGTCATTGAATAACGCCATGTAAATTACTTTACTTTATTGCTAAACACGTTAGCCATAGAAGTAGAAGTAATCGTTGGCGTGACAACTTCATGAAGACACGATGATGGAGATCATGGTGTCATGCCGGTGACGAAGATGATCATGGCGCCCCGAGGATGGAGATCAAAGGAGCAATATGATATTGGCCATATCATGTCACTATTTGATTGCATGTGATGTTTATCATGTTTTACATCTTATTTGCTTAGAACGACGGTAGCTTAAATAAGATGATCCCTCGCAATAATTTCAAGAAAGTGTTCCCCCTAACTGTGCACCGTTGCGAAGGTTCGTTGTTTCGAGGCACCACGTGATGATCGGGTGTGATAGATTCTAACGTTCGAATACAAGGGTGTAAGCCAGATTTACACACGCAATACACTTAGGTTGACTTGACGAGCCTAGCATGTACAGACATGGCCTCGGAACACGGAAGACCGAAAGTTCGAGCATGAGTCGTATAGAAGATACGATCAACATGAAGATGTTCACCGACGTTGACTAGTCCGTCTCACGTGATGATCGGACACAGCCTAGTTGACTCGGATCATGTTTCACTTAGATGACTAGAGGGATGTCTGTATGAGTGGGAGTTCATTGAATAATTTGATTAGATGAACTTAATTATCATGAAATTAGTCTAATTTTTTTAAAATATGTCTTGTAGATCAAATGGCTCAAGCTAATGTTGCCCTCAACTTCAACGCGTTCCTAGAGAAAACCAAGCTGAAAGATGATGGCAGCAACTATACGGACTGGGTCCGGAACCTGAGGATCATCCTCATAGCTGCCAAGAAAGATTATGTCCTAGAAGCACCGCTAGGTGAAGCACCCATCGAGAGAACCAAGGCGTTATGAACGCTTGGCCGTCTCGTCTTGATGATTACTCCCTCGCTCGGTCGGGCGTGCTTTACTGACTTAGAACCGGGGCTCCAAAAGCGCTTTTGAGCAACACTGAGCATATGAGATGTTCAAGAGCTGAAAATGGTTTTCCAAGCTCATGCCCGGTCGAGATATGAAGTCTCCGACAAGTTCTTGATTGTAAGATGGAGGAAAATAGTTCTGTCAGTGAGCACATACTCAAAATGTCTGGGTTGCACAACCGCTTGACTTAGCTGGGAGTTAATCTCCCGGATGACGTGGTCATTGACAGGATCCTTCAGTAGCTTCCACCGAGCTATAAGAGCTTTGTGATGAACTTCAATATGCAGGGGATGGAAAAGACCATTCCTGAGGTATATTCAATGCTGAAATCAGCGGAGGTGGAGATCAAAAAGGAACATCAAGTGTTGATGGTGAATAAAACCACTAAGTTCAAGAAAGGCAAGGGTAAGAAGAACTTCAAGAGGGACGGCAAGGGAGTTGCCGCCCGATAAGCCGATTCTTGGGAAGAAGCCAAAGAATGGACCCAAGCCCGAGACTGAGTGCTTTTATTGCAAGGGAAGTGGTCACTGGAAGCGGAACTGCCCCAAATACTTAGCGGACAAGAAGGCCGGCAACACTAAAGGTATATGTGATATACATGTAATTGATGTGTACCTTACCAGTACTCGTAGTAGCTCTCATATTTGTAACTCAAAGCAGGAGCTGCAGAATAAGCGGAGACTGGCGAAGGACGAGGTGACGATGCGCGTCGGGAATGGTTCCAAGGTCGATGTGATCGCCGTCGGCACGCCGCCTCTACATTTACCTACGGGATTAGTTTTAAACCTCAATAATTGTTATTTAGTGCCAACTTTGAGCATGAACATTGTATCAGGATCTCGTTTAATTCGAAATGGCTACTCATTTAAATCCGAGAATAATGGTTGTTCTATTTATATGAGAGATATGTTTTATGGTCATGCCCATTTGGTGAATGGTTTATTCTTAATGAATCTCGAGCGTAATGTTACACATATTCATAGTGTGAATACCAAAAGATGTAAGGTTGATAATGATAGTACCACATACTTGTGGCACTGCCACCTTGGTCACATTGGTGTCAAGCGCATGAAGAAGCTCCATGCTGATGGACTTTTAGAGTCTCTCGATTATGAATCCTTTGACACATGCGAGCCATGCCTCATGGGCAAAATGACCAAGACTCCGTTCTCCGGAACAATGGAGCGAGCAACCAACTTATTGGAAATCATACATACTGATGTGTGCGGTCCAATGAGCGTTGAGGCTCATGGAGGATATCGTTATGTTCTCACTCTCACCGATGACTTGGGTAGATATGGGTATGTCTACTTAATGAAACACAAGTCCGAGACCTTTGAAAAGTTCAAGGAATTTCAGAGTGAGGTTGAGAATCAACGTGACAGGAAAATAAAGTTCTTCTGATCGGATCGTGAGGGAATATTTGAGTCACGAATTTGGCACACACTTAAGGAAATGTGGAATAGTTTCACAACTCACGCCGCTGGAACACCTCGGTGAAATGGTGTGTCCGAACGTCGTGTCGCACTCTATTGGATATGGTGCGATCTATGATGTCTCTTACCGATCTACCGCTCTCATTTTGGGGCTATGCTTTAGAGATGCCGCATTCACTTTAAATAGGGCTCGTCGAAATCCGTTGAGACGACAAGTATGAATTATGGTTTGGGAAGAAACCTAAGGTATCGTTTCTAAAAGTTTGGGGATGCGATGCTTATGTCAAGAAACTTCAACCTGAAAAGCTCGAACCCAAGTCGAGAAAAATGCGTCTTCATAGGATACCCTAAGGAAACCATTGGGTATACCTTCTACCTCGAGATCCGAAGGCAAGATCTTTGTTGCCAAGAACGGGTCCTTTACGGAGAAAGAGTTTCTCTCAAAGAAGTAAGTGGGAGGAAAGTGGAACTTGATGAAGTACTACCTCTTGAAAGCGGAAAGTAGCGCAGCTCAGGAAGATGTTCCTGTGGTGCCTGCACCGACTAGAGAGGAGGTTAATGATGATGATCAAGGTACTTCGGATCAAGCTCCTACTGAACTTCGTAGGTCCACAAGGACACGTTGTGCACCAGAGTGGTACGGCAACTCTGTCTTGGAAATCATGTTGTTAGACATCGGTGAACCTTCGAACTATGAAGAAGCAATGGCGGGCCCAGATTCCGACAAATGGCTAGAAGCCATGAAATCTGAGATAGGATCCATGTATGAAAACGAAGTATGGACTTTGACTGACTTGCCCGATGATTGGCGAGCCATAGAAAATAAATGGATCTTTAAGAAGAAGACAGACGCGGATGGTAATGTGACCATCTATAAGGCTCGACTTGTCGCTAAGGGTTATCGACAAGTTCAAGGGGTTGACTACGATGAGACTTTCTCGCCCGTAGCAAAGCTGAAGTCCGTCCGAATCATGTTAGCAATTGCCGCATTCTATGATTATGAGATATGGCAAATGGATGTCAAAACGGCATTCCTTAACGGCTTTCTTTAGGAAGAATTGTATATGATGCAGCCGGAAGGTTTTGTCGATCCATAGAATGCTAACAAGGTGTGCAAGCTCCAACGCTCAATCTATGGGCTGATGCAAGCATCTCGGAGTTGGAACATTCGATTTGATGAGATGATCAAAGCGTTTGGGTTTACATAGACTTATGGAGAAGCCTGTGTTTACAAGAAAGTGAGTGGGAGCTCAGAGCATTTCTCATATTATATGTGGATGACATCTTGTTGATGGGAAATGATATAGAATTCTTGGAAAGCATAAAGGCCTACTTGAACAAGTGTTTTTCAATGAAGGACCTTGGAGAAGCTGCTTATATATTAGGCATCAAGATCTATAGAGATAGATCGAGACGCCTCATTGGTCTTTCACAAAGAACGTACCTTGACAAGATATTGAAGAAGTTCAATATGGATCGGTCCAAGAAGGGGTTCTTGCCTGTATTGCAAGGTGTGCGATTGAGCACGGCTCAATGCCCGATCACGGCAGAAGATAGAGAAAAGATGAGTGTCGTCCCCTATGCCTCAGCCATAGGGTCTATTATGTATGCCATCTTTGTGTACGGACTGATGTAAACCTTGCCGTAAGTTTGGTAGGAAGGTACCAAAGTAATCCGGCATGGAACTCTGGACAGCGGTCAAGAATATCCTGAAGTACCTGAAAAGGACTAAGGACATGTTTCTCGTGTATGGAGGTGACGAAGAGCTTGTCGTAAAGGGTTACATCGATGCTAGCTTCGACACAAATCTGGATGACTCTAAGTCACAAACCGGATACATGTTTATTTTGAATGGTGGGGCGATGGTAGTGCGATTTGCAAGCAAAGCGTCGTGGCGGGATCTACATGTGAAGCGGAGTACATGGCAGCCTCGGAGTCAGCGCATTAAGCAATCTGGGTGAAGGAGTTCATCACCGACCTAGGAGTCATACCCAATGCATCGGGGCCAGTCACTCTCTTCTGTGACAACACTGGAGCTATTGCCCTTGCCAAGGAGCCCAGGTTTCACAAGAAGACCAGGCACATCAAGCGTCGCTTCAACTCCATTCGTGAAAATGTTCAAGATGGAGACATAGATATTTGTAAAGTACATACGGACCTGAATGTAGCAGATCCGTTGACTAAACCTCTCCCTAGAGCAAAACATGATCAACACCAGAACTCTATGGGTGTTCGATTCATCACAATGTAACTAGATTAGTGACTCTAGTACAAGTGGGAGACTATTGGAAATATGCCCTAGAGGCAATAATAAAATGGTTATTATTATATTTATTTGTTCATGATAATTGTCTATTATTCATGCTATAATTGTGTTATCTGGAAATCGTAACACATATGTGAATACATAGACCACAACATGTCCCTAGTGAGCCTCTAGTTGACTAGCTCGTTGATCAACAGATAGTCATGGTTTCCTGACTATGGACACTGGATGTCATTGATAACGGGATCACATCATTAGGAGAATGATGTGATGGACAAGACCCAATCCTAAGCATAACACAAGATCGTGTAGTTCGTTTGCTAGAGCTTTTCCAAATGTCAAGTATCATTTCCTTAGACCATGAGATTGTGCAACTCCCGGATACCGTAGGAGTGCTTTGGGTGTGCCAAACGTCACAAAGTAACTGGGTGACTATAAAGGTGCACTACGGGTATCTCTAAAAGTGTCTGTTGGGTTGGCACAAATCGAGACTGGGATTTGTCACTCCGTATGACGGAGAGGTATCTCTGGGCCCACTCGGTAATGCATCATCATAATGGGCTCAATGTGACCAAGTGTCTGGTCACGGGATCATGCATTACGGTACGAGTAAAGTGACTTGCCGGCACTACAAGAAATATGTCAACTAGTGACCTTCTGTCAGTGACCCTGGAAGAATTGGTCATAGATCTATGACCATTTCAGACCAATTGGTCAAAAGCTGTTCGGGGGGCTCCAAACCCTAAACTATAACGACCATTTTGGTCAGAAAGGTCGTAATTTCCTTACACGAAAAGGTCATAAAGCAAACAGCGCTAGTCCGCTGCCTTATTTCTAGTTGTTAACGACCAATATAGATGGCCATAGCCTTGTAAATTGTGGTGGGTTGCTATGACTAGGCGCCACCTCATCGGGCTTTTGCCTATGTGTCATGTCCATGTGGCAGTTTTGCCCTAGGTTGTGAAGCAACCTATATTTCTGTCATTCCCAAAATTCCCAAAAAAATCTCATAAATTCTTTGGGTCATATCTTCATCAAATATGTAAAAACCTTCCTTGCCTAGTTCAAAAATAATTCAAAAATATTCATTTTCCTATTATGTTCGAACAACAGGTTTGTGAAGGAAGTACCACTTTGGCATGTCCAAATAGTATCCATTGTCTACGATGCTTTTCTATGCCCAAATAACCATCCTCCACCAAATGCCAGCTCAATCCATTCATTATTTTGAGCCGAGCTTCAACATTCAGATTTATGTCCGGTGTGGTAGTTTGCAAAGCAAGTACCACATAGGCTCCTCCTTTTGAGCTGAAAATTTGTGAAGACGGTCTTCTTAGTAACTGATCATCCTCAGCCAAAACTCACGCCCATTAGCCATGTGCATTTCCCGTACATAAATCAAACACTTGGCTCCTTATTCATGTTTGAGCATCGATCGGTCTCCTCGTGAGAATCTTATGTTGTGATTTTCTTCCTAGCACCTACCTGGGGAGTGCCCAACCCACTAGACATACCTAGGCCGCCCAGAACACAAGGCAACACCACAGTCACGCGGTGACCATGCGGCGGGCATGCGAGTTTACGCGCTCTAGAGTTGGGGTCCTCGGCCACCGCCCAAACCTCGACGTATCGCCACCAAACCATGTATTTATGATTAAATAGGTACTTATGTAACTATAAATGAATTTTGGAAAAAATAAATAGCAAACTATGAGGCAACTGCAGTTCAAATTTAACCTGCTTCCAGCTGAATCGGCGAAAATTTGTCTTTTTCACGAGAGGTGGATCAAAACTTTTTGCACCCAACCATTTTGTCAATTGTGCATTAAATATGTCCTAGTATTTTAGAAAATTGATTTGGTCCAATTTTGCAACAATTATTTGGTAGTTCCTTCACAAAAAAAACCTCCTTTTGGGCACTCGGAAAATGAAAAATGGTTTTTTCGTCCAAAGAAAATGAAAACTTCCTTAGGCAACATTGTTTGCCATTCCAATATGCACCCTTGTGCACAATATGAGATCATTTGAACAAACTATGCCACGAATGTGGCCATAAGATTGATCATTTGGCTTGAAAGCCATGCATCTTCGAGATGATAGCTCATTTCGAGAACACTTTTTAAAATAATTGCCATATTACAAGTTTGTTATTTTTCTGGGAACTTGGCCACATATAATGACACAATGCGAAGGTTTCCCAATTTTTTGATTTTTTTGAATTTTTTATGCCCGTTTCAAAATGCGGTCAAAATGGCGGGAATGACCGTTCCTAGCTAGTGGTTGAATCTTGGAATTTTTTGGTGTTTCACTGATTAAATAGGTACTTATGTAACTAGAAATGAATTTTGGAAAAAATAAATAGCAAACTATGAGGCAATTGCAGTTCAAATTTGACCCGCTCCAACCTGAATTCCATGGAAATTTGTCTTTTCACGAGATGTGGATCAAAACTTTTGCACCCAACCATTTTGTCAATTGTGCATTAAATATGTCCTAGTATTTTAGAAAATTGATTTGGTCCAATTTTGCAACAATTATTTGGGAGTTCCTTCACAAACAAAACTCCATTTGGGCACTCGGAAAATGACAAATGGTTATTGCCTCCAAAGAAAATGACAACTTCCTTAGGCAACATTGTTTGCCATTCCAATATGCACCCTTGTGCACAATATGAGATCATTTGAACAAACTATGCCACGAATGTGGCCATAAGATTGATCATTTGGCTTGAAAGCCATGAAGCTTCAGAGATGATAGCTCATTTCTGAGAACACTTTTTTAAGATAATTGCCGTATTACAAGTTTGTTATTTCTCCTGGGAACTTGGCCACATATAATGATACAATGCGAAGGTTTCCCAATTTTTTGATTTTTATTGAATTTTTTATGCCCGTTTCAAAATGCGGTCAAAATGGCGGGAATGACCGTTCCTAGCTAGTGGTTGAATCTTGGAATTTTTTTGGTGTTTCTCTGATTAAATAGGTACTTATGTAACTAGAAATGAATTTTGGAAAAAATAAATAGCAAACTATGAGGCAGCTGCAGTTCAAATTTGACCCGCTTCCAGCTGAATCGGCGGAAATTTGTCTTTTTCACGAGAGGTGGATCAAAACTTTTTGCACCAAAAATTTTGTCAACTGTGCATTAAATATGTCATAGTATTTTAGAAAATTGATTTGGTCCAATTTTGCAACAATTATTTGGTAGTTCCTTCACAAAAAAACCTCCTTTTGGGCACTCGGAAAATGAAAAATGGTTTTTTCGTCCAAAGAAAATGAAAACTTCCTTAGGCAACATTGTTTTCCATTCCAATATGCACCGTTGTGCACAATATGAGATCATTTGAACAAACTATGCCACGAATGTGGCCATAAGATTGATCATTTGGCTTGGAAGCCATGAATCTTCAGAGATGATAGCTCATTTCTGAGAACACTTTTTTAAAATAATTGCCATATTACAAGTTTGTTATTTTTCCTGGGACTTGGCCACATATAATGACACAATGCGAAGGTTTCCCAATTTTTTGATTTTTTTTGAATTTTTTATGCCCGTTTCAAAATGCGGTCAAAAATGGGAATGACCGTTCCTAGCTAGTGGTTGAATCTTGGAATTTTTGGTGTTTCTCTCGATTAAATAGGTACTTATGTAACTAGAAATGATTTTTGGAAAAAATAAATAGCAAACGATGAGGCAATTGCAGTTCAAATTTGACCCGCTTCCAACCGAATTCCAAGGGAATTTGTCTTTTTCACGAGAGGTGGATCAAAACTTTTTACACCCAACCATTTGGTCAATTGTGCATTAAATATGTCCTAGTATTTTAGAAATTTGATTTGGTACAATTTTGCAACAAATATATGGTAGGTCCTTCACAAAAAAACCTCATTTCGAGCACTTGAAAAATGATTAAAAATAGCTAGAAAGATCAGAAATGCATACAAATTGGTCCTTATCCATAAAATGTGGTCTAACTCTCGTGAAAATTTGTGTGATGCCCTTCTAGAAAATATTTTTGATAGCTGCTTCACAAAATCCCTCTATTTTCAACACTTGGAAACTATTTTAAATCACTGAATTTCAGAACCAATCAGAACTCGTCCCACGGATCGATGACATGGCGCCCATCCGTCCATCCATCCATCTCTCCATTCCACATCCATCCATCCATCTATGTACAGAAAAAATAAATAAAAAGAGATACCCCACCCCCACCCGCAGCCCAAACCCCTCCTCCCTCGTCCCCTCTCTCGCCGCACCCAAACCCTAACTCCACTCCTCTCCCCCGATTCAGATGCACTCCTCGCAGCCGCCACCTCCCTCCCGCCCGCGCGCCACCACCCGCTCCTCCTCTCCTAGCAGATCGCGCTGCCACCTCCCTCCCCATCCCCTCCTGGATATCTCCCTCCGCGAGCCCCTCTTCTGCCCACAAGACGCACAGCCTCGGCTCCTGCTCTTCCCGATTGAGGAGGGGAGGAGAGCGAGAGGGCAGCATGGTGGCCAGCGAGGGAGCACCATGACGGGATCCGCGTCCTCCGGTCGTGCTCAATTCGTGCCTGCTGCTCTTGGTGGTGTGCAGATCTGGCGGTCCGACCCCATGGAGACCGAGCAGGTCGTGTTGCCGCTGCCTCCCTTCCCTTGAGTCCAGCCGCCTCGTGATTGATGGTTGATGGTACGCCACCGCTCTGCCCCTCTGTTACATCATCTTGTGATTTCCCTCTTTCTTTGCTGCATTTACGTGACGGCTCTGTAATTTGGGAAACAATTAGTCTGAATTTGTGTCGCTTGTTGTGACAGATGTAGTTGGCCGCTGCCGACGCCACGGAGCTTCCATGGCCTAGCAGGAAGGGGGAAGAAGAGACAGCGGGATGGAAGGAAGGAGGCCGCCGGGGAGTGGGGTGTTGTACTCGACGGAGATAGCTGACGCCCGGGTAACCCCATCCTCCAAGGTTACCCCTTCCTCTTCTCCTCTTGAGCGTCATATCGTTCAGTTTCTTGGCCTGTTTGATCAATCCTGTAGTCCTCTCCTCCCATCCATGACTATGTTAGATTAATTTTGGATTTGCTCGGGTGATGTATGATGCCCATGACTATGTGTTTCATAGTCTGTTTGTGTAATACAAAGGTCTGCTCTGCCGCTCATAGTTCTACCTTACCATCGCTTTTAGATTAACTCTGTAAGTGGAAAGCGACCACGGGTTATGGATGCGATCTTGTTTGTGCCCTCGCCTCCCATCCATGGCAGCCTCTTTCTCCTAACACAATTAGTATTTGTCTATTATTTACAATTCTAGATGGCTTCTTGTGGCATTCTTTGTTGAATAAGGGACTGCCGATCTGTTATGGTTATTAAAATACCAGTATGTATTGTTATTAAAATACCAATTAGGAACGAGATTTAGTTGTCTGTTATGGTTGGCAAAGTCTGTCCAGTTTGCAAAGTCTCGTGTACATTCATGTTTTCATGCACAGTAGTAAGTTCTCACTAAGTATTGTATTTGCCTCTGGATGCTAGCATTGTATTTCCATAGAGGAAAAAATGATGGTTCTGTGTTAGATCTTTCATCTTGGATCAATCTTGGCTCACCAGAATATATACACTACACACTCATTACGGAAGTTCCTTTCAAGTGAAAACGAGTGCATATTTTTTTTACAATGCACCATGGTTTCTTGTTTCATTGTGAAAGTAATGTCAATGGTGTTGCATAGTTCTGAATAAAAATGCAAATGGCTTGTGAATGTCAATGAACTTACAATATCAGTCTCTTAGAGTTGTTTTTGCAACCTAATACTGTTGTAAAATCCTTTTCCTTAAGCTGCGGTTGATGTGGTGGTCTGCTGTTGTGGATGATGCATGCAGGGGCTGCTGGAGAACACGGAGAAGGACAGGGTCCGGAGGCTGATAGGCTCAAGCCTCCCGCGGAGCCATGATTTTCCCAGTTGATGGATCTGCTTCTTCCAGCCAAGCTTTAGTTATGTAATCCACATTATGTGTTCCACTAAAAATTGACTTTAGTTATGTAATCCACATTATGTATTCCTATTTACTATCTGCATACCTTTTATGCTTAAATTGATTTTTATATATGCTTGCTATGGGTTTCCATTCAAAGCTATAAGGTCATTAACTGCTATCTTATTCAGTTTTTTTCTTCCCTGTATCTGTCAAGCTTAGTCATGTTTACACACAACTTCAGTAAATGGCATTGTATATGTTTTTCTTAGTAAATGCAATAAACACAAGCTATTCGGATTACTTAACTGAATTTGTTATATGCTGCAGTTTTAACTGAATTAGAGCACCTAAACTGTTAACTGAACATGTGCGCAGAATATGTTAACTTTCTGCAGTAAACATGTTATCTGAAATTCTGTAATGATGTTAACTGATGTGAGTTTGTGCACTTGATGTTTTATACTTGGAAGACAAATGAAATTGTTTTGGTTATACCTCTCCCTGTTAAGTATGGGTGATTTCCTTCTTTCAAATTATATATGTTCTGTTTTGAGCTATCTCTCTGCCTCGTAATAAAAGTATGTGCATTGGTTGATATTTGCTGCTATTGTTTCTGTGGTGAAGAAGAGCAAGGCCAAGAAAGACTCCAACAAGCCCAAGCGCCCGCTGAGCGACGTCTTAGTCCTTATGTGAGCCCCAGATTTGATTTGTTGTTGTGGTTCGATTCACGCTGTTTCTATGGCGTGGATAATTGGAAAACTAGTAATGCAGCATGCTAGCTAGTGAATTTTTAGACATAATACTAGTGATTTTTCTTTCTTTCTTTCTTTCTGTTCTCTTCTCCGTGGCTGGATCAATCCGATGCGTTCCTGACTATTGTGTGCCTTAAAAAGCATGGCTGCAACCATTCCTAATTTTTGTTCGGTTTGGATTTGGATGCAGCAGGTGCTCTGCTCTTGCGCACGGTTACCGGCGTGAAGGCGGCTATGTATGGCAGCGACCACAAGCTCATCGGTGAGCGGCTCCCTCTCCTACCCCTAGTTCTCTTTTCTAAGATGTAGTGTTCTATGCAGAAGATCTAATTGCTAGTACTTGGGCTCACTGTTGTTTATATTTGATTATTCTATTATTATGTATACTGAAAATGCTATAACGAATTTACTGCTCATATTCCTGTACAAAAGCCCTTGTGCTAATTAATGACATGCTTCATTTCTGAACAAACAGGGAATTTGAAGATTTCGCTAGGTGGCTCAATTCTGTTTGGCCTGAAAGAATGCATTTGGGTCAAGAAAGAAGAATTGAGTCGCAACTGATTGGTGGTAATGGTTCTCTGCAGAGATTTTCTGGTAATTTTTTCCAAATAGAATAGTTGAAACTGTAGTGAGTAAAGAATTTAGCCCACTCTACTGAATATTTTGGAAGAACAGAAGGTTTTACATACTAAAGGACAGTGTTTGGTTAGTCCAACGTAAAGTAGGAATTACCTCATTCTTGCACCAGCTCATTCCATAACCGGGTCAAGTGATAATTTGTATGTGCCCGCAGGGTTCAATCACAGGTGAATGCTGTGCGGTAGTGAGTAAAGAATTTGCATTGCCCCATTAATTGAGTTTCTTTTATCTATTCAACACACTCCAACATGTTGGTTTAATCAAATCCTCTAGTAATGCCACAGCTTGTCATGGATGTCGCATTTCCTCTGTTTTTGGGGAATTTCGAGATGTACCATTTTCTATTTTGGGAATTTCTTTGCCGTAAGCTATTATAGCCAACTGTTTAGAATTGTTTTTGCGGGGAGCAAATCTGTATATGCAAAGTGTGTGTGTGTGTATCCAGTGAGCAAATCTGTAGTAATTATAGAGTATATTATCTTCTTTCTTTTATTGGCAATTTTCTGCTCAGTTCTCTTTTGACATATAGTTTGTTCTCTTTGAATGTGCAGATGGTATGATGTGGTGGTTATCTTTTTCGTTGCTGGAACCTGGATGTCATATGTTATGTGATTTGAGCCAAATGGCATATTGTAATCTTTTTATTGCTGGTTTTTACGTACGATGTCATGAAGATGTACGTTTGAAATGTTGCTTTGATAGCAAAATTGTATTCCTGTGTACATGCTGCTTTGACAGCAACATTATGAAAATTTCTCAACAATATATATGCGCAAAATTGTATTCCTGTGTACTGTGCCTGAAAAGGCTACAGCCAACTGATGATGACAACTGGGACCCATCTGACTAGTGGACCCTTCTTTTGAAAAAAAAAGAAAAACTAAATTCGTTTAGACAGAAAGGCCACAACCCAACAATAAAAAGGCTGCAATATTGGGCTTGGCCCATGAACCCAACCAAAAATTGACAGACAAAAAAAAAACACAAATAGGCTGAATTGTTGGGCTAGGCCCATGTAGAAAACCGAATTGGACCGGGCTGAATCTTGTGCCACATCAGCTTGCCACGCTGGATGCCTAAATGACCTGGGGAGGTTGCTAGTGACCAAAACGCCACAGTAGGAATATTTTGGTCAGAACGCCAACGACCTTCTCACGAGAAGGTCGCTATAGTCAGTTAACGACCCTTAGCTTTTGACCTTCTATTTTTGGTCAAAAAAAGGTCGCAAATGAAAAACAATGACCTTTCAGTGACCAATAGTCAAGGTCACAAGTTGACATATTTCTTGTAGTGCGGTAACGAGATTGAACGAGGTATTGGGATACCGACGGTCGAATCTCGGGCAAGTAACGTACCGATTGACAAAGGGAATTGTATACAGGAGTGATTGAATCCTCGACATCGTGGTTCATCCGATGAGATCATCGAGGAGCATGTGGGAGCCAACATGGGTTTCCAGATCCCGCTGTTGGTTATTGACCGGAGAGTCGTCTCAGTCATGTCTGCGTGTCTCCCGAACCCGTAGGGTCTACACACTTAAGGTTCCACTAGTAGAAAAAGGGCCTATAGTCCCGGTTCATAAGGGCCTTTAGTCCCGGTTCGTGAACCGGGACTAAAGGGTCGGTACTAATACCCTCACCCTTTAGTCCCGGTTCTATCCGAATCGGGACAGATCAAACCTCCACGTGGCTTTGTCCACGAGCCCAGCGGAGGAGGGCCTTTGGTCCCGGTTGGTGGCACCAACCGGGACCAATAGGCATCCACGTCCAAAGATTTCTTTGGCTCTGGTTTTTGTTTTTTTCAAAAGAGGGGGGTTGGGGGTTTTGGGGGTTAATTTAGGTGTTTCATATATTGTGCTATAGCTAGCTAATTAATAGAGAAAAGTGTCCTTTCTTTTGTCCGTGCTTGGTCGACGCCACGTACTATACATACGTGATAGAGAGGACTAACTAGACATGCTAGCTAGCTAGTAATTAAGCAAACAGAAGATCGTCATGAACATATATATGCATACAGAGAGAAGTGATATCGACCACCTCTCCTTCTCCGAGAGATTGGTCGAACAACAAGTTCTCGTATATCTATCCGATGCTACCGGCTACATATATACAATAATTATCTTTTAAAATACGCACGCGTGGTCCACATGGTATTCCCCGTCTTCAGCAATCACATAGTCAAGAAAGAATGCCGCCAATTCCTCTTGAATTGCTCGCATGCGATCTGGTGCTAGGAGTTCATCCAACGAAACATCTAATTTAAGAAAGGGGTCAATATATATATATATATATATATATATATATATATATATATATATATATATATGAATGAATGAAACTCAACACAAATGATGGTAATAAAATAAAATTGTGAATATTTTTATTTACGCACTTCAAATTGTTTGTCTGAGTAGACCATCTCACAGGTCGTGTGGCGGATGGACTCGCAAACGTAGTATCCACAGAAATCATTCCCTTGTTCCTGCCACAACCACTTTACAAGAAACAGAGGTCAATCAAACTGATAATTATATATAGCAAGCACATGCTAAATGGTATTGATGAAACTAGCGCTTGAATCACTAGGAGATGCGCGTGGAATATGATACTATATAGTACTTACTTTCGGGTGTCTAAATTGCAGCTTCTTAGGTAGTCCCGGAGCTTTTTTGGTGAATTTTCCCCAAGCCCTGCCATACAAAGAAAACAATTACTTGATATTAGAAATGAACAAAGTTGCTGATATGGTGGATAATGATCGATTTAACTTACTTCTCGAGCATTTCAGTCATTTCCGATACTCCTTGGGATCTTTTCGTCTCGAGTCTAAGACGATTACTACTCCTGCTCAAGCTTAATCTCTAGGAGAATATAGTGGAACCCTTGCACGCATGCATAACTCATCAATATTACATTTCTATAACCTGGACTAAATAAGGGAAACCGAATATGCCACAAGACAAGAACACTCACGTGTAGTTGTAAGGAAAGAGTATTGTATTTTTGTGTTCATTTATTTCCAACGATCGTAGTAAGTTGGCCTCGGTTTCCTTGGCACGATATTTAACCTCATTTGCATCGATGAGATATGTGTTAATGAACCCAATATCACCCACTTGTTTTTCTTCATTTCTGCGATCTTCAATCTGCATAATATAGTGAGGATATTTATAAATACATGCAATGAAAGAGCTGAGTTATATAGAGATACTTAATGACATAAGTGGTACTACTTACAGACAGTAGCAGGTGACCGTTGCTTTATCGATGGCCAATTGATTGAAAAACTTATAGAACTCCTCAAATGGAATAGGCAACAGTTCAATTCCAAGGAGGTCATGCTCCTTTTTAACTCTCACATACAAAGTATTCCTCCGTCGAGACTCTTTGCAGGTTTTCATGTACCAATCATGCAATCTTCGCATCATCGTTGTTAGAGAGCTTTCATCTCTGCGAGAGGCTTCCCGTACTCGTATCTTTGTATCTGCACCTCCAAGAAATCAAATTGTACATCGTCGGGCAAGTAATCTTCAGGATTGCCATAACCGGGCACCATCCTCGGATCGACGATGTCGCTAGCGGTGCACCTTGAGCGGGGGCATGATTCCTTCGCTTGTTCGCCGAGCTGGGCAATTTGTTTCCCAGCTCGTCGTTCTTTCATCCTTTGATCAGCAGCAGTACTTCCCGATCTCTCCGCCTCGGCAAATGCCTTTCCAATAATGCGCTCATAGTTGCCTTTGGCGGAGACTTGGGTGGTTTTGTCGAGGCAGCAGAGTGCGCTTCGCTTTGACCGGATCTACCTTCTCCTCCGGAGGTGGATGTCTCTTTGCTTTCAACCCTTGAAACCAGTCATCCACTTCGTCCGAGCGATCTTCGCGTTTTCCTCCTCGCTCCTCTCAGACGGTAACTTCTCCGAGTCTTCAGAGAAGGACCGAATCAGATCTCCTCCCGCCTTTGGCAAGATCTTGCTAGACGCCGGCAGAAAGCGAGAGCGGATGTCTTCTTTCCTGGCTTCCGCGGCGGCGGAGACGGACTCCGCCGCGCCGGAGCCGCGGGCGCGGCGGCGGGTCTCTTCCGCCCTTGCTGACCAGGCGGAGAAGGAGGAGGCTGGCTGCCGGACGCCACGGTGCAAAGGGGAAGGAGACGGAGTGCCGCCACGCGCCGGAGAAGGAGCCGGCCGAGTGCCTGATCGTCACTCACGGAAGAGGAGGCGGTGGAGGAGGCGGAGTGCCCTGACTCGCCGCAGGAGGAGGAGGAGGCGGTGGAGGAGGCGGAGTGCCCTCACTCGCCGGAGGAGGAGGAGGAGGCGGAGGCGTCCAGTTCGGAAGGTTGATGAGATCCTTCCGCCATAGGCATGGAGTCTTCAGAGCGTAACCCAGCCGATACTCCCTTCACCGGTAGGGTGGTCAAGCCGAGCTCCTCAAATCCCTCCGTTATTTCATCGACCATCACCTTAGCATATCCTTCGGAATCGGCCGACGGTGAAAAGTTGAGTCGGGTTTAGTGGGATAAACAGAGCCAACAGCCGCCTTGACCTTTAAATTGCTCCATTGCGCCATAAGGTGGCAACTTTCAGCATCCGTGATAGCATCCACGGGATAGCTGGCGAGAGCCGTCAAGGCATGTTGCTCTGGTCAAGCAGCTCGGTGGAAGCCACGCCGCTTCTCCGCCGAGATGGCGGGGTAGCCGAGGGAAGCTTCGGCAGGTCGTTTGTTGTGATCGGCTGCTTCTCGTTCCTCTTCTCGTTCCTCTAGCCCCATTACCCTTTCGCAGCGCCGTGCATTAGGCTCTGCTCCGCTTCTTCCTCCTCTCATGGGTTTTGTAACCCTGCGTCCGAAATCCAGCCTTCCACGAAAGGGAGCTGGCGTGCCTCGTGTCCGTCCTGTGGTGCCTGGGATTCCCGAGGGCCATTGTGAGCTCGTCCTTCTCCTCGTCTGAACGAACTTCCCTTGCTGCGCTGCTCGATATAATGCTTAAGCCTCTTGACTGGTATGTCCAATTGTTCGTCCGTCCCAAATGCACTTCCCGTTATAGGGTCCACGGATCCGCCGCCCCGAAGAACCAAGTCCGCAACGGTCTGGCCAGTTCATTGTCTCGGTTCGATCCCTTTATCAAGCAGATCATTCTCAGCCTTGGACCACTTAGGCGGGCTATGAGGTAGCCACGACCCGTGCGATGATGAAGCTTCTTCTTCGCAGCATTTCTCTTGTTTGTCGCTGACATCTTTTTACTCTTTTCCGATGTCTTGTAGGCCACAAATGCGGGCCATCATCTCGATCTTCTCATATTTTCCGTGAATTCTGGTGTCTCATTTTTTCGACATACGTATTGAGGTCTTTCTTCCAATTCCTGAATAGTTCTGCCATCTTTTTAAGAGCAAAAGACTTGATTAATGGCTCTATTACTGGCTTCTCCGGATCATCCTCTGGCGGTAGGGTAAAATTTGACTTCAGCTCAGTCCAAAGATCATTTTTCTGCATATCATTGACATAAGACACCTCGTGGTCTTCGTTCTAGGCTTATACCATTGGTGGATGCTGATCGGGATCTTGTCCCTAACGAGAACCCTCAAGACCGAGCAACAAATGCCTTCTTTGTCCTAGGGTTCAATCGGTTGGCTGTCACGCGCGATTTGTATGATCTCAAACTTTTCATCCGAGCTCAACTTTTTCTTCGGCCTCGTCTCTTTACCGGTTGTGCTCGATCCGGAGGGCTAGAAAAAGAACAAAGACGAGAGTTAATTAATATGTGTACATATATATATAACAAAACAATGACGAGAGCTAGTCAGCAAATGCTTAACTAATATATATACCTGGCCGGACTCGGTTTTGTGATCACCGGAGCCGTCCTCACGGTCTACTTCTTGCATCGGCATTGGGTCATCGGAGCCATGTAAATCATAGCCAGCTGCTTCTTCACCCTCTCCTTCTAGACCATCGTTATCGACGTTGAGAAACATCATCGAGGAGACGGCATCACTTCCGTGTGCGATTATGTCCCTCAACAACGCTTCTTGTGCTTCGTCTCGGGGTGTCCATAGTTTCTACAAATATTTACAACATGGCAATTATTATTCAAACATGACAGATATGGATATATTAGTGCCAACGAGAACTAGCTAGCTAATCACAATAAGGAATCATATTAGTGGCCTCGACGCCGCTTCTCTAGGGTTTGGGGTGGCCTCGACAACGCTTCAAGGGTTAGGGGTGGCCTCGAGAACGCTTCAAGCTAGGAGGGGTATGACATCGACCCCCCACGTGTTGAAGCTATAGGGAGGGGGTCGGCGTTGAACACTACATCTATGTCCCACAAAGGTAGAGGGTCGTGGATCACCGAGCGGTCGAGGGTCAAGGGGTCAAGGATCGCCGAGGGGTCGGGAGGTTGCCTAGTGTCAAAGGATTCAACAAAACCATGTCTTCATCATTAAGTAAAGTGGTGCATGATGGTGAAGCTCTCCAAAGTTGTTTTGGAGCGGAGTCCCGAGATAGGATAATTCGCTTTTGGTACAAAGTTCAGCAAAAGGCAAATTATCCTATCCGGGACTCCATTCCAACAACTTTGAGGACTTCTGCACCATCATGCCATGGTTACTTCCGCTAATGATGAAGCGATGGATTTCTTCAATACTTTGACACTATAGGAAGAAGGAAGAAGAAGAAGAAAAAAGAAGAAAATAGAAGAAAGGAATAGAAGAGAAGAGGAGAAGAAGAAAGGAATAGAAGAGAAGAAGAAAGGAATAGAAGAGAAGAAGAAAAATAGAATTTTTCTATTTTTCTTCTTCTTCTTCTATTCCTTTCTTCTTCTCCTCTTCTTTTCTTCTTTTTCCTCTTCTTATTTATTTCTCCTCTTCTTCCTCTCCTCTTCTTCTCCTTTCTTCCTCTTCTTATTTTCCTTTTTATATGAACATATCATCATATATATGAACATACATTTTCTTTGCATATGCATATGAACATACATACATACATTTTTCTTTCATATGAACATACATACATACATTTTCTTTGCATATGACCATACATACATTTTTCTTTGCATATGACCATTCATACATTTTCTTTGCATATGCTTTGCATATAAACATACATACATATGAACATACATACATACATATAAACATAACATACATACACAAAAAATTCTAAAAATCTGCCTAAAAAATCTAAAAATCTGCCTAAAAATTATCCATCCATCCATATAATGAACATATATAATGAACATATAAAAAGCATGCATACATCATCCATATTATGTTCATATAATGAACATATATACATGAACATAAATCTGCCTAAAAAATTATATGATTTTTTTATGAAGAGGACGAGGGGACAGGGAGGAAAGGGGGGGTCACGGAGCCGGACGAACGGGAGGAGGGGCGGCGTCGAGGCGGCGGGGGCGGGCGCCCGGCGACGACGAGGTGGGGCGGGCAGGGCGCAGGGGCAGGCGGCGACGGCGTGGGGCGCAGGGGCGTCGCGTGCTCGTGGACGGGCAGGGGCACGGGCGGCGGCATGAAGCGTGGGCGCGTGCGTGCTTTCGGGACGGGCGAGCGGGCGGCGGCGGCGTGGGGCGCAGGGCGGCCGTGCGTTTCGGGACGGGCAGGCACGGGCGGCGGCAGCGTGGGCTGGGCAAGGGGGGCACGGGAGACGGGGATGGCGGCGGCGGCGGCGACGAGGAGCGCTGATTTGGGCAGCCCGGCGGCGGGGGCAACTGGCTAGGAGGCGAGGGAGATGTGAAAATTTCACAAGTCTTGCTTATATAGAAAAAGCATTGGTCCCGGTTCGTGGCACGACCGGGACTAATGCCCCTTTAGTCCCGGTTGGTGCCACCAACCGGGACCAAAGGCCAAATTTCAGCAGCCCAAAGGGCGGAAGCGGTTTGGTCCCGGTTGGTGGCACCAACCGGGACTAAAGCATTAGTCCCGGTCGTGCCACGAACCGGGACTAAACCCACCTTTAGTCTCGGTTGGTGCCACCAACCGGGACCAAAGGCTGTGCTGCTTGCGCCAAATGTTTAGTCCCACCTCGCTAGTTGAAGGGCGCCAAGACTGGTTTATAAGCGCTGGTGTGCGTCCCTTCGAACTCCTCTCAAATGCAGGCTTTCGGGCCTAATCATGCTATCAGGCCTAATGGGCCTCTGTGGGCTGAATCTCGCCCATGTAGGGTTTCTAGTCGTATTCGTGCCGTGGGGCCTAGTAGGTGGTAGTTTTTTTTGCTTTATATTTTATTTCTTTTTGCTTTTAGTTTTAGAAAAAATATAAACTTTCTATTAGTGCCATTAGTTTTAAAATTTGAAAACACTTTTTTTGTTTTCTTTGTTGCTTTATTTATTTTATTTTGTTTCTACTTACAACAAAATACTTATTGTTGCTATTTTTATTTTTTTCAAGTTTTTTGTTTTGTTTTCTGCATTATTTATTTTCTTTTGGTTTTTGCTTTATTTTTAATTCTTTTTGCTTTTAGGTCAGCAAAAATTATAAACTTTCTGTTAGTGCTTTTAGTTTTAGAAAAATATAAACTTTCTGTTTGTGCCATTAGTTTTAAAATTCAAAAACACTTTTTTTCTTTGTTGCTTTATTTATTTTATTTTGTTTCTACTTACAACAAAATGCTTATTGTTGCTATTATTATTATTATTTTTTCAAGTTTTTTGTTTTGTTTCCTGTATTATTTATTTTCTTTTGGTTTTTGCTTTATTTTTTAATTCTTTTTGCTTTTAGGTCAGCAAAATTATAAACTTTCTGTTAGTGCCATTTGTTTTAGAACAATTATAAACTTTCTGTTTGTGCCATTAGTTTTATAAAATTTGAATTCTTTGAAATTTGTGTGAATCACAAGTTTGTGAGCTCAACAAGGCGTAGAGGGACGAGCTTATAAACCGTGTGAGCGCCTTCTACATGGCGAGGTTCTCAAAGTTGGCATAGTATGTTCATGAACAAAACGGACAACGGTATCATACTCGTGTGTTACAAAGTTGGCATGGTATCATCATAATAGTTGCGGAGAAAGTCTTCACTTTTTCTTCGCTTGTGTCGCTTTGCTTATTGCTACCGTAACCATGGATAATCTTCATCATTTATCGTGATGCTTGGGTCAGCCTTTGACTTTGAAGGGGGAATTTCATGAAACTTTTCATACTCTTGAGACATGTCTGTCTTGCCCTCCACTCCTGTGGATGTCCCTTTTCCCGAAAGAACTATGTGGCGCTTTGGCTCATTGTATGATGTATTCGCCTCCTTATCTTTTCTTTTCCTCGGTCTGGTAGACATGTCCTTCACATAGATAACCTGTGCCACATCATTGGCTAGGACAAACGGTTCGTCAGTGTACCCAAGATTTTTCAGATCCACTGTTTGTCATTCCGCATTGTGGGTCTACCTGCACTCTCGCCTCCCCGACAGATTGACCCACTTGCACTTAAACAAAGGGACCTTAAAATCTACTCCGTAGTCAAGTTCCCATATGTCTACTATGTAACCATAATATGTGTCATTTCCCTTGTCGGTTGCTGCATCAAAGGCATACACCGTTGTTTTGGTTGGTGCTCTTTTCATCTTGGTCAATCGTGTAAAATGTATTCCCATTTATCTCGTATCCTTTCCAAATCATTACAATGAAGATGGTCCTCGGACAACAAGTACAACTCATCACAAACAGTCTTTGTCACCTCTGAGACGTGTTTCCAACCAACTGCTGAAAGTCCCGATGTGTTCACATGTAATCCGATCGTCGCCTTTGCTCCGGGTGTTTGGAGCGCAGATCGTTCTTGTGTTCATCGACATACGGGTCACCAAGGTAGAGTTCTCAGAGAACTGTAGTGTGCTTGAGACCAAGAATATCCGTCCCTCGCATATTATTGAGTCTCTTCCAAGCGCGTTTTTTCCAGGTCTCCCCTCATACCGCGATTTAGGGAGACCTATCTTCTTAAGGCCAGGAATGAAGTCAACACAAAACCCGATGACATCCTCTGTTTGCTGGCCCATGGATATGCTTCCTTCTGGCCTAGCGCGGTTACGAACATATTTCTTTAGGACTCCCATGAACCTCTCAAAGGGGTACATATTGTGTAGAAATACGGCCCCAGAATGACAATCTCGTCAACTAGATGAACTAGGACGCAAGGCCATGATATTGAAGAAGGATGGTGGGAACACCAGCTAAATCGACAAGACATTGCGCCACATCACTCCTTAGCATTGCTACGATTTCTGGATCGATCACCTTCGAGATATTGCATTGAGGAATGCACATAGCTTCACAATGGCTAATCGGACGCTTTTCCGGTAGAAGCCCTCTCAATGCAACCGGAAGGCTAATGCGTCATAATCACGTGGCGATCATGAGACTTTAGGTTCGGAACTTTTTCTCCGACATATTTATTATTCTCTTTATATTCGACGAGAAGCCGCCGGGACCTTCATAATCGAGCAGGCATTGAAAGCATATTTCTTTCTCTTCTTCGTAAGAGCGTGGTGGCAGGACCTTCATACAGCGTCGGAGGCATGCCCTCAATTTCGTGCACGCGTTGTAGGTCCTCTCGTGGCCTCGTGTGTATCTTTTGTCTTCCCATACACGCCCAAGGAGCCTAGCAGGTTCACGCAAAGGTTCTTCGTCACGTGCATCACGTCGATCAAGAGCGGACCTCTAGGTCTTTCCAAAGAGGGTAGGTCCCAAAATATAGATTTCTTCTTCCACATGGGTGCGTGATTCTCGGCGTCATTCGAACAGCTAGTCCGCGGGACCCTTTCCAAAGATTATGTGTAAATCATTGACCATAGCAAGTACGTGATCACCGCAGACGCATGGCGGGCTTCTTCCGTGATCTGCCTCGCTTTGAAATGTTTGCCTTTCTTTCGACATTGATGGTTGGTCGGAAGAAATCGACGGCGGCCTGTGTACACATTCTTCCCCGCAGCTTCCTGTATATACTATCGGTGTCAAGTAAACAGTGCGTGCATGCGTGGTATCCCTTGTTTGTCCGTCTCCGAAGGTTATCGAGAGCGGGCCAATCGTTGATTGTCACAAACAAACAACGCCTTCAGTCAAATTCCTCCTTTTGTGCTCATCCCACGACGTACACCGCTTCCATTCCACAGCTGTAAAAGTTCCTCAACTAATGGCCTTAGGTACACATCAATGTCGTTGCCGGGTTGCTTAGGGCCTTGGATGAGAACGGCATCATAATGAACTTCCGCTTCATGCACATCCAAGGAGGAAGGTTATACATACATAGAGTCACGGCCAGGTCCTGTGATTGCTGCTCTGCTCCCGAAAGGATTAATGCCATCCGCGCTTAAAGCAAACCATACGTTCCTTTGGGTCCTTTGCAAACTCATCCCAGTACTTTCTCTCGATTTTTCTCCATCTGCGACCCGTCGTGGTGCTCTCAACTTCCCGCCTTTCTTACGGTCCTCACCGTGCCATCGCATCAACTTGGCATGCTCTCCGTTTACGAACAGACGTTTCAACCGTGGTATTATAGGAGCATACCACATCACCTTCGCAGGAACCCTCTTCACAGGAGGCTCGCCGTCAACATCACTGTGGTCATCTCGTTCGATCTTATACCGCAATGCACCGCATACCGGCATGCGTTCAGATCCTTGTAGGCACCACGGTAGAGGATGCAGTCATTAGGGCATGCATGTATCTTCTCCACCTCCAATCCTAGAGGGCATACCACCTTCTTTGCTGCGTATGTACTGTCGGGCAATTCGTTATCCTTTGGAAGCTTCTTCTTCATTATTTTCAGAGCTTCTCAAATCCTTTATCGTGCACAACATTCTCTGCCTTCCACTGCAGCAATTCGAGTACGGTACCGAGCTTTGTGTTTCCATCTTTGCAATTGGGGTACAACCCTTTTTTGTGATCCTCTAACATGCGATCGAACTTCAGCTTCTCCTTTTGACTTTCGCATTGTGTCCTTGCACCGACAATGACCCGGCGGAGATCATCATCATGGGGCACATCGTCTGGTTCATCTTGATCTTCAGCAGCTTCGCGTTGCAGCACCATCGCACATCGTGCAGTGCAACTTGATGTTCAAGAGCATCACCGTATTCGGGGGCACATAGTTGTCATCGTACTCTTCTTCCTCGCTGCCTTCCATCATAACCCCTATTTCTCCGTGCCTCGTCCAAACATTATAGTGTGGCATGAAACCCTTGTAAAGCAGGTGGGTGTGAAGGATTTTCCGGTCAGAGTAAGAGTTCGTATTCCCACATATAGGGCATGGACAACACATAAAACCATTCTGCTTGTTTGCCTCAGCCACTTCGAGAAAATCATGCACGCCCTTAATGTACTCGGAGGTGTGTCTGTCACCGTACATCCATTGCCGGTTCATCTGCGTGCATTATATATAATTAAGTGTGTCAAAAATCATTACAGAACATCATGAATAGATAATTAAATGACCAAATTAATAGAAGTTCATCATCATAAAAACCAAAGTACATACATAGTTCTCATCTAACAACATAAAGCTCTGCAGAGCATATAAATTAATTAAACCATACATTGAAACTATGTAAAACATTTCAATGTGAAAACAAATACGATCATAATCGCAACCAAGGTAATAAGCTGATCCAACGGCATAATGATACCAAGCCTCGGTATGAATGGCATATTTTCTAATCTTTCTCATCTTCAAGCGCATTGCATCCATCTTGATCTTGTGATCATCGGCGACATCCGCAACATGCAACTCCAATATCATCTTCTCCTCCTCAAGTTTTTTATTTTTTCCTTCAAGAAATTGTTTTCTTCTTCAACTAAATTTAACCTCTCGACAATAGGGTCGGTTGGAATTTCCGGTTCAACAACCTCCTAGATAAATAAAATCTATGTCACGTTGGTCGGCTTAATTTTCATAAACAATAAATGAACCAATAGTTATGAAAAGATAATATATACCACATCCGAATCATAGACAGTGATTTAGGGCCGACGGGGCGGATACCAAAACCATCGCACTATATAAGATGCAATAATAAAAGTAAGAAAATAATACAAGTAAGAATATTTTTCCTTTCGTAAAAGAAGATAAGAACAAGAGGCTCACCACGGTGGTCTGGCGATGAGATCGCCATGGGTGATCGACGGCGGTGAAGACGGGACGGGCGTGACGGACCGCTAAACCTAGACAAATATTGAGGAAAATGGAGGTTAGAGGTCGAGCTTGGAGAGGAGAAAGCTTAAGTAGTGTGGCTTGGGCATTCCATCGAACACCTTGTGTGCATAGGAGGTGAGCTAGAGCACCACCAAGCCCTATCCCCCTCGGCCATAAAAAACAGCGCCGTGGGCTCTGCTCTGGGGCGTGGGGCTATATATCGGCAGCACCATTAGCCCGGTTTGGGGGCATGACCCGGGACTAAAGGGAAGCCTTTGGTCCCGGTTCATGCCACCAACTGGGACCAATAGTGGCGGGCCAGGAGCCAGGACCATTGGTCCCGGTTCGTTCCATAAACCGGGACCAAAAGGTCCGGACGAACCGGGACCAATGGCCCACGTGGCCCGGCCGGCCCCTGGGCTCACGAACCGGGATAAATGCTCGCATTAGTCCCGGTTCTGGATTGAACCGGGACTAATGGGCAAAACAGGCCTCAACGATAGCCCCTTTTTCTACTAGTGTTCGGTGACGATAGGGTTGTAGAGATATAAGTATGCAGTAACCCGAAAGTTGTTCGGAGTCCCGGATGAGATCCCGGACATCATGAGGAGTTCCGGAATGGTCCGGAGGTGAAGAATTATATATAGGAAGTCCAGTTTCGGCCATCGGGAAAGTTTCGGGGGTCACCGGTATTGTACCGGGACCACCGGAAGGGTCGAGGTCCACCGGGTGGGGCCGCCTATCTGGAGGGCCCCATGGGCTGAAGTGGGAGGAACCAGCCTGGTGGGCTGGTGCGCCCCCCCCTTGCCCCCCTGCGCCTAGGGTTGGAAACCCTAGGGGTGGGGGGCGCCTCACCTGGCTTGGGGGGCAAGCCACCCCCCTTGGCCGCCGCCCCCCTTGGAGATTGGATCTCCTAGGGCCGGCGCCCCCCTAGGGGCCCTATATAAAGAGGGGGAGGGAGGGCAGCCGCACCCAAGTCCTTGGCGCCTCCCTCTCCCCACGCACCACCTCTCCCTCTCGCAGAAGCTTGGCGAAGCCCTGCCGAGATAGCTGCTGCATCCACCACCACGCCGTCGTGCTGCTGAGTCTCCATCAACCTCTCCTTCCCCCTTGCTGGATCAAGAAGGAGGAGACGTCTTCCCAACCGTAGTGTGTTGAACGCGGAGGTGCCGTCCGTTCGGCGCTCGGTCTTCTGTGATTTGGATCACGACGAGTACGACTCCATCAACCCCGTTCTCTTGAACGCTTCCGCTCGTGATCTACAAGGGTATGTAGATGCACTCCTTTTTCCCCTCGTTGCTAGATAACTCCATAGATTGATCTTGGTGATGCGTAGAAAATTTTAAAATTCTGCTACGTTACCCAACAAGATGGTCCATGCTAAAATTTGTCAAGAAAAATACCATCGTTCGTAACAGTGCTAAAAACATTTAGGAATAGTAAGGGCATCTCTAGCGCTGACTTGACGTATCTGTCTTTGGATCGATGGAGACCAGTACGCGGACAGTGATGCTGGAGCCGGCCATCAAAAGCTACCCACAAATGTCCGGTCACGTTTCGAATGAAATTTAATAGAAACGAACATAATAAATGTGAACTAAAAAAATCAAACACCCAAAGTTTTACCGGGACGACCATCCAAGCAACCTCACACAGAATATGCCAAAGCAGACCATGGAAAGCCATTGCTGATGTGTGTCTGATGCGTGGGTCCAAAGTCGAATGGCAGAGGTGCGTGCACCACCACAGGGTTCAAATCAAGTATATGTCTAAGCAGTGGCGAATCTAGAAAAAAAATGGAGCGTTGGCTCAAAGTTCACGGTAAGTGAACTAAATGCTTGAACAAAAAATTAGATTAGTATAGCAAGCTGGGCATTATCTTCTAGTCCTGTTGTCCAATTAAGCTCAACACTTTCCAAATTACTAGTAAGAACATGTACCATTTACTAGATTTTTTGTGACTTCTTGAAATATAAATGATTTGAGCAAAAAACAAAAGATCCATCAACAAAATGCCATGGTCTCTCAGTCAGGTTGTCCAAACAAGCTCAAATTTTGCCACACTACTATCGAGCTCATGCAATATCTATAAAAAAGGATTTTGTTGTAGATTTTTTTGAGGGGTTGTTGTAGAAATTTTGTGTACTAGTGCAATACTAAAAGATCACATAAAGTAAATTTATGGCATATGGCAAGTGTATGGGCTAATCAAACTCAATAGTAGAAAAGGCCAGTACTTCCACTTACATTCGTACCCACTCGAGTTCGACGACTCAAAAGCAATTTTCACTATTTTTCTATCTGATTTACTGTGTGCAGATAGGCTGGGACGAGAGTAACAGCAGTAGTAGGAATTTATTTACTACTCCCTCCGTCCCATAATATAAGAGCGCTCTTATATTATGGGATGGAGGGAGTACTATTTATTTTGAAGGACATGTATAGGCTTCAGGCTGTTGAAGCCCCCTGCTGGAATCACCACTTTATGTAAGGTAAACCCTTTTGTATTGTTATACATGTTACAAATTAACATGGGCATAATAAAAGGAGCATCTATGGCCAGTTAACTTCTTTTTTACATTTCTGTTGGTTCGGCTGAGCCGTTGGATTTCAATTCAACAGCTAGCTCACCTTCTTCATCCTTCAGCCCATTCTTTCCCGAGGTGTGCTCCCTCCTCTATGCCTTCTTCTCTCAACCATTATAGGTCCCCACATTCGGCAAGGTCCTGGTGAGCCCATGCCGGCGAGACCACGACTGCCATGGCTCGAGCTCAGCCAACTATGCAATCCGAGCGGCGGTGAGAACAAAAAGGTCATCCACCTGCATTTGTCAACCCTCGTTCTCGCATGTGCCGGGGACAGCAAACTATAAAGAATGAACTCCTACCAGAAGATCGCATGCGAGCAATTCAAGAGGAATTGGCTGGATTCTTTCTTGACCATGTCATCAATAAAGCCGGAGAATACCACCATGCATGTGGAAGTTGAGTTCATGTGTTAGGGTATTGTAAGAGATCTTACACATTGTATATGTTCGACCAATCTCTCGAAGAAGGGGAGGTCGATCACTTCTGCATATGTTCATGACGATCTTCTGTATACTTAATAGTTTACTTCATTTACTTACTAGCTAGCTAGCGTGTCGAGTCCTCTCTATACGTAGCGTCGACCAAGCATGGAGATAAGAGAGGACACTTCTCTCTATTAGCTAGCTAATACAATATATGAAACCCCGTAAATTAACCCTACAAAACCCCCCAACCCCTCCCCCCCTTCAGGAAAAAAAAATAAAAAGCCCAGCCTCTGAAATGCTGACGCATGGAAGCCTTTTGGTCCCGGTTAGTGGCACCAACCGGGACAAAAGGCCCCCTGCTTGGGCAAGAGGCAGCGGCCACGTGGAGTCCCCATTTGTCCCGGTTCCTGGGCGAACCAGGACTAAAGGGTCAGGGCTTTAGTGACGATTTTTAGTGGGTTCTAATGGGACCAATAACCCTCACGAACCGGGACGAATGAGGGTTTTTCTACTAGTGCATGCTCAAGGCTGAAGGGAATTGCTATGCTACATCAAGGAAATAAGTTTAAAATGCCATGCTATAAGAAAATGAAATTGCCACCCGAATGTGTTGGCTCATATTGCCATACCGTGCGAATCATTTTTTGCCGCCAGCTGCTAGTTCGCTCAAAGGGTTACATGGGAGCGAAGGCTTTTGATTCGTGCATGGGATCCGACGTGTCTGAAGGCGTTCGATCGGATTGCTTAAAAATCTGATGTCAGTTCTATGCAATGGAGGAGACAGGGGGGACCAGCAAGGAACCTGCCCCCCCAACAACATTCTTCATCTAAGCCTAATATGCTATGAGGAGATGATTATTTGCCACTAATTTCGTGTATTTTGATGCACATGCCCTCCCCAACAAGGATTAGCAACACTTAGCCAAATTTTCCTGGCTCCGCCACCGGTTCTACGGCATTTATATGAAGAAACAATCTAAGGATACGGAATTTACAAGGAGATTTTTTGTGGGGCAAAACTCGTGGACGGCGATCCTCAGTGTCGAAAGTGCTGCAATCGTGCAATGCATGATGTTCCTTGACAGACGGCTGTGAGCGTGCTGTAATCTTCACTGTCGTATGCGCCTGCACTGTCTGCTTGCGGCGAACGGCTGTTCCGAGACGCCGGAGTCGAACGGCAGTGGGGGCATCGATACAATCATACAAACACGGCCGTCCCCGTCCCGTCCGTCGCCGTCGCGCCTGCTCGCAGCGCGCCCGCGCCGCCGTGCGCGTGTTGGAACATTAGGTATTATTCAGAGAGCGTCGCCGTCGCGGCGCTGTCATGCATCATGCAGATCGAAACTCGTCTCTTTCCCCGTCCGTCGCCAGCACGAGGCAAAAATAGCATCCGTGCAAGCGCAGCGCAGCGGTAGCCACTCGCGGCCCGGTACGTAGACGTAGACGGCGGAGGCCCGCGCGACTTGGCAGTGGGTGGCCAAGTTCCGTTCCGCCATTCCAGCCAGCTCGCACGACCGGGACGGACGGACGGACGCGTACGAGGTAACCAACCAACCACCCACCCCACCCCTCGCGCGCAACCAGCCAAACCACGCGCAGACGACGACGGCGATCGATCGGAGCCCGGAACCCCCTCCTCCTCCGGCCGCCGCCCGGGTAGCGATCACGACCACGACCCCGACCACGATCGCACCCGCCTCGCCCGCGCGCGCCTCGCTCTGCCCGCCGTCGATCAGGTAATTGGTTTGGTATGTATGATCTCCTTCTCGTCCGGCCCCCGATCAGGGCCGGTAAAAACGTGTGATTCCATTGGGTACCTACTCATCACGGCTGCCGACCGATGGATCTGCTTGATTTTCTTCTGTGCGTGCGCAGATGAGTGTGTCAGGGTCGGAGAGCGGGGCCTCGGCCAACAAGCCCAAGTGTATGTACGATCGTGCCGCATTCTTTGATTCCCCTATTTTGCTGAGAGATTCTAAATTCCTGTGACTGATTGAATTCCCGTTTCGTTTTGTTAGATTCTAAATTCACGCAGCAGGAGCTCCCGGCATGCAAGCCGTTGCTAACTCCCGGAATCGTACGATTGAATTATTACTCCGTTTTGTTTCTCTTGTGATGATCGTTGCAAATGTAACATCGACCCAGGGTTACATCTTTGTCAACCTGAATGTAGTAACATGAATCCTGCTTCGGTTGATAGGTCATCGGCGCCTTCTCGCTCATCGGCATCATCTTCGTCCCGATAGGGCTCGCGTCCCTGTCGGCGTCGCAGGAGGTGAAAAATTCAGACAAGCGCAGTTGCAGTGCTACATGAACAAAATGCATTTCATCTTTGCTGTCCCCTAATTTTCCGCTGCTGCAAAATGCAGATTGTTGAATTGATAGATCGATACGATGAGGAGTGTGTCACTGCCAGCGACAAGATCGGGTTCATCCAGGACTCCAAGGCCAACAAGGCGTGCACCAGAAAGATCACGGTGTGATTCAGAGACACATTTTCTCATTCAGAAATGCGCCTGAACTTTGCTGGCTACACCACACAAAAACTTCACAGCAGAGGTATGCAGTCCTGAAGATAACAGCTGGGCGTCTTTGTGTTCAGGTGCCCAAGCCGATGAAAGGCCCCATACACGTCTACTACCAGCTGGAGAACTTCTACCAGAACCACCGGCGGTACGTGCAGAGCCGGAGCGACCAGCAGCTGCGCGACAAGGACTACAAGGACCCCAAGGCGGTGGCCAAGGCCTGCGACCCGGAGGCCACCACCGGCGACGGCTCCCTCATCGTGCCCTGCGGCCTCATCGCCTGGAGCCTCTTCAACGACACCTACGCCTTCTCCGTCAACAAGAAGTCGGTGACGGTGAACAAGAAGGACATCGCCTGGGCCAGCGACAAGAACAGCAAGTTCGGCAGCAACGTCTTCCCCGTCAACTTCCAGAAGGGCGGCCTCATCGGCGGCGGCAAC
Source organism: Aegilops bicornis (assembly GCA_021605145.1). Taxonomy (NCBI): domain Eukaryota; kingdom Viridiplantae; phylum Streptophyta; class Magnoliopsida; order Poales; family Poaceae; genus Aegilops; species Aegilops bicornis. The sequence goes on along the minus strand of CM038669.1, from coordinate 618,066,567 downwards.
CTCAACGACAAGCTACCTGTCTGTCGCCATGCAGATATCATATAGCAACTTGTCAAGAATCTCTCACGCAGCATTTTGAGCTTGGGCTTCATTCGTTGAAAATTTTCAGCTGAGCGAGCAGGAGGATTTGATCGTGTGGATGCGGACGGCGGCGCTGCCGACGTTCCGGAAGCTGTACGGGCGGATCGAGACGGACGTCATGGCGAGCGACGAGATCACGGTGGTGATCCAGAACAACTACAACACGTACAGCTTCGGGGGCACCAAGGCGGTGGTGCTGTCGACGGCGTCGTGGATCGGCGGCAAGAACAACTTCATTGGCGTCGCCTACGTGGCCGTCGGCGGCATCTGCCTCCTCCTCGCAATGGGCTTCGTCGTCCTCTACGTCGTCAAGCCAAGGTAAACACCAGCATCTGACATGTTCATGTGCAGATCATTCATTGTAAAGCAGCAAATGAATGTGTGGATGGATTTTGTTCAGGGCCCTCGGAGACCCCGCGTACCTGTCGTGGAACAAGGAGGCCGCCGAGTACTCGCACTGAATGCATGCGATGCTGAATTCACAAGGCCCGTTTTGTAGATGCAGCAGAGATAAAGCTGTTTAGTAGCTGCTGTGTGTGCTCTTTCTGGTTGTTATTAGCTGGGTTTGGTAGTTGATGCAGGCAGCGTCTCAAACGTTGCTTTCTATACCTTTCCTGAGCATCTTCTGATGATGAATGGTCTCAGGCTCCGGTTTGTGGCTCTTCCAGATCACGATCAGCCTACGCGAGATGATCTAGGATATCTAGGTGCGGCTCTTTTGTTCCCTGTCCAGTAGCTGTAAAACACATTGTGGCTTCTGATAAATGAAATCGGAGAGAGAGCTCTAATTTTTTTTAGGTGCTACGGTGGGCTTAGAGCATCTCCAACAGACCCCTTATATCCCATCAAAATAACCGCTGGTTTTTAGTTTTGGACGAAAAAAATAGCCGAACAGACACCTTATACACCTTTAACCTTAATTTTTAAGGGGTGCAATAGAAAGCTCCTCTCCACATCTGCAAAAACACAGTTTTCGCATCTGCTTCTATGGCACCCTCTATCGGGAGAAAGCGGTTGGCTGCCACGGAAACATCTCGATGACCCGTCCGCATCCGCCGTCTGCCCGCCTTCGCCGCCGCCCACCTGCCGTCCCTGGACGCCGCCCGCCTGCCACCGCCTGCCTCGGCCCCCTGGCTGCCGCCCGCCCGCCTCGGCCACTGTTCGCCCGCCTGCCTCTCCGCTGCAGTTTAAGCCGCCATCGGCGCCCCCTGCGTCTCTCCCATTGCAGTTCAGTATTCAGTTCACCGATGGAGGTGCTAGCTAGCTCCTAGATTAATTCAAGCTAGCTACGGCGACAGAGGAGCTAGCTAGCTAGCTGCTAGATCAATCCAAGCTAGCTACGGCGACGGAGGAGCTAGCTAGCTCAGCTACGACGACAGACGCTGGGGGATGCTTCGTGCGAGCCGTCCTAGATGCCAGCGGCTCCGTGTTTGGCCGCTTCATGCGCTGTCCGCTAGCTTGGCCGTGGACATGGATGAGAGGAAGAAGAAGACGTGGGAAAAAAGTATAAGCGGATATTCAGGTTTATAGTTTAAGTTTGAGGGGTCTGTTCGGCCACAGCTCAAACCAACCCTTAAAACACGTTTTCCACGAACTGAAAACCTCCATGGTTTAAGGGGTTTGCTAGAGATACTCTTACGTCGGCCTGAATCTTTGCATTAATAAACCAGAGTACATTTATAGCAGAGTAGATTTTGAGAGTAGATTTTGGGGGTAGGGAAGGAAAGCAAAATACATAAAGTTCACATTACAATCTCATAGATAAGGGCCTGTTCTGATGTCCAAAAACTTCCCATATCCAGCTTCTGTATGCAACTTCTCACTTCAGCTAGCGATGGAAAACCGTTCTGGAGCTGAGGTAGCTTCTGCCAGCACCACAGCCCAGTTGGGAGCTAAGAAGCCTGCTGGGCGCCCTTTGGGCTGGCTAGAGAAGCCCAGTTTGGCAGCTGGGGTAGTAAGCCCGAAAAAAACAAGGAAGGCTAGGCTGTTGAACGTGGATGCTGCTCCGCTGGGAGGGCGTCTCGACCGTCAATGGCGTGGTGCGCTGCACCTTCCCATGGGGTCGCTGCTCCTCCCTTACGGCGGCAACGGCGGCGGTGAGGACGGGATCCGGAGGGAATAGGCCTAGGAAGGCCGGATCTGTACGCAGAAGAGTGGTTCCGGCCGGCGACGGGGAGGGGCCGGCGTGGCGGCGGGTACAGCGGCGGTGAGGGTTTCCTGAGGAAGATAACGAGAGAGGGAGAGATATGTGCGAGATGCTATGTGTTTTCCTGTTCGAGCGAGGAGAAGAGAAGGATTGAAACGTTTTCTTTTGCGGTGGCATTCCCCTCGTAAATAAGTGGAACTTCAACTTCGGGAAAACGTGGAGCTGGGAAAAGCTCGCTTCACCGATTTGCACTACGGCCCAATATCGCTTCGAGAATTTAGCTTCCCGCAGCAAAACCGTTCGGACCAGATCCACTCCGAGAATTCATGAAGTTTGAAGCCAGATAGATTCAGAACAGGCCCTAAGTGATTCCAGTTTGCTTTGACTGCCGGACCATCCATATTTGATAGTTGAGAGCCGCCTTGATAGGAGAAATTCGAATGTAATTTGGTTAGGTGTGAGAGCAACAGGCAAGAATTTAGGTCCTGACTCGCCTAAAAAAAGGCCCTACAATGCTTACCGATCTCGAGGACAACGCTCATAGGCAGCAACAGAGAAGTCATGGCATAGATAGGCAAGACTCTAAGAGCTGAACGAACCAAAAGTCCAGAATAGCCCGACCTGCAAGAGACAAAAGTACACCTCGCCAACCTGCCAGATGGTCAATCTTGTCAATGATGAAAAACAAGTTTGAAAGATTAAGCTTCTGAGTTGATAAAGGCAAGCCAAGGTATGACTGAGGGAAGGAGGAAACTATGCACCCAAAGATATCAGCTTAATCCTTGGCCATCTCCGGTTCAATGTGAAGGAAATATGCCCCAGAGGCAATAATAAAGTTGTTATTTATATTTCCTTATATCATGATAAATGTTTATTATTCATGCTAGAATTGTATTAACCGGAAACTTAGTACATGTGTGAATACATAGACAAATAGAGTGTCCCTAGTATGCCTCTACTAGACTAGCTCGTTAATCAAAGATGGTTAAGTTTCCTAGCCATAGACATGTGTTGCCATTTGATGAACGGGATCACATAATTAGAGAATGATGTGATGGACAAGACCCATACGTTAGCTTAGCACTATGATCGTTTAGTTTATTGCTATTGCTTTCTTCATGACTTATACATGTTCCTATGACTATGAGATTATGCAACTCCCGAATACCGGGGGAACACTTAGTGTGCTATCAAATGTCACAACGTAACTGGGTGATTATAAAGATGCTCTACAGGTGTCTCAGATGGTGTTTGTTGAGTTGGCATAGATCGAGATTAGGATTTGCCACTCCGATTGTCGGAGAGGTATCTCTGGGCCCTCTCGGTAATGCACATCACTATAAGCCTAGCAAGCAATGTGACTAATGAGTTAGTTGCGGAATGATGCATTACGGAACGAGTAAAGAGACTTGCCGGTAACGAGATTGAACTAGGTATGTTGATACCGACGATTAAATCTCGGGCAAATCACATACCGATGACAAAGGGAACAACGTATGTTGTTATGCGGTGTGACCGATAAGGATCTTCGTAGAATATGTAGGAGCCAATATGAGCATCCAGGTTCCGTTATTGGTTATTGACCGGTGACGTGTCTCGGTCATGTCTACATAGTTCTCGAACCCGTAGGGTCCGCACGCTTAACGTTCGATGATGATTTGTATTATGAGTTTATGTGATTTGATGACCGAAGGTTGTTAGGAGTCCCGGATGAGATCACGGATGTGACGATGAGTCTTGAAATGGTCGAGACATAAAGATTCATATATTGAAAGGCCACATTCGGGTGGTTCGGGTCGTTTCGGATAAGTTTTGGAGTACCGGGGTTACTGAACCCCCCAGGAAGCTATTGGGCCTCATGGGCCTAGTGGTGGAAGTGGAAGAGAGGAGGCATGCCAAGGTGTGGCGCGCGCCCCCCCTAGCCCGAACCGAATTGGACTAGGGCTAGGGGGCCGGCCCCCCCTTTCCTTCTCTTCTCCCTCTCCTTCCCCCTTCTCCTTGTGGAAGTAGGAAGGGGGGGGGGGGTTGGCGAATCCTACTTGGAGTAGGACTCGCCCCCCTTGGGCGCGCCTCCTCCTGGCTGGCCTCCTCCTCCCTCCCTCCTTTATATACGTGGGGAGGGGGGCACCCAAAGGCACAATAGACAATCTCTTAGCCGTGTGCGGTGCCCCCCTCCACAGTTTTACACCTCGGTCATATTGTCGTAGTGCTTAGGCGAAGCCCTGCGTCGGTAACTTCATCATCACCGTCACCACGCCGTCGTGCTGATGGAACTCTCCCTCAGCCTCAACGGGATCAAGAGTTCGAGGGACGTCACCGAGCTGAACGTGTGCAGATCGCGGAGGTGTCGTGCGTTCGGTACTTGATCGGTTGGATCGCGAAGACGTTCGACTACATCGACCGCGTTACTTAAACGCTTCCGCTTTCGGTCTACGAGGGTACGTGGACACACTCTCCTCGCTCGTTGATATGCTTCTCCTAGATAGATCTTGCGTGATCGTAGGCCAAATTTTGAAATACTACGTTCCCCAACAGTGGCATCCGAGCTATGTCTATGCGTAGATGTTATATGCAAGAGTACACAAAGAGTTGTGGGCGATAATAGTCATACTGCTTACCAGCATGTGAAGGAAATATTCCCTAGAGGCAATAATAAAGTTGTTATTTATATTTCCTTATATCATGATAAATTTTTATTATTCATGGTAGAATTGTATCAACCAAAAACTTAGTACATGTGTGAATACATAGACAAAACAGAGTGTCCCTAGTATGCCTCTAGTTGACTAGCTCGTTAATAAAAATGGTTATGTTTCCTGACCATAAACATGTGTTGTCATTTGATGAACGGTATCACATCATTAGAGAATGATGTGATGGACAAGATCCATCCGTTAGCTTAGCATAATGATTGTTTAGTTTTATTGCTATTGCTTTCATCATGACTTATACATGTTCCTCTGACTATGAGGTTATGCAATTCCTGAATACCGGAGGAACACCTTGTGTGCTATCAAACGTCACAACATAACTGGGTGCTTATAAAGATGCTCTACAGATGTCTCCGAAGGTGTTTGTTGGGTTGGCATAGATTGAGATTTGGATTTGTCACTCCGTGTATCAGAGAGGTATCTCTGGGCCCTCTCGGTAATGCACATCACTATAAGCCTTGCAAGTAGTGTGACTAATGAGTTAGTTGCGGCATGATGCATTACGAAATGAGTAAAGAGACTTGCCGGTAATGAGATTGAACTAGGTATGATGATTCCGACGATCGAATCTCGGGCAAGTAACATACCGATGACAAAGGGAACAACGTATGTTGTTTTGCGGCTTGACCGATAAAGATCTTCGTAGAATATGTAGGAGCCAATATGAGCATCCAGGTTCCGCTATTGGTTATGGACCGGAGATGTGTCTCGGTCATGTCTACACAGTTCTCGAACCCGTAGGGTCCGCGCGCTTAACGTTCGATGACGATTGGTATTATGATTTTATGTGATTTGATGTACCGAAGGTTGTTCGGAGTCCCAGATGTGATCACAGACATGACGAGGAGTCTCGAAATGGTCGAGACATAAAGATTGATATATTGGACCATATTGTTCGCACACCGGAAGTGTTCCGGAAAGTTTCGGATAAAACCGGAGTGCCGGAAGGGGTTACCGGAACCCCGGGAGAACTATTGGGCCTCTATGGGCCTTAGTGGGAAGAGAGGAAGGGCTAGAAGGGGCTGGCTGCCCCCCCTTGGGTCCGAATTGGACTAGGGGAAGGGGGCGGCGCCCCCCTTTCCTTCCCTCCCCCCTCTTCCTTCCTTCCCCCTCTCTCCCTCTTGGTCGATTCCTACTAGGAATTGGAGTCCTAGTAGGATTCCCCTCTTTGGGGCACGCCCTATGGGCCGACCGGCCCTCCCTCCTCCCTCCTTTATATTGATCTTTAGCCGTGTGCGGTGCCCCCCTCCATAGTTTTACACCTCGGTCATATCGTCGTAGTGCTTAGGCGAAGCCCTGCGCCGGTAACCTCATCATCACCATCACCACGTCGTCATGCTGACGGAACTCTCCCTCGGCCTCAGCTGGATCTAGAGTTTGAGGGACGTCACCGAGCTGAACGTGTGCAGATCGCGGAGGTGCCATGCGTTCGGTACTTGATCGGTTGGATCGCGAAGACGTTCGACTACATCAACCACATTACTTAACGCTGCCGCTTTCGGTCTACGAGGGTACGTGGACACACTCTCCCCGCTCATTGCTATGCTTCTCCTAGATAGATATTGCGTGATCGTAGGATTTTTTTTGAAATACTACGTTCCCCAACAGCATGTCATACTTTGATTCAGCGGTATTGTTGGATGAAGCGGCCAGACCGACATTACATGACCGTGTTCATGAGACTGGTTCTACCGCCGTGCTTTGCACACAGGTGGCTAGTGGGTGTCTGTTTCTCCAACTTTAGTTGAATCGAGTGTGACTACGCCCAGTCCTTGTTGAAGGTTAAAACAACACACTTGACAAAAAATCGTTGTGGTTTTGATGCGTAGGTAAGAACGGTTCTTGCTAGAAGCCCGTAGCAGCCGCGTAAAATTTGCAACAACAAAGTAGAGGACGTCTAACTTGTTTTTGCAGGGCTTGCTGTGATGTGATATGGTCAAGACGTGATGATATATAATTTGTTGTATGAGATGATCATGCTTTGTAACAATTATCGGCAACTGGCAGGAGCCATATGTTTGTCGCTTTATTGTATGAAATGCAATCGCCATGTAATTGCTTTACTTTATCACTAAGAGGTAGCGATAGTCGTAGAAGCAATAGGTGGCGAGACGACAACGACGCTTCGATGGATATAATGGTGTCAAGCCGGTGATGATGGTGATCATGATGGTGCTTTGGAGCTGGAGATCAAAGGCACAAGATGATGATGGCCATATCATATCACTTATTGGATTGCATGTGATGTTTATCTTTTTTATGCATCTTATTTTGCTTAGTACAGCGATAGCATTATAAGATGATCTCTCACTTAAATTTCAAGGTACAAGTGTTCTCCCTGAGTATGCACCGTTGCGACAGTTCGTCGTGCCGAGACAGCACGTGATCATCGGGTGTGATAAGCTCTACGTTCACATACAACGGGTGCAAGCCAGTTTTAAACTTGACGAGCCTAGCATATGCAGATATGGCCTCGGAACACTGAGACCGAAAGGTCGAGCGTGAACTATATAGTAGATATGATCAACATAGTGATGTTCACCATTAAAAACTACTCCATCTCACGTGATGATCGGACATGGTTTAGTTGATATGGATCACGTGATCACTTAGATGATTAGAAGGATGTCTATGTAAGTGGGAGTTCTTAAGTAATATGATTAATTAAACTTTAATTTATCATGAAATTAGTACCTGATAGTATTGTGCATGTCTATGTAGTTGTAGATAAATGGCCCGTGCTACTGTTCCGTTGAATTTTAATGCGTTCCTAGAGAAAGCTAAGTTGAAAGATGATGGTAGCAATTACATGGACTGGGTCCGTAACTTGAGGATTATCCTCATTGCTGCACAGAAGAATTACGTCCTGGAAGCACCACTAGGTGCAAGACTCGCTGCAGGAGCAACGCCGGAAGTTATGAACGGCTGGCAGAGCAAAGCTGATGACTACTTGATATTTCAGTAGACCATGCTTTACGGCTTAGAACCGGGACTTCAACGAAGTTTTGAACGTCATGGAGCATATGAGATGTTCCAGGAGTTGAAGTTAATATTTCAAGCAAATGCCCAGATTGAGAGATATGAAGTCTCCAATAAGTTCTACAGCTGCAAAATGGAGGAGAATAGTTCTGTCAGTGAACATATACTCAGAATGTCTGGGTACCACAATCACTTGACTCAGCTGGGAGTTAATCTTCCGGTTGATAGTGTCATTGACAGAGTTCTTCAATCTCTGCCACCAAGCTAAAAAAGCTTCGTGATAAACTATAATATGCAAGGGATGGATAAGACAATTCCCGAGCTCTTCGCAATGCTAAAGGCTGCGGAGGTAGAAATTAAGAAGGAGCATCAAGTGTTGTTGGTCAACAAGACCACTAGTTTCAAGAAAAAGGGCAAAGGGAAGAAGGGGAACTTCAAGAAGAACGACAAGCAAGTTCCTGCTCAAGTGAAGAAGCCCAAGTCTGGACCTAAGCACGACATCGAGTGTTTCTCTTGCAAAGGGACTGGTCCTTTGGAAGCGATCTTGCCCCAAGTATTTGGCGGATAAGAAGGATGGCAAAGTGAAAGGTATATTTGATGTTTTTGATGTGTACCTTACTAATGCTCGTAGTAGCGCCTGGGTATTTCATACTGGTTCTGTTGCTCATATTTGCAACTCGAAACAGGGTCTACAAATTAAGCGAAGATTGGCTAAGAACGAGGTGACGATGCGCGTGGGAAATGGTTCCAAAGTCGATGTGATCGCCGTCGGCACGCTACCTCTACATCTACCTTCAGTATTAGTTTTAGACCTCAATAATTGTTATTTGGTGCCAGCGTTAAGCATGAACATTATATTTGGATCTTGTTTGATGCAAGACGGTTATTCATTTAAATCAGAGAATAATGGTTGTTCTATTTATATGAGTAATATCTTTATGGTCATGCACCCTTGATGAGTGGTCTATTTTTACTAAATCTCGATAGTAGTGATACACATAGTATTGAAGCCAAAAGATATAAGTTTAATAATGATAGTGCAACTTATTTGTGGCACTACCATTTAGGTCACATTGGTGTAAAGCGCATGGCTGATGGGCTTTTAGAATCATTTGATGCTTGCGAACCATGCCTCATGGGCAAGATGACTAAGACTCCGTTCTCCGAAACAATGGAGCGAGCAACCGACTTGTTGGAAATAATACATACTGATGTATGCGGTCCGATGAGTGTTGAGGCTCGCGGCGGGTATCGTTATTTTCTGACCTTCACAAATGATTTGAGCAGATATGGGTATATCTACTTGATGAAACATAAGTCTGAAACATTTGAAAAGTTCAAAGAATTTCAGAGCGAAGTGGAAAATCATCGTAACAAGAAAATAAAATTTGTACGATCTGATCGTGCAGGTGAATATTTGAGTTACGAGTTTGGTCTTCATTTGAAAGAATGCGGAATAGTTTCACAACTCACGCCACCCGGAACACCACAGCGTAATGGTGTTCGAGAATATCGTAACCGCACTTTATTAGATATGGTGCGATCTATGATGTCTCTTACTGATTTACCGCTATTATTTTGGGGTTATGCTTTAGAGACGGCTGCATTCACGTTAAATAGGGCACCATCTAAAGCCGTTGAGACGACACCATATGAACTGTGGTTTGGCAAGAAACCCAAGTTGTCGTTTCTTAAAATTTGGGGCTGCGATGCTTACTGATTTACCGCTATCGTTTTGGGGTTATGCTTTAGAGACGACTGCATTCACGCTAAATAGGGCACCATCTAAAGCCGTTGAGACGACACCATATGAACTATGGTTTGGCAAGAAACCCAAGTTGTCGTTTTTTAAAGTTTGGGGCTGCGATGTTTATGTGAAAAAGCTTCAACCTGAGTTGGCATAGATCGAGATTAGGATTTGTCACTCCGATTGTCGGAGAGGTATCTATGGGCCCTCTCGGTAGTGCACATCACTATAAGCCTTGCAAGCAATGTGGCTAATGAGTTAGTTGCGGGATCATGCATTACTGAACGAGTAAAGAGACTTGCCGGTAACGAGATTGCACTAGGTATGTTGATACCGACGATCGAATCTCGGGCAAGTAACATACCGATGACAAAGCACAACGTATGTTGTTATAAAGATCTTCGTAGAATATGTAGGAGCCAATATGAGCATCCAGGTTCCGTTATTGGTTATTGACCGGAGATGTGTCTCGGTCATGTCTACATAGTTCTCGAACCCATAGGGTCCGCACGCTTAACGTTCGATGACAATTTGTATTATGAGTTTATGTGATTTGATGACCGAAGGTTGTTCGGAGTCCCGGATGAGATCACGGACGTGATGAGGAGTCTTGGAATGGTCGAGACATAAAGATACATATATTGGAAGGTTACATTCGGACACCAGAATGGTTTGGGTCGTTTCGGATAAGTTTCGGAGTACCGGGGGATACCGGAGCCCCCCCCCCCTCCGGGAAGCTATTGGGCCTCATGGGTCTTGTGGTGGCAGAGAGGAGGCAGGCCAAGGTGTGGCGCGCGCCCCCTAGCCCAAACCGAATTGGACTAGGGCTAGGCCCCCCTTTCCTTCTCTTCTCCCTCTCCTTCCCCCTTTCTCCTTGTGGAAGTAGGAAAGGGGGGGGGGGGGGGCGAATCCTACTTGGAGTAGGACTCCCCCCTCCTCCTGGCCGGCCTCCTCCTCCCTCCCTCCTTTATATATGTGGGGAGGAGGGCACCCAAAGGCACACCAGACAATCTCTTAGCCGTGTGCGGTGCCCCCCTCCATAGTTTTACACCTCGGCCATATCGTCGTAGTGCTTAGGCGAAGCCCTGCGCCGGTAACTTCATCATCACCGTCACCATGCCGTCGTGCTGACGGAACTCTCCCTCGGCCTCAGTTGGATCAAGAGTTCGAGGGACGTCACCGAGCTAAACGTATGCAGATCGCGGAGGTGTCGTGCGATCGGTACTTGATCGGTTGGATCGCGAAGACGTTTGACTACATCAACCGCGTTACTAAACGCTTCCGCTTTCGGTCTACGAGGGTACGTGGACACACTCTCCCCGCTCGTTGCTATGCTTCTCCTACATAGATCTTGCGTGATCGTAGACAATTTTTTTGAAATACTACGTTCCCCAACACAATGTGGATAGGAGCACGAGTACTTTTGTGAAAATTAATAAGAAGACCTGTTGCCTACGAGAATTGGAGCGGGATAGACTTGAGCGTCTGAAGCTTTCCAGAATCTACCTGAAGAATGACTACCGTATCTTCTACGCATTGAAGGATCGGGCACGGATCTCAGGGTCAATGGGGTGTGTTAGTAGGCCATCGGAAGAAGCTTGAAGAATCAATCATTGCAGGACGCTAGCAACAATTATAAATAGATAGGGGGACAACGGATCTCCCTGGCGCAGACCTCTTATGCAGTTAATCCATGGACCTGGCTTCCCATTTAGAACAACCGCAGTCTTGGAAGGTTCATGTTTTGGATCCACTCACGGTAGACCACAGGAAAACCTTTAGCATGCATGATGGCTGGCAGAGCCAACCAGGGCACCGAGTCAAAGGCCTTTTGGAAATCAAGTTTGAGAATTATAGAGGATTTTTTGCGCTTAAAGCACATTTGAACTACATCCGTGACATACGTAAAATTATCAGTGATGCCTCTTCCCTTGGTAAAACCGGATTGATGCTGATGGATGAGAGAGTAGATGAAATGTTGCAATCTAGAGGCAAGGAATTTAGAGTTCAGCTTGATCACACAATTTTGTTAGGAGACAGGACAAAAGTTGTCCGGAGACGTGGCACCAAAACTTTCTTTTGCAGTAACACAATGAAAGCTTTATTAATGCGTTTTAACTCAGCAGTCCCTGTGGAAGTCATTCATGAGAGCAATAAGGTCCAATTTAACAAGATCTCAGTTAGTCTTGAAGAAGGCTGGTCCAAAACCGTCCGGTCTAGGGCTCCTTTAAAATTCATGGCAAGAATAGTTGTACGAAGCTCATCCAAAGAAAAAGGCCTAGATAAAGGGAGAAATCGTGATTCCATCAGGCGGGAGCCAATGAATATACTATCTAGATAAAAAGAGAAGGATGAAGGTGATGTAGCTCCAAGCAACTTTGAGACCTCTATTTTTTCAAAATGGAAAGTTGAACAGGGATGTGCATGCATGTCAGCTTTGTGTGTTTTCTTGTTTGTTTCTAAGAGGGGGATCATGGCCTCCAGTCGTGTTCTTTCTTCCATAAGCACAACCTGCGCATGTGTTTGCTCTTACGAAATTGCTTCACACACGATACAACTTAAACAATCTGTGAACTATACCTTCTCTACGCATCAGCTAAAAAAACCAATCGCCTCCTGCTTGCACGGACGATATTGGAGCTACCACATGGGATCGCGTGTTGGATAAGAATAAGGGTAATTACAGCAGTGGTGTTTGAACTTGCAATGGATATTCACTTTAGTGTTTTAACTTGAAAAATACGTCGAATTGGTTCTAAAACTTAGCACGAACGTGCAAATACGATGCTAATCACTTCGTAGATGTAAAGTGTGCTGACATGGCACTGTATTTGGCTGACGTGGCATGGGGCCCACTTCTACTGACAAGACAAGATTACTTGAATACTATATGTCTCTATGACTAGTGGGGTGCTGCCTGTCCGTACAGATGCTAGCCACTCCACCCAACAAGTTTTCATGCCAAGTGTGGCCCCTCAGTCTAAATGCACTGTAAATGATAAAGTTTGTGCTACTTAAATGGCTTGGCCCATTTTTTACAATATTTTTAGAAAATGTAAACATTCTGTAAATTATAATCACAATAACAAAGTTAGATTCGAATATTTGTGTGTTATTAACAATTACCTCGTGGTACACAAATATTTTTGTGCATGTATTATTTTAGAAAAAACATATAAACCAGGCCCCATGCCATGCTTTCTGTTATAAATATTTGTGGTACATAAATAATAATCTTGTGGCATAAATATTCATGTGCACACAACATAAATGAATAGAGGTATGCAATGAAATAAATTACTGGAAAATGTTACTGTCATTTTTACAAACATTCACTTATTATTTAGAGAGTATTATTTTAAATATAATCCATGAGTATTTTTTTAGTAAATACAGACAATTTAAATATACAATTATCACATTTTTAAATAAAAACTAATTGTTTAAGGAATACAAACATTTTTGGCTTATATTCATTAATTGTATATAATGTAAACATTATCCACGAGTGAATTCATATAAATATTTTAAATTTTAAATTACGAATAATTTTTAAATTATACAAACATTTTAATAAACAACATACTTATGAATTATTAAAGTGTGCATCTAATTATTCATTTTTTAAAGTTAGTTATTTTAGTTTCATGTATAATGAAACATTTATAACACATGAATAGTTGGACTATATTTGTATTACCGTGATTATAATTTACAGACATTTTATTACATTTAAAAAATGAAAGTGTGCTAAATGGGCCACACTAACTGCAGCCCATCCACAAGCTTTTCATTTACTGTACATTAAGGTTGAGGGGCCATGTCAGCGATCCCGAAGTGGGCCAGAAGCCAGCGGAAGAGAAGACCAGGCCCAGGAGGCAGCCTCGCCTGCCGGCTCGGCTAGCTGGGCCTGAATGGGCCTAGAACGCTTCGCTACATATACTCGGCTTCAAGAGGGACGAAGGCGGCGAATGGATAACGGCTAGTGTGGCGTGTGTGGTGTGTGCTCCTGCGTGAGCGATCCCCTTGTAGTTCCTCCTTGTAGCTCGAATCCATGGTGATGGTTGAAATATAAACCCTAGACCTGACAATCTGGTATCAGAGCCGTTCAATCCTGGAGCCGCCAACTCTTCCTTGCCACACCCGTCTCGTCGTCCGCCGTCGGGCAGAGGCCATGGAGAAAATTTCCCCGAAGAGCCACGCGGTCTACGAGTTCCTGCGCGCGGATTTCGACGCCGCCCTCGTCAAGGCCTCGACGGAGCGCAGCGAGGAGGTGGTCACCGCCTTCGCCAAGTTGGACAGCAAGCTGGATCAGCTGTCCGGTCGAATCGACGATGTCAAGCTCGCCATCGGCGTCGACCTCGACGAATTGCGCGGCGAAATTGGTGCTGATCGAGGATCCACCCCGGCGACATCAATGCCCGTGTCGCCGAGGGAGCCTGGTCAAGTGCATCCGCCAGCGCCAGCGAGCGGTGGTTCGCATGGATCAGACGGAGTCCGAGCCGATCTGGAGCAGAGGAGTTCGGGGCCCCATTACGTTCCTCCACCAGTTCGAGGTGTGCACACAGATCCAGCCCAGTCGCGTCAGTTAGTCCCTGCTGCCGAAAATTTTCGGACCTTCCTTCCGGATGTAGTGAATTTTGGTCCTCGAATTGAACTTCCATGATTTGATGGTTCAAATCCAAAACTGTGGCAATCTCGTTGTGAGGATTACTTTTGGTTTTGGAATACTCCTCAGCAGCAGTGGATTTCCATTGCTTCGTCACAGTTTGAGGGAACCGCAGCTCGTTGGTTAGAGTCAGTCCAGCGACGTGCACCTAATGTCAATTGGTCTGAATTTTGTGGGCTGTTACAGTCTCGTTTTGGACGCAATAAGCATCAGAACCTCGTCCGTCAGATGTTTCATATTCGACAGACGAATACAATGGAGGATTATGTTGAGCATTTCTCGAAACTATATGATCAGTTGACTGCATACGAAACTAACCCGAGTGTTGTGCATTATGTCACTCGTTTTATGGAAGGGCTGGTACCGTCAGTGCGTCTGTTGGTTGGGATTCAGCAACCAGTCGATTTGGACTTTGCTTATGCATTGGCGTTGTTATCGGAAGAACTGGGTGATCAATCTATGTTCACAGGAAGCAGTACAACAAGCAGCAAGCGGTCAACAGCTTCAGGAGCAAATCGTCCAACTGCAGCTCGAAACACTTATGAAAAGAAACTACCTGACGCCAGTCGATCAACAACAGTTCCAGATGATCGCTGGGCTTCACTTAGGGCTTACCGCAAATCCAAGCGGCTTTGTTTCAGCTGTGGAGAACGATGGGCTCGCGATCATCGGTGCAAACAGGAAGTGCAGTTACATGTTGTGTGATAATCCCCAAGTGTAGGGAATCATCGTAGCAATTTTCAAAGGTGGAAGTGATAAGTATGGAGTGTCGAACCCACAAGGAGCTAAGGTAAGATCAATATTCTCTCAAGCCCTATCTACCACTGATACGACTCTACGTACACCAAACGTTTGTTTCCAACTAGAAACGAGAAATAAAACTACGTTGTGGGTATGAAGAGAATAACTTTGTATGATATCGGAGAGCTAAAATATAAAAGTAAGTGCTGTTATCATAAATTTAGAATATATTACTAAATATTATAAATAGCGAGTGTGGAATAATGATGGATCGGTGTGCGGAATTGTCCTAGGCAATTGTTAACAAGACCGGTAATCACTATTGCAGTTTCATATGAGGGAGAGGCATAAGCTAACATACTTTCTCTACTTGGATCATATGCACTTATGATTGGAACTCTAGCTAGCAAGCATCCACAACTACTAAAGATCATTAAGATAAAACCCAACCATAGCATTAAAGCATCAAGTCCTCTTTATTCCCATACGCAACAATCCCTCTTACTCGGGTTTGTGTTTCAGTCACTCACCAACCCACTATAAGCGAATCATGAACGTGTTGCAACACCTTACAGTGAGTCCCTCACGCTATGCCGACATGGAGGGCACCATAGGACAGCACCAAAATAAAACATACAACTCATACCAATCTAGATCATCAATCAACCCAAAGACAAAAGATATCTACTCAAAACATCATAAGATGGCAACACATCATTGGATCATAATATGTGGCATAAAGCACCATGTTCAAGTAGGGATTACAGCGGGGTGCGGGAGAGTGGACCGCGTAAAAGAGATGATGATGGTGATGTTGATGAAGACGATCACCGCGGCGATGATTCCCCTCTCGATGGCACTCGGTGCCACCAAGAGAGAGGAGGAGAGGTTCTCCCCCTTGTGCTTCCTCCTCCATGGCTTCCACCCTCTGGTCCTTGGCCTTCATGGTGATGATGGCCCCTCCGGGATACTCCTCCCTGGCCACCGGTGATGATGGCCCCCTCCGTGAGTCTTTGGAGAGGGCCTAGATTGACTTCTCGTGGCTACAGAGGCTTGCGGCGGTGGAACTTCTGATCTAGGTTTCTTTTTCGAAGTTTGGGTATATATAGAAGAGTTTTGCGTTGATTTCACGTCAGGGGGGGTCTCCGGGCTGTCCACGAGGCACTGGGCGCGCCCAACGGGGGTGGGGGCGCCCCCCACCCTCGTGGGCAGCCCGGGACTCTTATGGCCTGCTTACGGTACTCCGGGGCTTCTTACGGTCCAAAAATGATCTCCGTCAAGTGGCACGTCAATTGTACTCCGTTTAGTTTTCCTTTTCTGCGATACTCTAAAACAAGAAGAAAACAGAAAAACTGGCACTGGGCTCTAGGTTAATAGGTTAGTCCCCAAAGTCCTATAAAATATCATATAAATGCATATGAAACATCCTAGAAGGATAGTATAATTGCATGAATACTTCATAGATTATAGATACGTTGGAGACGTATCAGCATCCCCAAGCTTAATTCCAGCTCGTCCTCGAGTAGGTAAATGATAAAAGAAATAATTTATGAAGTGTGAATGCTAGCAAGTGCATAAGTTTGATCAATGATAATTCCAATCACCTTTTCTAGCATCATTATATATCGTAACAATAGCTCATCTCATAAAACTTTTCATGATCAAGTAACAAGCAAATCACATGTTTAAAGTATAGATCATAAACATTCTTGAAAACTAACAAACAATAATCTCAGTCATCAAACAATTGCAATTCATCTTATTTTCAGGAAGAGTCTATGTCAGATCTTTGATTTAGCAAACTCCACATACTCAACTATCATTTAGTCTTTCACAATTGCTAACACTCACGCAATACTTGTGGTTATGGAGTCTTAATCGGACACAGAAAGATAGGGGCTTATAGTTTCGCCTCCCAACCTTTTACCTCAAGGGTAATGTCAACAATAATAGCTCATGCTAACTTACATCCAATTATATATATATATATATATATATATATATATATATATATATATATATATATATATATATATATATATATATATCTATATATATATCAGAGCTTTCAACACCACATGCTTGCCAAAGGATAAAATGTAAAAAGGAAAGGTGAAGATCACCATGACTCGTGCATAAGGTAGAAGATAATAATAAAAGATAGGCCCTTCGTAGAGGGAAGCAGAGGTTGCCATGAGCTTTCAGGGTTGGATGCACAAAAACTTAATGCGAAAGAACATCACTTTATATTGCCCCTTGTGATATGAACCTTTATTATGCAGTCCGTCGCTTTTATTTCTTCCACATCACAAGATCATATAAATCTTATTTCCTCCACACCAATCAATCATACATATTTATAGAGAAATTTTTATTGCTTGCACCGATGACAACTTACTTGAAGGATCTTACTCAATCCATAGGTAGATATGGTGAACTCTCATGGCAAAACTGGTTTAAGGGTTTTGGGAAGCACAAGTAGTACCTCTACTTGGTGCTAAGAATTTGGCTAGCATGAGGGAGAAAGGCAAGCTCAACATGTTGGATGATCCATGACAATATACTTTATTTCAGATATAAGAAAACATAACCCATTACGTTGTCTTCCTTGTCCAACATCAACTCTTTAGCATGTCATATCTTAATGAGTGCTCCCAATCATAAAATATGTCCAAGATATATATTTATATGTGAAATCTCTCTTCCTTCAATATTCTTTCATGAATTGTTCAAGTGACCAATTCTACGTTTTCTAACTTTCAATAAATTTACTACCTATACTTATTATGTGTGAAGTCATTACTCCCCATGTTGTAAGCATATGGAACTTATATAAATTCAGGTTTATGACATTCAATTTATTCAACCATTTACCCATAGGATATACATGAAGCACATGAGTAAATGACAAACTACTCCAAAAGATATGAGTGGAGAACACTGAGTAGTCAATTAATTAACTAGACATGGGAGGCTTTTTTTCATTCAATATTTCAGATCCAATGATTTTATTCAAACAGCAAGTAAAATTGAAAATACTCTCCAAGCAAAACACATATCATGTGACTAATAAAAATATAGCTCCGAGTAAGGTATACCGCTAGTTTTGAAGACGAAAGAGGAGATGCCTTGCGGGGCATCCCCAAGCTTAAGCGCTTGAGTATTCCTTGAATATTGCCTTGGGGTGCCTTGGGCATCCCCAAGCTTAGGGTATTTCCACTCCTTACTCTCCTCATATCGATATCTCACCCAAAACTTGAAAACATCAATCACACAAAACTTAACCAAACTTCGTGAGATAGATTAGTATGATAAAGAGTAAACCATTCACTTTGGGTACTGTTAAGGACAAGTTTCATAATTGTTCTCACACAATGCCTACTGTAGCATATCATTTCTACAATTTATATTGAGGACTATAAGCCATAGAAACTAGAAAACAAGCAAACTATGCAATGAAAACAGAATCTGTCAGAAACAGAACAGTCTGTAATGATCTGAACAATAACCATACTTCTGCTACTCCAAAAATTATGAAATAAATTGGTGGACGTGAGGAATTTGGCTATTAATCTTCTTCAAAAAGAATCAACTCAAAAGCACTCTTCTGTAAAAAAATGACAGATAATCTCGTGAGTGCAAAGTTTCTGTCTTTTACAGCAAGATCATATTAACTTTCACCCAAGTCTTCCCAAAGGTCTTACTTGGCACTTTATTGAAACAAAAGCTATAAAACATGATCACTACAGCAGATTAATCATGTGGAAACACAAAAACAGTAAGGGTAAATATTGGGTTATCTCCCAACAAGCGCTTTTCTTTAATGCCTTTTAGCTAGGCATGATGATTTCAATGATGCTCGCATAAAAGATAAGAATTGAAACACAAAGAGAGCATCTTGAAGAATATGACTAGCACATTTAAATCTAACCCACTATCGTTGCAGGGACGACACCTATGGGAGCACAATAATCCCTACTACGGTTGCGGGGCGCGGGGTCGTGAGAAGAGCGGATCAAACAGATAGCACACGGGTTCTTTATCCAGGTTCGGGCCGCGAGGATGCGTAAAACCCTACTCCTGCTTTGGTGGTTTGTTTATCTGAGTTCTTGAGCTAGCTATGGGGCGTGAGGAGCTCCAAAAAGCTGAATCCTCCTCCTGGTCACCTTGGGCCTCCTTTTATAGGGAAAGGGGTTGCCACAGTGGCACACAGGAGGTGGAAAGGGTACAGTGATACGAGTTTATCCCTCGCATTACATGACAAGGTGCCATTAATGCGTCTCACTTAGGTGTCCTTGCTTTATCGGGGACGGGGGAGAGCCTTGTCTCGTCCGTCACCGCTCCCTTCGATGTCGACACGCCATACGGCCAGCGGTGCCCGTGATGCCATGTAGGCAGGCAGGCAGCTGAGGTGGCGCAGCGGTGGGTCTCCACGAAGATCCGCTTGCCGCCACGCAGGTGCCTGCACAGCTGGTTGGGTCGGCAGCTGCATGGGAACGGCAGTGAAGGTTTGATTGGCGCGGGCCCGATGGTGGCCCCTCGGCTGTCCTTGGCAAGGGCCTCGCCGTAGCCCCGGCAAGGGTCTTGCCGGGGCCCCGGCAAGGGTCTTGCCGTGGCGCCTGCTGTCATCCCCGGCAAGGCTCTTGCCGGGGGCCTTGCGGTCCTCCTTGGCTATGGTCCCACCAAGGGTCGTTGTCTTCTATAGTGTGTATCTGGTTTTGAATGTCTTCACAAAGATCTGCATGCCACCACGGGGATGTCTCCCGAATCCTTGCCCCATGGGGCAGTGGACTCAAGGGTGATTCGCTCCGTAGGTGTGGGGCGAAACCGCCCAGTAAGGGCCTTGCGGGTTTGCTAAACTGCCCCGGCAAGGATCTTGCCGGGAGTCCTTTCATTCCCTTTGCTCTTTGTGGTCTTGGTCTTGGCGTCGTTACGCTTCTTTCGAGCTTCGTCCTTACCTCGGCTCACCTCCCTTGCCTTGCTCGGTGTGGTGGTGCCCGGCTCACTGCCGATCCACGGTTATAGGGGTACAAAGAGCGTACCCTCTTTTTGTACACCGACAGAGCCCCTGTGCTGGGCCACACGTAAGTCCAATCGGCGTCGTTGGGCTAGGCCCCAAAATGGTCTTGTGACCAGGCAGGGTGGTTTTACCGCGGTAAGTTTCTTGGCAGCGTTGCGCTCGCCTCCAGCGTGGCTCGGCATGGGGAGGCGTGCGTGACGTGGGCGGCATGCGTGGGGCTGAGCTCTGCGCGCATGCGTCACGTCGCAGTAAAAGGGGGCGGTTCGCGCCTTCCCCATAAACGGAGGGAGGCGTGGAGGTGCGGCCCATTTACTGAACGGGGCCGGGGCGTGGTCTTCAAGGTGTCCACTCCCCACGATCACGGGGTTGGGAGAGGTCGCCTCACCCGTCGCCCCGGTCCCGCATGCCCGCCACGTGGTTCTCATGCGCTTGGGGCGGCGAATGGTGGAGGCGGGAAACCGGGCCGTCGCGGGCCGGGGCAACGGGTTGGTCCCAGTTCCCTGCGCCTTCCGCGTCTTGATTGGCGGCGGGCGGCCGTTCTCCCACCCGTTCCTTTATAAAGAGCGGGGGGAAACGGCGTCCCGCATTCTTCCATCTTCTCCTTCTTTCAGCTTCTGCTCCCCTCCCTCCATCCGCCATGGAGAGAGGGAATCCTGGCTCTTCAACGGTGGCGGCAAGGGTCGCCGCTCGACAACGCGTCCTTCCTTCCCCTGCACCTGCGGTGGTAGAGCCAGCCGCGAGGGGAAGGGGGAGGGGGCGAGGCCGAGGGCGAGGCCGTGGGCGAGGCCACGGGCGAGGCCGTGGGCGAGGCCGAGGCGCTCAGGGAAGAGGAGAACGGGGCCGCGCGCCGGTCTCGCCTCCGCCAGTAGTTCCTCCCGCCATGGAAGGCCATGTTGGGGATGACCCTTGCGAGTTCTTCGTTAGGCTGCGCCGGCCGCCTCGTCGTCGCCTTCGTCTCCCGACTCCGTTCGCGAGCGAGATGGAGCAGGATCCGGCGGAGTCATTGCGGTTGCACATGAGGGGCTGTTGGATCAGCGGTACGCGAGTTCGCGTCGACTTTCTAGCCCCTCAAGTGATGTATCTTGGTCGAGGGTGGAAGACGTTCGCCCACACCCACCGCTTTACGGCAGGGCTCATTCTCCATTTCAAGTTGATGGAGGGCGGCCTCCTCTCCGTCAAGGTCTTCGGGTGCTTCGGGACTCGGGCAAGGTGCTGCGTGGAGAGCTCTTCTGATAGCGAAGACTCCTCCTCGGGCGGGATTGGCGAGGAGGACAGCGGCAGCGACAGCGAGGGTAGCGGCGGCGAGATGACGGTCCGACTAGGCGTCGGACGCCGCTCCGTCGCACCGGCGATCCCATCATCCGTGTCGCCCGGCTTCTGAACTTCTCGGGTCGTCTCCTTGGGTGGCTGGCGTTGGGAGGCTGCGGAAGCGGAAGAGGGCGGGCGGCAAGGCCGTCAAATCGAATCTGTGGCACCGGCGCCTTGGCGCATCTTGGCGTCCTGCCGCCTCGTCTTCGAGCTCTGCTTCCGGCGCCGCCACCACCATCCAGCCTTCGGACGACCACCGAGATGTTCTCTTGGTGCCTCCTGCCACCCGTAGCTCGCCTAGGCGCCCCTTTTGCCCTTTTCGCCTCCTTGACCTGCCTCCTGAGGAGAAGGACAAGAAAGGGATTACGGGCACCGTATATCTTTTTAGTTTGTAAGCCTTTAGGCCTTAGCTGAATTTAAAACTGGTAATCCCATCATTCATGTTTTTCATTCCCCATGGACTGTATCTGAATGGAACGTTTTTAATCAAAAAGGGATGCTTGCCGGGTCATTTGTTTGCGGGTAGAACCCACGACAAGGAGTAAATCCTTGATATCCTTAAGATAAACATTCCCTTGCCCGGCAACAGGCCTTGCCGTCTTTCCACTTTGCTCGACCTTTCTCACGCCTTTGGCGGAGGCAGGGATGAGGTGGGTTCAGGCCTCTCGTTTCATCCTCTTGCTATCGCGACTACGACCAAACCTGGCCCCAGGAACGAGCCCTAGGGCCTAGAGTTTTTAGGGGAGCACGGTAGCTTTGGAAAAAATGAGGTTTCACATACCTCAGTCCATAAGAGAACGCATGATAAGGGATGACGAACTTATCTGAAGCTGCAGCCCCCGGCAACTCTAGTTTGCCGTGGGTGAATCTTTGTACTTGCAGCCCCCGGTAATACTGGCTTGCCGGGGTCTGGATGCCGGTCTGTCCCTCTCCTCTTTTTCGTCCTCAAGTGATCCGGCAAGGATATCTATGAGTCCTGTGAACCAAAGAAGACAAAAGAATGGAAAAGAGACGCACGCTCGACCTCTAAGCTAGGGGTTAGTCGCCGCTAAGCACTATCAACCCTAACCAAGGACGAGGCTCGACCTAGCATGCATGCTATAACTTAGGGCGCCCGGTACTTCATTTATTTATGCTCGTGGTCTGCGCTGGCTTTGTACAAAGGGTTACATGCATCATCGGCAATGCTTGTACAAAAGGTGGCTTGCCGGGGGCCCGGCAAGCCGCGCCACGGGTAAAACTTGCGAAGATGCTCAATGTTCCAGAGTTACTCACGGAACAACATCTTGATCTCCAGCGGTGTATGCGGGCCTGGTGACTCGTATTACCGATAAGGGCCTTCCCACTTTGGCGTCAACTTGTTGGAATTCTTGGCGATTGAGCAGCGAAGGACAATGTCGCCTTCCTCAAGGCTTCGGGCATGAACCTTGCGGCTATGGTAGCGGCGCAAAGGCTTCTTTGGTAGCGTGCTGCTCTCACGGCCGCCCGAAGGCGATCTTCCTCAAGGAGCACTGCATCATCTTGCCGCAGATTGCTCTTGCTCAAGCTTCGTCATAAGCAAGCACTCGAGGTGACCCGTATATGAGTTCGATTGGGAGAACTGCTTACGCCCGTATACGAGGCAAAAGGTGTCTGGCCGGTGGGTCGATTTGGCGTCGTCCTGATCGACCAAAGAACCGCCGACAACTCATCAATCCAGCGCCTTCCACTCTTGTGCAGCCTGTCAAAGGTCTTGGTCCTTAAGCCTCACAGTACTTCAGCATTTGCCCTCTCAGCTTGACCATTGCTTCGCGGGTGAGCAACGGAAGCGAAACAGACTTTGCTGCCGAGGTCTTGGGTATATTGCATGAAGGTGCGGCTTGTGAACTGTGTGCCGTTGTCGGTGATAACCTGTTAGGGAACGTAAAGCGGCACACTAGTCCCTTGAAGAACTTCACGGCTGACTGAGTTGTGACCTTCCTCACTGCCTCCACTTCTGGCCACTTTGTGAACTTGTCGATTGCAACGTACAAGTACTCAAAGCCCCCGAAAGCGCGGGGGAAGGGGCCCAGAATGTCTAGCCCCCAGACCGAGAAGGGCCAGGAGAGAGGAATGGTTTGAAGGGCTTGATGTGGCTGATGAAGCTTCTTTGAATGGAACTGACACGCTTCACACCTGGTGACTAGTGTTGTCGCATCCTGGAGGGCGGTGGGCCAGAAAAAGCCTTGCCGGAATGCCTTGCCGGCAAGGGCCCTTGACCCAATGTGGGATCCACATATGCCTCCGTGTATCTCTGCCAACAGTTCCAGTCCTTCCTCTCGAGGGATAAACTTCAATTTCACACCGTTCGGCCTCTTTCTGTACAGGACGTCATCGACGAACTGGTACATGGTTGAGCGACGGGCTACTTTTTTCGCTTCTTCCTACTCCTCAGGAAGTTCCCCTATTTGGAGGAATCAGACAGTATGTTGTGCCCACGCCGGAGCCTGGGGCTCGACGGCGGGGACTAAAGGAATTTCCTCTGCTACAGGAGCGGCTGTCTCGACAGCAAGAGCTTGACGCTCGCCGAGCCCGGCCGTCCGTGGCGGGCTCGGGATCCCGGCAACATCCTTGCTCAGCGGCTCCGGGGAGCTCGGCGGGAAAGTACTTGCCGGGCCTGATTTCCTCCTCTTATTCTGCTCTGTTGATGGATCAACGGATGGCTGAGTTAGCTGAAGCACAAAGGTACCTGGTTCCACAGGTAGCTTGAGGGCAGCGTGTTTTGACAGGTAATCGGCGATATCGTTCTCCGCTCGGGGAACGTGTTCAGCCTGTATACCGTTGAAACGCTCTTCCAGCTTTCTCACTTCATCGACGTAGGCCTTCATTAACGTGCTCTGGTAATCCTTGTTGACTTGCTTGACGACAAGCTGCGAGTCCCCCCTAACGATGAGTTTCTTGATTCCGAGGTCTGCCGCGATCCTAAGACCGGCAAGCAGCCCTTCGTACTCTGCCGTATTGTTGGTTGACACCTCCCTGGGGAAGTGCATCTGGACCACGTACTTGAGGTGCTCTCCAGTGGGCGCGACAAGCAGTACGCCAGCCCCGGCGCCCTGTAAGGAGAAAGCTCCATCAAAGTACATGATCCAATCACAACTTGCCTCCTTGCCGGGGAGAGAAGTCTCTTGGACTTCTTCGTCAGGCGTTGTGGTCCATTCTGCAATGAACTCCGCTAGGACTCGGCTCTGAATTGTCGAAGTACTTTCAAACTTGAGGCCAAAGCTGGACAGCTCTAGTGCCCATTCCACAATTCTTCCCGTTGCATCCGGATTGTGTAATATCCGTGCAGAGGGAAGCGAGTGACGACAGTGATCTCGTGTGCCTGGAAGTAGTGACGCAGCTTCCTCGAGGCCATAAGGAGGCCGAAGAGCAGTTTCTGCGCACCGGGGTACCTTGATCTAGCCCCCTGTAGTAGGGAACTAACAAAGTAGACCGGGTGCTGCATCATTTTCTTCTTCGGTGGCGCTTCAACTGGCTGTGTTGTCTCTGCATTGGTGGTGTCAGGCTCTGCCGCTGCCATTACCTCGTCGTCAACCTCCCTCTGTGCTACTAGTGCGGCGCTGACCACCTGGTCCGTTGCCGCCAGGTATAGCAGCAACGGCTCCTGTGGCCTAGGCGCAACTATTATTGGCGCGAAGGAGAGGTACTTCTTCAAACCTTGCAATGCTACTTCAGCTTGCGGCGTCCACTCCATCGGGCCCGCCTTTTTCAGGATCTTGAAAAGGGAAGGGTGCGCTCGGTAGACTTCGAAATGAACCTGCCCATGGCGGTGACGCAACCAGTAAGCCGACGCACATCCTTGATTCGCTTGGGTGCTTCAATCTGCTCTATAGCTTTGATTTTGTCCGGATTGGCCTCTATCCCACGCTGTGACACCAAGAACCCGAGAAGCTTGCAGGACGGGACGCCAAAGACGCACTTCTCAGGGTTCAGCTTGAGATTGATCTTGTGCAGGTTTGCAAATGTTTCTTGCAAATCCGGTGTAAGGGTTGCCCTGTCCTTGGTTTTGACCACTATGTCATCCATATAAGCTTCCATATTTCTATGGAGCTGGGGTTCAAAACCAATCTGGACCGCCCTTGCAAACGTCGAACCAGCAGTCTTGAACCCGAAAGGCATCCGTAGGAAACAATACGTACCACATGGGGTGATGAATGCTGTTTTCTCTTCGTCTTCTCTTGTCACGAAGATCTGGTGGTAGCCGGAGTAGGCGTCGAGGAATGACAGCAGATCACACCCAGCTGTGGAGTCAACAATCTGGTGGATCGCAGTAGCGGAAGGGGTCTTTAGGGCAAGCCTTATTGATATCTGTGTAATCAATACACGGTCTCCACTTCCCATTTGCCTTGCGCACCACGACCGGATTGCCAACCACGTTGGATGGAGTACTCCTCTTACCAAACCCGCTGCTTCCGGTTCCGGATCTCTTACATGATGAACTCTTGTCGTTCCAAAGCTTGCTTTCTGACCTTCTCCTTGACGGGCCGCGCATGAGGGCATACAGCAAGGTGGTGCTCAATCACCTCCCCGGGAACACCGGGGATGTCGGAAGCTTGCCATGCAAACACATCGACATTCGTCCGCAGGAAGGTGATGAGCGCATCTTCCTATCTGTCGTCAAGGGTGGAGCTTATGGTAAAAGCCCCTCCCGTGCCATCCTCATTGACAGAAACCTTCTTGGTTCCCGGCGGTATGGCCCTAGGCTTCTTGTTTCCACCGGTGGAGCTCTCCGGCACGTCCTCGACGGCAGCGCTACACTCCGAAGAGGTGCGCTTGTCGGAGTGGGTGCCCGAGGTCTCACCGGTCTTCTTCTTCTTCTTCCTCCCTGGGGTCTCAGCGGCAGGAGCAAGTACCCTAGTGGCGGCATTCTGCATCGCTTCTTTGGTATAGCTGGTCGGTATAAATCAGCGCATCTTTCTTGTCGGAGGGGATGGTGATGATCGTCATAGGTCTGGGATCTTGAGGTGTTGTAGGTGTAGTGTGGCGCCGCCATGAACTTGGCTATTTGGGCGGCCAAGGATCCCGCTAGGGCAAGTGGATCTTGGCAACATCGAACACGATCCTCTACATCACGAAGTTCAGGTCGCTTCAAAAGTCACGGGCAGCGTGACCTTTCCCTTGGGTTGGCTTCTTCCCGGGTTGACCCCCTGAAACGTGCCCGTCTCTTCGAGGTCTCCATCAGGAATCTGCAGCTTCTCGATCACGGTAGGCGAGATCAAGTTCAGACCGGCCCCACCATCGACTAGCATCTTCGTCACCTTGAGGTTACGTATTGTTGGTGAAACCAACAATGGCAAGCTTACCGACGCAGATGGTGCGATCGGGGTGGTCCTCGGTGTCAAAAATGATAGGTGTCTGGACCACTTGGTGACCTTTGGGCATCAAACGCTGTAATCTCTCGCGCTTGTTTAAGCGGCGGTGAGAGGTATGCAATGACGCCGCCGTCGGCGCACATGGCTTATGTAGCTTTACGAAACTCTTGGTCACCGGATTAATCGTCCTCTTCGTGATCGTTGTCTTACGGCTTTACATCACGGCCCGGCCGAGCCTCTCCTGTTGCTTATCCTTACGCGACTGCCGCTTTGGCCGTCACGCTTCTTGAGGACCCTCGGCACCGTCTGACCCTTCTCCTTGTCCCGCCTCTCATACTCAGCCCTCTGCTTCTTAGCGAGGAGCTCAACCTGTCGGCAGTCCTGGAGAGCATGGCCTTTGGTGCGATGGATCTTGCAGTATCACTTGTCGGAGTTTCCTGGCTTCTCGGCAGCCGCCAAGCCCCGGCAGGCGACACATCCGGCAACCCCTTGTCGGGGTCGTCTGCCTTGGTTTTCTTGATGGAGCCGGCGTCATCAGATCCCTCGACGGCAAGCACGACTTTTCCTTTGCGCTTCCTGTTGCGGCACCGGCCTTTCTTCGCCGGGGCGGCAATAGCCTTATCTGAGGAGTCGGTTTCCACGCCGGCATCTTCGCCGGGGTACTTCCTTCCCTCTTCAGCTCGGGCACATTTGTCAGCAAGAACATAGAGTTCTGCTACATCTCTCACCTTGTTCATTGCCAGCTCTTCGCGCATCTTGCGATTACGCGCGTTACGATGGAGCATACGATGATGGCGGTAGGGTGAACATCGAGGATATTATCGCATGCAGGCTGAACCTCTGAATATAATTGCGGAGACTCTCGCCTCCCTTCTGGGGAATGACGTCCAGGTCGCTTGCTTGGCCATGGGCTTGGTGGCCTCCAGTAAAGGTGCCCACGAACTCATGGCACAAATCCGACCAGGAGGAAATAGAGTCTACCGGCAAGTGCATCAACCATGACATGGCGTTGGGTTTAAGAGCCAATGGAAAGTAATTCGCAAGCACCTTATCGTCGCGGGCTCCAGCAGCTTGCATCGCGATGGTGTAAACACTGAGGAACTCGGACGGGTGGGTCTTGCCACTGTACTTTTCGCCCGTGTCGGGTTTGAAGGTGTGGTGAGTGGGCCACTGGAACTGCCGCAGCTCACGGGTAAAAGCCGGACAGCCTAACTCATAAGGTAGGCCTCCAGGGCTCCCTGGTGCCGGGTGGCTCACAGCGAGCCTGCTCGCTTTGTCGGATTGGTGGCGGCGCTCAGCCGGCCTTCGATAGTGGTTCGGCGTCTTCATGTTCTCGTTCCCAAAGAACTTGGCGCTGGTCGAGTGGGCCCGTGGGTGGGACGATGCTACGGAGACCTCGTCGCCCGTAATGTCGCTGACGGGCTGGCATCCATGATGCAGGCGAGGAGGCGAGTGCACCGTGGTTGCGGCGCCGCCGGCTCTCCTGCCACTGGTGCGCGGGACTCCGTCGGAGCGTTGACCCGGGGGCTCCACCGGACTCGGTTCATCTTTGTTGGCCACCGCAACAAGGCTTCGGATAGTGGCTCTCCGTTCGTCGAGTTTCCCCGTAGTGGGAGGAAAATCGAGGAGCAAGCTCGCAGCAGCGCGGGGCTTCTGCGGCGTTGGTGGCAGCGAAACCTGCTGCGGATCGCGGCAGCCGACTTGACCATGTCGGAAGGAGCTCTATCACGACCCCGCGGTCGCATGCCACCCTCACCAGCGCCTCGGCGAGCGAACATGTCTTCTAAATCCCGGGAGTGGCGCTCGGGGCTCTTTCCGAGGCGACGCCCGGGGTCCTCGGCGTGATTACGTTGTTCATCGCGCGTCGCTTGAGAAGAGCGCGCCGTCGGCGCCGGCGTGGGAGTCTTGGAAGCCCTCGCGTCACCTGCGAGCGGGGTGGCAGCAATCTTGGAAGGCCCCGCGCCACCCGCGGAGGGCCTGGCTCCGTCTTTGGATTTAGCGGTGTGCGACCCGTTACCAGGCGCACGAACATCGCCGCCTCCCAAACTTGACTCTTTGGGGCGGTGTTGGTGTTCATGAACAGTGCCGGGTCCTTTCTGCGACCGGTCCGCTGCTTTCGCCCGCGTTGGGGCAGGATGTCCGGCTTCAAGCAGACCCAACCACCACCGTCGTCTTCTTCTTGGGCGCCATGACGATGAAGAAGCGTTGAACTAACTGCTAGAGCCGATTCTCACAACTGCGCCCCCTACCTAGCGCGCCAAAGATGTCGGTGCGGGGACGACACCTATGGGATCACAAGAATCCCTACTACGGTTGCGGGGCGCGGGGTCGTGAGAAGAGCAGATCAAACAGATAGCACACAGGTTCTTTATCTAGTTTCAGGCCGCGAGGATGCGTAAAACCCTACTCCTGCTTTGGTGTTTGTTTATCTGAGTTCTTGAGCTAGCTATGGGGCGTGAGGAGCTCCAAAAAGCCGAATCCTCCTCCTGGTCACCTTGGGCCTCCTTTTATAGGGAAAGGGTTGCCACAGTGGCTCACAGGAGGTGGAAAGGGTACAGTGATACGAGTTTATCCCTCGCATTACATGACAAGGTGCCATTAATGCGTCTCGCTTAGGTGTCCTTGCTTTATCGGGGATGGGGGAGAGCCATGTCTCGTACGTCGCCGCTCCCTTTCGTGTCAACACGCGCCCTGGCCAGCGGTGCCCGTGATGCCATGTAGGCAGGTAGGCAGCTGAGGTGGCGCAGCGGTGGGTCTCCACGAAGATCCGCTTGCTGCCACGCAGGTGCCTGCCTAGCTGGTTGGGTCGGCAGCTGCATGTGAACGGCGGTGAAGGTTTGATTGGCGCGGGCCCGATGGTGGTCCCTCGGGTGTCCTTGGCAAGGGCCTCGCCGTAGCCCCGGCAAGGGTCTTGCCGGGGCCCCGACAAGGGTCTTGCCGTGGCGCCTGCTGTCATCCCTGGCAAGGCTCTTGCCGGGGGCCTTGCGGTCCTCCTTGGCTGTGGTCCCGCCAAGGTTCGTTGTCTTCTATAGCGTGTATCTGATTTTGAATGTCTCCCGAATCCTTGCCCCATGGGGCAGTGGACTCAAGGGTGATTCGCTCCGTAGGTGTGGGGCGAGCCGCCCCGGCAAGGGCCTTGCCGGGTTTGCTAAAACCGCCCCAGGCAAGGATCTTGCCGGGAAGTCCTTTCGTCCCCTTTGCTCTTTGTGGCCTTGGTCTTGGCGTCGTTCTGCTCCTTTCGAGCTTCGTCCTTACCTTGGCTCACCTCCCTTGCCTTGCTCAGTGTGGTGGTGCCCGCGGCTCAGACTGCCCGTGCACAGTTATAGGGGTACAAAGAGCGCACCCCTCTTTTTGTACACCGACACCCACTTCCTATGCGTAGGGATTTTGTGAGCACACAACTTATGGGAACAAGAATCAACTAGCATAGGAAGGCAAAACAAGTATAACTTCGAAAATTTAAGCACATAGAGAGGAAACTTGAAATTATTGCAACTCCTACAAGCATGTATTCCTCCCTCATAATAATTTTCAGTAGCATCATGGATAGCAACTTTGTTCTCATACTCAATTAGAACCTCTTCCGAAATAGTGGAGTCATTACTAGCTAAAGTTGACACTCTTCCAAATCCACTTTCATAAATGTCACACTAAGATTCAACACCCTCAAAATAGTGGGATCACTAATTCCTAAAGTTGACACTCTTCCAAACCCACTTTAAATGATAGTATTATTCATACTCAAAAGATATAAGTGAAGTTCATGGAGCATTCTACAATTAATATAGACTAACCAATATCCAAGCTCAAAATGTATAAGTGAAGCACATGAAGCATTCTATAAAACCATACTCAAAAGATTTAAGTGAGGCACAAAGAGCAATTCTATAAGACCATACTTAAAAGATTTAAGTGAAGCACATGAAGTATTCTATAAATAAATGAAGGGCTATCTAATGCTAGCATGGTTCGTAAAGTAAAAAACAAAAACACAAGGGACACAAATCATGTGAACAAAACAAAAACCGAGGTATACCGATATTTGTTGAAGAAGAAAGATGGGATGCCAACCGGGGCATCCCCAAGCTTAGATGCTTGAGTATCCTTTGAAATATTTACTTGGGGTGCCTTGTGCATCCCCAAGCTTGAACTCTTGCCTCTCTTTATTCTTCTCATATTGATAGCTCCTCGACCTTCGGACACTTCATCCACACAAAACTTTAACAAAAGCTTGTGAGATCCGTTAGTGTAATAAAGCAAATCACAACCTTTAGGTACTGTAATGAACTCATTCTTTATTTATGTTGGTGTTAAACCTACTGTATTCCAACTTCTCTATGGTTTATAAACTATTTTACTAGCCATAGATTCATCAAAATAAGCAAACAACACACGAAAAACAGAATCTGTTAAAAACAGAACAGTCTGTAGTAATCTGGAAGTTTAGCAAACTTCTGTAACTCCTAAAATTATGACCTAAATTTTACAATTTGAAAAATTTGTACATAAGTAATGTGCAAAAAGTTTCAGACCCATTTGACTTTCCATTAAAAAATGTAAATTCACGCACTACAGCCAAAGTTTCTGTTTTTGTTCTGCACATAGTAAACAAGCAATCTAATCATCCTAAAACCAAGGCTTGGCACATTATTTTATAATACAAGGAATATATACAAGGGATAATTATTTACAGAGAAACTTCCATGAAAAATTCTACATTGTTTCCGTGAGCATGAGCACAAGTGCTCAAAATTAAACCCCTCACTTCTCCAATGCATCACTTTCCAATCACTTCTCTTTTTGAAAAACTTTTTAGGCATGAAAGGCAAGTAATTTTTTTCATTCTTTTAATTTTTTTGGTATGTTTCACCCACAACTAAACAGAAACAAAAAGGAAAAACAAAATCTACTTAGTGAAGAAAGCAAACAAGAACACACGAGAATATCAACCCCACGCTATTGCTCCCGACAACGGCGCCAGAAAAGAGCTTGATAATCCCCAAGTGCAGGGAATCATCGTAGCACTTTCCAAAGGTGGAAGTGATAAGTATGGAGTGTCGAACCCACAAGGAGCTAAGGTAAGATCAATATTCTCTCAAGCCCTATCTTCCACTGATACGACTCTACGTACACCAAACGTTTGCTTCCAACTAGAAACGAGAAATAAACTACGTTGTGGGTATGAAGAGAATAACTTTGTAGGATATCAGAGAGCTAAAATATAAAAGTAAGTGCTGTTATCATAAAGTTAGAATATATTACTAAATATTATAAATAGCGAGTGTGGAATAATGACGGATCGGTGTGCGGAATTGTCCTAGGCAATTGTTAACAAGACCGGTAATCACTATTGCAGTTTCATATGAGGGAGAGGCATAAGCTAACATACTTTGTCTACTTGGATCATATGCACTTATGATTGGAACTCTAGCAAGCATCCGCAACTACTAAAGATCATTAAGATAAAACCCAACCATAGCATTAAAGCATCAAGTCCTCTTTATTCCCATACGAAATAATCCCTCTTACTCGGGTTTGTGTTTCAGTCACTCACCAACCCACTATAAGCGAATCATGAACGTATTGCAACAGCTTACAGCGAGGAGTCCCTCACGCTTACTTGGCGACCTGGAGGGCACCATAGGACAGCACCAATATAAAACATACAACTCATACCAATCTATATCATCAACCAACCCAAAGACAAAAGATATCTACTCAAAACATCATAAGATAGCAACACATCATTGGATGATAATATGTGGCATAAAGCACCATGTTCAAGTAGGGATTACAGCGGGGTGTGGGAGAGTGGACCGCGTAAAAGAGATGAGGATGGTGATGATGATGTTGATGTTGATGAAGGCGATCACATGGCGATGATTCCCCTCTCGATGGCACTCGGTGCCACCAAGAGAGAGGATGAGAGGTTCTCCCCCTTGTGCTTCCTCCTCCATGGCTTCCACCCTCTGGTCCTTGGCCTTCATGGTGATGATGGCCCCTCCGGGATACTTCTCCACAGCCCACTTTGCTGATGATGGCCCCCTCCGGCCGAGTCTTTGGAGAGGGCCTAGATTGACTTCTCGTGGCTCTGAGAGGCTTGCGGTGGAACTTCTGATCTAGGTTTCTTTTGAAGTTTGGGTATATATAGAAGAGTTTTGTGTTGATTTCACGTCGGGGGTCTCGGGCTGTCCACGAGGCGGGCGTGCCACAGGGGGTGGCGTGCCCCCACCCTCGTGGGCAGCCGGGACTCTTCTAGCACGCTATACAGTACTCCGGGGGCTTCTTCTGGTCCATAAATGATCTCCGTCAAGTGGCACGTCAATTGTACTCCGTTTAGTTTTCCTTTTCTGCGATACTCTAAAACAAGAAGAAAACAGAAACTGGCACTAGGCTCTAGGTTAATAGGTTAGTCCCAAAAATCATATAAAATATCATTTAAATGCATATAAAACATCCTGGAAGGCACTACACCACATCATTACATCCCCGACAGCCAGGTGGGTCGGAAATACAGCTTCGGCTGACAGACAGTCGGCCGGGAAAGAATATTGCCGACCGATACCGTGTGTTGGGGAAAGTCCAGACGGGAAAGCCCTTTCCCGACCGACTGTTGGGCGGCTATGGTGCATCTTTCCCGACCAACATTCTATTGGGCCTGCCACGGGCCTTTCCCGACCAACAGACTGTTGGGGTAGCCAGGGGCTTTTCCCGACCAACGGTTTGTTGGGGTAACCATGTACCTTTCCCGACCAACATTCTGTTGGGGCTTGCATTAGCCTTTCCCGACCGACTGTAAGATGGGGTTTGTTTTGCCGACCAACAATCAGATGGCGTTTTCTTTTGATGACCAACATTGTTTATCCAACCACAACTTTAGTTAACATGTCGTGGAATTGACACGGCAGATGTCCTCTTGTAAGGACTTAGTCGTGGAGCCATCGCAACTAGGAAGCTTAAGGGGTTAATCAGGACAAAGGACACGAGAGGTTTTATACTAGTTCGGCCCCTTGCGGTGAAGGAAAGCCTACGTCTAGTTGGGTTGGTATTGCTTGATGTTTCGATGACCAGGGAGCGAGATACGATATGCCCGGCTCTCGATGAGTTGTTTCTTGCCCTAAGCCGCCAGCGGGTCGTCCCCTTATATACACAGGTTGATGCCCAACGGCCTACAGAGTCCCGGCTGGCTTATAGACAGTGTCCGGCTCGGTGACTATTTAATTCTACCTTATAATACAAGTCATGCCATCATGGCGGTTTATCACTATGGGCCTTAAGTCACCTATAGGCCTTAGAACCCTTATTGAACCGCCATCTTCATGCTTGGTCTTGGGCTTCTTCTGATGAGTCTCTCTTTGCATAACCCGGCCCCTCCTGGGCTGCTTACAAAAATAGTTATATCCCCAACATTAGGCCCCAGATTGATTTGAATCGGTTCATGTCAATCTTAAAATACCTTGACAACCAGTCCTTCTGTCTTTAGTCCTGCAAGAAGGTCATAACCTGTCGTGACGTCATCTTCTGGATCCGTGTTAACCCGCCGTGACGTCATCTTCAATTAAATTCACATTTTACTCCGTCGTATCCTCCAACGGATCTTTTCCTTTACTGGCCCTCCCAAAAACCGAGGCGTCGGGGCCGCTGGATAATGATGTTTGGTCTCCTCGTTTCTCGCGCCGTCTCAGTCGGCCTTCCCTTATAAATAGGCACGACCTAGGTCTTCCATTCTCCCCTCTTTCAGTCGTCTTCTTCCTCT
This sequence comes from Aegilops bicornis, assembly GCA_021605145.1. NCBI lineage: Eukaryota > Viridiplantae > Streptophyta > Magnoliopsida > Poales > Poaceae > Aegilops > Aegilops bicornis. The sequence goes on along the minus strand of CM038669.1, from coordinate 618,032,079 downwards.
TGCTGCCTCTCTTGTCTCTCGAGCTCCGCCGCCGCCGCCGTCGAACTCCCGTCTTCACCGACTCAGGCCGCTTCATCAACTTTGACTCCGACCCGAAATCGTGGCGGCGAATCTCCATGGCTCGTCCACATCCGTGAGTTCCTCTCCTTTCCTTTCTTAGATCTGCATTGGAACTTTTTGAGTTAAATGCGTGGTTCATCGCCGCTTTGCTGCAAACTCTCGATAGTTTTTACCTCCAATGCCTGTTAAATCGTAAAAATAACGTAGAAGCTGCTGCGGTGATTGTTTGTGCTTAACTTGCATAGAAACATATCTCATTTCCCTTGTTAGGAAGCCCTCTTGAGTGTCTGAGCTTCTCTTCACTGTTTTAGGTCTAGAAATTTTTCTTTTCAGAGCAACCGTTTGATCCAAAATAATTTCGGAAAATTGTGAAACATGTTTGTTCCACACTTAGCCAAAAACTGCATCTGTTGAATCTGTTTAGCCATGGTAGCCCATACGGCCGGTTTAAGACAACACCGGTTGTCAGCCTCGCTTGTTCCGGCGACTTAAGAAAATTTAAGTGCCTTTGATACCTGTAACAATTTAAATATTACTTCATAGTCACCCATATGTCATTAGGCCCCTTCTTAAGCCGCCATCTAAATAAACTTTAAAATACTTTCCTCCAGGTTAAATTTGAACCGGAACTTCTTATTTTGTCATAGGCTTCAATTTACTCAATGGCACCCAAAGCTCCCAAAGCTCCTGTGACCTGCAACTGGGTCAAATCCACTGTTAAAGAAAGCACTTTGTCCGACTTTGTGAAATCCGGCCATCTGCCCAAGAAATAGGTCATGTCTTATCGTGCTCCTAACCCGTCAGAGGAGAAGCCTCAACCCAAGGAGGGGGAGGTGAGTGTGTTTATTGATCATATGAACCGGGGCTTCGCTCCACCCGGTTCAAAATTCTTCAGGGATGTTTTACATTTCTTCGACCTCAGACCTCAAGACATCGGACCCAATTCCGTGTCAAATATTTGCAACTTCCAAGTCTTCTGTGAGGTGTACCTTGGGGAAGAACCAAACTTACTTTTATTCAGAGAATTGTTTTACTTAAACCGGTAGAATGGACGCACCAACGGGCCCAGTCTGGAACTTGGTGGCATCTCGATTCAACAACGGAGAGACTGCCTTTTTCCTTATGCTGAACTGTGGAGTCATCCAAAGGATTGTAATCAGACGTGGTTCTACTATCAAGATACTTCTCCGGCTGACGAAAATCCTCTGCCCGGCTTCCGCGCCTTGCGCCTTGAATCCAACCACCCACTGCGAGATAAACTGACTGATGTTGAACGTCTGCCACTTGCTCCTACCATTAGCAAAATCAAAGCTCTTTTGGGAAATGGCTTGGATGGCGTTGACTGGTTCGATGCGGGTCGCTTGGCGAGTAATTCCGTTAAGCCGCTGCCCGGCAATGTGCACTTACTCTGGCGAGAAGGATGACGCCTTTGCGTCATAGCCTGACGACTTACCGGATGATGTGGTAGAGGCTACGACTCGGGCGTTCTTTGAAAGAAGGGACGGTGACGATAACACCTTGACTTACTTCCTTTACGCAAGAAGAACCGCCCCTGCGGTAAGCCATCAACCTCAATAATTACTCCTTCTGTGTTTTACCTTACTTTTATTCATAACCCTTATCATTCTTCTGGGCCGATGATAACCACGGAAAGTCAAGTATAACCATGAGGCGGCAAAACAAGCGAGCAGCGAAAAGAGCGAAAGGAAAGCTGCCAAGGCTGGAACTTCAAGGAAGAGGAAAGCGCTTGGACACTGTTGAAACTTGACAATACCGATGATGATGAAGAAGAGGTAACTTTTAACTCCCTTGACTCTTTATCATTACTTTGCTGATATTTAAACCTTTTCAGGAAGACACGGGAACAGCCAAGCCGTCGAGGAAGAGGTAACTATAATATCCTCCGACTCCGAGCCCCTGCCGCGTCAGAAAATTCGAAGAGTAACCCGGAAAGTAAGATTTTCACATCCTTTGGCTTACCAAGATCCTCAATTTCTTTTGAAGCAACAGCAATTTGAAAGCCGGAGGCAGACCCGGACGAGCAAGGATATAGAGCTCTCCTCCGGCTTACCTGACGTAACGAGGAAGCATCAGGCTGAGGTTATCTCCGATTTACGTTCTGTTTACCTTTTGGCGGGCTTAATTCGTCAACCTCTCAATCCATCTAACTCCAATTATCAGGATACCTCTCCTTCCTCCGGCAAATCTATGCAATCTAATATGCCGGCTTTCAAGACTGCCCCCGGGTAATATAAACTTATTTACCTTACTCATGTTTTTGTACTCACCCTTCTGCTTTGTCCACAGCGTGCAAGTGAATCCCAACAAAAGGGCAAAGAAGAATAAGCCATCCCAAGACCCGGTCGTGACTGAACCGGAACTTGGAACAGCTGCTCCTGACAGTTCCACCCATCAGCCGCCGCCTGAACCGGCTTATGAAATTCCAGCACCATCCTCTGATCCGCCCGCTGAAGAAACTTTTGGCGGCTCTGACAAGCCGGAAACTCCTATCCCGGTCAAGACAATTGATCCGGAGGTTGAAATTACCAAGACTCGGTTTGTCGAGCCAAGTCAGCCCACCGTCCTTGCCAAGTGTTCTGCCAAAGAAGAGCTTTTGGAGCGCCGAAAGGCCAAATTAGACATTGCAGATTATACTAATTTGAGCATTGGAGATATAGTCTCTCGCTATATCAATCAAGTACATAGCAGTCGTGACCTGGAAATTAATATGGTGAAGCAAATACAACAAAAATCTGAGGTACAACTTATGCTACTTTCCTTAATCATACTTACTGTATCAGCCCCCAAGTCTATTGCTTATGAATGAATATGCTATAGACTTAGAAACTTGCTTAGCACTGCCTTGTCCGGTTTATATGAAAATATTTAACCCGGTTGTAACATGATACCTTGAATTTGCAATACACATTAGCCCCCAAGTGTCAAATATATTTGCTTGCAAAGTGCTTGGAACTTAATTTCTCATGAACCGGCATTGTACCTTAAATTTCTTGACATACATTAGCCCCCAAGTGTCAAGTACCTTTGCTTGCAAAGTGCTTGGGACTTAATGATATCTTACCATAATTTTAGCTATAACCCGGCATCAACGCAGGCCACCACAAGTCAATTTGAGTCGGAGATTGCTGACACGAAGAACCTTTGGCAGCTCAAGAAATTGAAATTCAAAAGGCCAACTCCAAATTTGCATTTAGCGTCTCTGAACAAGAGAAGTTGAAGAAGAATTTTGACGCGGAGAAGAAGATATGGGCTGATGAGAAGGCCTCACTGGTGACCCGGGCCGAGACAATGACGTCTCTTCTTGAAGCAACAACAACCGAGCTGTCCGGCTTAAAGCGCCAGATATCTCAAATGGTCTCAGCAATCTTGATGAGTTACTATATATAACCTTGAATATCGCAATCCTTCCTTTGATGACTATTTTAATTGTCATCTCCGGCTCACCTTATGTTTATAGATGCAGGCCCCAGGAGCACAAACCTTAAGCAGAACATGTTGATCAAGCTGAAGGCGGGTTACACTCTGGTGGAGTAGTAGCTGTACACGGGTCTGGCGATGCTTTGGCCGTTGTGGCTTTATCAAATGACGTCCCCATCTCCTGCAAGATGTGCTAAAGCGGCTTGACGTGCTACCCAATGATTCAAGAGCTAAGGCGGGCATCTGCCGAACCGGGGCCATAGTTGCCTTAAGCCGGGCCAAGGCGTTGCTTCGAGTTAGACACGGCAGACGTTGCTCTTGGATATCCCAGCTTGAAGGAAGACGGCTCCAGATTCGATTTAAACAGACTTTACCGCCTGTCTGAGAGTCGTACGTCCTGTGGCTACCATCATTGGGAATGATATTGATCTTACCAAGTATCAGCCGAGCTATGATAGCGAGAATCGGAGAATTCCAACACCTCACTATGATGACATCAACCTGATCCCTCCCACTCGTAAGCACACCTTTGCCCCTGAAGTTGACCCAACCGGTTTAATAGATGATGAAGCTGAGTTTGAAGCCTTAAGCGGCATTGACTGGACCTCGTCAACCTTCCAGGACAGGGCAGCAGACGAAGAGGCGAAGAAGGATAACCCGGAATCTTCAAGCCCACCAAAGGAGTGAACCGCCAGGCGTTATGACTTTGCAAAAACAATGCTTTATTATTCAGACTCGGGGAGTCTTGTAATAGGGTAGAAAAACCTCTTAACTTTGTCATGCCTTCGCGCATGTTTGTGGCGCTTAATACTTTCGTAAGCCGCCATCGCTATATTCTTCCAGCTTATGTTGATCTTTCCTTGATGTTAAAGACTTTCTTGCCTCATCCTCCGATCTTTTTGGTATTCTCGCCGGCTTATGTGACCCAAATCATGAGAGTGAGTTTAACTTCTGAAAATTGGCACATATGATATTCACCTGGCCCTTAATAACATTTACACTTTTCAAAGTATAATGAATAATAAACTGAATTTAAAAAGGCTTCTGATTCGAATACGATCAGTGAACCGTTCCAAAGGGGTTAAGCTAAGATTCAGATACGATCATATAGCCCCAGTGGCTTTGGCGATGCCGATCAAGTGGGTATGGACAGCTATGTTCTCTTTGGTTCGAATACGACCTATGTTTGAACAGGAAGCCCCCAAGTGACCATGAGAGTTGTTTAATGACGCTGATTCGAATACGATCCACGTCAGACCCAAAGGGGTTAAGCTATGATTCAAATATGATCAAGAAGCCCCCAAGTGGGTTTGGCAGTATGCCGATCAATTGGGTATCGACAGCTATGTTCTCTTTGGTTCGAATATGACCTATGTTTGAACAGGAAGCCCCCAAGTGACCATGGCTAGATTAAGATATGATCATAAGCCGGACCAAAGGGAAAGCCGGATTCAGATATGATCCGCTCCCTGTTGGTTGTTTCCACCACCTGGTAAAGAAGATGTATAAACCTTTGAGGGTGAAAGGAAAAGAAGTCCTTCTTTATTACTTTATATAATATATACATTGTCAAAAAACAAAATATATATATATATATATCTTGAGAGCCGGTGGCTCAAGTATAGTAAGGCCGAAGATGAGCTATGTTCCACGGCTGGCGGGTCTCTTCCTCCGACTTACGTGAGTCTTTGTGCTCTCGAACATCGATAAGGTAGTATGACCCGTTGTTCAGATTCTTACTGACCACAAAGGGTCCTTCCCAAGGAGGGGATAGCTTGTGTGTATCAGACTGATCCTGGATGAGCCGGAGCACTAAGTCGCCTTCCTGAAAGGCTCTACTTCTAACCCGGCGGCTATGATAGCGGCGCTTGAGTCTTCTTTGGTAAATCACCGAGCGGGCTATTGCCAAGTCTCGCTCCTCATCCAACAAGTCAAGTGCATCCTGACGAGCTTTTTCGTTATCAGCCTCAATGTAACCCGCCACGCGGGGTGAGTCGTGCTGGATGTCACTTGGCAGGACTGCCTCTGCTCCGTACACCATGAAGAAAGGTGTATAACCTGTAGATCTGTTAGGCGTTGTGTTGATGCTCCACAGTACAGAGGGTAGCTCCTCCACCCAACAACCCGGAGTTCGCTATAAGGGGACCAAGAGCCGGGGTTTAATACCCTTCAAGATCTCTTGATTAGCTCTCTCTGCTTGACCATTAGATTGAGGGTGAGCAACAACCGAAACATCAAGCCGGATATGTTCTCGTTGACAGAACTCTTCCATGGCACCCTTAGAGAGATTAGTACCATTATCAGTTATGATGCTGTGTGGGAAACCAAACCGAAAGATCACCTTTTTCATGAACTGAACCGCCATGGCTGCATCACACTTACTGACCGACTCTGCCTCAACCCACTTCGTGAATTTATCCACCGCCACCAAGAGGTGTGTCTTTTTATCCTTAGACCTCTTGAAAGGTCCAACCATGTCAAGCCCCCAGACTGCAAACGGCCAAGTAATTGGAATCATCCTCAACTCTTGAGACGGCACATGAGCTCTTCATGAGAATTTTTGACATCCATCACATTTCTTGACGGATCCTCCGCATCAGCATGAGCCGTCAGCCAATAGAAACCATGACAGAAGGCCTTGGACACCAGAGATTTTGAGCCGGCATGATGACCACAATCTCCTTCATGGATCTCACGAAGTATCTCCTGACCCTCCGCAGGCAACACACAACGTTAAAACGCCCCAGTAACACTGCGGTGATGTAGCTCACCATGAACAATTGTCATAGATTTGGACTGCCTTATGATTTGTCTTGCCAAGGTCTCATCCTCAGGCAACTCTCCCCGGGTCATATAGGCCAAATACGGGACTGTCCAATCCGGGATAGCGTGGAGAGCCGCCACCAGCTGTGCCTCCGGGTCTGGCACTTCTAGTTCTTCCTCTGTAGGCACTTTGACAGAAGGGTTATGCAAAACATCTAGATAGGTGTTAGGCGGCACCGGCTTACGCTGAGATGCCAGCCGGCTTAAGGCATCAGCCGCCTCATTCTTCCTCCGATCAATGTGCTCCACTTGATAACCTTTGAAGTGCCCAGCCACCGCATCGACTTCACGACGACAAGCCGCCATAAGGGGATCCTTGGAGTCCCACGTGCCTGACACCTGTTGAGCTACAAGGTCTGAATCGCCCAAGCACCTTACCCGGCTCAAATTCATCTCTTTGGCCATCCGGAGACCATGGAGTAAGGCCTCGTACTCAGCTGCATTGTTAGTACAGGGAAACATAAGCGGGAGCACATAACAAAATTTGTCACCTCGAGGGAAGTTAAAACAACTCCAGCCCCGAGCCTTCCAACTACTGGACCCATCAAAGTGAATACTCCAATATGTGTTATCTGGCTTCTCCTCAAGTGCCTGCAACTCTGTCCAATCATTGATAAAATCCACCAGGGCTTGAGATTTGATAGCAGTCCGAGGCATGTATTTCAAACCATGGGGTCCAAGCTCAATGGCCCACTTGGCGACTAGATCCTGTGGCCTCTCTATTACATATGATATCTCCTAAGGGCAGAGCTTACCACGGTGATAGGATGACCTTGGAAATCTTGCTTGACTTCCGGCTTGTCATAAACACACCGTAAACAAGTTTCTGCCAATGTGGATACCTTTGCTTGGACTCAATGAGCACCTCACTGATGTAGTAAACCGGCCGTTGAACCGGATGCTCCTTGCCAGCCTCCTTGCGCTCCACCACGATGGCCACACTGACGACTCGGCCGTTAGCGGCCACATATAACAACAATGGCTCTCTATCAATGGGAGCAGCAAGGACTGGTGGCTCAGATAGTTGCCTCTTTAAATATTCAAAGGCAGTGTTAGCAGCATCACTCCAGACAAAAGTGTCTGTCTTCTTCATCATCTGATACAGCGGTAGGGCCTTCTCACCCAACCGGCTTATGAACCGGCTTAAAGAGGCAACACGACCGCCAGTCGCTGAACATCATTGATGCACGCCGGTTTAGCCAAGGAGGTGATTGCCTTGATCTTCTCCGGGTTAGCTTCAATGCCTCTGTTTGAGACCAGAAAGCCCAGAAGCTTGCCTGCGGGCACACCAAACACACACTTGTCCGAATTAAGAATCATCTTATAAACCCGGAGATTATCAAAGGTCTCTTTTAAATCAGATATCAAAGTTTCCTTCTCCCTGGATTTCACCACGATGTCATCCACATAAGCATGAACATTGTGCCCAATTTGACTGTGGAGACAGTTTTGCACACATCTCTGATAAGTCGCCTGGGCACTCTTGAGCCCAAATGGCATAGATACATAGCAGAAAGGTCCAAACGGAGTGATGAAAGCCGTCTTCTCCTGGTCTTTAACTGCCATTTTGATCGATGATAGCGGAGTAAGCATCTAAAAAGCTCAATCGCTCGCAACCCGCCGTAGCATCGATGATTTGATCAATACGGGGGAGGGCAAAGGGATCAGCCGGACACGCCTTATTTAAGTCCGTGTAATCCACACACATCCGCCAGGTGCCGTTCTTCTTGAGTACCAGCACCGGGTTAGCCAACCACTCTGGGTGAAAAACTTCAATGATGAAGCCAGCCGCTAAGAGCCGGGCGACCTCTTCCCCAATAGCTTTCTGCCTTTCCTCATTGAACCGTCGAAGAAACTGCCTGACCGGCTTATACTTTGGGTCAATATTAAGAGTGTGCTCAGCGAGTTCTCTCGGGACACCCGGCATGTCAGAAGGTTTCCATGCAAAGATGTCCCGGTTCTCACGGATGAACTCGACGAGCGCGCTTTCCTATTTAGGTTCCAAGTTGGCACTGATGCTGAACTGCTTGGAAGAGTCGCCTGGAGTAAATTCAACAAGCTTTGTTTCAGCGGCCGATTTAAACTTCAACAACGGGTCATGCTCTGTAGTCGGCTTCTTCAAAGAGGTCATATCCGTCGGGTCAACATTATTTTGATAAAAACTTTAGCTCTTCTGCTGCACAAACAGACTCAGCATAAGCCGCGTCGCCTTCCTCACATTCCAAAGCTACCTTTCGACTCCCATGCACAGTGATGGTGCCTTTGTGACCCGGCATCTTAAGCTGCAGATAAACATAACAGGGCTGTGCCATGAACTTGGCATAAGCCGGCCGCCCAAACAGAGCATGATATGGGCTCTTGATTTTTGACTACCTCAAACGTCAATTTTTCAGCCCTGGAATCATATTCATCTCCAAAGGCCACCTCCAATTCAATCTTACCGACCGGGTATGCCGACTTGCCAGGTACCGCGCCATGGAAAACGGTGTTGGACGTCCTTAAATCCTTGTCAGTCAAACCCATGCGTCGAAAGGTCTCGTAAGAAAGCATTTTGATACTGCTACCTCCGTCCATGAGTACCTTGGTAAACTTATATCCACCGACCTAAAGTGCCACCACCAAGGCTAATTGACCCGGGTTATCAACCCGGGGCGGGTGATCTTCTCTGCTCCATACAATAGGCTGCTCTGACCACCTCAAGTAACAGGGATCTGCTGGCTCAACAAAGTTCACGGCCCTTTTCCGAACCTTCTGGTCTCGCTTGCATAAACTAGTGGTGAACACATGATACTGCCCACTATTCAGCTGCTTCGGATGGCTTTGATAACCCGACTGCTGCTGCTGTTGTCCCCCTTGACCAGGCTGCTGTTGATTATAGCCGCCTTGACTTCCCTGAAAGCCGGAACTTGAACCGCCGCCCGGGCCATGAAAGCCGCCTGATCCATGATTGCCATCAAACATGTTGGAATTCTTGAAAGCCTTCATGATCGAGCAATCTTTCCATAAGTGGGTGGCAGGTCGTTCCCGGGTGCCGTGTCTCGGGCAAGGCTCATTGAGAAGCTGCTCAAGAGATGGGCCTGACCCGCCAGATCGAGGGGGCGGTTTTCCCTTATGTTTCTGATTGTTACCCTGTGCATTGGCATTGGCCACAAACTCTGGGTTACCCTCCGCCTTACGCTTGTTACCTCCTTGATTTGCCGGGTTATGCTGCTGACCCTTTCCATTGCCGTTCTTCTTTCCCTTCCCTGTCTTTTCCTCATCAGATGCGGGATCCTTGGTACTATCAGAATCAGCGTATTTGACTAAAGCCACCATCAGCGTACCCATACCATTGCAATCACGCTTAAGGCGCCCCAGTTTCTGCCTCAGCGGCTCAAAGCGGCAATTCTTCTCCAACATGAGAACTGCAGAGCCGGCATCCATCTTATCGGACGAATGTATTATTTCCTTGACCCGGCGCACCCAATGAGTTGTGATTCACCCTCCTCTTGCTTACAATTGGTCAACTCCACAATTGACATAGATTGCTTGCAAGTGTCCTTGAAGTTCTGGATAAACCGGGCCTTTAGCTCTGCCCAAGAGCTAATGGAATTGGGCGGCAAACCCTTTAACCAAGACCGGGCCGTTCCGTCTAACATCATGGTGAAGTACTTAGCCATTGTTGCGTAGCTGACCTCCAATAGCTCCATGGCCATCTCATAACTTTCGATCCATGCTCCGGGCTGTAAGTCGGCCGTGTAATTCGGCACCTTTCGAGGTCCCTTGAAGTCCTTGGGTAGGCGTACATCCCGCAGAGCCGGCACCAAACAAGGAACACCGCCGGTTCTAGTAGCCACTCCTGCTCCAACAGAAGTCGTCGGATACTCTGGGAGATCTTGATGAGCCGATTGCTGAGCCGCTAGCTGAGCCGCCCGCTCGTCCTCCTGACGTATTCAGTCTTGCACCGGGTTATAACCACCGGGCTGGTTACGACACTGGGCATTGCTTGACAAAGCTTCTGACTCCATCTGCCTGCTGTAACTCGAACTCCTGTTTTGACGAGGCGGTGCTAGCCAAGGCGGAGGAGTTGAATGAATCCTGTCCCGGCTGTAAGAATAGGTCTCTTGCTGCGCCAGGGCCGTCTGAATAAGTTCTTTGATCCTCCGGGTCTCCACCGCTGTCGGATCATCACCGTTCACTGGGAGAGCCGCCAAATGCGCCGTGCTGCGATTAAGTTCTCCATGGGGTTGGAAAAGTGACCCGGTGGTACTGGTACATAGCGGGGCGGGGCCATACTCCCATGAGGAGGTGCCATCTCTCGAAGCTGAGCCGGTCCTCCCGCTCCGGCTGTTGTGAACTGATTTGCCTCGGGCGGGTTGCTAGGGCCGGCACCGGGTGTAGCGAAAAGGTTCCGAGGGTCGTAAACCGGAGGCAAGCGGGATTGAGTTTTCTGGTGCCTCCTTCTCATTACCTCATTAGATGCGTTCAGGCTACTATTAAGCTGGAAAGCCTCTGACTGGAGCTGCTGTGCCCGTGCATCTAAAGCCGCTCGTTCTGTAGCTAACCTGGTGTCCTCAGCTTCCAAGGCCTCGTTGGCTCGAGCTATCGCTTCACGCACCTGTGCCACCTCTGCATTATGCTCATCTTGATTTGCAGGAATAACCTTGGCGGTTAACAGGGCCGTAAGCTTATCCATGAGATCCATCAAGATCTCGAGCCGTGGTGATCAGGCCTCCTGCCCCAGCCGCACCTGACCCGGACGTTATTGCCGTAGCAGCCGTAGAGTTTTGGCTGGGTTGAGTCCCAGCCATGAAGACTCCATCCCAGCTTGGCGGCTCATAGGGGTCCGGAATACTGGAGCCATCGGAACAGCCCCCAAGCACGCCAACTTGTACTTGATATAACGAATCTGTTGAACCGGCGGACGAATCATCATCCGAGGGGACGGCCGTCTCACCACCATCTTTAGATCCTTCAGAAAGATCTTCTCCGTGGATGCAGCCCACGAAGGCACGCTTCATGACAGGTTGAGCTCGGGCGGGTCTCGCACGCTGAGCCGTCTCGACGAGGTCGGTGCAGTTGTCCGGCTCAGGGCCCGGCTCACCAATCCGGCCGATGAAGACGTGGATTCCGCCGAAGGGGACCCAGTACCCGTACTCAATTGAGTCGGCGTCGGGGCCCCAGCCTTCGTTGTCGATGTAGATCTTGCCGCGACGACTCTTGGTCATCCGGCCCACTGCGTATCCCTTGAGCCCTTCGAAGCTGCCCTTCAAGAACTCAAATCTACCGTGCGCTGGCCCCACGATGGGCCCCAACTATCATGGAATTGTCACGGCAGATGTCCTCTTGCAAGGACTTAGTCGTGGAGCCATCGCAACTAGGAAGCTTAAGGGGTTAATCGGGACAAAGGACACGAGAGGTTTTATACTAGTTCGGCCCCTTGCGGTGAAGGAAAGCCTACGCCTAGTTGGGTTGGTATTGCTTGATGTTTCGATGACCAGGGAGCGAGATACGCTATGCCCGGCTCTCGATGAGTTGTTTCTTGCCCTAAGCCGCTAGTGGGTCGTCCCCTTATATACACGGGTTGACGCCCTGCAGCCTACAGAGTCCCGGCCGGCTTATAGACAGTGTCCGGCTCGGTGACTAGTTAATTCTACCTTATAATACAAGTCATGCCATCATGGCGGTTTATCACTATGGGCCTTAAGTCGCCTATAGGCCTTAGACCCTTTATTGAACCACCATCTTCATGCTTGGTCTTGGGCTTCTTCTGATGAGTCTCTCTTTGCATAACCCGGCCCCTCCTGGGTGGCTTACACAAATAGTTATATCCCCAACATAACATATGTTACAAATTGTCACATACATTTCATGTTTCTAAGGATAGTTAACAATACACCATACATCATGTGCACCAAACATTTTTTATTCCATTTAACTAACTGTCACATACATACACATCAGTCTGTTCTAGACATAACCACCAAGACACCATGTCACGTACATACACTTCAATCTGTTCTAGACATAACCGCCAAGACACCATACATCAGGTTCACAGAAGGACAGCTAAAAGATGCAACTATGATACATCAGTTTTACAAAATGAGAGCTAAAACATCCAGTTGATGTGGATCGCTGGCTTCACTGTTCATAGTGAGTCCATCGTTGTGTTTGCTTCCTACAAAAGTCAAACAAATCTCAAATATTACAATGCTTAATTAATCTATGAAATTGAATGCAGGCAGAATTCACATGTGCACTAAGCACACACAACAGCACAAAATGAAGAATACACTTACCTAATCTATAAAAATAGCATATCGGTACATGAAGGCTGCCAATCGACTTCCAACGGTAACCATGGATGTGGCATAGAAACCCTCAATCAACTTTTTGTATATTCATTTAGAAGGAAATGCATCATTTACTTTGTACGATTGCTGAGCATATAGTGTTCCTGGGGATATACTTAAGTTACTGTACTAGCAGCCAATATTCCAACACTTGTTTCCAAAAAAATAAACATACAACTTTGAAGATAGTGGATACAGTGAGCTAAAAGCGAAATATATGTAACCATGACTCTTTCAGTAGATGTATAGATTTCTGGTAGTTCAAACTGGATAAGTGGAGTTGAAAGCTAATTATAGATGTGACTCTTTCTGAATGACTAAAAGTATTATCTTAGCTCACCTAACATTGTTTTGGGCAGGAAGGGGGAACACTTAAAATGTACATGTGTCCAAAAGGTTCCCAGCATTTTCACCCAGAATGGAAATATGATTAAGAACAAATGAAATCCCCCAAAATAAGAGTAATATGAAGGAAAGAAGCTACAACACCAAAGTAGATTCACCTGGTATCCTTGCCAAGGTAGGCGGACGCAGACTACTATTTAGCTATGACTTGAATACACCATGATAATTGAAATCCTTAGTATTGGATGATATGCTCTATTGAATTTGGCTCAAAAGGTTAAATATTCTAGATTGTATAATCAAAGCCATGAACAAAATCCATCAAAATTAGGTATTTACAGCAAGTAGCCTGGGACCAATATACTATCCAGAAAATAGTTCTTATTGAGATGAAATTACATCAATCATACATGCCATCACTTCAGCCTGCACTACAATAGTTGTCAAAATAGAGAACAATGCAGAAGAATAATTAGAATGCTCAATGTTGCATATACTTCACCCTAACAAATGGTTTAGTTCCTTCTAATTAATGTATGATTTAACTCGGAATGGATAATTAGTATGGAATATTAGATAGTGAAAAAGTTCTAGGTGATGCAAATTCATTTGTACGTGGGGACTTATCCTAAAGACTCGTAGGGTGCCTCTAATCAGTAGTTATAAGATAATTGTAGGTGAGGAATTGAAGGTCACCTCTCCTACTTCCATTTCTTCCCAAGTGAGTATGCACACTAGCATAACCAACACTTCCCCTGTTCACGAGAGCAAAAATGAAATCAAGAGAGTATGTCAATTCATCAACACATCAAGTCATGGATGAATTGTCACCCTTTTACGCAAGAGAATTCTATAAACACGGCTGACAATCTACTAGAGTATCAACATAGGGCTATGGTGACAATGTAAACTTGAATGCTAAGTTCAACTACGAGTATACAAATACAAAGCCTATTGCCTGCTATGCTCTGCTTTACTGAATTAGTTGAGATATGGGCATACATAAGCTATTATCTGCTGTGTAATACAATTACGACTATACAAAATTTATCCAGCTTCTGGTTCTTTTATCATACGCAACATACCAATTTGTTTTATTGATAAAGTAGTGTCTAAGTGTATATTCTCAAAAAATAGCAGAAAGGTGATTCACAAATACTGTATTTTCATGCAAAATAACAAGAATAACAGCAACTAACTTGAGAGATCCAACAACACCCTAGGATGCCCACTTCCAATGCCATGTATGTTATGACAAAAAACATCATATTTGCTAAACTTGTACACACACCATATTTTATGTCATTTGGATAAGCTAAAATGATGTGGATTAAACTGCACTCCATTCATAACACAAGAGAGAAATTGACAGTTTGAAAGTAAGGATTTTTAACTACCGAAGTTCCTCCAAATTGTATCCTATCCCTGTTTGTATAAATCATATGATTAGTAGATGCATAAAAATACCTGATAATGAGCTAGCAGGTGAAATTTACATAGCCAGGATTTCCCTGACACCATGTGCTACAAGTTTCCAAAAATCCATTTCTGTAGCACAAAGCACACTGATATTGGCAAAACTCTTGGCAGGCCCTTGAGGTAAATAGGAAAATGCTGACACACCATGTGTCGATTGAACCCTGCAATCTTCAGAGTGTCAATGTTGTCAAGTAAAAGTAACAAATGCATCTATAATATTCAGTTGGTTAGGTACAGATTTACAACTTCAGAAAATCTCCCAAAGAAAATAATCATGGATTCATGTACAGCAGTCATGTATTCATACACTTACTATCAAAGCATTAATCATGTATAATGCTGAAACAGTAAAAGTAAATACTTACACTGGAACCACAAAAATCTACTAAAGTTTCAGTGGCCTTCTGTTTTAGTTAGTAGTTGAGTAATTGCCTAAACATCCAGCAAACCTATTCAAGTTCGTTTCACCCTGCAAAAAAACATTATCCAATTAAGTCTGCTAGCAATCGCACAATATAAATAGACAATAATAGTAATCGATGGCTAGGGTTTGAACTTTACTGCTTCAAGAACTTAATTATTTCCATGAATTAAAGCAGCACTAATTTTTTTAAAGAAACCAATCTGTAGAGAGACGATGGGGGCACCAGCCACTGGGCTATGGAAGGTTCATCACTTGGAGTTAAAATCTGCACACACACACACACGCACGCACACACACGCACGCACCCACACACACACATACACACACCTTACGGATGTCGTTGCTGCCATGGATGTCTAAGAGAGATGGGGGCACCAACCAGGTAGCCACCACACTCCTAGTCGCCAGAAGTTAAGGGAGCAGAAGCCGCCTGCCTCGTTCCGAACCACCAGGACCGAAGGGACCTTGTCCCGCTCAGATCTGCTACCATGGGAGGCGGGAGAGGGAGTTGGGTATGGGTTGGGGCGGTGGCGCCATGGGAGCAAGGGGAGAGATGGCCTCAACGGACGCCTGGCCACGAACAAGAAGTGCCGCCGGCGGTAGCTGGGTGAGAGCATCGGCGCCACAGGACCACCTCCACATGGGAAAACAGCAGCGGTGTGGGGATGGTGATGGAGGTGTGGGAGGAAGAGATGGACAGAGTGCGGGAAGCATCACCGAATGCGAGCGCCAATGTCGCCGCCGCCGCTGCTCACGCTCAGATCGGGAGGGGAAAGAGATAAGGGGGAGATGTAGCGGTGTGGTGTTGATTTTTTTTGGAGCCGAATGGTGTATGAGGAGGGTTTTTTTACGGAAATGAGGAGGTGGGCTGTGAGGGCGCGCGACATGAAAATTTTAGCGTGGGCTTCGCGCTAAGTCACGTGCATGGCCCAGTTGGAGACCCATGGTCGGTCGGCAATATTTGCCGACCGACTGTGTGACAACAGTGCAATTATCACCGACCAACGATTTGATGCTATACATTTTAGCATTCCCGGCCGACGGTTGGTCACTATATATGAGTAATACCGATCAACAGTCTGATAGAAGGTTTTCCAGCAAACATTCGGTCGGCGAAACTGACTTTTTCCAACAGACGTCCGTAGGGAATGCAGTGTCGTGGTGTAGTGAGGATAGTATAATAGCATGAATACTTCATAAATTATAGATACGTTGGAGACGTATCATTGTGCAAGAGATGCTTGATTATGTTCAGTGTATGCCATCTGATGTTAGTGAGTCTGAAGAGGAAGTTGTTGGTGAGGCCAATGCAATTTTCCTGTCTGCTGCTGCTTTAGGAGAAAATTCTGCACCTGCGATTACAACTATGAAACTGAAAGTGCAATTCCAGGGTCAGCCAATGATATTTTTGGTGGATTCGCGTAGTACACATTCGTTTGTGGATTGTACTGTGGCCAGTAAATTGCAAGGTGTTGTGCCTATGACTGTATCTATGGTTAAGGTGGCTAATGGATCTCTGGTGCCCTGTAATCAACAACTGCAAAAAGGGCAATGGTATTGTGCAGTACATGAATTTGTCAGTGATTTTAAAGTTTTTCCTCTTGGCTCTTATGATGGGATACTGGGTCTGGATTGGTTAGCAGGTCATAGCCCTATGCAGGTGGACTGGGCTGAACATTGGCTTTCTTTACACTTGCATGGTGAACTGGTGACATTATTTGGGCAGGATGCAGCTCCTCAGGTTTTTGCTTTGATTGAATTATCTGCACTGCTCATTGGCACTGAGACAGCTCCATCTGAATTACCTACAGAAATTCAACAGGTGTTGTCAAAGTTCAGTTTAGTTTTTGAGGTGCCAAAAGGATTGCCTCCAAGGAGAAAGTATGACCATACCATTCCTTTAATTTCTGGGGCTCAACCCTTTTCTATCAGGCCCTACAGACTGGCTCATATGCTTAAGGATGAGCTGGAAAAGCAGGTTCAGGAGATGTTGGCCTCTGGTATTATCAGACACAGCAACAGTCCATTTTCTTCTCCTATGATTCTGTTGGGTTACGTAGTAATTTCAAAAAAATTCCTACGCACACGCAAGATCATGGTGATGCATAGCAACGAGAGGGGAGAGTGTTGTCTACGTACCCTCGTAGACCGAAGCGGAAGCAATCACAACGTAGAGGAAGTAGTCGTACGTTCTCCTCGCGATCCAATCGATCCAAGCACCGTTACTCCGGCACCTCCGAGTTCTTGGCACACGTACAGCTCGGTGATGCTCCTCGGGCTCCGATCCAGCAAAGCTCCGGGGAGAGAGAGTTCAAGACGACGGCAGCGTGGTGACGATCTTGATGTTCTACCAACGCAGGCTTCGCCTAAGCACTGCTACGATTTGACCGAGGTGGAATATGGTGGAGGGGGCACCGCACACGGCTAAGGAACGATCTCAAGGATCAACTTGTGTGTCCTAGGGTGCCCCCTGCCCGTATATAAAGGAGCAAGGGGAGGGCCGGCCGGCCCTAGGAGGTGCGCCAAGGGAGGGAGTCCTCCTCCTAGTGGGAGTAGGACTCCCTTTCCTAGTCCAACTAGGAAGGAGGAAGGGGAAGGAAGAGAGGGAGAGGAGAGGGAAAGGGGCGCGCCCCCTCCTTGTCCAATTCGGACTCCCCATGGGGGGCGCGCGCCACCTCTGGCGCAGCCCTCTCTCTCCCTCTTGGCCCAATAAGGCCCATTACTTCCCGGGGTTCCGGTAACCCCTCCGGCACTCCGTCTTTCTCCGGAAACTTCCGGAACCTTTCCGGTGTCCGAATATAGCTGTCCAATATATCAATCTTTATGTCTCGATCATTTCGAGACTCCTCGTCATGTCCGTGATCACATCCGGGACTCCGAACTTCTTCGGTACATCAAAATACACAAACTCATAATATAACCGTCCTTGAAACCTTAAGCGTGCGGACCCTACGGTTTGAGAACAATGTAGACATGACCGAGACACATCTCCGGTCAATAACCAATAGCGGGACCTGGATGCCCATATTGGTTCCTACATTTTCTACGAAGATCTTTATCGGTCAGACCGCATAACAACATACGTTGTTCCCTTTGTCATCGGTATGTTACTTGCCCGAGATTCGATCGCCGGTATCCAATACCTAGTTCAATCTCAATTCTTGGCAAGTCTCTTTACTCGTTCCGTAATACATCATCTCACAACTAACTCATTAGTTGCAATGCTTGCAAGGCTTATGTGATGTGTATTACCGAGAAGGCCCAGAGATACCTCTCCGACAATCGGAGTGACAAATCCTAATCTTGATTCATGCCAACTCAACATATACTTTTGGAGACATCTGTAGAGCACCTTTATAATCACCCGGTTACGTTGTGACGTTTGGTAGCACACAAAATGTTCCTCCGGTAAACGGGAGTTGTATAATCTCATAGTTGCAGGAACTTTGTATAAGTCATGAAGAAAGCATAAGCAACATACTAAACGATCAAGTGCTAAGCTAATGGAATGGGTCAAGTCAATCACATCATTCTCCATTCTCCTAATGATATGATCCCGTTAATCAAATGACAACTCATGTCTATGGTTAGGAAACATAACCATCTTTGA
Organism: Aegilops bicornis; assembly: GCA_021605145.1. Classification (NCBI taxonomy): domain Eukaryota; kingdom Viridiplantae; phylum Streptophyta; class Magnoliopsida; order Poales; family Poaceae; genus Aegilops; species Aegilops bicornis. The sequence goes on along the minus strand of CM038669.1, from coordinate 618,013,565 downwards.
TTTAACGAGCTAGTAAAGTAGAGGCATACTAGTGACACTCTGTTTGTCTATGTATTCACACATGTATTATGTTTTCGGTTAATACAATTCTAGCATGAATAATAAACATTTATCATGATATAAGGAAATAAATAATAACTTTATTATTGCCTCTAGGGCATATTTCCTTGATCTCCCACTTGCACTAGAGTCAATAATCTAGTTTATACAAGAATGATTCTAACACCCATGGAGTCTTGGTGCGATCATGTTTTGCTCGTGGAAGAGGCTTAGTCAATGGGTTTGCAACATTCAGATCCGTATGTATCTTGCAAATCTCTATGTCTCCCACTTGGACTTGGTCCCGAATGGAATTGAAGCGTCTCTTGATATGCTTGGTCCTCTTGTGAAATCTGGATTCCTTTGCCAAGGCAATTGCACCAGTATTGTCACAGAAGATCTTCATTGGTCCCAATGCACTAGGTATGACACCTAGATCAGAAATGAACTCTTTCATCCAGACTCCTTCATTTGCAGCTTCCGAAGCAGCTATGTATTCTGCTTCACATGTAGATCCCGCCACGACGCTTTGTTTAGAACTGCACCAACCGGCTCCACCGTTTAATAAAAATACGTATCCGGTTTTGCGATTTAGAATCGTCCGGATCAGTGTCAAAGCTTGCATCGGCGTAACCATTTACGATTAGCTCTTTGTCACCTCCATATACGAGAAACATATCCTTAGTCCTTTTCGGGTATTTCAGGGATGTTCTTGACCGCTGTCGATGATCCACTCCTGGATTACTTTGGTACCTTCCTGCCAAGCTTATTGCTAAGCATACGTCAGTCTGGTACACAGCATTGCATACATGATAGAGCCTATGGCTGAAGCATAGGGAACATTTTCATTTTCTCTCTATCTTCTGGCGTGGTCGGGCATTGAGTCGACTCAATTTCATACCTTGTAACACAGGTAAAAGTCCTTTCTTTGCACGATCCATTTTGAACTTTTTCAAAACTTTATCAAGGTATGTGCTTTGTGAAAGTCAATTAAGCGTCTTGATCTATCTCTATAGATCTTGATGCCCAATATGTAAGCAGCTTCACCGAGGTCTTTCATTGAAAAACTTTTATTCAAGTATCCTTTTATGCTATCCAGAAATTATATATCATTTCCAATTAACAATATGTCGTCCACATATAATATTAGAAATGCTACAGAGCTCCCACTCACTTTCTTGTAAATACAGGCTTCTCCAAAAGTCTCAGATAAAACCATTTGCTTTGATCACACTATCAAAGCGTTTATTCCAACTCCGAGAGGCTTGCACCGGACCATAAATTGATCATTGGAGCTTGCACATTTTGTTAGCGCCTTTTGGATCAACAAAACCTTCTGGTTGCATCATATACAACTCTTCTTCTAGAAATCCATTCAAGAATGCAGTTTTACATCCATTTGCCAAATTTCATAATCATAAAATGCGGCAATTGCTAACATGATTCGGACAGACTTAAGCATCGCCACGGGTGAGAAAGTCTCATCGTAGTCAACCCCTTGAACTTGTCGAAAACCTTTCGCAACAAGTCGAGCTTTATAGATAGTTATATTACCATTAGCGTCAGTCTTCTTCTTAAAGATCCATTTATTTTCAATGGCTTGCCGATCATCGGGCAAGTCAACCAAAGTCCATACTTTGTTCTCATACATGGATCCCATCTCAGATTTCATGGCTTCAAGCCATTTTGTGGAATCTGGGCTCACCATCGCTTCTTCATAGTTCGTAGGTTCACCATGATCTAGTATCATGACTTCCAGAATAGGATTACCGTACCACTCTGGTGTGGATTTTATTCTGGTTGATCTCTGATTCATGACAACTTGATCTGAAGTTTCATGATCATTATCATTATCTTCCTCGCTAAGCTGGTGTAGGTGTCACGAAACCGATGTCTGTGATGAACTACTTTCCAATAAGGGAGCTGGTACTATTACCTCATCAAGTTCCACTTTCCTCCCACTCACTTCTTTCGAGAGAAACTCCTTCTCTAGAAAGGATCCATTCTTAGCAACGAATGTCTTGCCTTCGGATCTGTGATAGAAGGTATACCCAATTGTCTCCTTTGGGTATCCTATGAAGACACATTTTTCCGATTTGGGTTCAAGCTTATCAGGTTGAAGTTTTTTCACATAAGCATCGCAACCCCAAACTTTCAGAAACGACAACTTTGGTTTCTTGCTAAACCATAGTTCATAAGGTGTCGTCTCAACGGATTTTGACGGTGTCCTATTTAACGTGAATGCGTCCGTCTCTAAAGCATAACCCCAAAACGATAGCGGTAAATCGGAAATAGACATCATAGATCGCACCATATCTAGTAAAGTACGATTCATGACGCTCGGACACACCATTACGCTGTGGTGTTCCCGGTGGCGTGAGTTGCGAAACTATTCCGCATTGCTTCAAATGTAGACCAAACTCGTAACTCAAATATTCTCCTCCACGATCAGATCGTAGAAACTTTATTTTCTTGTTACGATGATTTTCAACTTCACTCTGAAATTCTTTGAACTTTTCAAATGTTTCAGATTTATGTTTCATCAAGTAGATATACCCGTATCTGCTTAAATCATCTGTGAAGGCGAGAAAATAACGATATCCGCCACGAGCTTCAACATTCATCGGACCACATACATCTGTATGTATGATTTCCAATAAATCTGATGCTCTCTCCATACAACCGGAGAACGGTGTTTTAGTCATCTTGCCCATGAGGCACGGTTACTTAAGTACCAAGTGATTCAGATTCAAGTGATTCCAAATGTCCATCTTTATGTATTTTCTTATTGAGTTTTACACCGATATGACCTAAACGGCAGTGACACAAATAAGTTGCACTATCATTATCAACTCTGCATCTTTTGGCTTCGACATTATGAATATGTGTATCACTACTATCGAGATTCAACAAGAATAGACCATTCTTCAAGGGTGCATGACCATAAAAGATATTACTCATATAAATAGAACAACCATTATTCTCTGATTTAAATGAATAACCGTCTCGCATCAAACAAGATCCAGATATAATGTTCATGCTCAACGCTGCCACCAAATAACAATTATTTAGGTCTAAAACTAATCCCGAAGGTAGATGTAGAGGTAGCGTGCCGACCGCGATCACATTGACTTTGGAACCATTTCCCACGCGCATCGTCACCTCGTCCTTTGCCAGTGCTCGTCTATTCCGTAGTCCCTATTTCGAGTTGCAAATATTAGCAACAGAACCAGTATCAAATACCTAGGTGCTACTACGAGCTCTAGTAAGGTACACATCAATAACATGTATATCACATATACCTTTGTTCACCTTGCCATCCTTCTTATCCGCCAAATACTTGGGGCAGTTCCGCTTCCAGTGTCCAGTTTGCTTGCAGTAAAAACACTTAGTTTCAGGCTTAGGTCCATACTTGGGTTTCTTCTCTTGAGCAGCAACATTCTTGCTGTTCTTTTTGAAGTTTCCCTTCTTCTTCCCTTTGCCCTTTTTCTTGAAACTAGTGGTCTTGTTGACCATCAACACTTGATGCTCTTTCTTGATTTCTACCTCCGCAGCTTTTAGCATTGCGAAGAGCTCAGGAATTGTCTTAGTCATCCCTTGCATATTATAGTTCATCCACGAAGCTCTTGTAGCTTGGTGGCAGTGTTTGGAGTATTCTGTCAATGAAACTATCATCCGGATGATTATCTCCCTGCTGATTTTAGTGATTGTTATACCCATACATTTTGAGTATGTGCTCACTGACAGAACTATTCTCCTCCATTTTGCAGCTATAGAACTTATTGGAGACTTCATATCTCTCAATCCGGGCATTTGCTTGAAATATTAACTTCAACTCTTGGAACATCTCATATGCTCCATGACGTTCAAAACGTCGTTGAAAACCGGTTCTAAGCCGTAAAGCATGGCACACCGAACTATAGAGTAGTCATCAGCTTTGCTCGCCAGACGTTCACGACTTGGCGTTGCTTCTGCAAAGAGGCCTGGCACCCAGCCGGTGCTTCCGGGGCGTAATTCTTCTGTGCAGCAATGAGGATAATCCTCAAGTTAGGGACCCAGTCCGTGTAATTGCTACCATCATCTTTCAACTTTGCTTTCTCAAGGAACGCATTAAAATTCAACGGAACAACAAAGACGAGCCATCTATCTACATGAAACATAGACAAGCAAAATACTATCAGTACTAAGTTCATGATAATTTTAAGTTTTAATTAATCATATTAAATAACTCCCACTTAGACAGATATCTCTCTAGTCATCTAAGTGATTACGTGATCCAAATCAACTAATCCATAACCGATCATCACGTGAGATGGAGTCGCTTTTCAATGGTGAACATCACTATGTTGATCATATCTACTATATGATTCACGCTCGACCTTCGGTCTCCGTGTTCCGAGGCCATATCTCGCATATGCTAGGCTCGTCAAGTTTAACTCGAGTATTCTGCGTGTGCAAAACTGGCTTGCACCCGTTGTAGATGGACGAGAACTTATCACACCCGATCATCACGTGGTGTCCGGGTACTACGAACTTTTAGCAACGGTGCATACTCAGGAGAACACTTCTTGATAATTTTTAGTGAGAGATCATCTTATAATGCTACCGTCAATCAAAGCAAGATAAGATGCATAAAGGATAAACATCACATGCAATCAATATAAGTGATATGATATGGCCATCATCATCTTGTGCTTGTGATCTCCATCTCCAAGCACCGTCGTGATCACCATTGTCACCGGTAGCGACACCTTGATCTCCATCGTAGCATCGTTGTCGTTTCGCCATCTATTGCTTCTCGACTATCGCTACCGCTTAGTGATAAAGTAAAAGCAATTACAGAGCGTTGTATTTCATACAATAAAGCGACAACCATATGGCTCCAACCAGGTTGCCGATAACTTCGGTTACAAAACATGATCATCTCATACAATAAAATATAGCATCACGTCTTGACCATATCACATCACAACATGCCCTGCAAAAACAAGTTAGACGTCCTCTACTTTGTTGTTGCAAATTTTACGTGGCTGCTACGGGCTTAAGCAAGAACCAATCTCACCTACGCATCAAGACCACAACGCGATTTCGTCAAATAGACTCCGTTTAACCTTCTCAAGGACCGGGCGTAGCCACACTCAGTTCAACTAAAGTGAGAGAGACAGACACCCGCCAGCCACCACCTTTAAGCACGAGTGCTCAGAACGGTGAAACCAGTCTCGCGTAAGCGTACGCGTAATGTCGGTCCGGGCCGCTTCATCTCACAATACCGCTGAACCAAAGTATGACATGTTGGTAGGCAGTATGACTTGTATCGCCCACAACTCACTTGTGTTCTACTCGTGCAAAACATCAAACCATAAAACCTAGGCTCGGATGCCACCGTTGGGTTACGTAGTAATTTCAAAAATTTCCTACGCACACGCAAGATCATGGTGATGCATAGCAACGAGAGGGGAGAGTGTTGTCTACGCACTCGTAGACCAAGCGGAAGCAATCACAACGTAGAGGAAGTAGTCAGACGTTCTCCTCGCGATCCAACCGATCCAAGCACCGTTACTCCGGCACCTCCGAAGTTCTTGGCACACGTACAGCTCGGTGACGCTCCTCGGGCTCCGATCCAGCAAAGCTCCGGGAGAGAGAGTTCCACAAGACGACGGCGTGGTGACGATCTTGATGTTCTACCAACGCAGGGCTTCGCCTAAGCACTGCCACGATTTGACCGAGGTGGAATATGGTGGAGGGGGCACCGCACACGGCTAAGGAACGATCTCAAGGATCAACTTGTGTGTCCTAGGGTGCCCCTGCCCCGTATATAAAGGAGCAAGGGGAGGGCCGGCCGGCCCTAGGAGGTGCGCCAAGGAGGGGGAGTCCTCCTCCTAGTGGGAGTAGGACTCCCTTTCCTAGTCCAACTAGGAAGGAGGAAGGGGAAGGAAAGAGAGGAGAGGGAGAGGGAAAGGGGGCCCCCCTCCTTGTCCACCCGGACTCCCCATGGGGGCGCGCGCCACCTCCTGGCGCAGCCCTCTCTCTCCCTCTTGGCCCAATAAGGCCCATTACTTCCCCGGGGTTCCGGTAACCCTCGGCACTCCGTCTTTCTCCGGAAACTTCCGGAACCTTTCCGTGTCCGAATATAGCCGTCCAATATATCAATCTTTATGTCTCGATCATTTTGAGACTCCTCGTCATGTCCGTGATCACATCCGGGACTCGAACTTCTTCGGTACATCAAAATACACAAACTCATAATATAACCGCCATGAAACCTTAAGCGTGCGGACCCTACGGTTCGAGAACAATGTAGACATGACCGAGACACATCTCCGTCAATAACCAATAGCGGGACCTGGATGCCCATATTGGTTCCTACATTTTCTACGAAGATCTTTATCGGTCAGACCGCATAACAACATACGTTGTTCCCTTTGTCATCGGTATGTTACTTGCCCGAGATTCGATCGCCGGTATCCAATACCTAGTTCAATCTCAATTCTTGGCAAGTCTCTTTACTCGCTCTGTAATACATCATCTCACAACTAACTCATTAGTTGCAATGCTTGCAAGGCTTATGTGATGTGTATTACCGAGAAGGCCCAGAGATACCTCTCCAGACAATCGGAGTGACAAAACCTAATCTTGATTCATGCCAACTCAACATATACTTTTGGAGACATCTCAGAGCACCTTTATAATCACCCGATTACGTTGTGACGTTTGGTAGCACACAAAATGTTCCTCCGTAAACGGGAGTTGTATAATCTCATAGTTGCGTGAACTTTGTATAAGTCATGAAGAAAGCATAAGCAACATACTAAGCGATCAAGTGCTAAGCTAATGGAATGGGTCAAGTCAATCACATCATTCTCCATTCTCCTAATGATATGATCCCGTTAATCAAATGACAACTCATGTCTATGGTTAGGAAACATAACCATCTTTGATTTAACGAGCTAGTAAAGTAGAGGCATACTAGTGACACTGCTTTGTCTATGTATTCACACATGTATTATGTTTCCGGTTAATACAATTCTAGCATGAATAATAAACATTTATCATGATATAAGGAAATAAATAATAACTTTATTATTGCCTCTAGGGCATATTTCCTTCAGATTCTGGTACAAAAGAAGGATAAAACTTGGAGGCCTGTCATTGACTACAGACATCTGAATACCTTGACAGTTAAGAGTAAATTTCCCATTCAATCATTGATGAATTGTTGGATGAGTTGGCAGGATCTTGTTGGTTCTCTAAGTTGGACTTGAGGGCTGGGTATCACCAGATAAGATTGGCTCCTGGAGAAGAATATAAAACTGCTTCTCAGACACACACTAGTCATTATGAATTCTTGGTGGTTTCTATGGGTCTGACTGGGGGCCCAATACTTTCAATTTTGCAGTGTGTGACACACTGTCACCTGTGTTGAGAGAGTGTGCAGTAGTTTTCTTTGATGATATTCTCATCTTCAGCAAAACTTATGCCCAACACCTGGAACATCTAGCTCAAGTGTTGTCCTTATTGGAGCAGCATAACTGGTATGTTAAACTGAGCAAATGTGCCTTTGGTCAGGCAAAGATCAGTTATCTGGGGCATGTTATTAGTGGAGAAGGAGTAGCTACAGGCCCTGCCAAGATCTCTACTATTCAAGAATGGCCAGTCCCAGTTTCTGCTAAGGAAGTCAGGGGATTTTTGGGGCTAGCTGGTTACTATAGAAAATTCATCTCTCATTATGGGATGTTGAGCAAGCCACTGTCCAATCTTTTGAAGAAAGGTGTGCCATATCACTGGACAGATGTAGAGCAACAAGCTTTTGTTTTTACTAAAACAGGCTCTAATATCAGCTCCAGTTTTGGCTCTTCCTGATTTCTCCAAGACTTTTGTTGTGGAAACAGATGCTTGTGATGTTGGTGTGGATGTTGTGCTTATGCAGGATGGTCATCCTCTGGCTTATGTCAGCAAAGCACTAGGCCCTAGAAACCATACACTTTCAGTTTATGAGAAAGAGTATTTGGCTATTCTGTTAGCGGTTGAGCAGTGGCACCAATACCTTCAGGTTTCTGAGTTTGTTATCAGGACTAATCAACGCAGCCTGGCCAGTTTAACTGAGCAAAGATTACACACGAAGTGGCAGCAGAAAGCACTTACAAAGTTGCTGGGTTTACAGTATACCATTGCTTACAAGAACGGGACTGAAAACAGTGCAGCTGATTCTCTGTCTAGAAGGCCACATGTTGATTCTCATGTACTGCCTGAATTACATACTGTCACTTCTGTTAAAATGGTTGCAAGAGATTGAACATAGTTATCGAGCTGATCCGTTTGCATCTGAATTGTTGCAAAAGTTAGCTGCCGCTCCCAAGTCTGACAACAAGTTTTCTCTCTGGGCTGGGATCCTCAAGATAGACAAATGTGTCTGGGCGGGCCACTGCCCTGAATTGCAAACCAAGATTGTTGCTGCATTTCATGACAGTCCTATTGGGGAACACTCCGGATTCCCAGTAACTTACAGAAGAATTCGTCAGCTTTTTCGTTGGAAAGGTATGAGAGGTTTTGTGAAAAATTATGTGCAACACTGCTTAGTGTGTCGACAAGTTAAGCACCTAACGAAAGTGCCCTATCCAGGTTTACTGCAGCCTCTGCCTGTTCCAAACACACCTTGGGAGATGGTCACAATGGACTTTGTCGAGGGATTGCCAACATCCGGCCGTTATAATTGTCTGATGGTGGTTATCGATAAACTGTCAAAGTATGGTCACTTTGTTCCATTGCGTCATCCGTTTACTGCAGAAACTGTGGCTGAAGCTTTTCTGAGTACAGTTATAGGTTACATGGCATGCCTCTATCGATTGTTTCTGATTGGGATCGAGTGTTTACCAGCAAGTTTTGGAAGGAGCTATTCCAAAAATGTGGTGTTCTGCTCAGAATGAGTACAGCTCGTCATCCACAGTCTGATGGACAGACAGAGCGAGTTAACCAATAGGTTGAATGTTTTTTTTCGGTGTTTCGTCAGTGCACATCCATCTCGGTGGGCCAAATGGATTCCCTTATGTGAGTTTTGGTATAACACTAACTGGCACTCCGCCACTGGGAAAACTCCCTTTGAAATCATCTATGGTCATACACCACGGCAGTTTGGGTTGGCCGCGGAAGATGCGATTCAGTCTGAAAATTTACATCAATGGGTTGCAGACCGTAAGACTATTTTGGAATCAGTATGGCATCACTTGCTGCGAGCACATCAGCGGATGAAAACACAAGCGGACAATCATCAGAGTGATCGTGAATTTGCAGTGGGTGAGCGTGTGTTCTTGAAGCTTCAACCTTACTTACAGTCGACTGTTGCTCCTCGGGCCAATCAAAAGTTGGCGTTCAAGTTTTATGGACCATTTGAAATTTTGGAACGCATTGGGGCAGTAGCTTATCGGCTTGATTTGCCAGGAAGCAGTAAAGTACACCCAGTGTTCCATGTGTCGCTTCTTCGCAAAGTGTCACATCAAACACACCAGGTATTGCCTCAGTTACCTACTCCTGATGATCAATTCCAAGTCCCTGAGCAGATTTTGGATCAAAAAGTGGTACGTCGTGGGTCTGGGTTTCTTGTCCAAGTACTGGTGAAGTGGAATACAGCTCCTGTCGAGATGGCTACCTGGGAAGACAAGGTGACTTTGCAACAAAAGTTCCCTCGAGCACCGGCTTGGGGGCAAGACGTTTCTAAGGAGGGTGGGATTGTCAGCGATCCCGAAGTGGGCCAGAAGCCAGCTGAAGAGAAGACCAGGCCCAGGAGGCAGCCTCGCCTGCCGGCTCCGCTAGCTGGGCCTGAATGGGCCTAGAACGCTTCGCTACATATACTCGCTTCAAGAGGGACGAAGGCGGCGAATGGATAACGGCTAGTGTGGCTTGTGTGGTGTGTGCTCCTGCGTGAGCGATCCCCTTGTAGTTCCTCCTTATAGGTCGAATCCATGGTGATGGTTGAAATATAAACCCTAGACCTCACATGCCACAATTGGCGGGTGCTCCTATACACTACTAGGGAAAACCTTATACACAGAACTTTAGCAGTAGCAAGGGTCAAAAAAGCACGCTGGTGCTAAGTAGCAGTAGCGCTTTGAGCAAACTGCTATGCAGATAAAGTTCTAGTAGTAGCGTCTTGCTCTAAACACGTTACTACTAAAATTCCCACGGCTTAGCCGATAGGCTACACATAGTAGTAGCGACCTATAATCGAATCAGCGCCATCGCTACTTTCTTTTGTAGCAGCGTTTTAATCTAAACTCGCTACTGCTAAAGGATATAAAATTAAATGGAAAGCAAATAGAAAGGTAATTGAAAATGAAAGAAATAGAATAAGGTGAAAGGAAAAAAATAAAATGTGAAGAAAACTAAATGAAAAAGGGGGGAAAAGAGAAAGGAGTAGCGATGGCGTGTATCCCGTAACGCGCCAGAAGTTAACGTAGCAAGAGCGCTCGAACGCACCATCGCTACTCGACTTAACCACGGGTTCGCCCCTTCCCCACGGCCACTTCCCCAAATCCAACTCTCCACTCTCGCCGCCGTCGCCGTCGGCTGCGGCGCTCTCCGCACACCCTCTCACGCCTCGACCCCAGATTCAACGCCGCCCCGCCTCGACCTCAACGCCGCCCCCGACCCCGACCTCGATGCCGCCATCCGCCGCGCGCCCGAGCCCCGACCCTAACCTCGACCCTGACCTCGACGCCGCCTACCCCTCCCTCGTCGCAGGCACACGAGGTGAGCACGCCTGCTCCTCCCTCTTCCCTATCTCTGCCTAGGGTTTCTTTATATTTTAGTTGCATCAAATTAGTTAGGGTTCATGTAAGAGTGGAAACAAATCGGATGCGGATGCGGCTCAAATGAGTTAGGGTTCATGTAAGGGTGGAAACGAATCAAATTTCTAGGATGAATCATAAAAGCAGTAATATTTGACCACTTATTTCACTTTATAGTTGGATAACTGGAATATCCGCTACCACTTTCCACCCCTATAGGTTCATCAAATTAGATGGTAATTAGGGCAGTAGTTCCTAGGTACTAATCAGTTAGTAAGAACTAGGTACTAATTAGGTACTAGAATATTTTTATTTATAGTAAGTTTATTTTTAGTAAGAACTAGTTGAATTAATAGAACTAGTTAGTAAGAACTTGTTGCTATTTTTTAGTTAAAGCAATTTTTTCCGCATCGACATGGACGATACCTATCCCGCATCCTCGTCGTCGAGTCGGCGGAGGACGACACCTACTTGACCAAATGGGCCATGTCCGGGACTGGGCTCACCGGGTGGTACTTGGAGGCGCTACCTACCGGGGGCGCAGGTTGGTGAGGAGCCAGCCTGTCGTTTACCCGAACCTTCTTTGGTGGCGGTCGCATGGGCCAGTGACGGTCCAGAGGCTCGAGGACTTCGCGGAGGTGGTGCGTCACCGTGTCAGTGAGGAGGACGCGCACGTCCGTCGCTACTTATTTGCGTTGGAGCACAGGTTCTCCAATACCTGGCAGGTTCTCCAGGGATCTCACTGGAGCTATGATCCCGTGATGGTTCCTTCTCTATGGGTGTCCACCGCCCGCGCCGATACCCGTCGTGTGCTAGGGTTTTAGTTGTATTAGTGATGTTATATGTATGACACTATTCGTGATGTATTAGTGATAATATTCGACGATGTACGGACACATGAGATGATTTACTTTTACTTATTGAATGCATGCTAATTTGAGTCCTATAAGATATTTTGAAATGTATATCTTGTGTTGCTCAATATCCAAGTGGCCGGTCATGTTTGCAGGTTACACCTCCGAGTGGCCTATGTTTTGCCGGAGTGTTGATTCATTTTCGTTCTGGCAAATTTTAGGCGCTCGATATGTCCTATTTTAGCAAAGATCATGCCGGATTTTTCCGTTAATTTTGGCATGACTTGTGCCAGAATATGTAGGAAATATCGAGTGCCCCGGATTTGTGTGTTGAGTATCCTGGTAGTTGTCTTCGATCGATTTTCAATTAAAGTTTTAACTATGAACATAGGAAATGTCCGATTTACCTAAAAGGATTTCGGTATTTGCAAATACTGCGAAGACGAGCGAGGCATGTGCGATGGAATCTTCCTAGATGATGATAGGCGCTTCAACATCAAGCTGGACGAGAACTTCGAAGTGGATACAGTAAGTCACAATGACAAGTCTTTTTTCGTAATTAAGCATGACATCTGCTTCATTTGCTTCAACTTATTTTTTTACTATTCTACTAGCGTATCCCCTGCCATGCAAGAGTTTTTGTATTGGATAAGATAGGTTTCAGTCATACTACGGAGGTAAAGAAAGTTTACCTGAAGACTGAGCATGGTTATATTTTCCACATAAAATTATACAATTCAGACGACTACACCTATTTTGGATGCAAAACATGGTGAGCACTATGCAAGACTTATGCATTTGAGCCTCATATGGTTATCACCTTTGATATTCGTCCAGAAGATGATATTGAAGGTAATACGGACATCTGGGTTGATGTGTAGACGCCTCCAGTTATACCATTATGTAAGTTTCTCAACCATATTTATGTCTTTGATATTGTTTATTCAAAAATAGTTGACAACTAATTTCTATTGTCAGCTTATTTCGGTGCAAGCAAACATGTCCAGCGCTTGGTAGACAGGACCTACTACTGTCCCGGGGCTGAACTAAACTGCGAGAAGCTAAGTATTATGTTTCATGGCTTGAGGATCTTGATACTGTCAAGACAAATTTTCTTCCTGGATTTAGAAATGTTAGTACTGAAAACGTGCGACCAATAGTGTTTGTAATGAACTATGGTCACATCTATTTAGGAAGGATGGTAAGATTTCTACTATTTGTCCTCAGTGCATCTTTTCCATACATTATTTTTGAAGCTAAACTTCATTGCTAAGTATGTTACCATACGATGTTCTTCAACAGGACTCCGATGAATGTTGTGCCTTATGGGATCGAGACTAAAGGTACCATGAGTATTATTAGCTTACGGCCAAGATATCCTACAGATTACTTTAGTGCATTCAAGATTAGCGACGGATGCTTAATAGCGCAAGACTGGACCAAATATGTGACGAGGGAGCGCAGAGAAGTACTAAGGGGCAGCAAACAGAGGCGCTACCCACGATTAGGAGACAGGTTCATCTGCATGCTCTAACTTGATCAAGGAGGAGAGCTACACATGTTTTATATTATTTTACCTAAGAGAGAGCAGCAGGAGTGATTAGCTAGCTAGAAATGAGTTTGAGGATGATGATGTGCTACATTATTACTATGATGATAAAATAGCTAGTGTTGGTGGTAATGACTATGATGATTATTATTAGCTAGTGTTAGTGGTGATTAAATAAATACTGTTGATGGTAATGACCATGATGATGATTACTTGTGCTGGCGGATTAGATTCAAGTGGAGGCAACATGTGGTGCACATCGAAAGTACTACTAGTCCAAACTAGATCAAGTTTGGATTAGTAGTATACTTTTGACATGCACCACATGTTGCCTCCACTTGAACCTAATCCACCTTCATTTGACACATTGTTATGGACATAATGATGTAAACCTCATAACTGGTATTGTACCAATATTTGTACGATGACGCATAAATACACTAAAAATAAAAAAATAAAAAAATAATACTAGTAGCGATGGAGAGAAAATACGCTGCCAGTAGTTACATTAGCAGTAGCGTGGGAGTGAACAAACGCTGCAGCTATTCGTCCTAGCAGTAGCGCGTGCGGGCACGCGTTACTGCTAAGCAATAGCTGTAGCGCCTTATTAGTAGCGCGCCTACCCGCGCTACTAGTGAGCGCAAAATCAGCGCTACTGCTAGGGTTTTCCCTAGTAGTGATACCTCGCCTTCAGCGAGTGTAACTTCCGATTCGCTGAAGGGGGGAGCAAGATAGGCCGGAACCTGTTTTTCTGTTTTTTTTTCACGTTTTCTATTTTCCTTTTTTTTCCTTTTTTACTTTTGTTTATAATTTAAAATATTATATATATATATGTTACAAAAAACTCTCCATGAAATACATTTTGAAAATGTTGAACAAGTATTTGAAAAATGCTGAATAAATATTTAAAAATGGTAATCAAGTGTTCAGAAAATTCTGAATAATTATTTGTAAAAAGTCTAACAAGTATCGAAAAAGAGTTAATTAAGTATGCGGAAAATATTGAAAAATATTTGAAATTTTTGAATCAAGCATTCGGAAAATGCTGAACGCGTATTTTTTTTGATCATGTATTAAAAATGATGAATTAATTTATTCATGTATACTAAATATTAATAAAGAATTAAAAAATATTGAACAAGTATTTAAAAAATGTTAAACAAGCATTTTGATGGATCCGCTACCCGTCATAATGGAGAAGGCTACAGATCTCCGAAATGTTGCTTGGGAGAGGAGTGGAGTGGCTAGGGTTTCGTTCAGGATGCAGATGAGGACAGAAATATGTGGGGTCGGGGTGGGTCGGGACAGATGTGACGGAGCGCGGAGGGTGCCTGTCAGCCCGGACTTATAGGTGGGATGCACTGGGTCAAATTTTGATGACCGCGGCGTCCGCCTGGACATATAAGGAACATTTGAGAAGTCCAGCTAGAGATGCTTTTAGGGGTTTTGGAGCCCTGGCTCGTGAGGAGGGAGGGGTAGTCACTGGAGACCAGTCAAGTAAGGAGAGAGATTGAAAAAGGGAAGGAAAAAAAATGTCTCACTGATATGCGGGTACCGTGAGACGGGGAATGTTTATAAAAGTGGGACACGACGAATCTAAGTTTGCACATTTGCTCAAGTATCTCAAAAATATTTTGGAATGCACGCATCCGGTACGGGACCTTCTTGTTATGTTGTACGACACCTCAACAACTGAAGTTGGATTCTTTGGAGAATCTGGAGTTGCTCACATCCAGAGTTTTTCTAACGGAAGATGCTCCCAGTCCCAGAGTTGAGTTCCCCTCTCTAACCTTGCTGGCAGCTGTTCCGTGCCACAAGTCACACGCAGTGATACGCAACGTGCGTGCGACCATGCGGCCGCACGTACCGTGCACGCATATGCAACGTTGCAGCTCGTGGCTGCTGCACGTCGGCCACCACTGGGAAGCAAACAGCGACGTACGGCGTCGCCATCCGGGCACGGGCACGGGCACGGGCACGGGCCGGGGAGATCGATCTCACATGGCTTCACGCAACTGTAGTCATCCTTGAGTGGCGTGTTCGCCTGCTACTTCCATGTAGAAATGCTGAACCCTTGAGCGCCAAACATTTTGACAAATTTGCGCCAATCAATTATGTTGGAAGGGAGAGGAAGGATTGGTGAAATAGTTGTTCATTGCTTGAGCCTCGTGGGCATATATATAGGAGTACAAAGACCAACTTGGAGTACAAGACAAGGCAGGACCAAATCCTAGTCTATCCTATACTTTCTAATAATCTTATACTCAACATCCCCCCGCAGTCACAACGGTAATGACGCAGACGGTGAGACTGGAGAAGAATCTGAAGGCAAGCCGACGGACACCCCCCCACAGTCGTAATGGTCGATGCATCGCGGAGTTGTGGCTAGAGTGAAAACCGACGAGGATGCTCAAGCAGGCGGTAGCCCTTTGTGCCGTTTGTCGATGTAGCCGAGAGCGTGGGTGGTGGAGCCGTGGTCGAGGTAGCCGTGCGAAGAATGCCGTGGTTGATGTCGAGTCAGGGTGGCCGGTGTCGAGGAAGTCGCCGTGGAGCCACGGGCGCAAGGAGGCGCCGAGTTAGTCGTGGGCAGTGGTGTCGAAGTAGTGGTGCACCAGGAAGTAGATGATGTTGACGACGCGTCGCTACCGGGGTTGCCAACCCGGGGACACATCGTAAACGAAAGCGGCGTCGGTGTTGCCAGCATCGGGCATGCGTAGACGGACGAAGACGAAGTTGATGAAGCGCCGCACCAGGCTTGCCAGGCCCGGGGACACGTCATGGACGAAGGCACGCATCGGTGTTGCCAGCACCAGGCATGCATAGACAAGGACCTGCACGAGCTGTACGCCATGTCAGAGAAGTCGGAGAGGCCGGCAGAGAAGGACTCGACGACGGTTGCGGCACCAATCAGCGCAGGGCCGATGTCGCCCCGCGGTTGTCGGAGTAGACGAAGTGGTCGGTGTAGATGACGGCGACGCTGGCGACGGGCTGGTGCTGGACGAAGACGGCGGGGTGGACGGGCTGCGCGGCTTCAGGGTAGCGGCGGCGGCTGAAGAAGAGCGGCGGCAGCAGCCTGACGGCGACGGCGGCGGCTAGGTTAGGAGTGCGGCGGCGGTGCTCGAAGTAGGCGAAGAACCCTGACAGTGTGACGAAGACCGACGCGGACGGTGGCGTTCCCGTGCCAAAGGAGGTGGTGCGGCGCATGCCACAGGAAGTCGACGCGCGGGGACGGCGGTGGACCGCGGTCCTTGGCGCTACGGCGAAAAAGCGGCGAAGGCGGCGGGCGGTCGGGCGGCGGCGACGGAAGACTCGGGGCGGTCGCGAGGACGCGGGCAGCGATACTACAACCGAAGGCGGCGGAGCGCGGCGTGGTGCAACCGCGGGGACGGCCTCGAGACGGCGGCACGGACCGCGTGCCACACTCGCTACGGCCCGACGGGGCGACGCAGCGGCGGCGGCGCGCGAGGGTCGGTGCAGCCACGGGACGTCTGAGCGGACGGCCTCGGGCTGCGGTAGACCGCGGGCCGCGGCACTACGACCCGAAGGGGCGACGCAGCGGTGACGCGGGTCCGTGCAGCCGGGAGAAGAACCACAGGCGGCGGCGCTGCGGCCCGACGGGGCGACGCAGCGGCAGCCCGTTGCTCGATCGGCGAAGGGGCGCGCTGAACTTGGAGACGATCTTCACGGGATTCGCGGAGGCGCAGCAGAATCGACGGGCGGTCGGTCGCGCGGCGTAGATGAGGCGGATCGCGGCGGCGAGCGGGTGATCAAGCCGATCGCGCGCGAGGTCGGGGACGCCGCTCGGGGGAGGCGTGGTGGTGGCGGAGTCCGAGATAAAGCCGGCGACGGCGGGCGGCAGGGCGGCTATGATTAGCCGCCGCATGGCGCGAGGCCACGGGGTCGGGGTGATGCAGGAGTCCCGGTCGGAGCAGGGCGGTGACGGCCGGTGTAGATCGACGGACGTGCCGGCGCGCGAACGACGGCCTTGAGGGCTGCCTGTCACGCGAGGCCGCCGGGTTGATGAAGTAGCCGGCCAGTCGCGCCGATGTCGGAGTAGATGCGCGAGGTGTCGACGGCGGTGGTGGGCGACGCAAACCGATCCAGTGAATCGGAAAACCAAAAAGTAGACGCCGATCAAAGCGACCGGCGAGAGAGAGAAAAACCCGGATCAAAGGATCGGGGAAAAGACTCTCTAGGGCAGCCGGCCAACACGGCCGGCGGACGAACCCTAGGTACGGGCGGTGCGGTCCCGGCGGCGGTCATAGAGGCCGACCGCCCCGGGGGCGGCGCGCAGGTGCGTAAGCGGCTGCGGCTAGGAATTAGGATCGACTTGCGATAGATACCATGTTGGAAGGGAGAGGAAGGATTGGTGGAATAGTTGTTCATTACTTAAGCCTGGTGGGCATATATATAGGAGTACAAAGACCAACTTAAAATACAAGACAAGGCAGGACCAAATCCTAATCTATCCTATACTTCCTAATAATCTTATACTTAACAAATTGCAAGTTTGCAACGTTTCACCAACTAATTGCAGCCTTCACCGTTTCGTTTGAACAAGGCCCATTGGATGGATATAAACCTCTGGATTTGCTAGTTCTCGAGCAACTGAAAATTGATTTAGTGTATGTCGATTCCCATAGAGATGAGTGCAATCTTGGGCTCGAGACACAACAGGGCGCGGCCGCGTCCCCTAGCAAGGCGTGTCAAACTGTTTCGTGATTGTGGTGTTGTTGCTCCGAGCAAAAGAATTGACCGGTTTTATGTTAGTGTCGTCGATGTGACCTTCTCGGGCGTCATTCCTTCATTGATCATGTCGTTGTGGAGACTCCACCCCCGATCATGGGGGTCCCGTTCCTCGGGGGTGAAAATCCATGTCTGTGTCGCTGGATCGAGCGATGTTGGTGTTTTTGAAGCCACATCTGGTTGCTACACTTAGCAGAAGAGTTAGCCGCCGATGGCTTTGGGTGCATCCGGTAAGGCGAGCGCCACTAACTTGGTTGGGGTGCAGTGGCTTGCTATGTTTTTTGGAGTTGGAGCGGCCCCCCTCCCCCATTGATTATGGCTTCTCTTTGGCATCGAGTAGACGGTAGTTTTTGTGCCTTCTGTGGCAGTTGCGTCCGCCCGGCGACACTTTATTAGCTGGGTAGTGCGGCCGCAGAGTAGTGGTTGTTCCTTGGGTTTACTCAATTAACCGAGTTTTGTGAGGTTTTTGGTTTGACTTTTCTCATAAACTAGATCCGTTTTCCTCTTTGAGTGGAAATAGTAGAAACCTCATGCTATCTTGACGAAAAACAATTTCGCATTGGGCACAGATGGTCATATCGTGTTACGAAAATTGCGACCAGTCTTCCCGTGTCAAATTGGGACGCCGTCATGCCATGTTGTCCGCCAGTCTCCTTCCCTTTTCCTCCCTATTCAGAGCACCAAGTTTCACCCCAAAATATGGTTGTTCCAAAGCTTTACCATTTTTACAGAAATTCAAAGAAAGAACAAGCTCATGTAACACCCAATAAGATCTACTCCCTCCGCCCGGAAATACTTGTCGGAAAAATGGATGTATCTAAACGTATTTTAGTTGTAGATACATCCGATTTTATCCATCTCTCAGACGAGTATTTCCGGACGGAGGGAGTACTAACATCTAGATGAAGACCTATGGAATTGGAACGTGAAAAATAAGTTAACATTTTTTTTATAACCACGTCTCTTTGCTCTGAAAAGTCTTGATAGAAAAACATCCGATGAATGAATTTAAAGTCTACAAAATTTCTTTCAAAATTCTTCAATCAGAAGGAGGCACTAGATGCCAAAAGGACCATACGACAGATACAAGTTTCTGCAAGGACCGTCCTGTAAAAGAGCCTCTGTTAAGCACTTAAGTCTGAACTCTGACTGAAGCAGAGCTACACGCAAGAAGAGACCGGCAAGAAAACCCAACTCCGTTGCCGCCTTCTCCGGTTCTCCTCCGTCGTCTCCGGCCGGCATTCTCCTCCTTGCACTGCCCAATGGCTCCTCCTCTCCCCTCGCCGTCGCTGGTCTCCACCACCTCGCTCCCGACGCTCTGCATCGTCTCGCCGGTGCCGTCTTCCCGCTGGTGCCGCCGCGCCCAGCCGTTGGCCTCCGCTGGGCTGGGGGGAGCCGCGTGCAGAGACCGGCGCCGCATCCGGAGTACGCGGGGGCGGAGGGGCATGAGGGTCTGCGCCTATACGGCGGAAGCTGAACACGGGAGGTGGGAGGAGGACGTGGCCGACGATTTCTACTCTGTTCTTGGCGTCGTAAGTGCTCTGAAACAATCCTTACTAATTCTGCAAGTACGTATGCCACTTAGTGTTTACTAGAATGGAAAATTAGGTGCCTAATCTCAGAGCAAAGAAATGTTTACTGGAACTCGTATTACCTAGAAATCCCAGATCAGGGTTTGAAATTATGCTTGCTATTTCTGAATAAGTCGTTGTTTGTGGACAATGGGATTGCTGCTGATCTGTGACACCTGATTCTGAATGTTGCACCACCAGATGCCAGATGCAACCTCTGAGGAAATCAAGAAGGCATACTACAGCTGCATGAAAACGTGCCACCCGGACCTCAGTGGAGGCGAAGATCCTGAAGTGACCAACTTCTCCATGTTCATCAATGAGGTTTACACGGTAGGAGCCTTCAGTAAAAGTTTTCGGTTGCTTATGGATGCAAATACGCAACTGTTCTGGAAGATGCTTGATTTTGCTTTGAAATGGTCTTTGCTCACAAAGCTAACAAGAGTTGTGTGATTGAAGAGCAGGTGCTGAGCGATCCGGT
The DNA here is from genome assembly GCA_021605145.1 of Aegilops bicornis. Taxonomy (NCBI): domain Eukaryota; kingdom Viridiplantae; phylum Streptophyta; class Magnoliopsida; order Poales; family Poaceae; genus Aegilops; species Aegilops bicornis. The sequence continues at coordinate 617,993,544 of CM038669.1, read as the reverse complement.
GCAGCGTGCGGTGTATGATGAGATCCATGGGTACACGGCAACGGCGACAAACCCTTTCGTTGATGACAGTGCAGTCAAGAACCACGTGTTCGTCGATGAGTTTACCTGCATAGGTATTGATAATTTTTCTATAAGAAGTTTGGTTCTTCGTAAGGGAGTCCGTGTATTTTATCTTGTGCACGTTGTTACAGGATGCAGAATTTGCGCCAACGTGTGCCCCAGTGTCTTCGAAATTGAGGAAGACTTTGGGAGGGCAAGAGTCTGCTCCCAGAGGGGTAGCCCGGAGCTCATTCAGGACGCCATTGATAGTTGGTGAGAATCAAAATCCTACCATGTTATTTGTTTGATCATTAGGAGTTTCTGGCCTCCCAATGTGATCCCGTCACTATATCGAAGTCCTCGCAAGCTCTTCAGATTTTAGAACTGTTTTACTGAATGTATCATTTGACATTTTCATGATATAGTGCACAGTTAAGGTCGTAGCGCTGAACTTTTTTCAAATTCCTATTTTCAGCCCAGTTGACTGTATTCATTGGACTTCTGCTGTGCAACTTTCACTCCTCGAGAATGAAACGCGAAGAATAGAGAGGGTGAATGTGAGGCGACCTTTCTTCACATATACAGCTTTACATTTCTCTATGATCATATAAGCCTTTTGTTACTTATGAGGATCTTGTAGTTCACTTTGGTAGCAAAATGTGTATTATTCTCAGAATTCCAAATAAAATTATACACAAGAAAATTCCTGTGTTTACTCTGGTTTATCATTTTAGATAATTTGTATTTCAGTATAGTAATTTTTGTTTCCAATTTTGGGCAGGTTGGGCTGATGAATGCTGGGATGGGAGTTTCAGTCAACGTATTTCGTATGGTAATAGTCTCTTCATTCATGTGATTTTATTTTCTTATATAATTTACTCTTTAGGCATCCTCTCAAAATTATGTATTCCTTCTCAATGTCGAGGGCTTCAGGCTACCTGAATACAACTGCCGTTTACTTCTGTTCAGTATCTGGGGTTCTGTAGATATTTGCCTGCTTTAATATGTTGTTACTTGTTATTAACATACCTTTTACCTGGCAGGCAAGTGCGAGTTGGGAAAAGCGACAAGCAAAAGTCTTGGTATAATTCCTTCCCATTTTGTTCATATTTATAATGCCATATGCTCTTGAGAATTTCATGATTATTTCCCACTTTAATTGTATGATCGAACTGAAGAAGTGCAGTTGTTTTGCAAGGGAACTAAAACAAGTTTTATATGTTAACCTGTGTGCTTTTACAGGAAAAAATCAGAACACGGATGATGAGCCAAAATAATTCAGACATGACTAGCCCTTGGAGTGATATCTGGGGATCCCCAACGCGATACCAAAGCAACGGTAATGTTTCTGCAAATAACATATATTGCAGCAACACCTCGGTAGCATGATAAATTTGCATCACCTTTCCAACAAAGTAGATAGATTAATATTTCCTCAAAACAAACGTGTTCCCTTTACTGTCGGTCTATTGGTATATGGTTTATATTGCTGATTCTGATTAACCAAAACCTAACAGATGAAGAAGAAGCTTCAGAGAGAGCAAGGAGAGCGGCAGCAGCTGCAAGGCGATGGAGAGAGTACTCAAGGAAAGGTTCCGACAGGCCTCCGAGGTACAAACTTCCAGATGCAGTAGGCAACAAAGAATAGCAACAGAACAGGGGAATTTACATCTTGATTCCTGCTGATACCATTTGATCACATTTAGCTACCTGTATAGTCTAATGGTGTGTAGAGATAGATAACCAAGAAGATGTAGCTCCCTGTTTCTTCTGCCAAGATTCTCAGTTTTCATCTGTAAATGGTGATGTAGCTGATGTTGACGAACTGCAGAGTACACTGACCCAACTGTAAAACAGTCAGAATGTAACACCAAATATATAATATACATTCGCACCTAGGCAACTTGAGACCCATCTTCTCTTCTCCCATCTGTGCTTGTGCAGATGAATTCCGGGGCAAATTTCCTTTGGCAGACCCCCGAATAGCAACCCCCGACACACACCGGTGTCGGACTGCGGCAACATCTGCCAAAGGAGACCCTGCCCAGCAATTCAGCTGCACATCTTCTACACAATCATGATCACAGCCAACTCTCCCTCCTTCCCCTCATGCAGAACTCTGTTTCATCCGGGGAGCACACATGGTCATTTATACCCGTTCTCTCTTGCATGGTGCAAGGCAGCAACGTCCTTTGCAGCAGCCGAGCTCTGGCTGCAAAGGCACAATGAAGATCAAACTGAGGATATACTCTAGGACAATGCCAGGCCAAGACTGAATGATGCTTCATACAAGGCTGAATAGGAGAGGCCACGTGCTAAGAAATCATGCTACAGCATCTAATCAATCAGTCTTCTTCGCTCAGTACAACCATACTAGCCACTAATTCAGTGTCCTAATCTAATAGTGACACAGAGAGGAAACGATGGGACAGTACAACTCAAGGTAGACAGAATTGCGATTTCACTGTATGATTCTACAACTACTTTAAGAACCAAATCAACTCCTATGATTATAGGATTTTGGCCAGTAGAATCTACGTTTCCACAATTCTAACAGTGAAGATTCTACGATTTAAGATCCTGGCAGGGGTGCTCTGATCCGATTCAGAATCATGATTCTGACTACCTTGTACAACTGCATTAGCTAGCCTCTAATTCAGCGTCCTAATGTAACATCATGTATAAAAAGCCTGACTATACCTATAATGTACAAAAACACAATCAGCCAGAGCTTTGCGACCCTTGCTCTATTTCTTTTTGCGGGATATGCGAGCTTTAATTCTGTGATAAATCTAATGATACCGGATAGCAGACCCGGTTAGCAATCTCAAACCTTAATATATGCAAATCTAATGATGCGCAGTCCCCCGTAAATTCTTATTGTGCATAATAATGAAAAATCTCGATTAAATAAATACGCCAGGCCTTTTTCAAAGGTAACTAGAACCATTTTCCTCACAATCGTGTGGACCATCCTAGTTCATATTAGAGGGTCATGACTACTAGTACAGTAATGGCAAGTTCAAGCAATATAGCAGGATTGTACATCTATAATTTAAGGGCCGATGTTTGATTTCAGGTAGCCTGTGAATACACAAATCTTGTTGATTGTGTTGGTTTCAACAGATGGTTTTCACTTCCTGTGAGATGTCGATGAAGTTCACCGAATTTCTGTAGACACTAAAATATATACCTTTCAGTTAAAAACATTTCAATAATTTTAGTAGTACATATGAATTTAAGTATCTTTCAGAAATTCCAAATACTTGGTTGAATTCAAGTGAATGTTTCGGCCCTTTGGCCAGAATGCAAACCGAATCACTACTCACTATGATAATTTTGGTTGTTGCTGAAATATTTCTGAAATTGAAAGTGAAAATCACATGGACCCATATTTTTGGTGGAGAAAACTACTTATACAAATCTCCCCACAAAAAAGAATAAATCTAAAGATAGTAAGTACCTAAGACATGTCAGCCACTCATATAATGGGTGCATATGGGTTTGGTTCAAGTGGGTATTACCAAAATGCTGGTATCTCTAGGCTGAGTACACATTGTGGGTAGCTTACAATAATTTATTGTTTTAATTCTAAACATTCAGGCCTATTACAAAAAATTATGATTTTCATACAAACACAATGGACAATAGGCATGTGACCATGACTAACTGTTGACCCCTAATTAAGCAATTGGATGTACAAAGGAGTACCGCCAATTAGCGAGACCGTAGAAGGGGCTTGAGGGGAAACCTAATGTTGGCAACTCACATACACTCTAGAGTTCATTAATTTTTTTTTTTGCAGTGAACAAGAATTCATTATTTAGTTACTCCTAAATTTGATACTGTTGCACTAGAAACTTGTTTCAAACAATGTATTTGATTTGTGCAATCTAATATGCTCTACCAAATACTATGGACAAGGGCACATAAATAAATCCATATGTATAAATAATTTATGAACTAATGCTATAAATATATTGTAAACGTTTTCTTAAACCAATCTAATAAAATAAAAGAGAAAATTCAAATATGATTTAGCACAACAACAACAAAACATTTGTGATGACAAAATCAACTATTATTTGGCACAGCTGCAAAGTGATTAGGATAATTTTCATTCGAAATTGTTCCCGAATCCGTTTTTATAGGATACGGTAAGAGATTTTGACATCCGACAACAATCTGATCTGAATACGAGCCGATTGATAGGATACGGTATAGGATATGGTATTACTAACATATGATGCAGTAGGATAATCTGTTTTTTCTTTCTAGCCGGGTAATCAACCTTTTAAATTCCTAAATGGATTTATGGGTGAAGTTTTCAGTATTAGCTCGCAATACATGAATGCTATCAATGCTTATGATACAAGACATATGATTGTTAGTGATTTATTTGGCTTATTTTATTTAAAGCATTTATATATTCCTCGTATATGAATATGGTAAATGATCATTTCCGATCTGACGCCGTTCCGTTACTGCACCACGTCTGAATCAACATAATCTAGTATTGGTATCTGCATTCATTCAGCTTCCAAATTCAAAAATAAATATGGAATATGATACGGTAAAAGGATTACGTGCCCGAATCCAATCCGGTCTCATCCCTAAAAATACGTAATACACATATTTGACAGTTTCAATAGAACCCTCATTCTTTCTCTCCCTATCTCTATAAAAGATGAAGTAAACAACAACAATTATGAGAAGAGAGCCGCTAACCCAAAGCTGGACATGCCCTTTTTTTAGGGGGATCTTGATGTCTCACTGTTTTGTCGCAAACACCTCTCTGGACTAGCGAATTCAGAGAGACAAGCCCTGCAGATTTGTTAGGGCATACAATGATGTTATCTTATGAGTATCACGTGGGATAAATATTAGGGTGAAGGAGAGAGAAATCATAAGAAAATACTTGTCTTCTCTTATTTAAGAGATGATCTCTTAGCACAACATGTCTCACCATGATTTTAGGAATAATTAGTTATTTAAGATAAAGCTAAGAGATAACCATTGTAGACATGCTTTTGTTGTCATTTCTAAATTACATGCGAGGCTTAACATAAGAATGTCTTATCAACCACTGTACATACCTTTGATGGCATAAAGATGGAACCGAATCACGAAAAGGCGGAAGATGATGCGATCTGTGACAAAGAAAGGAAATTATTGTTCCATTGGATATCCGAGAGCATGTTCCGCGGGCTGGCTTTTGGTTCCCTGCACGGATGGACCCTCCTCTCTCGCGCGCAGAAACTTGTCCGCGTTCTTTGATTCGGTCGCACCATTTTTTTTCTTCTCCGACATTTATACGTGTTCATACGCCAGCGTCATGCATGGAGTCACAGTCAATGAATTTATTTTTTTAACACACTAGGAAATATGCCCATGCGTTGCAACGGAAGAGGCAAATTCTCGATGGGAATAATGAACTTGTAAATGCACTTGTAAATGATATGAGATTCTATCCAACATGAAGCTGACGAGTTTAAGCTGGAAAGTTTTTCTCTTCTTCTGTCCAAGAGCTAAGTTGAATTGAGTAACTTATGTAAGGTTGATGGCATGCTGGCATTGCTCAAAGAAATATTTCTTTATTTTTCTTGTCAACAAACAAGATTATTATTTATTAAAAATAAAAATGTTTTTTGCGGGAAAAAAATGTTGACTAAACTAATTCATTTTTTTTGCGGGGAAAAATGTTTTTTTGCGGGAAAAACCTGGCCACTCTTTTCCATCACCAATCCAACCCGCAATAAATCCCCTATTTAATATGGTTTCTCTTTTTCCCATTAACTCCACCAATTCAGGAATTCCATTAATTCACCATGCATATCCGAATCTCTTCTTTCCATATTCCTTCTTTATTTAAAGGCCTCAATAATCACCAACTTTTTCCTATTAATATAATAATAATAACTCCACTAATCGAGGCGTCCATTAATTCAACCATGCATGTCTCGTGGATTTTCCATCTTTTCTTTCCATTCATTCGTTCTTCCTCTTCTTCAGAAGTGTGTTGGTTCTCCCTTACAGATTCTTTAAGCGGCTTATTAACTTTAATTGGTAGATCTATATAAATTGGTGGTTTTGTGTGTATGAGAGCGAGGTGGGACTATGTATATTGTATACGAATCTACTGTAGCTAGATAGGCCAGGTTGGGCAGTTTTTGTTGGGCCACAGTATAGTTGTGTAATATAGCAACGTCGTGCAAATATTTATAGAAAACAAAATCCTATTTGTTGAAACAGGTGAGAGCTAGGCCAGTTGGTTGATGGTGTAACGATGAGAGTCCAGGTCGTGAGATCGAATCACTCCACACTCTATTTTTTTATAGGAAGCAGATGGCTCGCCGGCCCACTGCAAATTCTGGCCCAGGAGGCATATTTCTCTATTGACGTACTGCAGATTAATAAATCGGACACATACGACCGGTCCAAATTTAGGCCGATCAACCCGCAACCGTAGGATTTCGTTTATTCTAACCGTTCAATGCACTTCGTCTTTATCAAAACACACGCGTACGAAAAGATTCCCTTGCATCTCGTCGCTCTCTTCCGTCTGGCCGGCCGCAGATGCTCTCTGGTCGCTGCCCTCACGGGCCATCCTCGTCGCCCTCGCCGGCCATCCTCGTTGCCGGTTGAAGCATCAAATGGCGTGACGGCGTCGCTCACAACCAATAGCAGTCGTAGCAAAAATCTTTATCGATTTCAGCAAAACAAAAACATGGTGGAAGCAAAAATATGGGTCACCAGTTCCAGCAAAAAAACACAATACGCGGAAGCAAAATAAAATGATACACCGGTTCCAGCAAAAACGCAACACGGTGGAAGCAAAATGAGACGCCGGCTCCAACAAAAAAAGGACAGTGGTAGCAAAAAATTGGTCTGGTTCCAGCAAAATCTGAAGACAATAGTAGCAAAAATTGGGGATGATTGCAACGAAAATACAAACTGGTTCCAGCTATGCGTGTCGCAATTGCAGCACCTCCGTCCCGGACGTGGTCACCACGCCGGGTCGTGGTCACCATTGCCATGGGATGGCCCCCGCGGTAGCAGCTTCGCCTTGGATGGTTGCAACTAGTCGTACATAGGTTGCAACCATCCCATGGCGCCGCCGTGGCTCGGATGCAAAACCGATGCAGCTCCATGCACCACCGGGTTGCAGCCCATCGCGCACACCGTCATTGCCGTCGTAGCAAAATGGCTGGCCGGCTGCAGCTTTTTGTGTTGCCGGTTGCAGCCCATCACGACAGCCCTGTTGTCACCGTAGCAAAACGGTTTGCCGGTTGCAGCCTTTTAATTTGCCGGTTCCAGCTGCTCACGCAGCCAATAGCAGCACCGGAGCTCGCCGGTTCCGGCGGATAGTGGGTGGTTGCAGCAAAGAACACTGGCGAGGGGTGGACTGCAGCGGTGGTCCTAGGGGGCAGCGGCAGCGTGGGCTTGCAGCATCACTGGTGTGCCTGACCTTGCCTTACGCTGATGGAAGAAAGGAGCCAGAGGTAGAAGAAGAAATTGGGGACGAAGGGATAGACACGAAAAAGAAAGATGTAGGCGAGTGACGGAGAGAGGATAAGGGACGTGTGGATGTGGTCTCTTCTGGAGAAAACCAGAAGCGGTGCGCTTGGGGCCCACAACTACATGGTGTGTGGCGTGTGACCGGCTGGAGTTTCAGCCGGCGCGCCGTCTCGGAATGTTTTCCGGATAAAATCCTCTATGCAGGACGAAACCAAGAATATCACCTTACTTTATTAGTAAAAATAAGATAAGGTAATAATATAAATATATATATAGAGATATAGATATAGATATAGATATAGATTACGAACGATAGTGTCATGACCCTGGCTACACATGAAGACCCATTGGTAACTACCGGTGTGGCACGGCCTAAGAGGAGAGAAGGTTCAGCTCCAGGTTCGACCTAGCTAGCCACCTGGGAGCTATGCTCTTGTGTGTAGGGTTACGGTGATGTCAAGACTGAAAGGCTCTTTCCCCTTCCCACTCTTCCTTCCTCCTGGCCTCGCCCTAAACTTCTTCAGATTTGTATCATGAGAGAGATAATTAAATCATCTTAGATCGGTACGTAACACGCAGATGCTCACAACACACATATACTCGACCCTATGAATTCACGTACATACACAATATTCCTTTGAGCACCTCTAAAATACCGAGACGGAATAACATCTTGAGATTGATGAATTCGCCAAAGATGCCTTCATAGTCTCTCCCCCCCCCCCCCCACCCCCCACTGAACACATATCGCCGAAAGGTTTAAAATAAATCCAGAATAGTGCAACCACGAGTGTCAAGTCTAAGATTTGAACGCTGATAGTCTGGTTCGACCACAAGGAAGATAACCATCTGAGTTACGTTCAATTTTCACTTTATGACACTAGTACAGAAAAGCCCATTGGTAGCGTGGCAAAAAATGACTTGGTGGCATGGACACACCACACCATCAATATGGTGCCATTGATAAAAAACAGTGGTGACGTTGGTAACCCAAGCCACTCGTAATACAAATACTGATGACGTGCCATGTGTCCGACGCCAACAGTAATATTTCATCATCAGTGACATGCCATGTTGGCGCCATGCCGACCTCCATGGTGATGACTTGTTCCATCCCTGGTGGGCCGGCAACTGCCCACCGTTGCACCTGAGAATGTCCACCTCGTGGTTGCATTCGCCGCCGGCAAGAGTAGAGTGAAGTCTAGAGGAAGCCCACCAGTGTGGGCGGCACCTAGTTTGTGGCATAAACCAGTGAACTTACAAGACAACACAACCGTCTTAAGGAAAACACTGTGGCCTCTCCGTGCGTGTACGGGGCAACACGTGAGTGTGGCGCGACGCACGCCCCACTTGTCGCAGCTGAACTAGCCTGGCGTGGCCGAAGACGCTAATAGGCGGGTCCGAATGGTCGATCATGCACGAGGCCTCACACACGGGTGCAATGAAAAACCCACACGATGGTCGACCCGCGCGTGCTCGCGATACGCCCGTCATGGACCTTCGAGGCGGGTCGCCCGGGTGCGTGCTGTCTAGGCAAATCAGACGCCGCAGCGAAACTGCGAGAGGCCCCCGCGGCATGCCACGTGGGAACGGACGGTACTGAGGGCACTCTCACCCACGAAGTCCCCAGATACTCCAACATTTTTTGTAGGAGTAATGATTTAGTCTATAGCTGTAGCATAACTCTTTTGTAGATACGGCAGACGACGGCGGGAACCGTCGGTGGGTGTGTTCTATCCTTGTGGGTATGAGCATGGTACACGTGGCAATCATTGTACTTGAAAAAGTAAATACAATGGATTTTTGCCCTCCATTTTTCTAATGCAATCAGTAAAGCTGCAACTACTACTAGTCCTATCATCATATATACCTTTGTCCTGTTTATATACTAGAGTCGTGAGTGGTGACATGACCCACATAAACAAATATGCAGACGGTCTCTCCATCTGTTTGCCCGAGCTTCATGTCTTGAAGTGAACAAAAACCCTGTCGCAATTGCTATATTGACACAACCATGCTTATGTATGAGCGGCATTGGGAAAACAGACTCCACCTCCATGACATCTTTAGGGATATCCCATCTCTAGCCTCAAGTCTGTCCCATGTTACCAGGATGTGCTTCACTCCTTGACACATGCTTGCACCGATTGCTTTGACTTGTGATGGAACATGATTCGTTTGCTTCTCATTGCATCCTGGTCGCTCGCTGGTGTCGGAGTGCTTGGGTCACACATGTGGCGATGAAGCTGGGTCCGTACTGGATGGCCAAGCCATGCACGTATGCATCCGTGCGTGGAGCCCAAGCCATGGACGTATGGATGTGCACACCCTCGGAGTATTTGGCTCTCGTTCTTCCTGGTGTGACGTGACGCAGAGGGATGGACGCGGCGTCCTGGACTCGCCGGAGCAGTCTGGTCAGCACGAGAGCGAGGCCGGTGATGCCATCTCTGATGCACGTGAGGTGCTTGATGTAATACCCCAGCCAGAGCAGAGGAGAAATAAGAAAACTAAGTCAACATGCACGCATGGCCCTGATGGGCGGCCCCACCAGTCAGAATCGTCACCAAAGAAATTAGGAGGATAATTGGTTTGATGCCAACATTTGGCATTGGCAATACTTGGCAAGCCAACAATTGACAATATCAAAAGTTGTCAAAAATTGGTAATTTCTATAAGGTTGGCAAATAAACATGGTAACCAACGAAACACTAGCCCATATTTCGCATCAAACCAATCAGTCTCTAGGTCCATGGTTAATGCTTTTTATTTTCTGTTGTTAAACATCGTGTTCGGTGCAGTTCGTCACCAAATGTACTGTGGTGTTGTTTTTCTCCTAGTGACGCATGTATTGGCTGTTATTTTTTTTCATTTCACTCTGTTTTAGAATGCAACTTTTTTTCTTTTGTGTATGTGATGCAAAGTTTGTGCCAATGTGTGCCCCAATGTCTTCCAAATTGGGCATCACTTTGGGAGGGCAAGAGCCTATTCCTAGACGGGTAGCCTGGAGTTGATTCAGGATCCCGTTGATAGTTGGTGAGAACACAATGCCCACCATGATATTTTATTTATCATTAGGAGTTTGTGGCCTGCCAATTATCCCCACCACTATATTCAAGTTCTTGCAAGATATTCGGATTCGAAATAATTTTACTGAATGTATTATTGACATTTGCATGATGTAGTGCACATGTTCAGGTTGTTGCATTGAACTTTCTTATGTAGCTCCCTTTTTTCTTTTCGCCAAGCTTCTCATTTTTCATTTGTAAACGATGATGTAGCTGATGCTGATGAACTATAGAGTACACAGACCGAACTGTAAAACATTCAGAATGTTCTCTAAAAAAACATTCAGAATGTAACATCAAGTATATATAATGTACATTTATACCTAGGCAACTTGAGACCCATCTTCTCTTCTCCCATCCGTGCTTGTGCAGATGAATTCCGGGGCAAATTTCCTTTGGCAGTAGACTGGCCGTCAACCCCCGACACACACCGGTGTCGGACTGCAGCAACATCTGCCAAAGGAGACCCTGCCCAGCAATTCAGCTGCACATCTTCTACACAATCATGATCACAGCCAACTCTCCCTCCTCCCCCTCGTGCGGAACTCTGTTTCATCCAGGGAGCACACATGGTTAGTGATCACCCTGCAGCAGGGGCATTTATACCCGTTCTGGTCCTGCATGGTGCACCTTTCTGAGCTCTGGCTGCAAAGGCACAATGAGGATCGAACTGAGGATATACTATAGGACAATGCCAGGCCTAGACTTGATGATGCTTCATACAAGGCTGAATAGGAGAGGCCATTGCAATGCATGGGTGGTCAAGCTCATTTCCTGTAAAGAAGAATCAGATACCTGCTAAGAAATCGGGTTATGGCATCTCGTCGATCGATCTGCTTAGCTCGGTACAATCGTAAAAGCTAGTCTCTAATTCAGCGTCCTAATCTAACATCATGCAGAAAGCTTGACGACCTAATGTACAAAAACACAATCAGCCAGAGCTTTGCGACCCTTGCTCTATTTCTTTTTGCGGGATATGCGAGCTCTAATTCTGTGTATCGATCTAATGATGGGTAGTGTCCTGTAAATCCCATCGGCTAACTTTTAATGATGTGTAGTTTCCCATAAATTATTATTGAGCATGATTATCAGAAAACACAAATAAGTAAACACGCCCGACCTTAGTTCAAAGATATTTAGAACTGTTTTCCTGACAATTGTGCGGACACCATGCTAGTTTTCATTAAAGGGCCGGCCATGACTATTAGCACAGTAATAGCAAGTCCAAGCAATATAGCAGGATTGTACACCTATAATTTAAGGGGTGATGTTTGATTTTTGGTAGCCTGTGAATACACAAATCTTGTAGAGTGTGTTGGAATCCACAAATGGTTTTCACTTCCAGTGAGATATCAACGAGGTTCACAGAATTTCAGTAGACACAAAAATATTTTCCTTTTGGTCAAAATATTTCAACAATGTCAGTAGTGCACAGGAATTTTAATATTTTTCAAAATACTTTTCAGAAATTCCAAATATTTGGTTGAATTCAAGTGAATGTTTTGGCCCTTTGGATAAAATGCAAACGGAGATCACTAAATTCACTGCGATAGTTTTGATTGTTGCTGAAATATTTCTGAAATTCAAAGTGAAAATCATATGGACCATATGTTTTTAGTGGTGACAACTACACGTACAAATATCCTTGCAAAAAAGTGTTTATGCAGTACACCAATAAGTCACAACAATAATGATGTTTGTCCATAAGCATGTTGGCACAAAACATAGAACATGTTTATTTACTATACTTGATGGTCAAACACTTAGTAATGAAAGTGATAGTACAAAGTGTAGTATTACAGTGATAACATCTCAAGAAATATCATGAGCTATTCTAATTACGCTATGTATGGAGGTTTTATTTTTTCGGTCAGCTGGTGCTCCAACCACAGACGGCGTGACGCCGTGACCGTCACAACCTACGAAGTCAAGGGGTGGAGGTCCGCGGTGGTCTCACGAGTTGCAAGGGGAACACGAGGAGGAGCGGCGCGCCACATTGAGTTTGCTGTGCGGTGCGAGAGATAAAGAAGGCGCGAGGAGGAAAACATGGTGCGAGGGGGCAAGATCACAGTCGAGGGGTGACTTGCGCCTAGCGCGCGCCTTTTTTATTCCCCCAAGAATCACATCACCGACATAAAGTTGGAACGGAATCGTGGAAAGGCGAAAGGCAACACGAGGTGCTAGCGAGAAAGGAAATTGGATATCCGAGAGCATGTTCTTTGGATGGACTCTGCTCGATCTCGCGCGCGAAGACTCGTCCGTGCTCTTCGGTTTGGTCGCTGCAACTTTGCTCCGACGTTCAGATGTGGTCGCACAACAGGTTAGTGATATACTGCTAAATACTCCATAGACTTCATCGAAGTTTAACTTTCAGATTTGGACTTTACTCTGTAATAATGCAATATGTATTCCAGATTTGGGCCAAAGTAAACGAGATCTAGCAGCAGACTGATCCCTGAGCCACGATAGCTGCTTTCTGGGGTAGATTCTGCAGATGTATTCCTCTCAACTGAAACCACTGGAATAAATAAGGACGGAATATAGCACGAGCAAGAAAGGCGGGTGATACGTAGGATATCCGAGAGCATGTCCCCCCGGTCGTTCTTGGTTCCTCAGTTTCGCAGAGACTCATCTGCGCTCTCTCTGATCTGACGGTCGTGATTTGCTCCCTGAGCACGGAGAGCACGGATGAGAGGGGTCGCACTCGCACGGGCTTCATCGAACTTCTATTTTTCTGGAATGCTGTTTTTTGAAATTGTATAGACCAGATATCAGTGGAGGCACGTCGAAGTTTTCAAAAATTATGAAAACTTTGTGATTTTGCTTGGTGATGTAACATGTAAGTTTTTAAAGTTTAAAACAAATTTAATACTACCATCTAGGTCCTGGAACACTCTAAATGGTGTTATTTATTTAGTTAACACATGTTCTTTCTATGTGGACTACAACAAGTCATATTTTTCAATCAAATTTTATAGGCAGAAATGTTTTTGAGCTCGAGCTCTAGAGCCCTTTTTTTAAGATTCATATTTAGAAGTGCAAAAACTAAAGAAAAATGCGGGTGGCACGTGTCATGCGGTTGCCCCCTTTTAGAGCACGAGAAGTTTCGAGGTCAACGGAGCAACATGACCCACATTTCCTACACAAATCGGACACGTTCCCTCTCGATACACAAAGACTAGCTCGGAGATGATGCGGTTTACAAAAGCCTCAGGGAAAAAATAATAGTAGTTGAATTAATAAAAAAAACGCCGGCATCCACCATTAAGAAGATGACCTATTAATTTGAATCTTCTCTGCCCGAAACAGGTGAACATTCGAAGTGATAGTCCATCTCCTTAATAAGAGTGTAATGAATACCGGAGCTTACTACATCTGGACTATCACACTATTTAAATAGATTATGTTGCTTGTCTCTAGGCGGGGTGAGACTAAAGTTTGATGGTAACCTTATCTTTACTGAGAGCTACTCTCGGCAACTATTTCTTTACCGAGAGCTACTCTCGGTACAGGTACTATTGGATCATAAAATTAATACATATTCATAATTGTGAACACCGAAGTTTAACTGAATTGTCGGCCTATCAGACAATGTAACTAGGTAGGCGAGGTGAAACCAAATAGGCAACCGTTAGTTTTCCGAGAGCTGCTCTCGGTAAAGAAGTCAAACCGTGGTCGTGCTGTTAACCGGCGCCGGATGTGCCATGTGGCAGAACGTTGCCGTGCGGCACTGCTCGGCTCTCGGCAAAAAGTTCCTTTGTCGAGTGCTTCCTTGTTCCCGAGTCGTTCTTTCGGCAATATCATGTGTTTGCCGAGATGCTCCTTTTGCCGAGTGTCACTCTCGGTGTCTATTACTTTGCAGAGTGCCAGTGTTTTGGCTCTCGGCGAAGACCCTGACACCTGGCGTATACGAAATTTCTAGTAGTGATCAGTGCTTCTCACACCTTGACCAGGTCCTTGGCTGTTCAGATATGCAAATCTCCTTTGACAGTGGCTGGTTGTTTGTTCAGTCCATTGCCAAAGGAGACCACATATACACATTGCTCGTTAGACTCTGCACTAAGGGTACTCTCCATGCTTGTATCTTAGCACAAGTTCATAGGTAAATTGTTGATGTGACACATCAACTAATGGAGAAAGGGAGGAGGATTGCATGTTAGTGGAGATATGGCTCTTAGCCGGTTTTTATGGCAGAGCAAAGAGGTTGTGTCTCGTGGGAAGTGCTTGGTCAGTTGGCTCACTTTTGTAGACCGCGTGAGCTCGACGACCTTGCTATCACCAACATTGAAGCTCATAGCACGACCCTCCGTACAGCATGGCTCTGGCAGAGTGGCAGTCTTGACACAACCCCGTGTACTGTTTTGTTACTTTATATATAAAACGGGACGAAAGCCTGTTTCGAGAGAGTCTTAACACAACCGGAGAAGCCTTGGAAACAACTACATATATGGATATACCGGTGGATAATCACTCTTCAGCGCGCCTATCTGCTTCAAGCTGGGTAATGGGCAGCGGATCAGCTTCTGGAAAGAAACTTGACTGCTTCATGCCAGCTTCGACGTGCTCTTCACTGAGCTGTTCAGATTTTGCACAAGGAAGAACCTCATAGTAGCTCTGTGCTCTCGACGAGGCGCGATGGACGCACCACCTGAAACAACAACTCTCTATCCAAACAGTGTGTGAGTTTGCCACGCTCTCCGATCGTGCTTTCCGATAAGCAAGACAATGTCGAGTGACGGTGGACGGCGCATAGGAAATTCTCCTCGGCATCGGCGTATGCTGCCCAGTTCATGGGATTGCTGCGAACGAACTTCATCCCCATCATCTGGAAAGTTGATGCCCCTCTACGGTGCCGGATCTTCTCTTGGCTAGCCGTGCTCGGAAGATGTCTCATGGCAGACAACCAGGCCAAGCGTGGCTGGCCGCACAACCCCACATATCAATCGTGTCTTTCTTCATCGAAGACATCCTGTCACTAATTTGCGGCGTGCCCTTACACGCGTGAGCTGTGGAGCCACGCTCCCTGACTAGCTGCACGCTTCCCAGCATGCCCGACCTGCTATCTTGGTGGGAGTGTTGGGACAAATCCTCTGGGGACGAACGCCAAGTTGTGGGCGACTCGAACGCCGGAAGGAAGACATGAACTCGAGACACGAGTATTTGTCGCAACATACGCCCCAGATTGATCTCTCATGCTCACGAACGCGAGACGGAGCTCGAGCATACTCGGCAATGGCAGGCACACACTCGGAGGCAAGTTATTTCCGGCGAAGAACGCCGCGGCGTGTACACGCCTGTATCTTGGCTCTTATTGTTGGACTCGACTCACCGAAACAAAGCAGCTTACAATGGTTTAAATAGACACACGCACACACTAACAGCCCTGAGCTATTCCCTCAAAAAAAATCCCTAAAAAAAACAGCCCTGAGCTATTCCTTTTTCTTCGAAAGGGGGTTACCCCAGCACTAGTAGAAAAGGGGCCAATGGTCTAGGCCGGTCCAGCCCATTAGTTCCGGTTCAATCCAGAACCGGGACCAATGGGGGCATTGGACCCGGTTTGTGAGCCCCGGGGGCCGGCCGGACCACGTGGGCCATTGGTCCCGGTTCGTCCGGACCTTTCGGTCCGGTTGGTGGACGAACCAAACCTCGCCTCCTGCTCACCACCATTGGTCGGTTGGTGGCTTGAATCGGGACCAAAGACGGCCTTTAGTCCCGGTTCAAGTCACCAACCGGACCAATTAGTTGCCTATATATACCCTCGGCCATGAAAGCAGAGCACTCCTGCTCTGTTTTTTTGTCAAGTAGGGAGAGCTTTGTGATGCTCTAGCTCACCTCCTATGCACACGAGGTGTTCGATGGAATGCCCGAGCCACACTACTTAAGCTTTCTCCTCTCCAAGCTCGACCTCCAAGCTCCATTTTCCTTAATATTTGTCTAGGTTTAGCGGTCCGTCACGTCCCGTACCCGTCTTCACCGGCTGCCGATCGCTCAGCGCCGATCTCGTCACTGCACCACCATGGTGAGCCTCTTGTTCTTATCTTCTTTACGAAAGGAAAAAATTATTACTTGTATGTTTATATAGATACTTGTATAATTTTCTTACTTTTATTATTGCATCTTATATAGTGCGATGATTTTGGTATCCGCCCCCGTCGGCCCTCGTCCTATTTATGATTCGTATGTGGTATATATATATTATCTTTTCATAACTAGTGGTTCATTTATTGTTTGACAATTATGCCGACCAACGTGACATAGATTTTATTTATCTAGGAGGTTGTTGAACCGGAAATTCCAACCGACCCTATTGTCGAGAGGTTAAATTTAGTTGAAGAAGAAAACAATTTGTTGAAGGAAAAAATTAGAAAAATTGAGGAGGAGAAGATGATATTGGCCCGCTCTCAGTAACCTTTCAGGACAGACAAACAAGGGATGCCACGCATGCACGCACTGTTTACTTGACACCGATAGTATGTACCTGGCAAGCTGCAGGAAGAATGTGTACCTGGGCCATCGTCGATTTCTTCCGACCAACCATCAATGTCGAAAGAAAGGCAAGCATTTCAAAGGCGAGGCAGATCACCGGAAGAAGCCCGCCATGCGTATCGGTGATCACGTACTTGCTATGGTCAATGATTTACACGTAATCTTTGGAAAGGGTCCCGGCGGACTAGCTGTTCCGAATGACGCCGAGAATCACGCACTTCTGTGGAAGAAGAAATCTATATTTTGGGACCTACCCTCGGAAAGACCTAGAGGTCCGCTCTTCGATCGACGTGATGCACGTGACGAAGAACCTTTGCATGAACCTGCTAGGCTTCTTGGGCATGTATGGGAAGACAAAAGATACACACGAGGCACGGAGGACCTGCAACGCTTGCGAAAAAAAGAGGGCATGCCTCAAGCAGTATGAAGGTCCCGCCAGCTACGCTCTTTAAAGAAGAGAAAGAAATCTTCTTTGAATGCCTGCTCAAGATGAAGGTCCCGACCGCTTCCCTCGAATATAAAGGGAATAATAAATATGCCGCATAAAAAGTTTCAGAACCTAAAGTCTCATGACTGCCACGTGATTATGACGCAAATCGCTTCCGGTTGCATTGAGGGCTTCTACCGAAAAACGTCCGATTAGCCATTGTGAAGCTATGTGCATTCCTCAATGCAATCTCTCGGAAGGTGATCGATCCAGAAATCATACCAAGGCTAAGGACTGATGTGGTGCAATGTCTTGTCGGGCTGAAATGGTGTTCCCACCATCCTTCTTCAATATCATGACTCTCGGCCCTAGTTCATCTAGTTGACGAGATTGTCATTCTGGGCCCGTATTTCTACACAATATGTACCCTTTGAGAGGTTCATGTGAGTACTAAAGAAATATGTCCAGAATCGCTAGGCGAAGGAAGCATCTTCATGGGCCATCAAGCGAGAGGATGTCATCGGGTTTTGTGTTGACTTCACTCCTGGCCTTAAGAAGATAGGTCTCCTTAAATCGCAAAGATGAGGGGAGACTGATCGAAAAGGCACGCTTGAAGGGAATCAATTATATGCAGGACGGATATTCTTGGTCTCAAGCACACTACACAGCTTCTACGTAACTCTACCTTGGTGACCCCGTATGTCGATTAACACAAGAACGATCAAGGCCCAAACACCCGGAGCAAAGGCGACGATCGGATTACATGTGAACACATCGTAACTTTCAGCAGCTGGTTGGAAGCACGTATCGTAGGTGACAACACTGTTTGTGATGAGCTGTACTTGTTGTCCAGGGACCATCTTTGACTGTATTGATTTGGAAAGGATACGAGATAAATGGGAATACATTTTACACGATTGACCAAGATCAAAAGAGCACCAACTAAAACAGCGGTGTCCGTTTGATGCAACAACCGAGAGGGAAAGGACACATATTATGGTTACATAGTGGACATATGGGAACTTGACTACGGACACGATTTTAAGGTCCCTTTGTTTAAGTGCAAATGGGTCAATCTGTCAGAGGCGGGAATGTGTAGACCCATAGTACAGAATGACAACAGTGGATCTGAAAAATCTTGGGTACACTGATGAACCGTTCGTCCTAGTCAATGATGTGGCACAGGTTATCTATGTGAAGGACATGTCTACCAGACCGAGAAAGAGAAAAGATAAGGAAGCGAATACATCATACGATGAGCCAAAGCGCCACATAGTTCTTTTCAGAAAAAGGGACATCGTGGGAGTGGAGGACAAGATGGACATGTCGAAGATTATGAAAAGTTTCATGAAATTCCTCCCTTTAATGTCAAGGCTGACCCCAGCATCCTGATAAACGATGAAGATTATCCATGGTTACGCGCAATAAGCAAATGACACAAGCGAAGAAAAAGTGAAGACTTTCTCCGCAACTATTATGATGATACCATGCCAAATTTGTAATCGACGAGTATGATACCATTGTCCAGTTTTGTACATGCACATGGTATGTGGGTCAATTTATGATACCATGCCAACTTTCAACTTTTTCCGAGTTCATTTGAAATGCTTTAATGTCTTATGGTTCGCCTCGTAATAATTAAAAATAGCAACAATAAGTATTTTGTTGTAAGTAGAAACAAAATAAAATAAATAAAGCAAAAAAAAAAAAGTGTTTTCAAATTTGAAAACTAATGGCACTAACAGAAAGTTTATAATTTTCAGAAAACTAAAAGCAAAAAGAATTAAAAAATAAAGCAAAAAACAAAAGAAAATAAATAATGCAGAAAACAAAACAAAAAAACTAGAAAAAAATAAAATAGCAAAAATAAGTAAAGAAAACAAAAAAAATGCCTCCTACTGAAAACTAATGGCCTAACAGAAAGTTTATAATTTTCATAAAACTAAAAGCAAAAAGAATTAAAAAATAAAGCAAAAAACAAAAGAAAATAAATAATGCAGAAAACAAAACAAAAAACTGGAAAAAAATAAAATAGCAAAAATAAGTAAAGGAAAAAAATGCCTCCTACTGAAAACTAATGGCACTAACAGAAAGTTTATAATTTTCGTAAAACTAAAAGCAAAAAGAAATTAAAAAATAAAGCAAAAAACAAAAGAAAATTTAAATAATGCAGAAAACAAAACAAAAAAACTGAAAAAAAATAAAATAGCAAAAATAAGTAAAGAAAATAAAAAAATGCCTCCTACTGGGCCCCCACGGCCTGAATACGACTAGAAACCCTACTATTGGCTGTGATTCGTGCCCGCAGAGGCCTGTAAGGCCCACCAGCAAAGCATAGCAAGTAGGCCCGAAGCTCATGGTGGAGAGGAGCTCGAGATGGAGTGCGGCAGGGGCTTATAAACCATCGCACGCCTCTCAACTAGCGAGGTGGGACTAAACTTTGGCAAAGGACGCTGGCAAAGACAGGGGCCTTTGGTCCCGCAGGAACCAACCGGGACTAAAGGGGGCATTGGTACGGTTCGTGGCACCAACCGGTACCAAAGGCCGCTTCCCCGCCTTTGGGCATCCGAAAGAGGTTTGGTCCCGGTTGGAGGCACCAACCGGGACTAAAGGGCAGGCATTAGTCCCGTTGGTTTCACGAACCGACCAATGCCTTTGCTATATAAGCAAACACTTTGCAAAATTTCAGAATCCCATCGCTAGTTGCCCCGACGACGCCGACCCTCCTCGACGCCGCCAGTTGCTCCACCTCGCCGCCGCTGCCGCTGCTGCCGCCAAGTTGCCGCCTCACCGAGCTCAAGGCCTGCCCTCACCTGCTGCCGCCGAGCCCCTCGCCTGTCTCCGCCTCGCCAAGACCGGGCGCCTCGCCGCCCCCACCATCGTCATCGCTATCTCGCCGCCCCACCGTCATTGTGAGCTGCCACAAGCACCGGCTCTGGTTTTTCAATTTTATTAGTTTAATTAGTTTTTGTTCATATATATATATATAATGTATATGTGTATGTATGTGGCTATATATGTGTATGTAGATGTTCAAAAATTGTTCAGAGCATGTTTTTGTTCATATATGTATTTTTGTTCATATGTGTATTAATGTTTTCATATATGCAAAAGATAGATTTTTAGAAAAGTTAGGTTTTTTTTCTGTTCATAGATTTTTTTGGTGATATTAATTATTGTAGAATATGCAAATGTTTGTATATTCATATGAACAATGCATTAGGCAAAACCTTTGTTTTTTTTCGAAATTTTCTATTTGAACATTTTTTTAAAACAAGCAATACTAAAAGAATGAGAGGAAAAAGGAAAATAAGAAGAGGAAGAAAGGAGAAGAAGAGGAGAGGAAGAAGAGGAGAAATAAATAAGAAGAGGAAAAAAGAAGAGGACCTCTTTTCTTCCTTTTCCTTATTTTCCTTTCTCGAGGGAGAAGAAGAAAGGAATAGAGGAGAAAGAAGAAACTTTAACACGAGAGGGGGGGGGGGTACCGATACTCCCTCCCCGATAACATTATTTTCCCATGTATATGTATGTCGCGTCGTTGTCGATATAACCCCCTCGAGATAACTTCGACATGAGGGGCGGTCGATATATATACCCCCTCTCGACCGTGATAACTTATACAACGGCAGCACCCCCCTCGGCCCTCTCGCTCGACCAAAACTATTGAGGACACCCAAACCCTAGAGAGAAAACGATGTTGGTCTCCTACCCCCTCCCGCCGTGCCCCTACCCGACAAATTAACTCTCTCGAGGCCACCCAAATTTACCAAGTTAAAAGAGCGTTGTCGCCGAGGCCACCCCAAACCCTTGAAGCGTTGTCGAGGCGACCCCAAACCCTAGAGAAGCAGCGTCGAGGCCACTAACATGAATCCTTATTTCTACGTTTGTCGCTAATATATATATATATATATATATATATATATATATATATATATATATATATATATATATATATATATATATATATATATATATATATCGATCCATCTGTACCATGTTTGAATAATAATTGACATGTTGTAAATATTTGCGAAACTATGGAGCACTCCGAGACGAAGAAATGGTTTATGTTGGGGGACATTATCGCACAAGGAAGTGATGAAGTTGCGTCATTTCTCAACGACACCGATGGTCGTGAACGACTGGGTGAAGAAGAGGGCTATGTTCATGATGGCTTCGACCCATTAATGCCGGTACAAGAAGAGGACTATGTTCATGATGGCTCCGTGACACAATGGAGGTACAAGAAGGAGACCGTCTCGATCGCTTCCGGTGACCGAACCGAGTCCGCCAGTATATATATATATATATATTAGTTAAGCCCGTCTTGACTAGTTAATTGATGCATCCATTGTTTTGGTATTTGTACGCATATTTATTACTCTCGTCTTTCTTCCTTATAATTTCTAGCCCTCCGGATCGAGCACAACTTCGGTAAGGAGACGAGGCCCGAAGAAAAAGTTGAGCTCGGATGAAAAGTTTGTGATCATAGAAATCGCGCCCGACGGCGAACCGATTGAACCCACCCAGACAAGGAAGGCATTTTCTGCTCAGTGCGGGGTTCTTGTTAGGGACAAGATCCCGATCAGCATCCATCAATGGTATAAGCCTAAGGAGGAAGACCCTGAGGTGTCTTATGTCAATGATATGCAGAAAGAAGATCTTTGGACTGAGATGAAGGCAAATTTCACCCTACCGCCAGAGGAGGATCCGGAGAAGCCAATTATAGAGCAATTAATCAAGTCTTGTGCTCTTAAGAAGATGGCAACCCTAATGAGGAGGTGGAGGAAAGAGCTGAACCAGTTTGTCGAGAAAGATAAGACACCAGAATTGATCGGCAAATATGAGAAGATCAAAGATCACTGGCCCGCATTTGTGGCCCACAAGACATCGGAAAAGAGTAAGAAGATGTTGGCGACAAACAAGAAAAATGCTGCAAAGAAGAAGCTTCACCATCGCACGGGGTCAGGTGGCTACCTCAAAGCCCGGCCTAAGTGGTCCAAGGCTGAGCATGATCTGCTTGAAAAAGGGATCGAACCAGAGACAATATCTTGGCTGCACCGTTGCTGGACTTGGTTCTTCGGGCTGGCGGAACCTTGGACCTATGAACAGGAAGTGCCGATGGGCGGACGAGCAACTGCAAATACCAGTCAAGAAACTTCGACACTATATCGATGCAGCGCAGCAAGGGACGTTCCTTCCAAACAGGGAGAAGGACGAGCTCACAATGGCCCTTGGGAATCCTGAGCATCCTGGACGGACACGAGGCACGCCAGGCTCCATTCCGTGGAAGGTTGGTTTTCCGCACGCAGGGGGTTACAAAACCCACGAGAGGAGGAAGAAACTGGAGCCGGAGCAAATGCAGGCGCTGCACGAAAGGGTAATGGGGCTAGAGGAACGAGAAGAGGAACGAGAAGCAGCAGATCGCAGCAAACGACATGCCGAAGCTTCCCCGAAGCTACCCCGCCATCTCGGGCCGAGAAGCAGCGTGGCTTCCACCGAGCTGCTTCAAGGAGCATGTCTTGACGGCTCCTGCCAGCTATCCCGTGGATGGTATCACGAAGTCTCAAAGTTGCCACATTATGGCGCGATGGATGAATTTGAAGGTCAAGGCGGCTGTTGGCCAAGTTTATCCTAGTGGACCCGGCACAACTTATCACTGCTAGCCGATTCCAGAAGGATTTGCTAAGGTGATGGTGGATGAAATAATAGAGGGATTTGAGGACCTCATGCTTGAGCACCCTACCGGTGAAGGGGAGACTAGGCTGGGTTCTGCTCTGAAGACTCCATGCCTATGGCGGAAGGAGCTCATCAACCTTCCGAACTGGACGCCTCCGCCTCCTCCTCCTCCTCCGGCGAGTCAGGGCACTCCGCCTCCTCCTCCGGCGAGTGACGATCAGGGCACGCGTGGCGGCACTCCGCCTCCTTCTCCGTCGCGTGGCGGCACTCCACCTCCTTCTTCGCCTGCGCCGGCGCGACCGAGCAACCAGCCTCCTCCTTCTCCGCCTCGTCAGCAAGGGAGGAAGAGACCTGCCGCCGCTCCGGCTGCTCCGGCGCGTCGTAGTCCTTCTCCTCCGCCTCGCAAAAAGCAAGTAAAGAAGACATCCGCTCCGTCTGCTCTGCCGGCGTCTAGCAGTACAGCCAAAGGCGGGAAGAAATACAGATTCGGTCCTTCTCTGAAGACTCCAAAGAAGTTACCGTACGAGAGGACCGAGGAGGAAAACGCGGAGATCGCGCAGAACGAACTGGATGGCTGGTTTGCAGGGTTGAAAGCAAAAAGACATCCACCTCCGGAGGAGAAGGTAGATCCTGTGAAAGCGAAGCGCACTCTGGCTGCCCTGAGGAAACCGGCAAAGTCTCCGCCGAGAACCAACTATGAGTGCATTCTTGAATGTACATATCTCCAAGCCGGAGCGGTCGGGAAGTACCGCGGACATCAAAGATCAAAAGAACGAGCAGCCGCGAAAAAAGTTGACCAGCTAGGCGAACAACCTAACCTATCTTGCCCCCAGCTCAATGTGTCTAGCGGCAACTTCGTCGCTAATGTTCCGGGATGGTGGCGGTTATGGCAATCCACAAGATTACACCGCTGACGATGCACTTCCTGAATTCATGATGGTGGAAGAACACAGATAGGAGTACGGGAAGCCTCTCGTCAAAGATGTAAAATCTCTAACAACGATGATGCGAAGATTCCATACTTGGTACATGAAAACCTGCAGAGAGTCTGGGGGGACGAATTCTTTGTATCTGAGAATTAAAGAGGAGAACGACCTCGTTGGAAATGATCTGTTGCCTGTTCCATTTGAGGAGTTCTTCGAGTTCTTCAATCAAAAGGCCCTCGATAAATTAACGGCCTTTTGCTACTGCATGTAAGTACTATTTCTGTCATTAAGTCTCTATATATAGCTCGGCTCTTTCATTGCATGTATTTATAATTAATTATCCTCAATATATTATGCAGATTGAAGATCGTCGAGTGCAAAAAAAATGAAATCTATGATATTGGGTTCATTAACACAAATATCATAGATGTATTTCTGGTTGAAAAGGACGTCAAAGAGGCCGAGGACTACTTTCTACAATCGTTGATCAAAAATCAAAACAAAGATACCATACTCTTTCCTTACAACGGCAAGTGAGTGTTACTGATCGTTTGCATATTCGGTTTCCCTTATTACTCGAGCGAGGTTATAGTAATGTAATTGATGAGTTATGCATGCGTGCGCAGGTACCACTATATTCTTACGGATATTAAGCTTGAGCGTGGACTAGTAACCGTCTTAGACTCGAGACGGAAAGATCCCAGCACCTATGCGGACATGACTGAAATGCTCAGCAAGTAAGTTCAATCGATCATTATCGCACCATAGCGGCAACTTTTTGTTCATTTCCTGATATCTCAAGTAATAATAATTATTTTCTTTGTCTTGCAGGGTTTGGAAACAGTTCACCGCACAAGCTCCGGTACTGCCGAAGGAGCTGCGATATACATACCCGAAAGTAAGTACTACTGGCTAGCTAGTTGTGCGCATCTCCCGTTGATTCTATAGCTATACTTTCATCAATGCCATTTATAATGCTTCATTATCAGTTTGATTGACCTCTATTTCTCGTAAAGTGCTTGTGGCAGGAACAAGGTAATGATTTTTGTGGATATTACGTGTGCGAGTTCATCTACAACGCGACTTTGAAAAATAAGCGGGGCTACTCTCAAAGACAATATGAAGTGCGTAAGCAATTAATAATATTCACAATTTCATTTTATTACACCATCATTTCTGTTGAGTTTCATTCATATATATGTATTAATTAACCCCCTTCTTCAAATTAGACGTGGCAGATGCGGAATGAACTCCTACCACAAGATCAAAGCAATTCAAGAGGAATTGGCGGGATTCTTTCTTGACCACGTCATCAATAAAGCCGGAGAATACCATGTGGAAGTTGATTTCAAATGCTAGGGGACTGTAATTGAGAGATCTTATATATTGTACATGTATATATGTAGCCAGTAGCGTCGGACGTACATGATACGAAAACTTGTTGTTCGACCAATCTCTCGGAGAAGGAGAGGTCCATCGATCATTTCTTCTCGGTATGCATGACGAACTTCTATACTCGATGGTTCCCTTCATTTTCTTACTAGCTAGCGTGTCGAGGGCTATATGTATATAGTACGTAGCGTCGACTAAGCACAGACATAAGAGAGGACACTTCTCTCTCTTAATTAGCTAGCTAACACAATATATGAAACACCTAAATTAACCCACAAAACCGCCAACCCCCCCCCCCTTTCAAAAAAAAACAAAAACCCCAGCCACTTGAATGCTGACGCGTGGATGCCTTTTGGTCCCGGTTGGGGCCACCAACAGGGACCAAAGGCCCCCCTGCCTTGGCTCGGCGCACCGGCCATGTGGAGGACCATCTGTCCCGGTTCGTTTTAGAACCGGGACTAAAGGGGCGAGGTATTAGTAACGACCCATTAGTCCCGGTTCATGAACCGGGACTAAAGGCCCTTACGAACCGGGACTAATAGGTGTTTTTCTACTAGTGCAGCCTCTGCATCAGAAAGATGCATACGGCTCATATTATTAAAAATAGAGTCCAGCAACAAAGTCGTCAAGTATCGAGTTGCGAAGATAGACAAAAAGCTCGAAAGAGCTCAAACCCAAAGCCACAACCAGCTGGCAAACACAATAGGAGCACTACATGCCTATCCTATTACATGACCGCCATCCAAACCGGTTGAAAATATCCGGCGCTACCATCTCCCATCGGGTAGATGCAGTAACCAAACGCTCCCTGGCCTCCGTCGGAGTGAGTAGCGACCACATACGGATGAATGCCGTGGCCCTGAAGATAACCTGCAAAAAGTGAATGTTTGTTGATCTGTTAAATACTAAATCATTTCTGCAATTCCATACTGCCCAAAGTAAAGCACAAACTCCAACACGAATGTGTCTTGCAGTATCGGAATCAATCCCATCAAGCCATGTTCCAAATAACATGTTGATAGAGGTGGTCTGATTAATATTGAACGCAATATGAATCGACCGTCACAGAATCTTAGCCAACGGACAATCGAGAAAGAGGTGTTTGATGCTTTCGTTATGATCGCAAAAGCTACACCTAGATGAGCCCACCCAGTTGCGTTTTGCCAGGTTATCCTTAGTCAAAATGACTTGTTTATGCACAAACCACATAAACACTTTGATACGTAAGGGAACCTTTACTTTCCAAACGTGAATCGAGGAAGGGACAACGCTAGAGTTAATGACATCCAGATACATAGATTTAACCGAGTACACACCGTTCTTAGTAAGTTTCCAATACAGCTGATCTGGTTGCTGGGTCAGAACGTAGGCTTCTCTATGTCGCACAATGTTGTACAAAGTAGGATATTGAAGTGCAAGGGGAGTCTCCCCTAGCCACGTATCCTCCCAAAACCTCGTAGTGGCACCATTCCCGACAATAAATTTTGACTTGTTGAAAAAACATTGTTTGACTCTCATCAAACCCTTCCAAAAAGGTGAGTCGAAAGGCCTCACATTTACCTGAGCCAAGGTTTTAGCATTAAGATACTTATTACGCAAAATCTGTGCCCAAGTAGCTTCCGTCTCAGATGACAGTTTAGATAGCCACTTGCTAAGGAGACATATGTTTTTGACTTCCAAATTTTCAATACCTAGACCCCCTTGGTCCTTCGGCCTACAGATTATATCCCACTTAGCAAGCCTATACTTTCGTTTGAGCTCGTCATTCTGCCAAAAGAATCGAGATCGGTAGAAATCTAATCTTTTCCTGACTCCCACCGAACCTGGAAAAAAGATAAAAGAAACATAGGCATACTGGTAAGGACCGAATTAATCAGAATCAATCGTCCTCCGTATGACATGAGCTTCCCTTTCCAACAGCTCAGTTTCTTTTCAAAGCGATCCTCGATGCATTTCCACTCAAGGTTAGTCAGCTTACGATGATGAATGGGTATACCTAAGTACGTAAACGGTAAGGAGCCCAATTCACATCCGAACAATTGTTTATACGTATCCTGGTCCTCCATTGCTCTTCCAAAGCAAAACAATTCGCTCTTGTGGAAGTTAATTTTGAGGCCAGATAATTGTTCAAATAAGCATAACAGCAGCTTCATGTTTCTTGCTTTCGCCAGGTTGTGCTCCATAAAGATGATAGTATCATCAGCATACTGAAGAATGGAAAACCCTCCGTCAACTAGATGTGGGACCAGGCCACCTACCTGCCTTGCAACCTTTGCCCGACCTATTAATATAGTGAGCATATCAGCCACTATGTTAAACAGAATCGGTGACATCGAGTCTCCTTGCCTTAGCCCCTTGTGTGTTTGGAAATAGTGACCTATGTCGTCATTCACTTCAATCCCTACACTCCCTTTTTGCGTAAAGGAATCAATCTGGTTTCTCCATGCCGGATCAAAACCTTTCATATGCAAAGCTTGTTGAAGGAAAGGCCATTTAACTTTATCATATGATTTTTCAAAATCCACTTTAAAAACTACGCCATCAAGTTTTTTTGAGTGGATTTCATGGAGCGTTTCATGCAAGACAACAACCCCTTCAAGGATGTTTCTATCAGGCATGAAAGCGATGCAGACGGATGAACCACGAGTGCGCAATCTGCGTAAGTCTGTTTGTCCCGACCTTGGTGAATATTTTGAAACTCACATTAAGCGGACATATAGGTCTGAACTGCTCAATGCGAACTGCGTCATCTTCTTGGGAAGAAGAGTTATCGTTCCAAAATTCAGCTTAAACAACTGAAGCTGTCCCTCAAAAAACTCCTGGAACATGGGCAACTAATCACCCTTAATAAAATGCCAGCACTTTTTGTAAAACTCTGCCGGAAACCCATCCGTCCTCGGAGCCTTATTATTCTCCATTTGTGCAATGGCTTCAAACACCTCTTTCTCGAGAGAAAGGAGCAACAAGCTCATTCTCGACAGGTCTCAAGTTGAGGAACATCCTCAACCCTAGACTCATCTAAGGACACAAAATTCTCTTCCGGGAACCAAACAACCGCTTATAATAATTGGTAATGTAGACCTTCAGATTGTCTTGACCAACTATCGTCCCTTCGTCTTGTTCTAGCTGGAAAATTCTCTTTTTACGATGCTTCCCATTAGCAATCATATGAAAGAATTGAGTATTGTCCTCGCCTTGTACTATCTTGCGAACCTTAGCTCGCAACGCCCACTTCAATTCCTCCTCACGAAGAAGCTGTTTAAGTCGCATCTCCGCCTCTATCATTGTTTCCAACTCACTGGAATCCAAGATAGAAGTTTCAGCTTTAACGTCAAGGTTTTGAATAAGTAGAAGAAGTCTCTCCTTCTCCGCCTTATAAATACCATGCGTGTGTTTAGCCCATCCTTGAAGGAAACTTCGGAGATGACGAATCTTGCATTGCCATCGCTTGATAGGCGTCCTTCCTCCTGAGTCTTTAGCCCACTCCCGAGCTAACAACTCAAGGAAACCTTCTCTTTCAAACCAGGCAAGTTCAAACGAGAAAATGTTTTTGTTGCCCACAAAAGTTTGAACTCCTGAATCAACTAGTAATGGTGTATGGTCAGAGACACCTCTTGTCAATGCCTGCACGCAGTTACGGAGGAAACTTCTGTTCCCATTCGACACTTGCTAGGACACGGTCAAGTTTCTCAAACGTCGGGACCGGTAACGAATTAGACCAAGTGAATTTCCTATCCGAAAGCTCTATCTCTCTGAGATCCAAACTTTCGATAATAGTGTTGAACATGAACGACCATCGGCCGTCAAAATTGTCATTATTCTTCTCCTCCTTCCTACGGATAATGTTGAAATCCCCTCCCACTAAGAGGGGGAGCTGTTCATTACCACAAATACGAACCAGATCCGCCAAAAAGTCTGGCTTGAGCTCTAGTTGCGCAGCCACCATAGCCCAATCAAACCCATCTGCCTTAGTTCGAACTCGAAACTTGACGGCAAAATCCCCCAAAACTACACTCCGAACTTCCAATGTTTCACACTTAACCCCAAGTAAAACCCCACCGGATCTTCCTCGAGGGGGGAGGCAATGCCAATCAAAATCTACCCCACCCCCCCCAGACAAAGTGGCAAGAAATTGTGAAGTGAAGTTGCTTCTTCCAGTCTCAGACAATGCAATAAAACCTAACTGATGTTCAAGAGAAGCCTCCGCTAGAAATCTTCTTTTAGCCAAGTCTCTAAGACCTCTGCTATTCTAGAAAATGCCTCTCATAATTCATCATAAAAAAATTTTGCAGTCACGGATCCTAGCACTCCCTAATGCAGCCGAGACGGATAAACCTTCCGCTTCCACGTCCGCTTTGGCTTAAGGTGACCATCACCGATCAGCACAGTCATTCTCTGCTTCTATCGCCTCGGGCTCATCTACATGAAGAGACACCTCAGGAATGGTGTCCTCCTCCGTCTCTGGTAGTGCAGGGTCAAGATCGGCACACAAGCCATCAAGAACCCTAACCCCAAGCGCATCTATCTCCGAATCGTTCATAGGTTTAACAGCAGCAATGTGACGGATCATTTCTACCGCACGATCAGCTTCCAAATCAAGAATGTCATTAACCGACCTAGAAACCTCAATATCATTTTTACCAAGTGAAACACCTACTTGATTTGCATTATGAATAATTTCAACATCAATTAAATGCAAAATGGAATTCGACTTATTAACCGACATAGCAGTGGAGGTCTCGACGTCGCGCAGCTTGGCAGCTCTCAAAACACACCTCGGCTGCATGTCATCAACGTCCGGCTGCTCCTGCAGCCTCCCGCTGACCCGCCTCCCCTGGGAGACCGGGTCCGGGATACCGCCAAAGGTGATGACCTCCTCGCGAGAAGCTCTGCTAGGGGAAAGGCCTCCTGCCCACCCCCAACAGTGGCTCCCCGGGCCGTAGCCACCGGGGCCGGAGAGCAGCTCGGCGACGACTCCCACGGCCTGTCCACGGGCGACCCGCCGGTAGTAGGGGCCGGGGAGACCCGCTCACGGTACTCTGGAGAGGCAGCCGGAGAGACGAGCGCATCACCTGACCCGACCACCGCAACGGGGCAAAGAGAGAGGGCGGCCTCCTGCACAGCCACCCCTCCTCCCACGCGCGGTGACGTGGAGAAGAGCGCCGAGTCCTCCATGGGCGTCGTCGACGTCAGCATCACAGGGGACCGGGCCTCCTGCCCGTCACCACTAGCCATAGCCGCAGTCGCAGCACCATCCACGGTAGCCATCAGCGAGGTAGGAGTCGTGGGAAGGGCCACCTGCCCCTCGGTATCTCCCAACTCAAGAACCATCGGCGCACAAAGAGGGGCCACGGGATCCACGGAACCCGGAAATACACCCCGCAGCCTAGGTGGAGCAGAGAACGGTCCCAAGGACCCAAGCTGCAAAGTGGACGTCGGAGCAACCCCAGAAGACCTCGCAGGAGCCATATTAGTAGACTCAGACGGACCAACCGGACCCTTGGCCCCGTCTTCATCACCCATAGCCGAATCATCCTGGTTCCCCGGTGCACCTCCTCCCTCAGTCGTGTCCATGGGGTTATCATCCTCGAACTCATGGAACAAATTAGGATCCTCATACAAAACGTCCAGCTGATACATAACACCATCGTATGTCCAAGGCACCACGTTCGGCAAGAACTCAATATTAGCAACACTGACAAGTAAACGCGCCACCCCGTTGGCCCGAGTGAATGGCATATCCACCTGTTCAGTCTTGCCGATCAAAGACCCCAAACTCCACGTCACCAAGAAGCTACCCAAGGGATCAGATGGTGCCCCGGATAAACGAACCCAAATCTGCCTCAACGGCATGCCCTGCGGCTCCTTCTTTTTCCACTCATCAAACTGCAACACAAAACTAGTGCCTGTAACCTTGCTCATACCGAACTTGAGGATTCGCACCTGATCCTCCTTAGACGGAAAATCAACTTTGTAAGACGTATCATTTAGCTTGAGCAAGGACCACTGAAAATTACCCGGAGCGAGTTCCCGCAGCTGCTGAATAATTTGCGCCTCGGTCAACGGTCCATGAACTATCTTCACCACCCACAGGAAAGAAGTCTCTATCGCTGGTGCCAAAGGTGCCACTGGGAGACTCGAAGAACATCAACTCCGAGCAGCAGACCCGTAAATCTGAGCAGAAGGCTTAGGCCCAAGCATAAGAGGACACTCGGCAGCGGTATGCTTAGGTTTCCGGCACAGTCACATAATTCCGATGCACTCAGCCATAAAGTGTCCCGTGTCACCACAGCGAAAACAAGTGAGCTTTTTCTTCTTAGCCGCCCACTAGGACAACTTGTCAGCCTCAGATTTGTCTGTACCATGTTCAGAAGCAGCATCACCGGTCTGCATGGGTTCCGACAACGTAACTTCGGCCAGCGCCTGAACCGTCTCCACCGCCACATGCGGTAGATTCGATCCTCCGTCAGCCACCTCCGTCTCAACCGTAGTCTTCGGATGCCTTTGCTGATAGAAACGTCTGTTCCCGCCCCGCCCTCCGCGGAAACTACCCTGGAAAGAGCGGTTATTGGGGCCAACCGCACCCTCGACGAAGTTGCCAGGCGGTCCTTGGAAACCCCGGTTGGCATTACCGTTATCCACCCATGCATAACCACGGCCACCGTCGGTAGACGAAGAGCCCCGATGCAGCCCAGAGCCATAAGCATCATATCCATCATCGCCCCACTGTCCTCGTGGAGGATTACGATCATCCCCCGCCGACGCCCGCCTCTACGACCATTCGTGTTGGGCGGTGCCACCGCGTCCACCCGCCATCCGCCTCAGCCCACGGCCGTTGGGTCGGCTGCGGCTTGGCCTTGGCGGCGGTGGTGGCGCATCCCTAGGCTGGGGAGGCGGAGGCGGCGCGGCCGGAGGCGGCTGGGCCACCCTAGCCGGAGGTGGAGGAGGTGCTCCCCGAGGCGGCGGTGGAGCTACCCGTGAGGGCGGCGCCACACGCGCGGGGCCCGGCGTCGCAGCAGTCGCAGCCAGAGGAGCAGAAGCCGCCGCGGCCCCGGCCGGGTTCCTCACCACCGGGGCAGCCCGCGGCGGAGGTGGCTTGGGCGGCATCTCCGCCGGACGAGAACCAGTTGACGGGTGCCGTCCAATGCCGGCGCAAGCTGAGGAGAAACGACGCAAGGAGGCCGACGGGAAACCGACCGTCCCGCGACGGCGAACCCTAGCGGCAACGAAGAGAGAAGGGGAGGTAGATCGTGCATGCAGGGGCGATCGGTCCGAGGCCACCTCATGCACGTCGCCCACACCCGTCGCTATGCAAACCTGGCCAGCCCCCCGGGCCTCTAGCCCAGTACTAGCCAGGCCCGCTTCGCAAGCACTCTCAGGCGGCCCATCTGTGCCCAAAAGAGCATACAAACGCACAGATCTGGCCGCCCGAATGTCACACGCAGCGGCCACCACCGGCGATCGTTGTGACAACATACGACCCCCTTTCTTCTTTCTCCGAGTCACTCTCGTCCAGCACTCGGGACAAAAAAATCAGACAAAGAGATAGCCGGCGGCCCCCCCTTCGGCAAAGGTCCACTCCATGGTTTCACTTTCGACTTCTGCGAAGGAACCGTAGTCCCGAACGAGACAGATCTCTTAGTACTCACCAAAGGTTTAGGCACTGAGGTAGATGTAGCCACGCCAAGCGTAGTTGCTGGCCGAACCGTCGTTTCCGGTGGATCATCATCGTCATCATCTTCATCAGCAAGAATCCAGAAACGTCCTCCAACCCGGTGCGGAGGCTTGGGTCCGTCGGCATTCTCCGTAAGATCCACTACATCGAGTTGCTCGTCGCAATCCATGGGTGCCTGCACACACTCAAGAACCTCGATATGGAACAAATCAATTATTAAACGCTTACCGATCGCAAGCTCTTCATCAACGTTGAGATGTCGTCCGGCCAGAATATCTCCATCTTCGTCCCGGATCGTCATCCAACGAGACGGATGCGAGTACATCGAGCCATTGATCCATCGCCCCGCCTCCCTATCATCTTGAAAACGCACATACCATTTCGTAGGATGCAAAAAGTCCCAATCCCGATCCGCCGTTGAGGGATCTCGAGGGGAAAGCGGGGAAGGGAGTAGATCAGGCGCCGCTGCAGAAACAGCCACGAGCGCCGACTGCAGATCATCAGGAAGCAGCGGATCCGGCGACAACTGCAGATGCGGCGGCGGCGAAAGCACCTCCCCGAAAGGCAGGTCTGCCGAGCGGCGCGGCGGCGGGGAACACCCCCTCCCGTTGGCCCCCAATCCACCCCCATCGGCCGTCGAGAGGGGCGGCGGAGGTTCCGGCTGGATTGGCAGCGCCGGGGACGCTCGCCCGTCGCCCACCGAGTCAACTACTCCCTCCATTCCTAAATATTTATCTTTTTAGAGATTTCAAATGAACTACCACGTACGGATGTATATAGACATATTTTAAAGTGTAGATCCACTTATTTTGCTCTTTATGTACTATGTAGTCCTTTGTTAAAATCTTTAGAAAGACAAATATTTAGGAACGGAGGGAGTACATGGGAGGAGTCCCCTAACTCACGTCCATGCATGCACTAACAAACTCCTGGAGCTAGTCTCACGCTGGGCGCGCACACATGCTTATCCATTTATCCTCACAGCTAACCCATGAAGCTAGCTAACAAACCACTTCATGTAAGATTAGTGCTAACAGGGAGCAGAGCCGGCAATCCATCCTTCCGACGCATTGGCGTGCCTGGAGTTCTCTAATACAGCTGATTTAGTGGACGACGTGGAAGGAGAGAAACGCCAAGATTTTCAAGAACAAATGGTTTACCAGGACGCAAACTTTCACTAGACTAACGGAGGACAACGCTACTTGGTCCCTGGCTGGTAGAAATAAGATTGGCAGCCTGACCCACCGACCTTTAAAACCAGATTGAGTGTTGGTAGCGCCAATGGGCTACAGGCGGTGAATGCCTCGTCACCTTTGTAACTTGTCTTACTATGTTTCCCTCTAATCATCAATGAAGATCTACTCCACAACATTTTCGTCAAAAAATCATATTTTCCTACACAGCATAATTAATGTCTTGATCCGGTGTGACTTTCTCTCCCTATGTTCCTCTTCCTTCCTTCTCTCCACAACTAGGCCATGATGTCAAGATGCAAACATGATCCCTAAACTAATTAAATGCAATACACTTAGATACAACACAACACATAAGAAACAATGCATTGGGGTGGTTGTCTCTAATTTTCTTGCACGATAACACGAAAAGAGCCAATGCATTGTGAGCGTCCTAAACTCGCGCCACCTAGTCTACAAGTCGAAGGTTTATCCTCCTCTCTCGACGAATTGCCATGTTCGCCGGACCGGGAGATCGAAGCACCATTATGCGCAACACAAGGTAGACAGATGTATCTGAAGACATATTGGAGTTTTTGGTACGTCATTAATCCTAAACCTACGTGCTGGCTGTTATGAACATAGGATGCAGATGTATATGCTTCTGCCCTAAATTTCATTATGCGGATCTCTCTTCTCCTATTTCCAGTAAGATGTTGCCATCTCACTCAATATGTTTAACTCCATTTTATTTAATCTTTTGGTGTGGACAAACTCTTCTGTAGCTATGATAAAGTGGGAATGGATGGTGTGTGTGTTTTACCCTCGTGGGTATGAGCATGGTACATGCCAACCACTGTACTTGAAAAAGTAAATACAGTAGCCCTACCATCATTTATAACTTCATCGTTCTAATATGCTAGAGATGTAGACATTACCAACATAAAAATATATGCAGACTATATATATATATCCCTATATATATATATATATATACATATATATATATATATATATATATATATATATATATATCCATCTGTTCACCCGACCTTCAGATCTTGAAGTGAGAAAAAACCTTGTCGCAGTTGCTATTTTGACAAGACCATGCCTTAGGTATGAGTGGCATTGGGAAAAATGATTCAACGACCATGGAAACTTTATGTACGTTCATTCATTCATACACTTGGTATGCGCTAGCCGGTTCTCATACGAATGAGCTAGTTAAATTTCCTACACTACTATGTTCATGTATTAATATTATAATCTTGGAACCACGAGAGGCGCAGAACTAACCAAAAGCCC
Organism: Aegilops bicornis; assembly: GCA_021605145.1. Classification (NCBI taxonomy): domain Eukaryota; kingdom Viridiplantae; phylum Streptophyta; class Magnoliopsida; order Poales; family Poaceae; genus Aegilops; species Aegilops bicornis. Next base: position 617,957,860 of record CM038669.1, on the reverse strand, counting down.
CCAAAAAGCTGCCGGTTTCATGTGTCTTGTTAGCACGAACGATTTCTTCTTCATAGTTCACAGCTGAAGTCGAATGAACTAGTTTAATTTGCTACACTATTGTGTTCTTGAACCCGGACATAATTAGAACTTCTGAGCTTTCATAAATTTTTGTACTTAATTCATTTGGAACCTTGAGATGCTAAAATAAACAAAAGCCCAAGTAAACTTGTCATTTAGGGTGTCATGCTAATACCAATGATTTTATATAGTTCATGGCTTAACTTGGATCAAGAACCGTATTTTAGGCGCCTTTTGATTTAGAGATATTTTGCAAGAATTCTAAAGAATAGGATTTGTAGCCCTTTGGAACCCTTTGGTTCTAGGAATAGAATCATACTCATGTATAAGATTTTCATTTCAAAAGATTGTAAATATAGTTTCGTAGTGATGGTGCCGGCGCTACGACGTCATTCCGTCCTTGGAGGCTCTGTTTCGTGAGCAAGGTTCCTACCTGCCTGTGATTGGGTACGGTTGTGGATGATAGCATCTTCTCCTCGCATTGAGGGTTCCGTGGCCACGACGGCTATGCTCCCATCATGAGCTACTACGGCGAGGAGTTATGTTCGGAGGCCTTAACTTGGGATCCCACCATCTGCTCCTAGTCAGCTCTAGGGTGAGTGTCTTCATCATCCAATGACGTGGCACCCTTGGAAGCAGGGCGAGAGGGTAGAGTGTTGATTCGGCGATGGAGCTGGTTGGCGCAATGGTGATTGACTTCCGGGTGCTGCTGATGGAATAACTTCGTCCGAAGGCTAGTCTCCTTCTCAAATTGGCTCCATTCTCGACTCGATTGTGCATGAGGGCTGCTAGGACTCCAAGCAGGGCTCTCATCTTTCTTTTGTTGTTGTCTTGTTGTTTTGGGGCTTTCTTGCCATCCTCGACACCGTTGCATCTTGTTGTTTCCTTTGTCGTTCGTGTGGTATAGGGTCGAGTTGTAATGCTAGGTTGTTGCTTTATATAAAAAGCGGGACGAAAGCCATTTTCGGTCAAACTTTTTTGTAACATTTTTTCTCTATGTCCTACACTCACAATTTTGGAGGTCTATATTATCACTGTATGTGTTAATCATACTACTTAGCATTGTTTTTTGTCAAAATAAATGTGTCACAGAAAATCGTTGAAACATTTGTAGTTTCTACTAGTACGGAATACCGATTACATGCACACTGAAACGTGTATTCAACAATGCGTCAGTTGTCCAGGTTACTGATGCCAACCGCGAGCGTACCTGCCGACAGTCGGCTTACTTATGCAGGGCATACCAATTCTTCTCACACCATGACCGGGTCTTTGACTGTTTAGGCTGCCAGACAGGATGCAACACTTGAAATTGCAACCGCACATATCATAGCATACTAAAAGGAAGCAACTACGTGGCTATGCAAACCATACACCATGCATGACCTTTCCATGGGGCACAAAAGCTGCATCGTCAGGCAAGTCTCCTTTGGCAATGTCTGGTTGTTTGATCAGGCTACTGCCAAAGGAGACCCGCCTAACAATGCATGGCCCCATGCGTCGGTCGTTGGACCATTCGCCGCGGCTTGCCCACGTTAGGCTCACGCTATCTACTCTCCAAGATCGAGGTTTATCCTCCTCAGCCAATGAATATATAGGTGCATATGGCGCGCGGGGCCATGTTCGCCGGACCGGGAGATTGAACCAGCATTATGCTTGGGACACGCTGTATTTAAAGATCACTTCTGCTTTGGTAGACCCCCCTTAAACACATCGATGGCTGAGATTACTCCATACCTTTCATAATAAAGGACAGGATGGTCTTTTCTTTAAAGTACGTCGACCTCCGATATATGGCGGCTCACCTGGGCCGGCCCATTTATTGATGCGGGGAGAAAATTTGTTACAAAAAAGGATGGCTACTGGATTCGAACCTGCATCCTCTACGTGAGGAGTGCGCTGTGCTAGCCATTGTGCCTTCGAACCTTTGTTGTTGACTTATCAACGCGTAACTTTAAGAAACTTAATGTCCTGGCATAACTTAAAACATGAGCTTAGAAAATTAAGATAAACAAAAGTGTGCGACAGGGAACGAACTTGGGACCTGACGCCAGTCTACCATTTCGGTAGCCACTATACTAACTGAGATTTTGTGTCCAAAAAGGTAGCCCGGTCTATATGAACCATAAGCCACGGTATTTAAAAAAAAATCTGATTTCATTTACTTTTTGGATTTTTTTGGAAACGCGATCATTTAAAAATCTATGAATAAAAGAAACTACAACATTTTGTGAAAAAGTGATCTTTTTTGGGAAATAGGAAATGAACAAAATTGAAAATGATAACATTTTTTGAAATTGTGAACAACTTTTGGGAAATGCGACATTTTCAAATTTGTGATTTAAAAAAATAAAATATTTGTGAAAACTAGATTTTTTGGGAATCTCATAAATTTGTTTCGAAAAACAGGAACAAAACTGAAAACACGATCATTTTAGAAAACTACAAACAATTTATTTAAAGTGCGAACATTATTTTGAAATCCTCCAAACATTTATTGAATTTGTGAACAACTGTTGAAATCAAGAATAATTTTTGAATTTGGGAACAAATTTGTAACCTCATCATCCTGATTACACTGTTTACCACCCGACTACGCTGCCGCTCGTGATATTTAGAAGCAGGAAATGTATAAGGGTCAACTACTGTATCGATGAAAGAAAACTTGCATTCGTTTAACGTGCCTAGTATATGAATGCACACACACATTTGCTATCAAGAAACATGTTTTCTCAAACATGGTAAAAATAAACAGATTTTCTAAATCTTTTTCATCGGGAACTTTTATTGAATTTGTGAACAAAATTTGTGAATTTTTGTGAAAATAAACAGAAAAGCATAAAAATAAACATGAAAAACAAAAAAATGAAAAATAAAATATTAAAAGGGAAACCAGTCAGAAAAGCGATTCAGGAACCTTCTGAAAGGTTCCCAAAACCGAAACCTTCTGCCTATCCGGACACCCTATGTTGAACATGGTCTAGTATTGGATATTCTTGAAATGAACCAACATTTTGCAAGAAGGTGCGGATGCCCATGGTAGGCATCCATGTCAGGTTTGAACGATTTCCGACTTCAGATGCAAGTTGCGACACGTCCGGTCATTTTATCGACCTTTTTTGACCGAGAAAACTCCAGAAAATGCAAAAATTATCGAAAATCAAAACAACTTGGTATGATGTCTTGAATTGATCATACAAGGCATAGAAAAAATTGGGGTCATTTGAAAGATATCGGGAAACATCGTGCTCTCAGACGAAGCCTTCTGGCCTAGCCGGGTACCCTCCGTTGGACATGGTCTATGTTTGTACATCCTTCAAATGATCCCAAATCTTGCAAGTAGGTGGGAATGCCCATGGTAGGCATCCAGGTCAGATTTGAACGATTTCCAAAATTGTATGCAAGTTGTGACACGTTCCGCCATTTATGAGCTTTTTTGCCCGAGAAAACTTTAGAAAATGCAAAATTTGTCAAAAACTAAAACAACTTGGCACGGTGGTCATATAAGCTCATGGAAATAAATATGGCGTCATTTGATGGATGCCAAAAAAATGTGCTCTCAAATGGAGATTTCTGTCCTAGCCGACCACCCTCCGTTAAACATGGTGTTTTTGGGACATCCATGAAGTGACCCAAATTTCTAAAATTTGAACCATGATGGAAGCAAAATGTACAATTAGAGTGCCCAATTTTTACTGTGATTGGAAACGAGAATATTATATTACATTGGACTCATGTATCTATCTCATGGAAGAAAAATCTCTAACTGAGCTATGATGGATGAAAATAATAATTATATAGATAACATTTTGTGTTAAGTCGATGCATATTTTAATTCCTTGCAAAAAAAGAACAGAAGCATATTTTAGTTGCACCACGAGTAAATTCTCAAATTGATTAAAACATGATTTCATTGTGAAAACGCATGTTGCCTCAAAGAAAATTTGGTATTCATCGGGAGCAAGCAAATTCCCTGTTCGAGATGTGATGGGATAAATAATTTTATCCAACACAAAATAACTTTTGGTTAAGTTCGAACATATTTTAAATTTTAAGCAATTTGATTAACTAAAGGAAGCACATTTTCATGACGGTGGAAGCAAATTTAATATGCGTCTGATTTTAGTAGCATATATGGCGTACAAAATTTTATTGAACATAATTTCCTAAAGCAAATGAGAAATAAACAGACTCTCAATTTATACTCGCATGATTTTAGAAGCGCACTTAATTCCTGCTGGATAGTTTTAGGGAACAAATTGGAATCAGTTTCGTTTGTTATGTGCAAACTATCTATGAAAAGCCACGTTCTCAAGTCAAATCCAACCAGCCAAAGCTTTCTCATTAGTAGTCTGAGAAAACAAACAATAATAAGAGTAAAAGAAGTATTTATGCATAACAAGTGCGTTGTCCTAGTTGGTTATAGTGGGTGAAAATGAACCATAAGGTCTGGAGTTCAAATCCTACTCCATGCGCCTATTTTTTTAGGGTTAAAAAAAAGAAAAGAAATGGGCCAGGCCGAGGAGGGGTGTGTGTGGCGGGCGGATCGGCTGTGTACGTCAACCTACAGTACGTGTCACATACGAAAGGTGGATATACGTTATGGTCAAATGACCATGCTGCCCTTTATACGGTTTATGAGGGGGGTCTACCGAAGCATATGTTCGCGTTTCCAGTAAGTGAAAGAAAAGGGAGATCTTGCAATGAAGGTTCTGCGTGCTAGCTAACATCTCTCTCTTCTGTTCGAGGATTCCGCGTTGCATAGCCAATTTTTAGTATTACATTTTGATTGGATTCGGCGACGTGTTGGTGAACTTGTGATTGATCACTGGTCTTGGATATGCTCGACGTCCACTAGTATATGCTGAAGAAAGCAGCTTAATGCTGCATGTGACGAAGACAGTGGGAATTGCTGTTGGGTGTGTTTTACCCTTGCATGATGAGAGCGTGGTACACCGTACCAACCACTGTACTTATACTTGAAACGTAAAAACCAATGGTCAGTTTGCCCTTGAAGAATTTTGGTACAATGAGTGTAGAGCCATCATATATATCTCTATCCTCTCTTTACATATGCTACAGATGTGAGTGCTGTCGTGATCCATGCATGTAGCTAAGCAAACAAATATACAAACTATCTCTTTGTTAATTTTTCTCTCCAAGCTTCATATCATTAGCTGAGAAAAAAAATCCTGCTCCCATCGCTATTTTGGCAAGGCCATGACTTAGGAACGAGAGGCATTGGGAAAAGGATTTTTTATCGCGAATAGACAGAGTGTGTATTATTTCATTGATAGGTAGAAAGAAGAAGTTGGGCTATAAGGGCAACAGCTAGCAACGTACATTGACATGCAAAGCTAGTGTTGCATGAGCAGAAGAACTAAATGGTTGCTCAGCCCCGACTAAACATAGGTCAGCCGGGTAGAAGAACAACTAAACACTTGGCTACGGCATAACCTCATGGGACGGCTAGTCTCCCATTCAAATTGGCTCCATTCTTGGCTCCGGTTACCAGATCGTGGATAAGGGCTCCTAGGACTCCAAGCAGTGCTTTAATCTTTATTTTGTTGTTTGCTTGTTGTTTTGGGCTTTCTTGCCATCATCATCACCGTAATATCTTGCAGTTTCCTTTGTCGTTTGTGTGGTGCACTGTCGTATCATAATGCTGGTTGTAATGCTGGGTTGTTGCTTCGGTCAAACTTTTTTGTAGCACTTGTTCTCTATGTCTTACACTCACAAATTTAGAGGTCTACATTATCGTTGTATGTGTTAATCATATGCCTTAGCATGGTTTGTGTAATAAAAAATCTGGGAAACATTTGTAGTTTCCACTTTCCACTAGTACAGAATACTGATTACATGCACACTGAGATGTTAGTTCAACAATGGGTCACTTGTCGAAGTTGCTGATATCAACCGCGACTGCACCTGCCTACAGCCGGCTTGCGTACATATAGGAGCATACCAATTCTTCTCACACCTTGATCGGGTCCTAGATTGTTCAGGTCTGCAGACAGGAAGTAACACTTGAAATTGCAACTACACATATCACAACGTATTGAAAGGAAGCAACTACGTAGCTATGCAAACCATACACCGTGCATGATTTTTCCATGGGGCGCAACAGCTGCATCGCTGGGCAAGTCTCCTTTGGCAGTGGTCTGTTGTTTGACGAGGTCACTGCCAAAGGAGACCTGCCCAGTGATGCATGGGCCCGTACCGTACATCGGTGGACAGACTCTTCACCGTGGCTCACGGCTGCTACAAGCTCACCATTGTTAGCTTGTTCGAGGTTTCTCCTCATTGATCAAGAAATTTATAGGCGTAGGGTGTGCACGCCCGTGTTTGCCGGACCGGGAGATGGAACCAGCATTATGCGCAGCACAAGGTAGCTAGATATATCCGAAGATATGCTAGTTTTTTTGGTACCTAAAAGAAAGGGAAGATCTCCTACAAAGTATATGTGCTGACCGGCTTGAACTAAATATCTATATCTACTGTTCGACGGCCCTGTGTGCACAGCTCATCATTAGTACATCACGTTTGGATTGGGGGAAGCCTCTCAAAAGTCGCTCGCGTCGCTCCCAGGGGGGCGGCACGGGCGATAACCTAGCCGCCGCCGCCCCCACTCCCCGCTCCTTCCTCACTCCCCTGCCGCCGCCGGGGGATGCCGACGGGCAAAGCCCGCTCGGCGGACGGCGGCTGTGGAGATTGGTCTCCGTCCCTGTACTGGTGTGCTCATCTTTTGCATGTTCTGTAGCAGAGGGCCGGGCTTGAGGTAGTTGTGGCTGTGGCTGGAGGCCGGAGGCGTGATAGCACGGCGTGGTGCTCCGTTGCATCATGCAGGTGGGTCTGGTGGTTGGCTGCAATGCTCCTTGCACAATTGTTGTTCTCCGGGCGAAAGTCTTACACCTTCTCCGGTCGGTGCCGATGATGGCGGCGTTTTTTGAGCGTCGCGCACCTTCTTGAAGGCCTCATCGTGGATATACATCCATTTATTCTCACAATTGTTATGTGATTCCGGGTGAAAACCCAAGCTCTATCGGAGCGGGCGGTGGCGACATTTATGCCGTTACCTTTTTGAAGGCATCGTCTTGGAATCCTTAACCTTTGTGGGTTGGTGGGTTCATGACAATTGTGCAGGTTTTGCGTTGTGGATTGGGCGGTGGAAGCCGGGGCGGCGGCTCCGGACGGTGGAAGTACGCCGAGGCGGCGGCCTCAGATGGCGATGCAACGGCGGCTCTATGGGGTAGGTTCGCGGCTCTGCATGGCTTGGGCGGCGACTTGGTGCTACAAGGGTAGCGAGGTCGTCGGCCCGGTTGGACGCGGCCCGAGGGGTTGGTCTGGCAGGAAGTCGGGGCGGCGGCTCCGGATGTTTGGCACAGCGTTCGTGGTCTGCGGTCGGTCGTCTCGTGTAGCAAGGGCTACAGGGCCCTCGAACCGTGCGGCGCTATGGCTCGTGAGCGGGCGGGGGATGTCGGAGCGGCGGCTCCGGAGCTGGGGGTGTGTGTTTGTTGCGATTGTGGCCTTGTGTCGTGTGGTCGACAAGGCTTCGTTGCTTGTGCGGTTTTCGGCTCAGTTTTCCTTATAAACCAGCCGCTTTGTGAGGTTTTTGATCCGGTTTCCCTTATAAACTGGATCAATTCTCTTCTTCTATAATGTAATTAATGCCAGAGCTCCTGGCCCTCTGACGAGGTTCCGTAAAAAAAAACGTTTGAATTGGGTGACCGGCTGAATGACCAGGCTGGCTAGCTGTCGATCCCGGGCTGGATGATCAGCATGCATGAGTTGTGAACTTGTGATCGATCATAAATCTTGGATATGCTCTAAGCCCACTAGCACATGCTGAAGAAAGCAGCTCAAAGTAAGGCTGATGCATGTGACGGGCAGCCTGAATCGCGGATGGGTGTTGTGTTTTACCATCGGGGGTATTAGGAGTATGCCAACCACTTTACAGTGGAAAAGGAAGGGAAATAGTGTTAAAGTTGACGAACGTTGCATGTTAGCAACAGAATTGGAAGTCCAGAATTAAATGTGTGTTTAGGAATCAAGGGGGTAGTTTAAGTTCAGACGGCTCAGTCAAAGCTGTCGTTTCAGATCAGATGGATCAAATGGCTCAGTCAAAAAAGGTGTAATTATGAGCGTCTACTTGAAAATATGTAATACATATATTGGAGATTTTCGGTGGAACTGTTTTTTTAAACAACAACATATTTTATTCCATTTACAACATTTTACAGAGAGCAGTGTGAAAGGGCTCACACTTGACATGGAGAAAACATCTCTTGCAGTACAAGATCCTCTCCCTCTTTTTACGAAAAACGAAGTAAACGACAACACTAAGGCCGCGCTTGGTATGGATGTAATTGAATACGAGTGTAATTTTTTTACAGGTGTAACTTACTGATCAAGAGCTATTTCCGGCCGGAAAGCAAACGACGGGTGGAGGTCTGTAAGTTTTACAGCGGTATTTGAAATGGAAACGATAAACCAAACAGAGCCTAATGAGAAGAGAGGTCATCTTACAGAGGCTAGTCTGTGAAACCCACCCAACAGCCGGTGACCCAGAGCTGGACATGTTACTGGTTTGTCGCAAACGCCTCTCCGGACTCGCGATTTAGGAAAGACAGGCCCGACAGATTTGTTATTCCCCTCTGATCAACACACCAGCATAAAGATGGAACAGAATCGTGGAAAGGCGAAAGGCGACGCGATCTACGGGCGAGAAAGGAAACCACGATAGGATATCCAAGAGCATGTTCCCGGCTCTATCTCGCGCGCGGAGAATCGTCCCCGCTCTTCGGTTTGGTCGCTGCAACTTTTGCTCCAACGTTCAGACGTGTCCGCACGCGAGCGTACACACATGGCACATCAACGTGCACATTCTCAAACAAGTTAGTGATATACTGCTAACTGAAAGGAGATCATGTTACCATATTATCTCATCTGTTTGACTCAGTAAGGCCGTACTGGCTTTTACTTAGTAATAATGCAATATGTAGTCTAGATTTGGGCCAAAGTAAACTGAATCTAGCAGCAAACTGATCCCTCTGAGCCACTGTGGCTACTTTCTGGGATAGAGATTCTGCAGATTAATTTCCTGCTGAGTGAGACCACTGGAACAAATAAAGACGGAATAGCACGAGCAAGAAAGGCGGGTGATACGTAAATAGGATATCCAAGAGCATGTTGTCCGGTGCTTCTTGGTTCCTCGGTTTCGCGCAGACTCATCAACTTTCTCTCCGATCTGGTCGTCCTGATTTGCTCCCCGATGTCGATCCACTAGTGCAGAACGGGGCTATAGCACCGGTTCGTAAGGACCTTTAGTGACGGTTCTGTAACCGGCACTAAAGGGTGGGGACTAAAGGTCCTCCCGCTTTAGTACCGGTTCGGCACGAACCGCCACTAAAGTGCCATCATGTGACACGAGCCAGGGCCGGGTGCGGGGTGACCTTTAGTACCGGTTGGTAACACCAACCGGTACTAAATGTTTAGGGGTTTTGGTTTTATTTTTTATTTTTTCTTTAGTTTTGTGTTTTTAATTTAATTTAGATATTATTTTTATATTATAATGAGTTGTTAAATCATTAGGTGAAAGTACCGCAGATTAGTTTCAACTGGATGCATGCATGGATCCTAGCTAAGTGATCAAAGTATATATGCCATATCCATATTACTTGATGACTTATATTAGGTGTGCAAGTAATATGGATATGGCATATACTTGATCACTTAGCTAGTTAGGATCCATCCAGTTGAAACTAATCTGCGGTTTTTTTTATAAATGATATAATAACTCATCATCATATTAATATAAAAACTATTGCATCATATATATCATCACCAACAGGTGAAAGGTATATATACTAGCTAGCTAAAAATTATTATAGTCGTCATTACCACTATTTAATCATCATAGTCATTACCGCTATCTAATCACAACCAATACCAGCTTAAAGAAGAAACATTCACTTGTACCAGAAGGAAAGATATCATCGAGTTCAACATGATCACTCTTTAAGATTAAGTTCAGGACGAAGAACACGGACATGAGAGGACAAGTACTAAGAGCATGCTAGTCACTCCTGCTGCTCTCTCTCAAGTAAAATAGCATAGAACATGTATAGCTCTCTTGGTTCATCATATTGGAGCATGCAGATGAACCTGTCTCCTAATCGTGGGATGCGCTTCTGATTGCTGCCCCCTAGTACTTCTCTGCGATCGTGGAAAATTTTGCTCCAGTTTTCATTATTAAGCATTCCTCGCTATTAGAAATCCTGAATACATTAAAGTGCATTGTAGGATGTCTTGGCCGTAAGCGAACTATTCTCTTGCGACCTTTAGTCTCGATCCACTGAGGCACAACATTCATTGGGAGTCCATGTTGAAGAACATCGTATAGTAACATACTTAGCAAAGAAGTTTAGCTTAAAAAATAATGTATGCAAAAGATGCACTGAGAAAAATAGTAAAAATCTTACCATCTTTCCTATATAGATGTGACCGTAGTTCAACACGATCACTATTGGTCGCACGTTTTGAGTACTAAGATTTTTAAATTCAGGAAAATAATTTATCTTGACAGCATCAAGATCCTCAAGCCATGAAACATAATGACTTATCTCCTCGCAGTTTAGTTCAGCCCCAGGACAGTGGACGGTCCTGTCGACCAAGCGCTGAACATGTTTGGTTGAATAGAAATAAGCTATCAATAAAAAGTAGTGGTCAACTATTTTTGAAAAAACAATATCAAAGACATAAATATGGTTGAGAAACTCACATAATGGTAGAACAGGAGGCGTCTGCACATCGACCCAAATGTCTCTATTACCTTCAATATCATCTTCGGGACGAATATCAAAGGTGATAAACATATCAGGCTCAAATGCATAAGCCTTGCATAGTGCTTGCCAAGTTTTGCATTCAAAATGGATGTAGGTGTCTTGATTGTATAATTTGACGTTAAACTTATAACCATGCTCGGTCTTCAAGTAAACTCGCTTAACCTCCATAGTTTTGTTAGGACTGAAACCTATCTTATCCAAGACAAAAATTCTTGCATGGCAGGGGATACGCTAGTAGAATAGTGAAAATTTGAAATAATAAGTTAAAGCAAACAAAGCATATATAAGTCATGCCTAATTACGGAAAAAGACTTGTTGTTGTGACTTACTGTATCCACTTCGAAGGTCTCATCCAACTTCATGCTGAAGCGCCTATCATCAACTAGGAACTTTTTGTCGCACAGGTCGCGTTGGTCTTTGCAGTCTTCGCACATAATGAAATTGTTTTCATCGTCAGATGACATTTCCTATATTAATAGGTGAAACATTAAACACTTATTAGTTATATTAATTCACCTAATTGAACTAGTTCTATTAATTCAACTATCTAGTTCAACTAATTAATTCAACTACGCACTTACTGAAAATATACCTAAATAAAGTAGCTCCTAATTCAACTAACTAGTTCAACTAATTCAACTAAACTAGTTCTATTAATTTTCTTACTAAAAATAAAGTAGCTAGTTCTATATACTAAAATTTTAATTAGATGATCAAATCTATCATATACCTAAATTTAATATATATTAAATCATCTAACAATAATATAAATTCATCTATAAAAAAAAGTATAAAAACTAACTCATCTAACATTATGTAATTCATATATAATCTAACATTTATATAATCTGACATTTTGACATTAAACATTTGTGTGTGTGTGTGTGTGTGTGTTTGTGTGTGTTTGTGTGTGCATACGACAGGAGGTCGCCAAGCGTGTGGGGGCAGCCGGGCGGTCGATCTTACAGCGGGGAGGGGGGCGGCGACGACGGCGACGGGGCCGAAGGGCGGCGCGACGGTGGCGGCAACGACGTACGTCGACGGGGGCGGCACACGGACGGGGGCGGTGACGGGGGCGGCGACGACGGTGATGGGGGCGGCGCAGGGACTGGCGCGATGAAGATGAAGATGATAACTGAAATTTTCGTATGTGCTGCTTATATAGGGGAGGCCTTTAGTACCGGTTGGTGAAAGGAACCGGTACTAAAGGTTAAATTTGGCCAGGCCAAGCGGCGGGAAGCGACCCCTTTTAGTACGGTCCGTGGCTCCAACCAGTACTAAATACTCGCCCTTTAGTACCGGTTGGAGCCACGAACCGGTACTAAAGAGGGTGCGATCCCGTTCCGTGGTGCTCATTGTTTAGTCCCACCTTGCCGAGCGAAGGGCAGCCGCACTGGTTTATAAACCCAGCCGCGGCTGCTCCTTCGAGCTCCTATCTAATGCAGGCCTCTGGGCCTAACTTTGCCGCGCTGCCCTGTGAGCCTGCTGGGCCTTATGGGCCTACATAAGCACGCCCAAGGCCGAGCAAGCCCATTGGGCTGCGCGGAAATAATTATTTTCATATAGTTTTTTCTTTTGTGGTTTATATATTTATTTTTGAGTAGTTTTTTGCTGTATTTAGAGTTTCTTGTGTTTAATATTAGTGTGTTTTATCATTATATTCATATTTGTAGTGATTTTTCAGAGTTCATTTTGTAGTGCTTTTCAATTTTACGGTGATTTAGCTCTGAAAACAAATCAGTAAATGCATCGAAAATAGCAAATTATGTCAGAAGGGTTGAAAGTTGATGACGTGGATTTGAATTGTGCATCTGAACGCAAAAAAAGTCGTAAATTGTAATAAGTTATTAAAGTATTGAATAGCCGGTGTAACAGATGAGTTTTCGTCCAAAACCCTGATACTTCGTAAGAGATTATCCAGTTTGTACACGAAGTGCATCCAGTTTTTGTCGTAACCCTCTCTACTTTTTTGCACATGCTATGCGAGTGAAATGATGATACCTTGCCAAGTTTTAACCTTTTCAGAGTTCATTTTGTACAATCTGAATTGTCAATATGAGTCCTGTCCGGTTTAGAAACCGGAGAAAACTCATATTGTGACCACAAATTCTACACATAGAGTTCAATGAAGACCAAGTGGTTGTGATAGTTTGAGAAGTGACATATTTAAGGTGGTAAAAACTCTGTTAGCGGAGCAAGGTGGGACTAAAAAATCGATGTCAACTAGGAACCTCTAGTACTGGTTTGTGGCACGAACCGGTACTAAAGGTGTTGGTGGGCCCCCAGCCTGACCACAGCCTGCAACAGCCACTTTACTACCGGTTCGTGGCTCGAATCCGTACTAAAGGGTCGCCACGAACCGGTACTAATGATCTCCGCCCCCTAGCCGTTTGGACCGGCACTAATGATCACATTAGTGCCGGTTTCCTTACAAATCGAGACTAATGTGCTTCACATTAGGCCCTTTTTCTACTAGTGATCATTGGCATGCACAAGACGGACGAGAGAGGGGTCTCACTAGCATGGGCTTCGTCGAAGTTAACTTTCGGAGTGTGCAATTTTTTTATCTTGTATACACCATATCAGCGGAGGCACCTCAAAGTTTTCAAAAATTATACAGAACATTTATGATTTTGCTTTGTCATGTAGCACGCAAGTTTTTAAAGTTTAAATCAAATTTAAGAGCACATAGCTCCTGGAAAAGAAAACCATTAGAACACTTTAAATTGTGATGTTTATTTGGTTGACATTTGCTTTTTCTGTGTAGACCACAGCTAGTTATATTTTTTTATAAAATTTTATAAGCGCAACTGTTTAGGAACCCGAGCTCCAGTGAGCCATTTTTTTAACTTTTAGGTTCATATTTATAAGTGCAAAAAGTAGAAAAAAAACTCCACAAGTATATATAGATGTGTTCTACATATGAGTAAATTTTTATTACACTAAAATTTTGGGGGTTCAATATTATCATTGTATTTGTATTTTTTTTTCAAAAAAGACCTGGATCTATTATAAAGGTCCAGAAGTACAAAGCATCCATACATAATAAGAATTACATCGAGGCCCTGAACCACCGAATGACCACTACCGCCTCATAACAAGCTGTCTAGGTGCCGTTGCAAGCGCTCCCATGCTGGATGTAGCCTAACGTTGCTGACTACAACTATGAAGTCTTCGTGCACGTACCCGACCATCACATCAGAGCTGCAGTCCTCGCCATTGAACCCTTGAGGATGTAAAGCACATCCACCATTATACTTGAAAAGATAAAAACCTTGAAATATTTGGTGCAATGAGTAAAGCCGCAACTACTAGTCATACCATCAAATATATACCTTTGTCCTCTTTATATGCTAGAGATGTGCATGGTGAGTGGTGACATGACCCACATAAACAAATATGCAGAATATCGCTCTGTTTGCCCAAGCTTCATATCTTGAAGTGAAGAAAAACCTTGTTGCAGTTGCTGTTTTGACATGACCATGCCTTAGGCATAGCGGCACCGGGCATGCGTTCAGATCCTTGTATGCACCGCGGTAGAGGATGCAGTCATTAGGGCATGCATGTATCTTCTGCACCTCCAATCCTAGAGGGAATACGACCTTCTTTGCTGCGTATGTACTGTCGGGCAATTCGTTATTCTTTGGAAGCTTCTTCTTCAATATTTTCAGTAGCTTCTCAAATCCTTTGTCAGGCACAGCATTCTCTGCCTTCCATTGCAACAATTCCAGTACGGTACCGAGCTTTGTGTTGCCATCTTCGCAATTGAGGTACAACCCTTTTTGTGATCCTCTAACATGCGATCGAACTTCAGCTTCTCCTTTTGACTTTCGTGATTATGCGTCCTTGCATCGACAATGACCCGACGGAGATCATCATCATCGGGCACATCGTCTGGTTCCTCTTGATCTTCAGCAGCTTCACCCGTTGCAGCATCATTGGGCACATCGTCTGGTTCCACTTGATCTTCACTAGCTCCCCCCATTGCAGCATCACCGTATTCAGGGGGCACGTAGTTGTCATCGTACTCTTCTTCTTCGCCGTCTTCCATCATAACCCCTATTTCTCCGTGTCTCGTCCAAACATTATAGTGTGGCATGAAACCCTTGTAAAGCAGGTGGGTGTGAAGGATTTTTCGGTCAGAGTAAGACTTCGTATTCCCACATTTAATGCATGGACAACACATAAAACCATTCTGCTTGTTTACCTCAGCCGCTTCAAGAAACTCATGCACGCCCTTAATGTACTCGGAGGTGTGTCTTTCACCGTACATCCATTGCCGGTTCATCTACGTGCATTATATATAATTAAGTGTGTCAAAAACCATTACAGAACTTCATGAATAGATAAATAAGTTATCAAATTAATATAAGTTCATCATCACATTAAAACCAAAGTACATACATAGATCTCATATAACAACATATAGATCTTCAGAGCATCTAATTAATTAAACCATACATTGAAACTATGTAAAACATTTCAATGCGAAAACAAATGCGATCATAATCGCAACCAAGGTAACAATTGATCCAACGACATAACGATACCAAGCCTCGGTATGAATGGCATTTTTTCTAATCTTTCTAATCTTCAAGCGCATTGCATCCACCTTGATCTTGTGATCATCGCATTTACATCCGCAACATGCAACTCCAATATCATCTTCTCCTCCTCAATTTTTTTTGCTTCAAGAAATTGTTTTCTTCTTCAACTAAATTTAACCTCTCGACAATAGGGTCCGTTGGAATTTCCGGTTCACGTACCTCCTAGATAAATAAAATCTATGTCACGTTGTTCGGCATAATTTTCATAAACAATAAATGAAACAATAGTTAAAGATAATATATACCACATCCGAATCATAGATGTGACGAGGGCCGACGGGCGGATACCAAAACCATCGCACTATATAAGATGCAATAATAAAAGTAAGAAAATAATACAAGTAAGAATATTTTTCCTTCGTAAACAAGATAAGAACAAGAGGCTCACCACGGTGGTGCCGGCGATGAGATCGGCTCTGGTGATCGACGGCGGTGAAGACGGGGACGGGGCGTGACGGACCGCTAAACCTAGACAAATATTGAGGAAAATGGAGCTTGGAGGTCGAGCTTGGAGAGGATAAAGCTTAAGTAGTGTGGCTCGGGAATTTCATCGAACACCTCATGTGCATAGGAGGTGAGCTAGAGCACCACAAAGCCCCCCCCTCACCGGCCAGAGAAAAATAGAGCACTCTAGTGCTCTGCTCGCGGGCGAGGGGTATATATAGGCAGCACTATTGGTCCCGGTTCGTGGCATGAACCGGGACTAAAGGGTAGCCATTGGTCCCGGTTCATGGCACCAACCGGGACCAATGATGGTGGGCCAGGAGCCAGGCCCATTGGTCCCGGTTCACCCCACCAACCGGGACCAACAGCCTGCATTTAACCGGGACCAATGGCCCACGTGGCCCGGCCGCCTGGGCTCACGAACCGGGTCCAATGCCCCCATCGGTCCCGGTTCTAGACTGAACCGGGACTAATGGGATGAACCGGGACTAATGGGCTGACCCGGCCTGGACCGTTGCCCCCTTTTCTACTAGTGGGTCCACTAGTCAAGGCCCGTTGCTACGTCTTGAGCTTGCGTTGGTATTCCTTGAAGAGGAAAGGGTGATGCAGCAAAGTAGCGTAAGTATTTCCCTCGGTTTTTGAGAATCAAGGTATCAATCCAGTAGGAGGCTCCTGAAAAGTCCCATGCATCTACACAAACAGACAAGAACCTCGCAACCCACGCAATAAAGGGGTTGTCAATCCCTTCACGGCCACTTCCGAAAGTGAGATCTGATAGAGATAATATGATAAGATAAATATTTTTGATATTTTTATGATATAGATTGGAAAAGTAAAGATGCAAATAAAGTAGATGGAAAACTTATATGATAAAAGATAGACCCGGGGGCCATAGGTTTCACTAGTGGCTTCTCTCAAGATAGCATAAGTATTACGGTGGGTGAACAAATTATCACGAGCAATTGATAGAAAAGCGCATAGTTATGAGATTATCTAGGCATGATCATGTATATAGGCATCACGCTCGTGACAAGTAGGTCAAACGATTCTGCATCTACTACTATTACTCCACACATCGACCGACTCCTCGCCGCATCTAGAGTATTAAGTTCATGAAGAAAAGAGTAAGGCATTAAGAAAGATGACATGATGTAGAGGGATAAACTCATGCAATATGGTATAAACCCCATCTTTTTATCCTCGATGGCAACAATACAATACGTGCCTTGCTGCCCCTGCTGTCACGGGGAAAAGACACCGCAAGATTGAACCCAAAGCTAAGCACTTCTCCCATTGCAAGAAAGATTAATCTAGTATTGCCAAACCAAACTGATAATCAAAGAGACTTGCAAAGATAACTTAATCACACATAAAAGAATTCAGAAGAGAATCAAATATTTCTCATAGATAAACTTGATCATAATACCACAATTCATCGGATCTCGACAAACACACCGCAAAAAGATTTACATCGAATAGATCTCCAAGAAGATCGAGTAGAACTTTCTATTGAGATTCAAAGAGAGAGAAGAAGCCATCTAGCTAATAACTATGGACCTGAAGGTCTGTGGTAAACTACTCACAACTCATCGGAGAGGCCTTGGAGATGATGTAGAGACCCTCCGTGGTCGATTCCCCCTCCGGCAGAGCGGCGACGAAGGCTCCAAGATGGGATCTCGCGGATACAGAAGGTTGCGGCGGTGGAAATAGTTTTTTGTGGTGCTCCTGGATGTTTTCGGGGTCCGTGGATATATATAGGAGAAAGAAGTAGGTCGGTGGACGCTCGAGGGGCCCACGAGGGTGGGGGGCGCGCCCACCCCCCGGGGGCGCGCCGGGCACCCTCGTGGCCGCCTCCTATGTTGCTTGACGTCCACTCCAAGTCCCTGGATCACGTTTGTTCCAAAAAGATTGCTCCTCAAGCTTTCATTCCATTTGGAACTGCTTGATATTCCTTTCCTTCGAAACACCGAAATTGGCAAAAAAAACAGCAATTCGGGCGGTTCCTCCGGTTAGTAGGTTAGTCCCAAAAATGATATAAAGTGTAGAGTAAAGCCCATAAACATCCAAAACGTGTAATATAATAGCATGGAACAATCACAAATTATAGATACGTTGGAGACGTATCACCCGTCCGGTGAAACTCAAAGGGCTAGATCTCGTGGTCAAACGCCACAGGTTAGGTGGGGCGGGGCCCTGTGGGGGTAGCAATGCCACCGGAGCATCGCATCGGGCCTTCATACATGCCGTACGGTGTGGTGGTATTTCCGAAGAGGCAGCATGTGTCTCCTGGGTGTGCCCCCCCCCACACACGGACGGCGCCGCCGTCGGCACCCGGAGAGGGAAAACTGCCTCGTTGGGTCTACACGGAGGGGTTCTTGATGTTGGTTTGCCGTGGACGTTGCTCCCAAGTGTTCCTATGGGCCGACTTATGATGTCTACTACACAACCTTCTTCTTGTAGACGTTGTTGGGCCTGCAAGTGCATAGGTTTGTAGGACAGTAGCAAATTTCCCTCAAGTGGATGACCTAAGGTTTATCAATCCGTGGGAGGCGTAGGATGAAGATGGTCTCTCTCAAGCAACCCTGCAACCAAAATGCAAAGAGTCTCTTGTGTCCCCAACACACCCAATACAATGCTAAATTGTATAGGTGCACTAGTTCGAAGAGATGGTGATACAAGTGCAATATGGATGGTAGATATAAGTTTTTGTAAACTGAAAATATAAAAAACAGCAAGGTAACAAGTGGTAAAAGTGAGCGAAACGGTATTGCAATGATAGGAAACAAGGCCTAGGGTTCATACTTTCACTAGTGCAAGTTCTTTCAACAATAATAACATAGATAGATCATATAACTATCCCTCAACATGCAACAAAGAGTCACTCCAAAGCCATTAATAGTGGAGAACAAACGAAGAGATTATGGTAGGGTACGAAACCACCTCAAAGTTATTCTTTCCAATCAATCCGTTGGGCTATTCCTATAAGTGTCACAAACAGCCTTAGAGTTCAGACTAGAATAACACCTTAAGACACAAATCAACCAAAACCCTAATGTCATCTAGATACTCCATTGTCACCTCAAGTATCCATGGGCATGATTATACGATATGTATCACACAATCTCAAATTTATCTATTCAACCAACACATAGAACCTCAAAGAGTGCCCCAAAGTTTCTACCGGAGAATCACGAAAAAACGCAGCCAACCCCTATGCATAGGTTCATGGGCGGAACCCGCAAGTTGATCACCAAAACATACATCAAGTGAATCACGTGATATCCCATTGTCACCACAGATACGCATGGCAAGACATACATCAAGTGTTCTCAAATCTTTAGAGACTCAATCCGATAAGATTACTTCAAGGGGAAAACTCAATTCATTACAAGAGAGTAGAGGTGGAGAAGAAACATAAGATCCAACTATAATAGCGAAGCTCATGATACATCAAGATCGTGCCATAGAGGGAACTCGAGAGAGAACACGAGAGAGAGAGAGAGAGATCAAACACATCGCTGCTGGTACATACCCTCAGCCCTGAGGGTGAACTACTCCCTCCTCGTCATGGATAGCGCCGGGATGATGAAGATGGCCACCGGTGATGGGTTCCCCCTCCGTGAGGAGTCTTTGGAACGGGCTCCCGAGAGGTTTTTGGTGGCTACAGAGGCTTGCGGCGGTGGAACTCCCGATCTATCTTCTGTTCTGGAAGTTTTACGATACGTAGGTATATATGGGTGCAGGGGGTACGTCGGTGGAGCTACGGGGGAGCACCTCCCGTATCTCCTGACGTACACTCCAAGTCCATCGGGTGGCTTTCCTTCCAAAAATAACTTCTCAAGTTGATTTCGTTTGGTTTTGACTCCGTTTGATATTCCTTTTCCTCGAAATGTTGAAATAGGCATAAAACAAAGAAATCTGGGCTGGGCCTCCGGTTAATAGGTTAGTCCCAAAAATAATATAAAAGTGGATAATAAAGCCCAATATTGCCCAAAACTGTAGATAATATAGCATGGAGCAATCAAATATTATAGATACGTTGGAGACGTATCAAGCATCCCCAAGCTTCATTCCTGCTCGTCCTCGAGTAGGTAAATGATAAAAAAGATAATTTTTGATGCGGAGTGCTACTTGGCATAATTTCAATGTAAATCTTTTTATTGTGGTATGAATATTCAGATCCATAAGATTCAAGACAAAAGTTCATATTGACATAAAAATAATAATACTTCAAGCATAGTAACAAAGCAATTATGTCTTCTCAAAATAACATGGCCAAAGAAAGTTATCCCTACAAAATCATATAGTCTGGCTATGCTCCATCTTCCCCACAAAATATTTAAATCATGCACAACCCGATGACAAGCCAAGCAATTGTTTCATACTTCAACATTTTCAAAACTTTTTCAATCTTCACGCATTACATGAGCGTGAGCCATGGATATAGCACTATATGTGGAATAGAATGGTGGTTGTGGAGAAGACAAAAAGAGGGAAGATAGTATCACATCAACTAGGCATATCAACGGGCTATGGAGATGCCCATCAATAGATATCAATGTGAATGAGTAGGATTGCCATGCAACGCATGCACTAGAGCTATAAGTATATGAAAGCTCAACAAAAGAAACTAAGTGGGTGTGCATCCAACTCGCTTGCTCACGAAGACCTAGGGCATTTGAGGAAGCCTATCATTGGAATATAGAAGCCAAGTTCTATAATGAAAAATTCCCACTAGTATATGAAAGTGACAAAATGAGAGACTCTCTATCATGAAGATCTTGGTGCTACTTTGAAGAACAAGTGTGGTAAAAGGATAGTAGCATTGTCCCTTCTCTCTTTTCTCTCATTTTTATTTGGGCCTTCTCTTTTTGGTGCCTCTTTTTTCGTCCGAGTCTCATCCCGACTTGTGGGGGAATCATAGTCTCAATCATCCTTTCCTCACTGGGACAATGCTCTAATAATGATGATCATCACACTTTTATTTTCTTACAACTCAACAATTACAACTCGATACATAGAACAAAATATGACTCTATATGAATGCCTCCGTGGTTCGGGATGTGCAATGAATCAAGAGTGACATGTATGAAAGAATTATGAACGGTGGCTTTGCCACAAATACGATGTCAACTACATGATCATGCTAAGCAATATGACAATGATGGAATGTGTCATAATAAATGGAACGGCGGAAAGTTGCATGGCAATATATCTCGGAATGGCTATGGAAATGCCATGATAGGTAGGTATGGTGGCTGTTTTGAGGAAGGATATGGTGGGTGTATGATACCGTGAAAGGTGCGCGGTATTAGAGAGGCTAGCAATGGTGGAAGGATGGGGAAAGTGCGATAATCCATGGACTCAACATCAGTCATGAAGAACTCATATACTTATCGCAAAAATCTACAAGTTATCAAAGCAAAGTATTATGCGATGCTCCTAGGGGATAGATTGGTAGGAAAAGACCATCGCTCATTCCCCAACCGCCACTCATAAGGAAGACAATCAATAAATAAATCATGCTCCGACTTCATCACATAACAGTTCACCATACGTGCATGCTACGGGAATCACATACTTTAACACAAGTATCTCTCAAATTCACAACTACTCAACTAGCAAGACTCTAATATCACCATCTTCATATCTCAAAACAATTATCAAGCATCAACCTTTTCTTAGTATTCAACACACTCATAAGAATTCTTACAAATCTTGTATGCTTAGCATATTATGATTATTTAAGCAAATTACCATGCTATTTAAGACTCTCAAAATAATATAAGTGAAGCATGAGAGTTCATCTATTTCTTCAAAATATAACCACCGCCGTGCTCTAAAAAATATAAGTGAAGCCTAGAGCAAATGACAAACTACTCCGAAAGATATAAGTGAAGATCAATGAGTAGTCAAATAATTGTGCAACTATGTGAAGACTCTTTAACATTTAAGAATTTCTGATCTTGATACTTTATTCAAACAACAAGCAAAACAAAATAAAATGACATGACGCTCCAAGCAAAACACATATCATGTGGTGAATAAAAATATAGCTCCAAGTAAAGTTACCGATGAACAAAGATTTAAAGAGGGATGCCACCTGGGCATCCCCAAGCTTATACGCTTGGTTATCCTTGAATATTACCTTGGGGTGCCTTGGGAATCCCCAAGCTTAGGCTCTTGCCACTCCTTATTCCATAGTCCATCAAATCTTTACCCAAAACTTGAAAACTTCACAACACAAAACTTAGCAGAAAACTCGTGAGCTCCGTTAGCAAAACAAAACAAAACACCACTTCAAGGTACTGTAATGAACTCATTCTTTATTTATATTGGTGTTAAACCTACTGTATTCCAACTTCTCTATGGTTTATAAACTATTTTACTAGCCATAGATTCATCAAAATAAGCAAGCAACACAATGAAAACATAATCTGTCAAAAACAGAACAGTCTGTAGTAATCTGTAACTAACGCAAACTTATGGAACTCCAAAAATTATAAAATAAATTGGTGGACCTGAGGAATTTGTCTAGTAATCATCTTCAAAAAGAATCAACTAAATATCACTCTCCAGTAAAAAGTTTTAGCTAATATCGTGAGCGCTAAAGTTTGTGTTTTTTTACAGCATGATCATAAAGAGTTAACCCAAGTCTTCCCAAAGGTTCTACTCGGTACAAACACTAATTAAAACACAAAACCACATCTAAACAGAAGCTAGATGGATTATTTATTCCTAAACAGAACCAAAAAGCAAGAAACTAAAATAAAATTGGGTTGCCTCCCAACAAGCGCTATCGCTTAACGCCCTAGCTAGGCATGATGATTTCAATGATGCTCACATAAGAGATAAGAATAGAAACATAAAGAGAGCATCATGAAGAATATGACTAACACATTTAAGTCTAACCCACTTCCTATTCATAGGGATTTTGTGAGCAAACAACTTATGGGAACAAGAATCATCTTGCATAGGAAGGTAAAACAAGCATAACTTCAAAACTTTAAGCACAGAGAGAGGAAACTTGATATTATTGCAATTCCTACAAGCATATATTCCTCCCTCATAATAATTTTCAGTAGCATCATGAATGAATTCAACAATATAACCAGCACCTAAAGCATTCTTTTCATGATCTACAAGCATAGAAAATTTACTACTCTCCACATAAGCAGAATTCTTCTTATTCGGAATAGTAGTGGGAGCAAACTCAACAAAATAACTATCATGTGATTGAAAACTAAGACCAAGATGACAAGTTTCATGGTTATCATTATTCTTTATAACATACGTGTCATCACAATAATCATCATAGATAGGAGGCATGCTTTCATCATAGTAAATTTCCTCATCAAAGCTTGGGGGACAAAAAATATCATCTTCATCAAACATAGCTTCCCCAAGCTTGTGGCTTTGCATATCATTAGCATCATGGATATTCAAAGAATTCACGCTAACAACATTGCAAGCATGCTCATCATTCACATATTTCATTCCAAGCATTCTAGTTAATTCTTCTTCTAGCACTTTGGCACAATTTTCCTTTCCATCATTCTCACGAAAGATATTAAAAAGGTGAAGCGTATGAGACAAACTCAATTCCATTTTTTTTGTAATTTTCTTTTATAGATTAACTAGTGCTAAAACAAGAAACAAAAATATTCGGTTGCAAGATCTAAAGATATACCTTCACTTACCTAGCCTCCCCGGCAACGGCGCTTGAGAAAAGAGCTTGATGTTTACTACACAACCTTCTTCTTGTAGACGTTGTTGGGCCTGCAAGTGCACAAGTTTGTAGGACAGTAGCATATTTCCCTCAAGTGGATGACCTAAGGTTTATCAATCCGTGGGAGGCATAGGATGAAGATGGTCTCTCTCAAGCAACCCTGCAACCAAAAAGCAAAGAGTCTCTTGTGTCCCCAACACACCCAATACAATGGTAAATTGTATAGGTGCACTAGTTCGGCGAAGAGATGGTGATACAAGTGCAATATGGATGATAGATATAAGCTTTTGTAAACTGAAAATATAAAAAACAGCAAGGTAACAAGTGGTAAAAGTGAGCGTAAACGGTATTGCAGTGAGAGGAAAAAAGGCCTAGGATTCATACTTTCACTAGTGCAAGTTCTCTCAACAATAATAACATAGATAGATCATATAACTATCCCTCAACATGCAACAAAGAGTCACTCCAAAGCCACTAATAGTGGAGAACAAACGAAGAGATTATGGTAGGGTACGAAACCACCTCAAAGTTATTCTTTCCAATCAATCCGTTGGGCTATTCCTATAAGTGTCACAAACAGCCCTAGAGTTCGTACTAGAATAACACCTTAAGACACAAATCAACCAAAACCCTAATGTCACCTAGATACTCCATTGTCACCTCAAGTATCCGTGGGCATGTTATACGATATGCATCACACAATCTCAAATTCATCTATTCAACCAACACATAGAACCTCAAAGAGTGCCCCAAAGTTTCTACCGGATAATCACGACGAAAACGTGTGCCAACCCCTATGCATTGTAGGATGTCTTGGCCGTAAGCGAACTATTCTCTTGCGACCTTTAGTCTCGATCCACTGAGGCACAACATTCATTGGGAGTCCATGTTGAAGAACATCGTATAGTAACATACTTAGCAAAGAAGTTTAGCTTAAAAAATAATGTATGCAAAAGATGCACTGAGAAAAAATAGTAAAAATCTTACCATCTTTCCTATATAGATGTGACCGTAGTTCAATACGATCACTATTGGTCGCACGTTTTGAGTACTAAGATTTTTAAATTCAGGAAAATAATTTATCTTGACAGCATCAAGATCCTCAAGCCATGAAACATAATGACTTATCTCCTCGCAGTTTAGTTCAGCCCTGTGACGGTGGGACGGTCCTGTCGACCAAGCGCTGAACATGTTTGGTTGAATAGAAATAAGCTATCAATAAAAAGTAGTGGTCAACTATTTTTGAAAAAACAATATCAAAGACATAAATATGGTTGAGAAACTCACATAATGGTAGAACAGGAGGCGTCTGCACATCGACCCAAATGTCTCTATTACCTTCAATATCATCTTTGGGACGAATATCAAAGGTGATAAACATATCAGGCTCAAATGCATAAGCCTTGCATAGTGCTTGCCAAGTTTTGCATTCAAAATGGATGTAGGTGTCTTGATTGTATAATTTGACGTTAAACTTATAACCATGCTCGGTCTTCAAGTAAACTCGCTTAACCTCCATAGTTTTGTTAGGACTGAAACCTATCTTATCCAAGACAAAAATTCTTGCATGGCAGGGGATACGCTAGTAGAATAGTGAAAATTTGAAATAATAAGTTAAAGCAAACAAAGCATATATAAGTCATGCCTAATTACGGAAAAAGACTTGTTGTTGTGACTTACTGTATCCACTTCGAAGGTCTCATCCAACTTCATGCTGAAGCGCCTATCATCAACTAGGAACTTTTTGTCGCACAGGTCGCGTTGGTCTTCGCAGTCTTCGCACATAATGAAATTGTTTTCATCGTCAGATGACATTTCCTATATTAATAGGTGAAACATTAAACACTTATTAGTTATATTAATTCACCTAATTGAACTAGTTCTATTAATTCAACTATCTAGTTCAACTAATTAATTCAACTACGCACTTACTGAAAATATACCTAAATAAAGTAGCTCCTAATTCAACTAACTAGTTCAACTAATTCAACTAAACTAGTTCTATTAATTTTCTTACTAAAAATAAAGTAGCTAGTTCTATATACTAAAATTTTAATTAGATGATCAAATCTATCATATACCTAAATTTAATATATATTAATTCATCTAACATTAATATAAATTCATCTATAACTAAAAGTATAAAAAACTAACTCATCTAACATTATGTAATTCATATATAATCTAACATTTATATAATCTGACATTTTGACATTAAACATTTGTGTGTGTGTGTGTGTGTGTGTTTGTGTGTGTTTGTGTGTGCATACGCACAGGAGGCCGCCGGCGAGCGGCAGGGGGGCAGCCGGGGCGCGGTCGATCTTACAGGGGGGGGGCGGCGACGACGGCGACGGGGTCAAGGGCGGGCGCTGACGGTGGCGGTGGCGAACGACACGCCGACGGGGCGTACACGGACGGGCGTGACGGGCGGCGACGACGGTGATGGGGCGGCGCAGGACCCATGCGCGATGAAGATGAAGATGATAACTGAAATTTTCGTATGTGCTGCTTATATAGGGAGGCCTTTAGTACCGGTTGGTGAAAGGAACCGGTACTAAAGGTTAAATTAGCCAGGCCAAGCGGGAAGCGACCCCTTTTAGTACGGTCCGTGGCTCCAACCAGTACTAAATACTCCCCCTTTAGTACCGGTTGGAGCCACGAACCGGTACTAAAGAGGGTGCGATCCCGTTCCGTGGTGCTCATTGTTTAGTCCCACCTTGCCGAGCGAAGGGCAGCCGCACTGGTTTATAAACCCAGCCGCGGCTGCTCCTTCGAGCTCCTATCTAATGCAGGCCTCTGGGCTAACTTTGCCAGCGCTGCCCTGTGAGCCTGCTTTGGGCCTTATGGGCCTACATAAGCACGCCCAAGGCCGAGCAAGCCCATTGGGCTCTTGGAAATAATTATTTTCATATAGTTTTTTCTTTTGTGGTTTATATATTTATTTTTGAGTAGTTTTTTGCTGTATTTAGAGTTTCTTGTGTTTAATATTAGTGTGTTTTATCATTATATTCATATTTGTAGTGATTTTTCAGAGTTCATTTTGTAGTGCTTTTCAATTTTACGGTGATTTAGCTCTGAAAACAAATCAGTAAATGCATCGAAAATAGCAAATTATGTCAGAAGGGTTGAAAGTTGATGACGTGGATTTGAATTGTGCATCTGAACGCAAAAAAAGTCGTAAATTGTAATAAGTTATTAAAGTATTGAATAGCCGGTGTAACAGATGAGTTTTCGTCCAAAACCCTGATACTTCGTAAGAGATTATCCAGTTTGTACACGAAGTGCATCCAGTTTTTGTCGTAACCCTCTCTACTTTTTTGCACATGCTATGCGAGTGAAATGATGATACCTTGCCAAGTTTTAACCTTTTCAGAGTTCATTTTGTACAATCTGAATTGTCAATATGAGTCCTGTCCGGTTTAGAAACCGGAGAAAACTCATATTGTGACCACAAATTCTACACATAGAGTTCAATGAAGACCAAGTGGTTGTGATAGTTTGAGAAGTGACATATTTAAGGTGGTAAATACTCTGTTAGCGGAGCAAGTTGGGACTAAAAATCGATGTCAACTAGGAACCTCTAGTACTGGTTTGTGGCACGAACCGGTACTAAAGGTGTTGGTGGGCCCCCAGCCTGACCACAGCCTGCAACAGCCACTTTACTACCGGTTC
The DNA here is from genome assembly GCA_021605145.1 of Aegilops bicornis. Classification (NCBI taxonomy): domain Eukaryota; kingdom Viridiplantae; phylum Streptophyta; class Magnoliopsida; order Poales; family Poaceae; genus Aegilops; species Aegilops bicornis. Next base: position 617,930,504 of record CM038669.1, on the reverse strand, counting down.
GTGGCTCGAATCCGTACTAAAGGGTCGCCACGAACCGGTACTAATGATCTCCGCCCCCTAGCCGTTTGGACCGGCACTAATGATCACATTAGTGCCGGTTTCCTTACAAATCGAGACTAATGTGCTTCACATTAGGCCCTTTTTCTACTAGTGATCATTGGCATGCACAAGACGGACGAGAGAGGGGTCTCACTAGCATGGGCTTCGTCGAAGTTAACTTTCGGAGTGTGCAATTTTTTTATCTTGTATACACCATATCAGCGGAGGCACCTCAAAGTTTTCAAAAATTATACAGAACATTTATGATTTTGCTTTGTCATGTAGCACGCAAGTTTTTAAAGTTTAAATCAAATTTAAGAGCACATAGCTCCTGGAAAAGAAAACCATTAGAACACTTTAAATTGTGATGTTTATTTGGTTGACATTTGCTTTTTCTGTGTAGACCACAGCTAGTTATATTTTTTTATAAAATTTTATAAGCGCAACTGTTTAGGAACCCGAGCTCCAGTGAGCCATTTTTTTAACTTTTTAGGTTCATATTTATAAGTGCAAAAAGTAGAAAAAAAACTCCACAAGTATATATAGATGTGTTCTACATATGAGTAAATTTTTATTACACTAAAATTTTGGGGGTTCAATATTATCATTGTATTTGTATTTTTTTTTTCAAAAAAGACCTGGATCTATTATAAAGGTCCAGAAGTACAAAGCATCCATACATAATAAGAATTACATCGAGGCCCTGAACCACCGAATGACCACTACCGCCTCATAACAAGCTGTCTAGGTGCCGTTGCAAGCGCTCCCATGCTGGATGTAGCCTAACGTTGCTGACTACAACTATGAAGTCTTCGTGCACGTACCCGACCATCACATCAGAGCTGCAGTCCTCGCCATTGAACCCTTGAGGATGTAAAGCACATCCACCATTATACTTGAAAAGATAAAACCTTGAAATATTTGGTGCAATGAGTAAAGCCGCAACTACTAGTCATACCATCAAATATATACCTTTGTCCTCTTTATATGCTAGAGATGTGCATGGTGAGTGGTGACATGACCCACATAAACAAATATGCAGAATATCGCTCTGTTTGCCCAAGCTTCATATCTTGAAGTGAAGAAAAACCTTGTTGCAGTTGCTGTTTTGACATGACCATGCCTTAGGCATAGCGGCACCGGGCATGCGTTCAGATCCTTGTATGCACCTTGGTAGAGGATGCAGTCATTAGGGCATGCATGTATCTTCTGCACCTCCAATCCTAGAGGGAATACGACCTTCTTTGCTGCGTATGTACTGTCGGGCAATTCGTTATTCTTTGGAAGCTTCTTCTTCAATATTTTCAGTAGCTTCTCAAATCCTTTGTCAGGCACAGCATTCTCTGCCTTTCACTGCAGCAATTCCAGTACGGTACCGAGCTTTGTGTTGCCATCTTCGCAATTGAGGTACAACCCTTTTTTGTGATCCTCTAACATGCGATCGAACTTCAGCTTCTCCTTTTGACTTTCGCATTGCGTCCTTGCATCGACAATGACCCGACGGAGATCATCATCATCGGGCACATCGTCTGGTTCCTCTTGATCTTCAGCAGCTTCACCCGTTCTTGGCATCATTGGGCACATCGTCTGGTTCCACTTGATCTTCACTAGCTCCCCCATTGCAGCATCACCGTATTCAGGGGCGCGTAGTTGTCATCGTACTCTTCTTCTTCGCCGTCTTCCATCATAACCCCTATTTCTCCGTGTCTCGTCCAAACATTATAGTGTGGCATGAAACCCTTGTAAAGCAGGTGGGTGTGAAGGATTTTTCAGTCAGAGTAAGACTTCGTATTCCCACATTTAATGCATGGACAACACATAAAACCATTCTGCTTGTTTGCCTCAGCCGCTTCAAGAAACTCATGCACGCCCTTAATGTACTCGGAGGTGTGTCTTTCACCGTACATCCATTGCCGGTTCATCTGCGTGCATTATATATAATTAAGTGTGTCAAAAACCATTACAGAACTTCATGAATAGATAAATAAGTTATCAAATTAATATAAGTTCATCATCACATTAAAACCAAAGTACATACATAGTTCTCATATAACAACATATAGATCTTCAGAGCATCTAATTAATTAAACCATACATTGAAACTATGTAAAACATTTCAATGCGAAAACAAATGCGATCATAATCGCAACCAAGGTAACAATTGATCCAACGGCATAACGATACCAAGCCTCGGTATGAATGGCATTTTTTCTAATCTTTCTAATCTTCAAGCGCATTGCATCCACCTTGATCTTGTGATCATCGACGACATCCGCAACATGCAACTCCAATATCATCTTCTCCTCCTCAATTTTTTTTGCTTCAAGAAATTGTTTTCTTCTTCAACTAAATTTAACCTCTCGACAATAGGGTCCGTTGGAATTTCCGGTTCACGTACCTCCTAGATAAATAAAATCTATGTCACGTTGTTCGGCATAATTTTCATAAACAATAAATGAAACAATAGTTAAAGATAATATATACCACATCCGAATCATAGACAGGACGAGGGCCGACGGGGGCGGATACCAAAACCATCGCACTATATAAGATGCAATAATAAAAGTAAGAAAATAATACAAGTAAGAATATTTTTCCTTTCAGAAACAAGATAAGAACAAGAGGCTCACCAAGGTGGTGCCGGCGATGAGATCGGCGCGGGTGATCGGCCCGGTGAAGACGGGACGGGCGTGACGGACCGCTAAACCTAGACAAATGTTGAGGAAAATGGAGCTTGGAGGTCGAGCTTGGAGAGGATAAAGCTTAAGTAGTGTGGCTCGGGAATTTCATCGAACACCTCATGTGCATAGGAGGTGAGCTAGAGCACCACAAAGCCCCCCCCCCTCACCGGCCAGAGAAAAATAGAGCACTCTAGTGCTCTGCTTTCATGGCGAGGGGTATATATAAACAGCACTATTGGTCCCGGTTCGTGGCATGAACCGGGACTAAAGGGTAGCCATTGGTCCCGGTTCATGGCACCAACCGGGACCAATGATGGTGGGCCAGGAGCCAGGCCCATTGGTCCCGGTTCACCCCACCAACCGGGACCAACAGTCCAGACGAACCGGGACCAATGGCCCACGTGGCTCGGCCGCCCCCCTGGGCTCACGAACCGGGTCCAATGCCCCCATCGGTCCCGGTTCTAGACTGAACCGGGACTAATGGGATGAACCGGGACTAATGGGCTGACCCGGCCTGGACCGTTGCCCCCTTTTCTACTAGTGGGTCCACTAGTCAAGGCCCGTTGCTACGTCTTGAGCTTGCGTTGGTATTCCTTGAAGAGGAAAGGGTGATGCAGCAAAGTAGCGTAAGTATTTCCCTCGGTTTTGAGAATCAAGGTATCAATCCATAGGAGGCTCTGAAAAGTCCCATGCATCTACACAAACAGACAAGAACCTCGCAACCCACGCAATAAAGGGGTTGTCAATCCCTTCACGGCCACTTCGAAAGTGAGATCTCGATAGAGATAATATGATAAGATAAATATTTTTGATATTTTTATGATATAGATTGGAAAAGTAAAGATGCAAATAAAGTAGATGGAAAACTTATATGATAAAAGATAGACCCGGGGGCCATAGGTTTCACTAGTGGCTTCTCTCAAGATAGCATAAGTATTACGGTGGGTGAACAAATTACTGTCGAGCAATTGATAGAAAAGCGCATAGTTATGAGATTATCTAGGCATGATCATGTATATAGGCATCACGTTCGTGACAAGTAGGCCGAAACGATTCTGCATCTACTACTATTACTCCACACATCGACCGACTCCTGCCTGCATCTAGAGTATTAAGTTCATGAAGAAAAGAGTAAGGCATTAAGAAAGATGACATGATGTAGAGGGATAAACTCATGCAATATGGTATAAACCCCATCTTTTTATCCTCGATGGCAACAATACAATACGTGCCTTGCTGCCCTAACATCACGGGGAAAAGACACCGCAAGATTGAACCCAAAGCTAAGCACTTCTCCCATTGCAAGAAAGATTAATCTAGTATTGCCAAACCAAACTGATAATCAAAGAGACTTGCAAAGATAACTTAATCACACATAAAAGAATTCAGAAGAGAATCAAATATTTCTCATAGATAAACTTGATCATAATACCACAATTCATCGGATCTCGACAAACACACCGCAAAAAGATTTACATCGAATAGATCTCCAAGAAGATCGAGTAGAACTTTCTATTGAGATTCAAAGAGAGAGAAGAAGCCATCTAGCTAATAACTATGGACCTGAAGGTCTGTGGTAAACTACTCACAACTCATCGGAGAGGCCTTGGAGATGATGTAGAGACCCTCCGTGGTCGATTCCCCCTCCGGCAGAGCGGCGAAAGGCTCCAAGATGGGATCTCGCGGATACAGAAGGTTGCGGCGGTGGAAATAGTTTTTTGTGGTGCTCCTGGATGTTTTCGGGGTCCGTGGATATATATAGGAGAAAGAAGTAGGTCGGTGGACGCTCGAGGGGCCCACGAGGGTGGGGGGCGCGCCCACCCCCAGGGGGCGCGCCGGGCACCCTCGTGGCCGCCTCCTATGTTGCTTGACGTCCACTCCAAGTCCCCTGGATCACGTTTGTTCCAAAAAGATTGCTCCCGAAGCTTTCATTCCATTTGGAATCCGTTTGATATTCCTTTCCTTCGAAACACCGAAATTGGCAAAAAAAACAGCAATTCGGGCGGTTCCTCCGGTTAGTAGGTTAGTCCCAAAAATGATATAAAGTGTAGAGTAAAGCCCATAAACATCCAAAACGTGTAATATAATAGCATGGAACAATCACAAATTATAGATACGTTGGAGACGTATCACCCGTCCGGTGAAACTCAAAGGGCTAGATCTCGTGGTCAAACGCTACAGGGTTAGGTGGGGCGGGGGCCCTGTGGGGGTAGCAATGCCACCGGAGCATCGCATCGGGCCTTCATACATGCCGTACGGTGTGGTGGTATTTCCGAAGAGGCAGCATGTGTCTCCTGGGTGTGCCCCCCCCCCCCACACACGGACGGCGCTGGCCGGCACCCGGAGAGGGAAAAGCGCCTCGTTGGGTCTACGGAGGGGTTCTTGATGTTGGTTTGCCGTGGACGTTGCTCCCAAGTGTTCCTATGGGCCGACTTATGATGTCTACTACACAACCTTCTTCTTGTAGACGTTGTTGGGCCTGCAAGTGCATAGGTTTGTAGGACAGTAGCAAATTTCCCTCAAGTGGATGACCTAAGGTTTATCAATCCGTGGGAGGCGTAGGATGAAGATGGTCTCTCTCAAGCAACCCTGCAACCAAAATGCAAAGAGTCTCTTGTGTCCCCAACACACCCAATACAATGCTAAATTGTATAGGTGCACTAGTTCGGCGAAGAGATGGTGATACAAGTGCAATATGGATGGTAGATATAAGTTTTTGTAAACTGAAAATATAAAAAACAGCAAGGTAACAAGTGGTAAAAGTGAGCGTAAACGGTATTGCAATGATAGGAAACAAGGCCTAGGGTTCATACTTTCACTAGTGCAAGTTCTTTCAACAATAATAACATAGATAGATCATATAACTATCCCTCAACATGCAACAAAGAGTCACTCCAAAGCCATTAATAGTGGAGAACAAACGAAGAGATTATGGTAGGGTACGAAACCACCTCAAAGTTATTCTTTCCAATCAATCCGTTGGGCTATTCCTATAAGTGTCACAAACAGCCTTAGAGTTCGTACTAGAATAACACCTTAAGACACAAATCAACCAAAACCCTAATGTCATCTAGATACTCCATTGTCACCTCAAGTATCCATGGGCATGATTATACGATATGTATCACACAATCTCAAATTTATCTATTCAACCAACACATAGAACCTCAAAGAGTGCCCCAAAGTTTCTACCGGAGAATCACGACGAAAACGTGTGCCAACCCCTATGCATAGGTTCATGGGCGGAACCCGCAAGTTGATCACCAAAACATACATCAAGTGAATCACGTGATATCCCATTGTCACCACAGATACGCACGGCAAGACATACATCAAGTGTTCTCAAATCTTTAGAGACTCAATCCGATAAGATTACTTCAAGGGGAAAACTCAATTCATTACAAGAGAGTAGAGGTGGAGAAGAAACATAAGATCCAACTATAATAGCGAAGCTCGCGATACATCAAGATCGTGCCATAGAGGGAACTCGAGAGAGAACACGAGAGAGAGAGAGAGAGATCAAACACATCGCTGCTGGTACATACCCTCAGCCCTGAGGGTGAACTACTCCCTCCTCGTCATGGATAGCGCCGGATGATGAAGATGGCCACCGGTGATGGGTTCCCCCTCCGTGAGTTGGAACGGGCTCCGAGAGGTTTTGGTGGCTACAGAGGCTTGCGGCGGTGGAACTCCCGATCTATCTTACATTCGGAAGTTTTACGATACGTAGGTATATATGGGTGCGAAGTGCGTCGGTGGAGCTACGGGGGAGCACCTCCCGTATCTCCTGACGTACACTCCAAGTCCATCGGGTGGCTTTCCTTCCAAAAATAACTTCTCAAGTTGATTTCGTTTGGTTTTGACTCCGTTTGATATTCCTTTTCCTCGAAACAGTGAAATAGGCATAAAACAGCAAATCTGGGCTGGGCCTCCGGTTAATAGGTTAGTCCCAAAAATAATATAAAAGTGGATAATAAAGCCCAATATTGCCCAAAACTGTAGATAATATAGCATGGAGCAATCAAATATTATAGATACGTTGGAGACGTATCAAGCATCCCCAAGCTTCATTCCTGCTCGTCCTCGAGTAGGTAAATGATAAAAAAGATAATTTTTGATGCGGAGTGCTACTTGGCATAATTTCAATGTAAATCTTTTTATTGTGGTATGAATATTCAGATCCATAAGATTCAAGACAAAAGTTCATATTGACATAAAAATAATAATACTTCAAGCATAGTAACAAAGCAATTATGTCTTCTCAAAATAACATGGCCAAAGAAAGTTATCCCTACAAAATCATATAGTGCGGCTATGCTCCATCTTCCCCACACAAAATATTTAAATCATGCACAACCCCGATGACAAGCCAAGCAATTGTTTCATACTTCAACATTTTCAAAACTTTTTCAATCTTCACGCATTACATGAGCGTGAGCCATGGATATAGCACTATATGTGGAATAGAATGGTGGTTGTGGAGAAGACAAAAAGAGGGAAGATAGTATCACATCAACTAGGCATATCAACGGGCTATGGAGATGCCCATCAATAGATATCAATGTGAATGAGTAGGATTGCCATGCAACGCATGCACTAGAGCTATAAGTATATGAAAGCTCAACAAAAGAAACTAAGTGGGTGTGCATCCAACTCGCTTGCTCACGAAGACCTAGGGCATTTGAGGAAGCCTATCATTGGAATATAGAAGCCAAGTTCTATAATGAAAAATTCCCACTAGTATATGAAAGTGACAAAATGAGAGACTCTCTATCATGAAGATCTTGGTGCTACTTTGAAGAACAAGTGTGGTAAAAGGATAGTAGCATTGTCCCTTCTCTCTTTTTCTCTCATTTTTTTATTTGGGCCTTCTCTTTTTTTGGTGCCTCTTTTTTTTCGTCCGGAGTCTCATCCCGACTTGTGGGGGAATCATAGTCTCAATCATCCTTTCCTCACTGGGACAATGCTCTAATAATGATGATCATCACACTTTTATTTTCTTACAACTCAACAATTACAACTCGATACATAGAACAAAATATGACTCTATATGAATGCCTCCGGCGGTGTACCGGGATGTGCAATGAATCAAGAGTGACATGTATGAAAGAATTATGAACGGTGGCTTTGCCACAAATACGATGTCAACTACATGATCATGCTAAGCAATATGACAATGATGGAACGTGTCATAATAAATGGAACGGCGGAAAGTTGCATGGCAATATATCTCGGAATGGCTATGGAAATGCCATGATAGGTAGGTATGGTGGCTGTTTTGAGGAAGGATATGGTGGGTGTATGATACCGGCGAAAGGTGCGCGGTATTAGAGAGGCTAGCAATGGTGGAAGGATGGGGAAAGTGCGTATAATCCATGGACTCAACATCAGTCATGAAGAACTCATATACTTATCGCAAAAATCTACAAGTTATCAAAGCAAAGTATTACGCGCATGCTCCTAGGGGGATAGATTGGTAGGAAAAGACCATCGCTCGTCCCCAACCGCCACTCATAAGGAAGACAATCAATAAATAAATCATGCTCCGACTTCATCACATAACAGTTCACCATACGTGCATGCTACGGGAATCACATACTTTAACACAAGTATCTCTCAAATTCACAACTACTCAACTAGCAAGACTCTAATATCACCATCTTCATATCTCAAAACAATTATCAAGCATCAACCTTTTCTTAGTATTCAACACACTCATAAGAATTCTTACAAATCTTGTATGCTTAGCATATTATGATTATTTAAGCAAATTACCATGCTATTTAAGACTCTCAAAATAATATAAGTGAAGCATGAGAGTTCATCTATTTCTTCAAAATATAACCACCGCCGTGCTCTAAAAAATATAAGTGAAGCCTAGAGCAAATGGCAAACTACTCCGAAAGATATAAGTGAAGATCAATGAGTAGTCAAATAATTGTGCAACTATGTGAAGACTCTTTAACATTTAAGAATTTCTGATCTTGATACTTTATTCAAACAACAAGCAAAACAAAATAAAATGACATGACGCTCCAAGCAAAACACATATCATGTGGTGAATAAAAATATAGCTCCAAGTAAAGTTACCGATGAACAAAGACGAAAGAGGGGATGCCACCCGGGGCATCCCCAAGCTTATACGCTTGGTTATCCTTGAATATTACCTTGGGGTGCCTTGGGAATCCCCAAGCTTAGGCTCTTGCCACTCCTTATTCCATAGTCCATCAAATCTTTACCCAAAACTTGAAAACTTCACAACACAAAACTTAGCAGAAAACTTCGTGAGCTCCGTTAGCAAAACAAAACAAAACACCACTTCAAGGTACTGTAATGAACTCATTCTTTATTTATATTGGTGTTAAACCTACTGTATTCCAACTTCTCTATGGTTTATAAACTATTTTACTAGCCATAGATTCATCAAAATAAGCAAGCAACACAATGAAAACATAATCTGTCAAAAACAGAACAGTCTGTAGTAATCTGTAACTAACGCAAACTTATGGAACTCCAAAAATTATAAAATAAATTGGTGGACCTGAGGAATTTGTCTAGTAATCATCTTCAAAAAGAATCAACTAAATATCACTCTCCAGTAAAAAGTTTTAGCTAATATCGTGAGCGCTTAAAGTTTGTGTTTTTTTTACAGCATGATCATAAAGAGTTAACCCAAGTCTTCCCAAAGGTTCTACTCGGTACAAACACTAATTAAAACACAAAACCACATCTAAACAGAAGCTAGATGGATTATTTATTCCTAAACAGAACCAAAAAGCAAGAAACTAAAATAAAATTGGGTTGCCTCCCAACAAGCGCTATCGTTTAACGCCCCTAGCTAGGCATGATGATTTCAATGATGCTCACATAAGAGATAAGAATAGAAACATAAAGAGAGCATCATGAAGAATATGACTAACACATTTAAGTCTAACCCACTTCCTATTCATAGGGATTTTGTGAGCAAACAACTTATGGGAACAAGAATCATCTTGCATAGGAAGGTAAAACAAGCATAACTTCAAAACTTTAAGCACAGAGAGAGGAAACTTGATATTATTGCAATTCCTACAAGCATATATTCCTCCCTCATAATAATTTTCAGTAGCATCATGAATGAATTCAACAATATAACCAGCACCTAAAGCATTCTTTTCATGATCTACAAGCATAGAAAATTTACTACTCTCCACATAAGCAGAATTCTTCTTATTCGGAATAGTAGTGGGAGCAAACTCAACAAAATAACTATCATGTGATTGAAAACTAAGACCAAGATGACAAGTTTCATGGTTATCATTATTCTTTATAACATACGTGTCATCACAATAATCATCATAGATAGGAGGCATGCTTTCATCATAGTAAATTTCCTCATCAAAGCTTGGGGGACAAAAAATATCATCTTCATCAAACATAGCTTCCCCAAGCTTGTGGCTTTGCATATCATTAGCATCATGGATATTCAAAGAATTCACGCTAACAACATTGCAAGCATGCTCATCATTCACATATTTCATTCCAAGCATTCTAGTTAATTCTTCTTCTAGCACTTTGGCACAATTTTCCTTTCCATCATTCTCACGAAAGATATTAAAAAGGTGAAGCGTATGAGACAAACTCAATTCCATTTTTTTGTAATTTTCTTTTATAGATTAACTAGTGCTAAAACAAGAAACAAAAATATTCGGTTGCAAGATCTAAAGATATACCTTCACTTACCTAGCCTCCCCGGCAACGGCGCCAGAAAAGAGCTTGATGTTTACTACACAACCTTCTTCTTGTAGACGTTGTTGGGCCTGCAAGTGCACAGGTTTGTAGGACAGTAGCATATTTCCCTCAAGTGGATGACCTAAGGTTTATCAATCCGTGGGAGGCGTAGGATGAAGATGGTCTCTCTCAAGCAACCCTGCAACCAAAAAGCAAAGAGTCTCTTGTGTCCCCAACACACCCAATACAATGGTAAATTGTATAGGTGCACTAGTTCGGCGAAGAGATGGTGATACAAGTGCAATATGGATGATAGATATAAGCTTTTGTAAACTGAAAATATAAAAAACAGCAAGGTAACAAGTGGTAAAAGTGAGCGTAAACGGTATTGCAGTGAGAGGAAAAAGGCCTAGGATTCATACTTTCACTAGTGCAAGTTCTCTCAACAATAATAACATAGATAGATCATATAACTATCCTCAACATGCAACAAAGAGTCACTCCAAAGCCACTAATAGTGGAGAACAAACGAAGAGATTATGGTAGGGTACGAAACCACCTCAAAGTTATTCTTTCCAATCAATCCGTCGGGCTATTCCTATAAGTGTCACAAACAGCCCTAGAGTTCGTACTAGAATAACACCTTAAGACACAAATCAACCAAAACCCTAATGTCACCTAGATACTCCATTGTCACCTCAAGTATCCGTGGGCATGTTATACGATATGCATCACACAATCTCAAATTCATCTATTCAACCAACACATAGAACCTCAAAGAGTGCCCCAAAGTTTCTACCGGATAATCACGACGAAAACGTGTGCCAACCCCTATGCATAGGTTCATGGGCGGAACCCGCAAGTTGATCACCAAAACATACATCAAGTGAATAACGTGATATCCCATTGTCACCACAGATACACACGGCAAGACATACATCAAGTGTTCTCAAATCTTTAAGGACTCAATCCGATAAGATTACTTCAAGGGGAAAACTCAATTCATTACAAGAGAGTAGAGGGGGAGAAGAAACATAAGATCCAACTATAATAGCAAAGCTCGCGATACATCAAGATCGTGCCATAGAGGGAACACGAGAGAGAACACGAGAGAGAGAGAGAGAGAGAGAGAGAGAGAGAGAGAGAGATCAAACACATACAAACTGGTACATACCCATAGCCCCGAGGGTGAACTACTCCCTCCGCGCCATGGAGAGCGTCGGGATGATGAAGATGGCCACCGGTGATGGGTTCCCCCCTCGGCGAGTGCGAAGCAGGGTCCCGAGAGGTTTTTGTGGGCTACAGATGCTTGCGGCGGCGGTACTCCCGCTATATCTTCTGTTCTGGAAGTTTCATGATACGTAGGTATATATGGGTGCGAAGTGCATTATGTGTGGAGCTACGGGGCCCCCACGAGGCGTGGGCGCGCCTAGGGGGTGGGCGCGCTTCACCCTCGTGAGCACCTCCCGTATCTCCTGACGTGCACTCCAAGTCCATCGGGTGGCTTTCCTTCCAAAAATAACTTCTCTAGTTGATTTCGTTCCGTTTTGACTCCGTTTGATATTCCTTTTCTTCGAAACACTGAAATAGGCATAAAACAACAAATCTGGGCTGGGCCTCCGGTTAATAGGTTAGTCCCGAAAATAATATAAAAGTGGATAATAAAGCCCAATATTGCCCAAAACAGTAGATAATATAGCATGGAGCAATCAAAAATTATAGATACGTTGGAGACGTATCAACTTACGACAGCCGGGTGGAGAGGTCCACTGGTCAAAGCCTGACAAGTCAAAGGGCCAGATCTCGTGGTGAAACGCTACAGGGTTAGACAGGGCGGGACCTTAGGGGTAGCAATGCCAGCGGACCATCGCACCGGGCCCTCATACATGCCGTACGGTGTGGTGGCATGTCCAAAGAGGCGGCATGCGTCTCCAGGGTGTGTCCCCCCACACGGACGGTGCCGCCGGCGGCACCTGGAGGAGGGAAACGTCCACGTCGGGTCTACATGGAGGGGTTCTTGCTGTGGGTTTGCCCCGGACGTTGGTCCCAAGTGTTCCTATGGGCTGACCTAACACAGCCGGGTGGAGAGGTCCACTGGTTAAAGCCCATCCGTGGAAAGTCAAAGGGCTAGATCTCGTGTTCAACCGCTACAGGGTTAGGCGGGACAGGGGCTCTAGGGCTAGCAATGCCACCGGAGTGTCGCACCGGGCCCCCATACATGCCATACAGTGTGGTGGCATGTCCGAATAGGCGGCACGCGTCTCCAGGGTGTGGCCCCCCTCACGGACGGCGCAGCCACTGGCACCTGGAGGGGGGAAACGACCGGATCGGGTCTACACGGAAGGGTTCTTGCCGTGGGTTTGCCGTGGACGTTGCTCCCAAGTGTTCTTATGGGCTGACGTACCACAGCCGGGTGGAGAGGTCCACTAGTCAAACCCCATACGCAGAATGTCAAAGGGCTAGATCTCATGGTCAACCGCTACACGGTTAGGCGGGACGGGGGCCCTGGGGGTAGCAATGCCACCGGAGCGTCACACCGGGCCCTCATACATGTCGTACGGTGTGGTGGCATGCCCAAAGAGGCGGCACGCGTCTCCGGGGTGTGGCCCCTCTGACGGACGGCGCCGCCGCCGGCACCTGGAGGGGGGAAACGGCCGCGTCGGGTCTACATGGAAGGGTTCTTGTTGTGGGTTTGCCGTAGACGTTGCTCCCAAGTGTTATTATGGGCAAACCTACCACAACCGGGTGGAGAGGTCCATTGGTCAAAGCCCGTCCATGGAAAGTCAAATGGCTAGATCTCTTGGTCAACCGCTATAGGGTTAGGCGGGACGTGCTCCCTGGGTAGCAATGCCACCGGAGCGTCGCACCGGGCCCTCATACATGCCGTACAGTGTGGTGGCATGTCCGAAGAGGCGGCACACGTCTCTAGGGTGTGGCCCTCCTCACGGATGGCGCCGCTGCCGGCACCTGGAGGGGGAAAACAGCCACGTCAGGTCTACACGGAAGGGTCCTTGCTATGGGTTCGCTGTGGACGTTGCTCCCAAGTGTTCTTATGGGCTAACCTACCACAACCAGGTGGAGAGGTCCACTTGTCAAAGCCCATCCGTGGAAAGTCAAAGGGCTAGATCTCGTGGTTAACCGCTACAGGGTTAGGCGGGACGGGGGCCCTAGGGGGTAGCAATGCCACCAGAGCATCGCAACGGGCCCTCATACATGCCGTACATTGTGGTGGCATCTCTGAAGAGGCGGCACGCGTCTCCGGGGTGTGGCCCCCCTTACGGATTGTGGCGCCACCAGCACCTGGAGGAGGGAAACGTCCGCGTCGGGTTTACACGGAGGGGATCTTGCTGTGGGTTTGTCCCGGACATTGCTCCCAAGTGTTCGTATGGGCTCACCTAACACAATCGGGTGGAGAGGTCCACTGGTCAAAACCCGTCCATGGAAAGTCAAAGGGCTAGATCTCGTGGTCAACCGCTACATGGTTAGGCGGGACGGGGCCCCTAGGGGGTAGCAATGCCACCGGAGCGTCGCACCAGGCCCTCATACATGCCTTACATTGTGGTTGCATGTCTGAAGAGGCGGAACACGTCTCTAGGGTGTGGCCCCCTCAAGGAGGGCTCCGCCGCTAGCACCTGGAGGAGGGAAACGTCCGCGTCGGGTCTACACGGAGGGAATCTTGCTGTGGGTTTGGCCTGGACGTTGCTCGAAAGTGTTCGTATGGGCTGAGCTAAAACAATCGGGTTGAGAGATCCACTAGTCAAAGCCCGTCTGTGGAAAGTCAACGGGCTAGATCTCGTGGTCAACCACTACAGGGTTAGGTGGGACGGGGGCCCTGGGGGTAGCAATGCCACCGGAGCATCGCAGCGGGCCTCATACATGCCTTACAGTGTGGTGGCATGTCTGAAGAGGCGGCACACGTCTCCGGGGTGTGGCCCCCCTCACGGACGGCGCCACCGCCGGTACCCCCTTCATGGACTGTGCCGACGGTGGCACCCGTAGATCTGCGAGTTAATCTTGTTGTGGTTAGGTCGCCCGGTGGTCGTCGGAGGGTATAGGAAAGCTAGTCTAAATTAACATAGTGGAAACAGAATTTTTTTAGAAAAAGATTAATGTTGATGCATAAGAAAAGGAAAAAAAGAAAATATCTAGCCGTCGGCATAGGTGGACATGTGGCATCGTCACCTATGGCGATGGCTAAGCCATCGGCATACCCCCACTTATCCATCTGCGGGCAACCCCCTCCACTTATTCACCATCTCGTGCCGGCCCGACCCCGACAACCCGCTCCGCCGCCACCTCCGTCGCCCACACACATCTCCACCCGCCCCTTGCCGCCGCCACAGCATTCGGCCCCGCCCCTGCCGCCACCCACTTCACCCCGCCCTCTCGCCGCTGCCGCACTCCGCCCCGCCCCCTGCTGCCGCCCTCGCACTCCACCACGCCCCCTGCCGCCGCACTACGCCCCGCCCCTGCCACCACCCTCCCACTCCGCCCCGACCCCTGCCGTCCCCACCTTCACACCCGCCCGCCGCCTCCACCCGCTGTCGCCTGGCCTCCTCCCGTCCCCACCGCAACCCCGGCCTCCCCCCGACCGCGCATCGACCGTGGCTCTTGCCGGCCCGCGTCCCTGCCCGACCAGCCCTGCTGGTAGCGGCGGCGGGCGCCCCTGCTTATTCGGCCAGCCCCGGCCCTCCCATCCCCGGCGCCCCTGCCTCACCAGCCATCCACCGTCGTCCCTGCCACGCCCCTCCCGGTGAGCTACCAAATTTTTCATCATTTTTTGCATTATTTTGGTACTATTGGATGGATGAATGGATGCATGGATGGATGTTAGATGTTAGATTGTTAGGTTAGATGTTGGATGTTAGGTTGTTAGGTTGATAGATGGGTGAATGTTGGATGTGAGGATGTTAGGTTGTTAGGTTGCATTATTTTTTTCATGATGATCTTGTCACTTGAGATGTGCTCCAAAATTGGTATAAGATGAGTGGTTATTTTTATCATGATGATCTTGTGGAAAAAATTGAACCGGACAAAATTTGAGACTTGACGAAATATGATTTTTTTTCATAGTTTTAAGTGTCAATGCTTAATGTTAAGTAGCTATGCGAGATGTGCTCCAAAATTGGGATATGATTTTTGGTTATTTAATCATGATGATCATGCTAAAAAAATTGAAGGACAAAATTTGACACTTGACGAAACATGATTTTTTTTCATAGTTAAAAGTGTCAATGCTTAATGTGAGGTGATGACCTAATTTATTTTCACTCGGTGGAATTAACAGGATTTGTGGTGTTCCATCTTCATGGAGTGATTGTCGATGTTGGAGGTGTTGGTCCATGATCGTCCCTTCTTTGATCGACAATAGCCTCTACATCGGAGGGTGAGCAACAATTCCACGACCTCGTCCGCTTTTTTCCATGTCAGTAGATTAAATTTTCACATCAAGTCGTGTAACCTAGGCGTCACCCGTCCGAAAGGGTTGAATCGATAAATATGCATTCAGTTGCATATTTATCACTGCAGCTCTTTCGGATTGTCCAGCGCTTTCCATGCATAGCCCGAGGATGTGCAGATTGGGTACGTTGTCCATGCTCTACCCCGTTCCTAGACAGGATTTCTGTGGCGCCTCCCCGTTGTTCTCCGGATGCACATTCTTTGGCATTTTGTCGAGACGTGTATTTGGATAACAGCGGGGAGGTGCTGCCAAAATTTTGTCTCCGAATAGGGTAGAGCATGGACAGCGTACTCAATCTACACATTATCGGGTGGGATTTGGACCCATCTTTACCTATTAGAGATGTAGGTGGATTAAATGTCATTTCTCGTCAATGCTGTAAAAAAATATTAATGTGAGTAATTTAAATAATCCTTAATTTTCTTGTGTGGCTTCCAATAAAGCAGAGAATGGAAGATAATCAGTGGATGTATAGTGGGTCTTTCCGTCGGAATCACGTAACAGCAGAGTGGGTCGAGAAAACGGATGTGTTTTTAAAAGAGATATTCCGTAGTCCAATGAGGATTGTACCAGAATGCCCCTGTGCCAGATGTAAGAGACGCATGCGCAGAGATAAGTGAGATGACTAAGCACCTTCGCACGCATGGATTTATGCCAAACTTTAATATGCCGATAAACTTTGCCTAGCGGGACCGCGGTAGATAGGAGGTGATACGATAATGTGTCGCTGGTTATGAGGACGATGGGGTTAGAGACATGCTAGATGATGTCTTTGCTGCATAGCCGACACTCTGTCACATCCAGCAAATGAACCGGAGGATCCAGAGGAAACCGCAAAGGCCTTCATGGATATCTTGGCATCGTCAAAGAAACCTCTTTATGAGGGTGCCAAGCTCTCTATGTTGGATGCCATCTTGCAACTGATGGCAGTCAAGGCCAAGTACGGCTGTAGCCGAGGTTGCATCGAAGAATTTCTAGGAGTATGGGCTAACAACCTCCCTGGGGGCCATGAATTGCCGTAAACCATGTACGCTATGAAGAAAATCATGAAGGCGCTCTCCATGGATTATGAGAAAATACATGCTTGTCCAAAGAATTGCCTTTTGTTTAAGCATGAGTATGCGAATGACAACTATTGTAGGAAGTGCGGCTCCTCTCGGTATATTGAGGCGGTCGATGAGCAGGGTCAGAAGCAGCAGATAAAAATCCCTGTGAAGGTTCTTTGATATCTTTGTTTTATAGAAAGATTGCAGTGCCTTTTCATCACCGAGGAGTCTACCAAAATGATGAAGTAGCACAAGGAAGGGAAAAGGTACAAGCCAAATAAAATTTTACACCCATCAGAAGGTGAAGCATGGAAGTCATTCGATATAGAGTACCCTGAGGAAGCAGCTGAGGTTGGGAATGTCAGAATTACTATATCAGGTGATGGGTTCAATCCATATGGTATGTCGTCTAATCCATACAGTTGCTGGCCCATGTTTTTTATTCCGCTCAATCTCCCTCCCGGCGCCATAATGCAACACAAGACCATGTTCCTGTCGCTTATAGTTCCGGGGCCTGAATATCCGGGGAAGAATTTGAGTGTGTTTATGCAGCCGTTGGTGGAAGATTTGCACCATTCTTGGTACTTCCCGAGGTTGACATACGACCGGCATCTGCAGAAAAAATTCTTGATGAAAGTGCAGCTATGATTGCATGCATGACTTTCCCGGCTATGCCCTATTCTGCGGATGGTGTACAAGTGGGAAGATGCCTTGCCCAGTGTGCATGCAGGCCTTGCATTTCATTTGTCTGAAGAAGGGCCGCAAGTTTGTTGCCATTGACCTGCATCGACAGTTCCTTCCTCTAGACCATCCTGATAGGGAAGACTAGAAACCTTCACAAAAGGCCTAGTCGTCCATGAAGTAAACAAGATTCCAACATTTCCTCGTGCGGATGTGCTTGCTCAGCTAAAAGCTCTTAAGCCTGTCGGTGAAGGGAAAGGAAAATCCAAAGCCAAAGCCAAAGCCACAGATGAAGGCGAGGGCGAGGGCGAGGGCAAAGGAAAAGGCAAAGGAAAAGGCAAAGGAAAAAAAGTTTTGAAGGATATAGTGAGAAGCACAACTGGACTCACATTACCCCCTTCACGAAGCTTCCCTATTTCAAGGACCTCAAACTTCCATACAACATCGACGTGATGCACACCGAAAATAATGTCGCTGATGCCCTTTTTCGCACGATCCTCAACATTCCTGACAAGACAAAGGATAATGTTAATGCTCGAGTTGATCAACAGGATATTTGTGATAGACCATGTTGTGGCACCCCGGCTTAGAGAAACCGGAACGCCCCGTATTCCAGCCCAGAGATCGAGGAGAAGTCTTCTGGAATACGGCACTGCTTAGCATAGAACAAATCAGCTCTTTATTACAATCTATGTGGGTACAAGGGGGTTACATCGGCACGGCGAAACTACGTCTGCCACGGTTGCTCCATGCAAGTAGCAGAACAACACGAAGCAGCGGAATAATTCTAGCAACAGAACATCGACAACGGTGGTGAACTCCACTCTGCAGGGACTCTGTCTGGAACGCTTATCCTAGCTCGCAAACAAGGAATCCATGGCAAACAAGAAATCAAATCCGGCATGACCCGCAAACTGGCATGACACGCCAGGTCAGTACATTGAATGTACTTGCAAGCTCACAGCAACCAAAGCAACCAAGACAAACAATAGCATGACAACTACATGTTAACAAGGATTAACATGATACTATCGGATCAATCATGGAATGAACAAGATGATACAGCTAGAACAATACGAGCATGGCATAAACATATGAACATTATGATACTAGCATGCAACATGATGAAACTAACATGCACCAACTTACTCTGCACGGGTTACATCGTAACCATCACCTGCACACACTTACCTACACGGACCTCACACGATCATCTCAGGACACAATCAAGCTTGGTATTACAATACCGTAGTAATCATTCATGACTGCAAGGAGCTTGACCGTTACCCTTGACTTTCGCATAACATCCCAAATATCCAACAAGATGTGTTCACGATACCACGGTGATCCTCTCTCGATCACATAAATATCAACCAAATTCTTTCATCATCGAACCGGGGTTGTTATTAATCAAATTATTATTATTACTATTGACCCATAGTGTGACCAACTACGAACTGGGCCCATATCCGCGTGCACGGCTATTGACAGATTTAACACACACACTCTGCAGAGGTTAGCACACTGTACCCACACTACGGAACCCTGGCTTCGTACTCCCATTCGGGTGGACCAAAGCGTTCCGACAAAACCGTCCTACTACCATGACACTCTCCCGGCCACTCCGACCAACTCCCCTTTGGGCTAAGTCCTGGGTGGCCCCGTGCCTACCAAAGGCACCAACGGCCACCGTCGTGGCAAAACGGTCCCAAACGGGGACAAGGATCCATACTCAACAACGGGCACACAAGGCTTATGCCGTCCCCACGATCGGGGGTAGCGCCACAAGATAACCTTCCCTCGCGGGAGGCACCGGTGAGAGGCATGACAATAGACCCAGTTAGGGCCTTCCCATAAGGAAAACGTGGTTGCACTGGTCAGATCGATATGGTGGCACCATGACTCACTCTACAGTTGTTCAAGTTCAATTTAATCCAGTTAAATTTGAATGCAATATGCTGAGCCATGATAAAATAACATGATGCATGAACATGATATCAAAATAAGCATGGAGGTGCAACATAATCAACTAGCATAACAACAAAATTTAATCATTTATCCAGATGAGCATGGCATACTGACGAGCATGAATATCACAACTAAGACACTACTCATAGCATAACATGACCACTAGCATCAACAATAAATACCATGCAATAACATAACGATAAACTACCATGCAAGCATTTAACCAACTGAGTGCAAAGGAACATGCATAACAACGGTACTCGGGACAGACGATAGTCAGGCACCGAAGACCATCACCAACATGTACTATTACCAAGCATTGCCAATATTAATGTAATACTAGCATGAAGAACATAATAACAGAGTGCAAGAAAACATAGCATGACGGTAAACAACGATTCATAAGCATAACTGAAATACCGACTACAGAAGCAGAACAATCAAACAGTTATTAAATATTCAAGTTGGAAACCAATGCTTCTACATGGCTATCATGCAAATGGTGGTTGTGGCTTGCCTGGGGATGAAGAAGGCTCCAGGGAGAAGTGTGGTACGACCACGGAAAGAATCGCCGGACAGGGTTCGCTCTCGGAGGGGGCTGATTAGGGGCAAGGAAAAAATGTTCATTTTCAATATGTCGAACCATAGTGAAAATGATGGGAACAGAACGGGCTCGACGAGACGAAGACGTAGGTGTTGGATTCACCTCGATTGGAGTTACAGATAAAAATTTAGGAGGAGTTTTCTGCCAGGAACCAATCTACAAGAAAAATATTTTCAAACAGGGGCCTGGATAGAAAAACTGAAAGCGTATTCTGGTGGATTACGTTTCCACTTATCCACGTCAGCGCCAGCAGGGTCAACGCGGGGCCGGCTCCTGTGAGGCTGATAGGCGGGGCCCGCGCACCTCTCTCTCTCCTCCCTCCTTCCTCCTTTCATCCTGACGCCACACGCAGAACAGAGGCGGCCACCGGCGCCGGCGCTCGCCTGGCCAGCTCGGCCACCATTCGTTGAGCTCCGACCACTGGCGCGCTCAGGGAAACGAGGTGCGCCCGGCGGTGCAGAGCATGGGCATCGAGGAGCCCAGGGGATGGAGGAGATGGGGCTAGCTGTGGTGGTGGATGGCGTCGGGCTCCGGTGGACTCACGGCTGCAGGCGAGGGGAGGAGGAGAAGGGCTACGGGGTGGCTTCCTAGAGGTGGGTAGAGGCTCTGGTGGTGGCTAGGAGGAGGGAAGGGCTCGGGTCAGCCGAATTTGAGCGAGTGGAGGCGGCGGCCATGGCAACAGAGGGCGGCGAGGAGGGGCTGCCGAGCACTGGGGAGAGGACGGGGAGGCTTCTGGGCGAGGAGTGAAGAGACTGGGATGCTCGGAGGGGTTGGGGTGGGCTTATATAGGCGCGGGCGAGGCGGTTGGCTCGGGTGCCGCCATGACGCAGCGTGTCCGGCGCCAAGGACGCTGCAGTGCTCAAGGGTCAAGCTCGAACGACAACAAGGGGGAAGTGGACGAGGGTCACGGAGACGAGAGGGGCTCGGGGACAAGAGGGGGAAGAAGACATGGCCGAGGAAACGACGATGCTCATGGGTGCTATTGTGCGGCGACGGGGACGGCCCGCCGTAGAGGAAATCAGAGGGGGCAAGCGCACCAGAGGGACGGCGACTACTCGGGGAAGGTGCTAGACAAGGCTAGGCGACAAGGGGACAAACGCACAACAAGGGGAAGAAGACAGAGGCACCAGAGCGCGCTGATGGCATGCCAGGACGGTGGTCACCACTGTGACCGGCAAGGAGGGGACGCGAGAGGCAGGGAAATGTTGTCTAGCGTTTTGTCCTTCCATCGGAGAGGCTGAGGGAAGCGATAGATCAAGAAGAGGTGCACTGGATCGATGGAATTACTCCTCTGAAGATTGTTGTATCAATTTCGGATGAGTACTGCTGATCAACAGAAAGGAGCTTGGAGCCAAATGAGTTGTCTTGGGTGTTTGACTATGGAAAGACTACGGTCCTGGAAATTTTGAGGTGATTTGGACCAAAATTTAATACACTTGCTTTGCAAATGCACAATCTGGTCCAGAATAGAGATCAAGATGATGCACTCAAATGGTGTGTCAAGTTGAGCTCAAATTGGGGAATGCAGAGTTATTTGGTCATGTGAAGATGTTGCAAAAGGTTTCACACCATTTGTATAAACCAAAATGGTACTTCCTTCACAAACATCCCCACTTACCAGAAACTTGCAGAAATTCTAGAGGGAAAATGGCTAAATGGATTGAGCCACAACTTGGTGGAGGGAGTTTATGGATAGGAGAAGGGCTAGAAATATTTGCAGCCACAATGGAGCAAGATAAAGTATACTTGCGTCACAAGCTAAAATTTTGGACAGAATAAAAGATTTGAAGCTGTGCCCACATGGAGGCATTACATGAGCTCAACTTAGGTGGATGTATATGATTTGATGATATGAAGGATCATGCAAAAGTGCAACTCATTTGGATATGCCTAGGTTGTACCTCCTTCACAAAGTTTCTTTCTGGACAGAAACTTTGGAAAATCATAATTAAATGAGTACTAGACAAATGAGGTTGCATTTTGGCATGTGGCAATTATATGGACAGGAAAAGATGTCCAAGGAGTTTTAGGTCAATTGGGCAAAGGAAAATAGCACTTGCTTCACAAAGTGCCATTTAGGGCAAAATGGGAAAATAATTATTGGAGGAATATTTTTGAACATTGGCAAAGAAAAGTTTTGCCATATTTCATGAAAATAGGACCCAAAAAATTTATGAGAATTATTTGGGAATTTTAGGAGTGATGGAATTATAGTTTGCTTCACACCCTAGGGCAGACATGGTTATTCCTTTAATAGAAAAAGGAATATTCCCTAGCAAAAGAATTTTGGGATTGGGCTAGGATGGAAATGATATGATCTAGGGAAGGATTTGGGAATGACAAGCCACTCTGGAAATAAAGAAGAGGGCATCTTCTTCAGTTTCTAGACCACAAAGCCGCGGAAAAAGAAAACTCAAGCAAAAATCTCAGAAAAACAAATGAAAAAGAAAGGGCAAAAAATCAGGCTGTGACAAACCTTCCCCCCTTAAAGAAATCTCGACCTCGAGATTTGGTTGCTCCGGGAACAAGTATGAATATACTACCTTAAGGAAACCGTTTCCAACTCGGGTATCCTTTTTCCTTTGTTGATTGTTCCCATTAAATTCTTCATCTGACAGACCTGACTGGTTCTGGGGTTGTTTGCTTCACTGTATCCATATCCTGGCAGATCTTACTTCACCTTTTCCTGCTTATACTGGCCCCAATTCTGTTCATAGCTGTTGACAGATCTGAGATTTACCATGTCTCAAATATATATCTGTCTCACGAATCCGAGGTTGATTTCTGATTGTTGTGTCTGTACTGACAACTGTCCCTGAATTGGTGATCCGATTTGTCCTGATGAACACCCAAGCTTTGACTCCTTGCATTGGGTTTCTCCATTAAATGCAGGTCCTTCAGGTTCCAAACAGTGAGTTGCGGCATATCCGTTTTTTCTGACAGATTTCTCACTTATCGCAGGAATTTCTGACCCATCCTAACTGGCTCCACTGTCTTGAATCTCAGCTTCATACCAAATATTTGGTTGTCGCCTGTCGTTGCCAGCATAAGGGGTATGGCCTTATATGGTAGTGTCCGCAAACTTGACTGACTATGAATCTCGTGAAAGAATTTTGTCCATGACAGGCTATCCGTTGAGGCTTCACATAAGTGAGGGCACATCCTTCTAGACTGTTATTCACCATCCAAAACCGAGCAGACCCTTTAGGTGAATATCCATGGTGATCCATACTGACTCAGACTGTCCGGGGTATCTGCACCATTTTCATATCTGCACCACTGGTCTTGCTTCTTCATTATTGTTTTCCTTGATCTGGAACCTTGGTTGGAAGAGTGGGGTCATATTACTTCTTCCGGTGACCATCGGTTCTGTCGGGTGCAATATTCTGACAAGCATACTCTTATCCACATCTTCTGACATGGTAGCATCATTCCCATTGCGGGTTCATCGTCTCTCAAGTTTCAACCATAGGAAAATGATCATCTGAACCCTTGAAAGAAATCGGCAAATAAATCAGTAGCCACCAGAACGGTCTTTACAACTCAGTTCTGGGACATTACTGAGATAACTTAACCACGGCTTAGGACGGCCGAAAAGCAGCTCAGAGCATGAGACCGGGTCGATAAGAAGAAACTGGCAGCTCCCTAAGATAGCCAAAAGCAGCTATAGGGCTACCGTCACAAAAAGAAACTCAACAGCTGTATGAGATGGCCGAAAAGCAGCTCAGAACTCATGACAGTCGTTGAAGAGAGAAATAACAATCGGCATCCACCCCGGATAGCTAAAAACAACTCAGATCATAGGCGTGGTGCCGGCACTGAAGAAAAGGAGACAAGGGCTCATCACGATCATCTTCCATGTTCGTCGGTACTTGTACAGAGCTCAGTGTTGTCGTCAATCCTCATAGTCCTTTGTCACATTGAGGTCTATATCTGGCTTCCTTCACATATATCTGAGAATCTGATTCCCGAGGCAGACTTTTGTTCTGACTGATTTTGGCTTCTGACCAACTGTTGCAGATCTGATTCTGCCATCTGCTGTCAATTCACAATGTACTATCTTGCAACAGTGCCGTACTGAGGATGATTGGATGGCTTATGCTGAAAACCATCGAGAGTATCTTGCTGAGGAAGACTGGGCTTCGTGTTGAAACAGGAATTGCTGGACCATCCTCCTTTTTGAGTATGTGGCACATCCTTGCTTTCTTTGACTGAAACTGCAATGTTGGTCTTGCACATAGCTTATCTTCTTCCTGATCTGATCATTTCTGTCATGAAGAGTGCACACTGAGGAAAACTTGATTATCCGGATCACGATCAGATATCCCCAGATCTCAATGTAGTCGGCTGAGAATTCCATAGTAATGCAAACTTGATACTGACAGTCCATCTAGGATTTCTTTCGCATTCAATCAAGATATTCCAATTCCAATGCAGTCTGCTGATAATTCCATTCTGTTTAGCTGAGCTTCCAAACATTTGAACTCCTTGCTGATTCTTCAGGTCCGGTGTCGGTTGACGAGCAACTTTAATAAGGGGAAAATTTTGTAACACCGAAGGCCCAAAGAAAGAAGCAAAAGAAACAACTAAAACAAAAGCACACAAGCATACTAATAATATAAAGCGATCAACACATATTACTGCTACTCATAGAATAATGTGCATGCACACCTAAGCACACAAATCTCGCGGAAACTTCGGTATTACGGTCTAATATGCTGTGACGGTGTGCACGAAAGTGAAATCCATGTGTGGAAAGAGTTGACATAACCAAGGCTACACCAAGCGCTGGCTGAACACCGGCTGGATCTGGATGGATATGGAGGCGAGGACGGACTTGGCGATCATGCAGCAGGACACGGAGGTCACGGCCATATCATCATCAAGCATACGAAAGGGAATCATAGACGTCCAAAGAACGAGATGACAGGGCAAACTAGGGGAGGAAAAGCAAGGCTTGCTGGCATTGCCCTCTTCTGATAACAAAGTTCAGTAAGGGTTGCCAAAGGGACGAGATGGAGGGCACGATTCGGGACAGAGACACGTCTATCACCAAAACAATTTGGGTGAGTGGAGGAAAACATATCGACGCAATACCTGAGCATAACTCCTGCAAATGGTGTCTGGAACACTCGGTACCAGGGCATCACTCTGCTGGGACAGAGATGACGCCGAACACCAAAGGGCAGGCATGCAAAGAAAGAGGGTGCAGGTAGTGGATTGAAACTGATACCACCTACACATGCAAGATAAACTGTTAGCGACAAGATAATAATCTATATGTATGCTATGCAACAAAAAAATGCAGCAATCAAGTGCAACAAACCAACTGGGCTCTATACTACCGTTTTCTAACGTTCGCGTGGGCTAAGGTGTCCTACAGCCAGACCTACTCTGATACCAAGCCTATGGCACCCCGGCTCAGAGAAACCGGAACACCCTGTATTCCAGCCCAGAGATCGAGGAGAAGTCTTCTAGAATACGACACTGCTTAGCATAGAACAAATCAGGTCTTTATTAAAATCTATGTGGGTACAAGGGGGTTACATCGGCACGGCGAAACTGCACGTGCCACGGTTGCTCCATGCAAGCAAGAGGGACAACACGGCAAATGGAATAATTCTAGCAATGAACAAATGACGACGGTGGTGAACTTCACTCTGCAGGAACTCTGGCTGGAACGCTTATCCTAGCTCGCAAACAAGGAATCCACGGCAAACAAGCAATCAAATCCGGCATGACCTGCAAACTTGCATGACACGCCAGGTCAGTACATTGAATGTACTTGCAAGCTCACAGCAACCAAAGCAATCAAGACAAACAATAGCATGACAACTACAGGTTAACAAGGATTAACATGATACTATCGGATCAATCATGGCATGAACAAGATGATACAGCTAGAACAATACGAGCATGGCATAAACATATGAACATGATGATACTAGCATGCAACATGATGAAACTAACATGCACCAACTTACTCTGCTCAGGTTACATCGTAACCATCACCTGCACACACTTACCTACACAGACCTCACACGATCATCTCAGGATCCAATCAAGCTTGGTATTAACAATACCGTAGTAATCATTCATGACCACAAGGAGCATAACATCCCAAATATCCAACAAGTTGGTGTTCACGATACCACAGTGATCCTCTCTGGATCACATAAATATCAACCAACTTCTTTCATCATCGAACCTGGGTTGTTATTAAGCAAATTATTATTATTACTGTTGACCCATAGTGTGACCAACTACGAACTGGGCCCATATCCACGGGCGCGGCTATTGATAGATTTAACACACACTCTCTGCAGAGGTTAGCACACTTTACCACACTATGGATCCCTGGCCCCTTACTCCCATTCGGGTGGACCAAAGCGTTCCAACAAAACCGTCCTACTGCCATGACACTCTCCCGGCCACTCCGACCAACTCCCCTTTGGGCTAAGTCCTCGGTGGCCCCGTGCCTACCAAAGGCACCAACTTCGATCGTTGTGGAAAAACGGTCCCAAACGGGGACAAGGATCCATACTGATCAACGGGCACACAAGGGTTATGCCGTCCTACCTGATCAGGGTAGCGCCCGCGCATAACCTCCCCTCATGGGAGGCACCGGTGAGAGGCATGACGATAGACCCAGTTAGGGCCTTCGCATAAGGCAAACGTGGTTGCACTGGTCAGATCGATATGGTGGCACCATGACTCAGTCAACAGTTGTTCAAGTTCAATTTAATCCGGTTAAACTTGAATGCAATATGCTGAGCCATGATAAAATAACATAATGCATGAACATGATATCAACATAAGCATGGAGGTGCAACATAATCAACGAGCATAACAACAACATTTAATCATTTATACAGATGAGCATGGCATACTGACGAGCATGACTATCACAACTAAAACACTACTCATAGCATAACATGACCACTAGCATCAACAATAAATACCATGCAATAACATAACGATAAACTACCATGCAAGCATTTAACCAACCGAGTGCAAAGGAACATGCATAACAACTAGATTTCGGATGCATTTATAGTCACACAATCAAGAACATCACCAACATGTACTATTACCAAGCATTGCCAATATTAACGTAATACTAGCATGAAGAACATAATAACAGAGTGCAAGAAAACATAGCATGACGGTAAACAACGATTCATAAGCATAACCGAAATACCGACCGCAGAAGCAAAACAATCAAACAGTTATTAAAGATTCAAGTTGGAAACCAATGCTTCTACATGTCTATCATGCAAATGGTGGCTGTGGCTTGCCTGGGGATGAAGAAGGCTCCGGGGAGGAGTGCGGAACGACCGCGGAAAGAATCGCCGGACAGGGTTTGCTCTCTGAGGGGGCTGATTAGGGGCAAGGGCAAAATGGTCATTTTCAATATGTCAAACCATAGTGAAAATGATGGGAATAGAACGGGCTCGACGAGACGAAGACGTATGCGTTGGATTCACCTCGATCGGAGTTACGGATAAAAAGTTAGGAGGAGTTTTCTGCCAGGGACCTATCTGCCAGAAAATTATTTTCAAATAGGGGCCTGGACAGAAAAACTGAAAGCTTATTCTGGTGGATTACGTTTCCATTTACCCACGTCAGTGCTAGCCGGGTCAACGCAGGGCCGGCTCCTGTGAGGCTGACAGGCGGGGCCCGCGCACCTCTCTCTCTCCTCCCTCCTTCTTCCTCCTTTCATCCCGACGCCGCACGCAGAACAGAGGCGGCCACCGGCGCCGGCGCTCGCCTGGCCAGCTCCAGCCACCGTTCGTCGAGCTCCGACCACTGGCATGCTCAGGGAAACAAGGCGCGCCCGCCGGTGCAGCGCACGGGCATCGAGGAGCTCAAGGGACGGAGGAGACGGGGCTGTGGTGGAGGATGGCGTCGGGATCAAGTGGATTCGCGGCTGCAGGCGAGGGGAGGAGGACAAGGGCTACGGGGTGGCTTCCTAGAGGTGGGTAGAGGCTCTGGTGGTGTCTAGGAGGAGGGGAAGGGCTCAGGTCGGCTGAATTTGAGCGAGGGTAAGCGGCGGCCATGGCAACAGAGGGCGGCGAGGAGGGGTTGCCGAGCGCTGGGGAGAGGACGGGGAGGCTTTTGGGCGAGGGGTCAAGAGACTGGGATGCTCGGAGGGGCTGGGGTGGCCTTATATAGGCGCGGGCGTGGCGGTTGGCTCGGGTGCCACCGCGGAAGCATGTCCGGCGCCGCGGACGCGTGTGCTCGCGGTCAAGCTCGAACGACAACAAGGGGGAAGTGGACGAGGGTCACGGAGACGAGAGGGGCTCGGGGACAAGAGGGGGAAGAAGACATGGCCGAGGAAACGACGATGCTCACGGGTGCTACTGTGCGGCGACGGGTATGGCTCACCGGAGAGGAAATCAGAGGGGCGGCGACTGCTCGGGGAAGGTGCTAGACAAGGCTAGGCGATGAGGGGACAAACGCAGAGCAAGGGGGAAGAAGACAGAGTCGCCAGAGCGCGCTGATGGCTTGCCAGGACGGTGGTCACCACTGTGACCGGCAAGGAGGGGACGCGAGAGGCAGGGAAATTTTGTCTAGCGTTTTGTCCTTCCATCGGAGAGGCTGAGGGAAGCGATAGATCAAGAAGAGGTGCACTGGATCGATGGGATTACTCCTCTGAAGATTGTTGTATCAATTTTGGATGAGTACTGCTGATCAACAGGAAGGAGCTTGGAGCCAAATGATTTGTCTGGGGTGTTTGACTATGGAAGGATTACAGTCCTGGAAATTTTGAGGTGATTTGGACCAAAATTTAATACACTTGCTTTGCAAATGCACGATCTGGTCCAAAATAGAGATCAATATGATGCACTCAAATGGTGTGTCAACTTGAGCTCAAATTGGGCAATGCAGAGTTATTTGGTCATGTGACAATGTTGCAAAAGGTTTCACACCATTTGGATAAACCAAAATGGTACTTCCTTCACAAACATCCCCACTGACCAGAAACTTGCAGAAATTCTAGAGGGAAATGGCTAAATGGATTGAGCCACAACTTGGTGGAGGGAGTTTATATGGATAGGAGAAGGCCTGGAAAAATTTGCAGCCATAATGGAGCAAGATAAAATATACTTGCTTCACAAGCTGAAATTTTGGACAGAATCACAGATTTGAAGCTGTGCTCACATGGAGGCATTACATGAGCTCAATTTAGGTGGAGGGCTATGATTTTATGATATGAAGGATCATTCAAAAGTGCAACTCGTTTGGATATGCCTAGGTTGTACCTTCTTCACAAAGTTTCTTTCTGGACAGAAACCTTGGAAAATCATAATTAAATTACTACTAGGCAAATGAGGTTGCATTTTGGCATGTGGCAATGATATGGACAGGAAACGATGTCCAAGGAGTTTTAGGTCAATTGGGCAAAGTAAAATAGCACTTGCTTCACAAAGTGACATTTAGGGCAGAATGGGAAAAGAATTATTGGAGTAATATTTTTAAACATGGCAAAGAAAAGTTTTTCCATATTTGATGAAGATAGGACCTCAAAAATTTATTAGAATTATTTGGGAATTTTAGGAGTGATGGAAATATATGTTGCTTCACACCCTAGGGAAGACAGGGTTATTCCTTTAATAGAAAAAGGAATATTACCTAGCAAAAGAATTTTGGGATTGGGCTAGGATGGAAATGATATGATCTAGGGAAGGATTTGGTAATGACAAGCCACTCTGGAAATAAAGAAGACGGCATCTTCTTCAGTTTCCAGAACACAAAGCCACGGAAAAAGAAAACTCAAGCAAAAATCTCAGAAAAACAAATGAAAAAGAAAGGGTGCTACGTCTTGAGCTTGCGTTGGTTTTCCTTGAAGAGGAAAGGGTGATGAAGCAATAGTAGCGTAAGTATTTCCCTCAGTTTTTGAGAACCAAGGTATCAATCCAGTAGGAGGCTCCTCAAAAGTCCCACGCACCTACACAAATGAACAAAGAACTCGCAACCAATGCAATAAAGGGGTTGTCAATCCCTTCACGGCCACTTGCGAAAGTGAGATCTGATAGAGATAATATGATAATATAAATATATTTTTGGTATTTTATAATATAGATGCAAAAAGTAAAAGATGCAAATAAAAGTAGATTGAAAGCAAATATGATAAAAGATAGACCCGGGGCCATAGGTTTCACGGTTGCTTCTCTCAAGATAGCATAAGTATTACGATTGGGTGAACAAATTACTATCGAGCAATTTATAGAAAAGCGAATAATTATGAGATTATCTAGGCATGATCATGTATATAGGCATCACGTCGCAACAAGTAGACCGACTCGCCTGCATCTACTACTATTACTCCACACATCGGCCTACTCCTGCCTGCATCTAGAGTATTAAGTTCATAAAGAACAGAGTAACGCATTAAGCAAGATGACATGATGTAGAGGGATAAACTCTTGCAATATGATATAAACCCCATCTTTTTATCCTCGATGGACAATACGTGTCTTGCTGCCCCTGCTGTCACTGGGAAAGGACACCGCAAGAGTGAACCCAAAGCTAAGAACTTCTCCCATGGCAAGAAAGATCAATCTAGTAGGCCAAAACCAAACTGATAATTCGAAGAAACTTGCAAAGATAACTCAATCATACATAAAAGAATTCAGAGAAGATTCAAATATTTCTCATAGATAAACTTGATCATAAACCCACAATTCATCGGATCTCGACAAACACACCGCAAAAAGAGTTTACATCGAATAGATCTCCAAAAGAGAGTGGGAGAACATTGTATTGAGATCCAAAAAGAGAGAAGAAGCCATCTAGCTAATAACTATGGACCCGATGGTCTGTGGTAAACTACTCACAACTCATCGGAGGGGCTATGGTGTTGATGTAGAAGCCCTCCGTGGTCGATTCCCCCTCCGGCGGAGCGCAGACAAAGGCTCCAAGATGGGATCTCGCGAATACAGAAGGTTACGGCGGTGGAAATTGTGTTTCGTTGGCTCCCAGGATGTTTTCGGGGTACGTAGGCTTATATAGGAGGAAGAAGTACGTCGGTGGCCGCCCGAGGGACCCACGAGATAGGGGCACGCCCAGAGGGGGTGGGCGCGATCTCGCAAATACAGAAGGTTAAGGCTGTGGAAATTGTGTTTCGTTGGCTCCCAGGATGTTTTCGGGGTACGTAGGCTTATATAGGAGGAAGAAGTACGTCGGTGGCCACCCGAGGGACCCACGAGATAGGGGCGCACCCAGAGGGGGTGGGCGCGCCCTCCTGTCTCGTGGCCGCCTCGGCTGCTTCTTGACTTGCACTCCAAGTCCTCTGGATCGCATTCGTTCCAAAAATCACGCTCCCGAAGGTTTCATCCCGTTTGGACTCCATTTGATATTCCTTTTCTTCAAAATACTGAAATAGGCAAAAAAACAGCAATACAGGCTGGGCCTCCGGTTAGTAGGTTAGTCCCAAAAATGATATAAATGTGTAAAATAAACCCCATAAACATCGAAAAGGGGTAATATAATAGCATGGAACAATCAAAAATTATAGATACGTTGGAGACGTATCAAGCATCCCCAAGCTTAATTTCTGCTCGTCCTCGAGTAGGTAAATGATAAAAACAGAAATTTTGATGTGGAATGCTTCCTAGCATATTTCTCAATGTAATTTTCTTTATTGTGGCATAAATGTTCAGATCCAAATGGTTCAAGATAAAAGCTTATAAAACATAAAAATAATAATGCTTCGAAACATACTGATAAATAATCATGTCCTATCAAAATAGCATAGCCAAAGAAAGCTTATCCCTACAAAATCATATAGTTAGGCCATGCTTCATTTTCATTACACAAAATACTCCCATCATGCACAATCCTGATGACGAGCCGAGCAATTGCATGGCCCTTATGGGCTAGGCCACACACGTGCTACAATGGCAATGACAATGGGAAGCAAGGCTGTAAGGCGGAGCGAATCCGGGTTTCATACTGTTTAACGCGCTTCATCTTTTTTTTTAACTCTTACGCAATACATGAGCGTAAGCCATGGACATAGCACTAAGGTGGTAAAAGATGGTGGTTGTGAGGACAAAAAGAGGGAGGAGATAGTCTCACATCAACTAGGTGAATCAACGGGCTATGGAGATGCCCATCAATAGATATCAATGTGAGTGAGTAGGGATTGCCAAGCAACGGATGCACTAGAGCTATAAATATATGAAAGCTGAACAAAAGAAACTAAGTGGGTGTGCATCCAACTCGCTTGCTCATGAAGACCTAGGGCATTTTGAGGAAGCCCATCATCGGAATATACAAGCCAAGTTCTATAATGAGAAATTCCCACTTAGTATATGAAAGTGAAAACATAGGAGACTCTCTATCATGAAGATCATGGTGCTACTTTGAAGCACAAGTGTGGAAAAAGAGATAGTAGCATTGTCCCTTCTCTCTTTTTCTCTCATTTTATTTTCTTTTTTCTTCTTCTTTTTTTCTTTTTTTCCTTTTCTTTGACCTTTATTTTTTTAATTTTCTTTTTGGCCTTTCTCTTTTTTTTCTTTTTTCTTGTAAAGTCCGAAGTCTCATCCCGACTTGTGGGGGAATCATAGTCTTCATCATCCTTTCCTCACTGAGATAATGCTCTAATAATGAAGACCATCACACTTTTATTGATTTACAACTCGAGAATTACCACTCAAATCTAGAACAAGATATGACTCTATATGAATGCCTCCGGCAGTGTACCGGGATATGCAATGAATCAAGAGCGACATGTATGAAAATTATGAAGGTGGCTTTGCCACAAATACGATGTCAACTACATGATCATACAAAGAGCAATATGACAATAATGGAACGTGTCATAATAAAGGAAACAGTGGAAAGTTGCATGGCAATATATCTCGGAATGGCTATGGAAATGCCATAATAGGTAGGTATGGTGGTTGTTTTGAGGAAGGTAAACAAAGGGTTCATGATACCGGTGAAAGTTGCGCGGTAATAATAGAGGCTAGCAAAGTGGAAGGGTGAGTGTGCGTATATCCATGGACTCACATTAGTCATAAAGAACTCATATACTTATTGCAAAAGTCTACTTAGCCCTCGAAGCAAAGTACTACTATGCATGCCCCAAGAGGGATAGATTGGTAGGAAAAGACCATCGGTCGCCCCGATCGCCACTCATAAGGAAGACAATCAAAAGAGCACCTCATGCAACAAATTTGTCACACAACTTTTACCATACGTGCATGCTACAGGACTTGCCAACTTCAACAAAAGTATTTCTCAATTTCATAATTACCCACTAGCATGACCCTAACATTACTACATTTATATCTCAAAACAATCATCAAGCATCAAATTAATCATAGCATCCAATTCACTTCCTATGATAGTTTTTATTATACCCAACTTGGATGCTCATCATTCTAGGACCAAATTTTTAACCATAGAAAATACCATGCTGTTCTAAAAGACTTTCAAAAAGATATAAGTGAAGCATGAGAGACTGGCAATTTCTTCAAAATTAATCCACTGTCGTGCTCTAAAAGATATAAGCGAAGCACTAGAGCAAAAACTATCAAGCTCAAAAGATATAAGTGAAGCACATTGAGTATTCTAGCAAATTCTAATAAAGTGGGCTTCTCCCAAAAGGTGTGTACAGCAAGGATGATTGTGGTAAACTAAAAAGCAAAGACAAATATAATACACGATGCTCCAAGCAAAACACATATCATGTGGCGAATAAAAATATAGCTCCAATTAAAGTTACCAATGAACGAAGACGAAAGAGGGGATGCCTTCCCGGGGCATCCCCAAGCTTAGGATTTTGGCTATCCTTGAATATCCTGGGGTGCCATGGGCATCCCCAAGCTTAGGCTCTTGCCACTCCTTATTCCATAGTCCATAAAAGCTTTACCCAAAACTTGAAAACTTCACAACACAAAACTCAACAGGAAATCTTATAAGCTCCGTTAGTGAAAAAAAAACCACCACATAAGGTACTGTAATGAAATCATTCTTTGTTTATTTTGGTGTTAAACCTATTGTATTCCAACTTCTCTATGGTTTATAAACTATTTTACTAGCCATAGATGCATCAAAATAAGCAAACAACACACGAAAAATAGAATCTGTCAAAAACAGAACAGTCTGTAGCAATCTGTAACTAATGCAAACTTATGCAACTCTAACAATCCTACCAAAATAGGAAGTCCTGGAAAATTTGTCTATTGATCAGCAGCAAAAAGAATCAACGCAAAAGCACGTTTCTGTGATTTAACAAAACTAAATTCGTGCGCGCAAAGTTTCTGTTTTTCAGCAGAATCAAATCAACTATCATCATAGGTTATCCTATAGGTTCTACTTGGCACAAACACTAATTAAAATATAAAAACACATCTAACCAGAAGGTAGATGCAAAATTTATTACTAAACAGGAAAAAAAACAAAAAACACAAAGAAAATTTGGTTGCCTCCCAACTAGCGCTATCGTTTAACGCCCCTAGCTAGGCATAAAAGCGAAGATAGATCTAAGTAGTGCCATCTTTGGCACTAAATTCATAAGTAGCTCGCATGATAGATTCATAAGGTAATTTGACTTTCTTTCTTGGAAAGTGTTCCATGCCTTTCCTTAATGGAAATTGGAATCTAATATTTCCTTCCTTCATATCAATAATCGCACCAATCATTCTAAGGAAAGGTCTACCAAGAATAATAGGGCAAGAAAGATTGCAATCTATATCAAGAACGATAAAATCTACGGGCACCAAATTTCTACTTGCAACAATGATAACATCATTGATCCTTCCCATTGGCTTTTTAATGGTGGAATCCGCAAGGTGCAAATTTAAAGAGCAATCATCAAGATCATGGAAACCTAGAATACCACATAAAGTTTTCGGAATCGTGGAAACACTAGCACCCAAATCACACAAAGCAAGACACTCATGATTTTTAATTCTAATATTTATAGTAGGTTCCCACTCATCATTAAGTTTTCTAGGTATAGAAACTTCCAAATTAAGTTTTTCATCATAAGATTGCATCAAGGCATCAACGATATGTTTGGTAAAAGCTTTATTTTGACTATAAGCATGAGGAGAATTAACAACGGATTGCAACAAGGAAATACAACCTTCTAAAGAATAATTATCATAATCAAATTCCTTGAAATCCTAGATAGTGGGTTCAATACTATTTAAAGTCATGACCTCTCCAATCCCAGATTTACCAAATTTAGCATCAAGATCTAAAAACTCTGAATTCTTGGGACGCCTTCTAACTAAAGTTGACTCATCTTCAGTCCCATAATTATCAAGATTCATATTGCAAAGCAAAGATCTAATAGGGGACGCATCAATAACTTTAAGATCTTCATCATTATTTTCATTGAAACTAGAAGAACACGCCTTTACAAAGCAATCTTTCTTAGCACGCAATCTAGCGGTTCTTTCCTTGCACCCATCAATGGAAATTCTCATGGCTTTGAGAGACTCATTGATATCATGCTTAGGAGAAGAAGATCTAAGTTTAAGAGAATCAATATCAAGTGAAAGTCTATCAATGTTCCTAGCAAAATCATCAACTTTGAGAAATTTTTGTTCAAGCAAGGCATTAAAATTCTTTTGAGAAATCATAAATTCTTTCACACTATTATCAAAATCAGAGGGTATCTTATTAAAATTACCATAAGAATTATTGTAGGAATTTGCATAATTATTAGAGGAATTACTAGGGAACGGTCTAGAATTAAAGTTTCCTCTATAAGCATTGTTACCGAAACTATTCCTACCAACAAAATTCACATCCATAGATTCATTATTATTCTCAATCAAAGTAGACAAAGGCATATCATTGGGATCAAGAGGAGTATTTCTAGTAGCAAACAATTTCATAAGTTCATCCATCTTTCCACTCAAAACATTGATTTCTTCTATAGCATGCACTTTTTTACTAGAAGATCTTTCGGTGTTCCATTGAGAATAATTAGCCATAATATTATCAAGAAGTTTTGTAGCATCTCCTAACGTAATTTCCATAAACGTGCCTCCCGCGGCCGAATCTAAGAGATTTCTAGAAGCAAAGTTCAAACCGGCATAAATTTTTTGTATGATCATCCATAAATTCAAACCATGAGTAGGGCAATTGCGAATCATCAATTTCATTCTTTCCAAAGATTGGGCAACATGCTCATGATCAAGTTGTTTAAAATTCATAATATCGTTCCTAGGAGTGATAATCTTAGCGGGAGGAAAATACCTAGAGATAAAAGCATCTTTGCACTTGTTCCAAGAGTCAATACTATTTTTAGGCAAAGACGAAAACCAAACTTTAGCACGATCTCTAAGGGAAAACGGAAATAACTTTAGTTTAACAATATCATTATTCGTATCTTTCTTCTTTTGCAAATCACACAAATCAACAAAGTTGTTTAGATGAGTAGCGGCATCTTCACTAGGAAGGCCGGCGAATTGATCTTTCATAACAAGATTCGGGAAAGCGGTATTGATTTCACAAGACTCAACATCATTAAGAGGAGCAATCGGAGTACTAAGGAAATCATTATTATTGGTATTAGAGAAATCACACAATTTGGTATTATCTCGCGCCATGCAAACAAGTAATCCAACACACAAGCAAACAAAAAAAGGCAAGAGAAAGAGAGAGGAGAAGATTTGGAAAGAGAGGGCAAATAAAACGGCAAGGGTGAAGTGGGGGAGAGGAAAACGAGAGGCAAATGGCTAATAATGTAAATGCGAGGGAGATGGGTTTGTGATGGGTACTTGGTATGTCTTGACTTGAGCGAAGACCTCCCCGGCAACGGCGCCAGAAATCCTTCTTGCTACGTCTTGAGCTTGCGTTGGTTTTCCTTGAAGAGTAAAGGGTGATGCAGCAATAGTAGCATAAGTATTTCCCTTAGTTTTTGAGAACCAAGTTATCAATCCAGTAGGAGGCTCCTCAAAACTCCCACGCACCTACACAAACGAACAAAGAACTCGCAACCAACGCAATAAAGGGGTTGTCAATCCCTTCACGGCCACTTGCGAAAGTGAGATCTGATAGAGATAATATGATAAGATAAATATATTTTTGGTATTTTATAATATAGATGCAAAAATTAAAAGATGCAAATAAAAGTAGATTGAAACCAAATATGATAAAAGATAGACCCGGGGGCCATAGGTTTCACTAGTGGCTTCTCTCAAGATAGCATACGTATTACGGTGGGTGAACAAATTACTGTCGAGCAATTTATAGAAAAGTGAGTAATTATGAGATTATCTAGGCATGATCATGTATATAAGCATCACGTCCGCAACAAGTAGACCGACTCCTGCCTGCATCTACTACTATTACTCCACACATCGACCGACTCCTGCCTGCATCTAGAGTATTAAGTTCATAAAGAACAGAGTAATGCATTAAGCAAGATGACATGATGTAGAGGGATAAACTCATGCAATATGATATAAACCCCATCTTTTTATCCTCGATGGCAACAATACAATACGTGCCTTGCTACACCTGCTGTCATTGGGAAAGGACACAGCAAGATTGAACCCAAAGCTAAGCACTTCTCTCATGGCAAGAAAGATCAATCTAGTATGCCAAACCAAACTGATAATTCGAAGAGACTTGCAAAGATAGCTCAATCATACATAAAATAATTCAGAGGAGATTCAAATATTTCTCATAGATAAACTTGATCATAAACCCACAATTCATCGGATCTCGACAAACTCACCGCAAAAAAAGAGTTTACATCGAATAGATCTCCACAAGAGAGGGGGAGAACATTGTATTGAGATCCAGAAAGAGAGAACAAGCCATCTAGCTAATAACTATGGACCCGAAGGTCTATGGTAAACTACTCACAACTCATCGGAGGGGATATGGTGTTGATGTAGAAGCCCTCCGTGGTCGATTCCCCCTCCGGCGAAGCGCCGGCGAAGGCTCCAAGATGGGATCTCACGGATACAGAAGGTTACGGCTGTGGAAATTGTGTTTCGTTGGCTCCCTGGATGTTTTCGGGGTACGTAGGCTTATATAGGAGGAAGAAGTACGTCGGTGGCCGCCCGACGGGCCCACGAGATAGGGGGCGCGCCCTCCTGTCTCGTGGCCGCCTCGGCTGCTTCTTGACTTGCACTCCAAGTCCTCTGGATCATGTTCGTTCCAAAAATCACGCTCCCGAAGGTTTCATTCCGTTTGGACTCCGTTTGATATTCCTTTTCTTCAAAATACTGAAATAGGCAAAAAAACAGCAATACGGGTTGGGCCTCCGGTTAGTAGGTTTGTCCCAAAAAAGATATAAATGTGTAAAATAAAGCCCATAAACATCCAAAAAGGGTAATATAATAGCATGGAATAATAATAAATCATAGATATGTTGGAGACGTATCAATGGGCCAAAAATCAGGCTGTGACACACGTCTGCACATGCAACCTCCCACAGGCAGTCAAAAATCTTGGTTCAAACCAGATGTTGACTTCATACTTGAAAAGGATCATAAGATGGAGGAATTCAAGTGGCTGAAACACGTCGTGAAGTTCACTGATGGTTATGCGTCGAATATAAGTAAGGGGGGCAACCTTTCAACGGGCATAGTGACCGGGCTCAAGAGTCATGACTATCATGTGTGGATTGAGAGGATTATTCCAGTGATGGTTCGTTGCTATGTTCCCGAGCGTGTCTGGCGTGTGCTTGCGGAGCTAAGCCATTTCTTCTGCATGCTTTGTGCAAAAGAAGTATGTCGCGAGATGATAAAAGAAATGCATGAGAAGGCACCGGAGTTGATATGCAAGCTATAGAAGATCTTCTCGCTGGGTTTCTTTACTCCGATGACACATCACTTTTTGCACCTCGCGAATGAGGTATTGTTGGGGGGCCCTGTGCAGAATCGTTGGCAGTACGGCCCTGAGAGACAGAACAACCATCTGAGACAGAAATATCAAAACAAAGCTAAGATTGAAGCTTCCATAGCTAAGGCAGTTATCCTAGAGGAGGTGGCAGACTTCAGGACAGCGTATTATCCGGATTCCCACGCTGCACAATAAGGTGTCTCGATACAATACAGAAGAACCCAAGTATAATTCCAGGCTGCCTCTATTCAGCGGGCAAGGTGGCAGGGCTCGATGCCCGACACCTTATCTCATGCCACAAGATGAGTGGGGGGATTTCATGTTCTATATCTTGCACAACATCAAGGAAGTTGAGGATGAGTGGATGAGGTAATACATTTGCACCATTATTGTAGTCAATTCGTTATGTTCACTTTGCCTCGTTCTGATACCGATTTTCCTATTTTTCGTCGATTCATTGATGAAGAGTGGACGGGAATGCTGCCTCCTACTGAACCGGAGGCACTTGCTTTTCTCTGAAAGGGTGCCGATGGAAGGAAAAAAATTGTTGTGTGGTTCAGGGAGAAAGTAAATTCTCACGCTTCCCTATTACCTAGGTCACCGTACAATTCCAATTAAACTCATGCACCCTATAATTTCAATTAAACTTGTAGGGAAAAGATCAGAACACATCAATGGATGAAGAATTGAGATGGGTTTCCATGGGTTTT
This sequence comes from Aegilops bicornis, assembly GCA_021605145.1. Classification (NCBI taxonomy): domain Eukaryota; kingdom Viridiplantae; phylum Streptophyta; class Magnoliopsida; order Poales; family Poaceae; genus Aegilops; species Aegilops bicornis. Next base: position 617,890,776 of record CM038669.1, on the reverse strand, counting down.
GACAGTCGGGTCATGACATGCGAAAAGTATGATGTGAATGGGTATCGCTTCCATATAGAGGAGCACCAGAACAGTCAGCTTGATCCTAAAACTATAAATATCGGAGTCTTCACCAAAGGAGATAATAAAGTGCATTACTACGAAAGGGTTGGAAAAATATACGAGCTTACATTCAAACATGGCCGCGAACCCCTAAGTCTCACTGTGTTCAAATGTCGATGGTTTGACCCCAAAAAAGGTCTGAGACATACGCCTTCTATTGGTTTAGTTGAAGTTAAACCATCAACTGTCTATGCCGGAGCTGGTCTCTTTATCGCCGCTACCCAGGCCACACAAGTATATTATCTGCCTCACCCATGCTAGAAAGAGTACCTAAAGTGTCGGGAAGTTGTGTTCAAGGTGTCTCCACATGGTAAGCTACCGGACCCGAACGATGATGATTACTACAACATAAACCCCATCACATACGAGGGAGTGTTCTTTCAAGAGCAACATGATGACGTGGTCCAAAACAAGGACGATGATGACTTGGGTTATGTTGACCTTGACCCAAACAATAACGATGCACAGATTGATGGTGAGGCAGTTGTGAATCAAAGAGACATAATTATGCTTGAAAAGTTAAATGAAGACGCTGACGATGAGGAAGAGCCTCCACCTCCATCAACGAAGATGATATGCATGATAGTGATGATGAGACCAGTCAACAAATAGATTACAATAGTGATGATTCATATGGGTTCTAGAAAATGTAAGTTCTTTTAATGATGATTGAGGTAGATTACAATAGTATGCTTAATGTGCTCTTTTGTTATTAATGTTGTTTTCTGTATGCTTAAGGTGCTCTTTTGTTATTAATGTTTTTTCTGTATGCTTGTTTATTTGATATCCTTACTAATTGTTTATTCTCTTCTCAATGCAGGTTTGCTAATCATGGGCAAGTCCAGCGGCGCCGGTTTCCTCAACAAATTAAAATCACTTACTCGGAGTGGACGAGCCCACAAGTCCCCCCTCCCCCACGACTACGCGATGGTGACACCTCACAGGAAGGTCGAGGGGTCGGGGAGGAGACCCTAGAGGAGGAGGGGGTGGGGGGAGAGCCCCTAGAGGAGGAGGAGGTGGGGGAGAGGCACCCGGGTCAAAAAACTCCGGAGCGTGTCCTAAATAGGGGGGTCTTCTTCGATGCCCTCCTATACTGAGCCACCTTCTGAGTCTGAGGAGGAGGAGTATGTTCCTGATGGTGAGGAGGAGGAGGGCCAGGAGGAGGAGGCCGAGGAGGAGGAGTGTGAGGAGGAGGGTGAGGAGGAGGAGGGTGAGGAGGAGGAGGACGAGGTGGGTGGTGGAGTGTAGGTTGACCCCGAGTTGTGGGGTGACTTGCTGTCGGGTGCTCTGAAGGGGTGGCTGCATGGTATTGCTGGAGTATATACACCAGCTTCTATCGAGGCGCATAAGTGGCTCATTGAACCTGTGGGGTTAGAGTAAGTGCCTCACAATCATATTTTGAACATATGACCACATTTTCTTATTGTACACATGCCAAATCTTTGATTCTTTTGCAAGAATTAGATCCTTCACGGAAAGGGCCGTAAACCGAACGGCCTTATCACTACCCTGTTGAAGGAGTATTGGCCGGGCCTATTCTGCCCACGGCCAAACAGGGACCTGGTCTGTGGGTTTTGGCCATGAGTTGGGCCCACTACGAGGCTTCTAGCCACACGGAGTACGAGACGGCCGCTAAGGCCGTGATCACCAAATTTTGGGTAAGTTCTCTTCTGAATCATTTGTCTTCAGTTTCGTTCATAGTTTATCACTGAATCACTCAACTCATGCCTTGTTTGCTTCTGGTTTTACGCATGATTGCAGGAACTCTATAGAGTTCTTGATGAGCACAAGGCCAGAGCCGACGTAGTCTTGCTGGCGGCTGCGAAGAAGAAAGCTTGTCAGTTGCAATACGAGGTGCGTTGGGTTGCCATCTCGCACTACTACCATACCTACCTTCATCAAAAGATGAGAAAAACTGAAGCGCAGAAGCAACGACATACCTTGAATAGGGAGCAGTTCATGAGGGTAACTATTACTGACTTTTCATTCCAACATATAAGCAGTCAATTTAATTGTTTCGTGCTCACATGCCATGCTTCCATTTTTTAGGTTATTCCTCGTTGGTGCTATGGAAAGGATGACGGATGGGCGAGTTTGGTGGATATGTGGCTCAGTGAAAATGTAGAGTTTGCTGCCAAGAGCAGCAAGGCCCGGGCTAACCGTGGAAAAGACGGGACACACGGCCAATGAAACAGGAACAACTCGGGCTTCAAGGCCATGAAGGTATATGTATATGCGTGATGCATTTTTGTTCTTCTTTTTACCGTTATGTTCTTATGTATGGATAACTTTTGTTTGACGTTGCAGGAGGACAAGTTCAAGAGGTCGCTCTCAGACATGGAGTCGTGGAAGATGGCCCATGAGCAGAGTGATCGCAAGGCCGGCGAGAGCGCGTGCTATGGCAAGACCGAGGAGCACCTGCAGTCTTACACTCAGTAGTTTGAGAGGTTGCATCCGCCTGGTCCGGATGTTCTTGGCATTGTCCAGTCTCAGATCGACGAGACGACGGTGGTGGCAATCCAGCCGAAGTCCCATGGCCGCTACCCGTGTTTCAATGGCTTGATCACTCCTTCGGTCTCGTACACACGGCTTCGGGCTACCAAACGGAGCCCGTTAGAGAGTACGGGGCGTTCGCAACCTCCCTTAGGCCTTGTACAATGGGAGGTGCTTAGGGGAGGTGCTTAGAGAAATAAACCAGACTTTTCTTAAGCACCGGTGCTTATTTGTACACGATAGACGCTTAACTAAGCGTCTCTCCTGTAGAAATAGGCACCGATGCTTTAGAAAAATCCGGTTTATTTTTCTAAGCATCTCTCTAAGCAACTCCCATTGTACAAGGCCTTAGCTCGCCAGCATGCTGTAAGTACTTCCCCCTTATCTTCCTTCTCTCTAACTTTCTCAGTTTATTTTCAGCACTGCCACTTAGAAACAACCTAAATTTTGTAGGCATATAAGGCCTTTGTCGATCATAAGAATCTTGAGGTGCGGGAGTACTTGCAACGAGTGAAGGCAAACGATGATTACAACCGTCAAATGATGACGGTTAGTTTTTCCCTCTTAAAACCAAGATAAAATTTGCACTTTCATTCCTTCTAACCTTCCAGTTTGCTTGTTTAACTAACATCCAGGCTATGTTGGCGTCTTGGACTAACCGCACGGATCCACCACAAATGGGACCCTCACCACCACCTGCTGGAGAACCCCCACACGTGCCCACATTTGATGAATGGGTGGCACTAGGCAGCGACACTCCGGTTAGTACATTTGCCTAACTACTGACAGACTAGTTCTCGTTCATTCAATAGTATCATATCATATTTACCCTTAGAATTTCTTCTCAAACATGTAGGGGACCGGTGGCTCGACTCCTACTTCGTCGACCCCAGTCACTCTGATCTGGCAAAGTGGTGCTGGTCTTGGCGGTGGCGCTCTTGGCGGTGGTGGTTTTGGCGGTGGTGGTCTTGCCTGAGGTCGAAGATGATACCCATGCCTGTGGCCGTCGTGCCATACTTATCATGTTCCTACTTCTTAGTTTCTTTAGATAACGATGATGATGTTCCATGTCTTGCAATACTTATGTTCTTGAAGTTTCAATGATGATGATCTTTAGATGATGAACTTGAGTATCTTTAGATGATTATGATGATCTTTAGTATCTTTAGATGATGAACTTGATGATGATCTGTCATATTTCTGTGTATATATGCATACTGTCATATTTTCTCTTTTGAATGCTGTCAAATTGATGAAAAGAGAGAAAACAGAGAAAATAAAAAAAAACAGAACAAATCTATGCAGACGGCCTTGCCGTCGGCATAGACATGCCCAGGAGCGCCCAGCAGCCGCCACGTGGCAGAGATGTGCCGACGGCCTGGCCGTCGACATATCTCTGCTGCCAGGAGCGCCCAGCGGCTGCAAGGTGGAAGAGATATAGGCCAACGGCATATCTCTGCCACGCGGCAGCCCGTGGTTGGCTAGCGTCTTTGACGACGCCGTCCGTTGCTGTCTGGTGAAAATCTGCGCCGACGGTGTTTTTATGCCGACGGCCGTACGGACGCCATCGGCTTATATGCCTATGCCGACGGCTTTTCTATGCCGACGGTTTGACAGAACTACGCTGACGGTATCTACGCCAACGGTGGCCGTCGGATAGAGGTAGGCCGACGGCTAAGGGCCTAAGCCAACGGCCGGCGGCCGGCGGCATAGCCTGTTAATCCGGTAGTGAATGCGTGCGGAGAGCAACACGCATCCGGTGTAGATCATGGATTCCCAGCCTTCCTAGCTCTAGACGGCTAACACGCAGCTAGTTCACACGGCGTTGCCCTCTATTATCATTCTTGTTACCACACCATAAGAAACCACGCCGGATGTGGTTGGCTTTCTTGAGGGTTTTGGCATCCATTGATACAGCATGGAGAGTGTGCACCGGAGTCACACTGAGAATGTGCCGCACCAGAAGGAGGTGAGCGTCCATAGGAAGAAGGCCAACCTTCCATGTTGGAAGTTGCCCTTCCATCTGATCAGGCAGGAGCTGAAGTGGGAAAGAAGAATGAATTTATAAGAGCAGGAGCTAAAGTGGGGAGTGAGGCAGCTTGCGGATGAACAACGACAATGTATTTATAAGAGCATAGTGAATTAAAAGAATGAATGGGAAAGATGAATGAATTGATTGTGAGGCCTTACAATTAGGGAGCATAGTATTAGAGAACATAGTATATTTATAGGAGCTAGCATAGTGAATTAAAAGAATGAATGAGAAAGCTCATTGAGAAATTGTTTACTCGGTCAAAATTGAATGACCCAATTTCAAATTAAAGACTTCAATTGATCGCGAGACCGTAAAAATAGGGAGCATAGTATATTTGTAGTTTTGATCTTTAGGAGTTTAAGGCCTGCCAATTATCCCAAACGCATCAATAAAATCCAACCCTTATCAAGAAGAAGAATTATCCCAATCGCTATATCGAAGTACTTGCAGGCTGTGATTTCAGAATTATTTTACTGAATGTATTACTGTCATTTTCATGATATAGTGCATATGTTAACATTGTCGCTCTGAACTTTCTGAAATTTTCATTTCCAGCCCATTTTGTATTCACTGGACTGCTGATACACAAGTTTCACTCCTCAAGAATAAAACGCGAAGAATAGAGAGGGTGATGTGTAAGACAACTTTCTTTATATATAGTTTTACATCTCTATATAAGTGTAAGAGATGACCCATTATAGATATGTTTTTTTGTTATCTCTAAATTACATGCAAGACTTAAGATAAGACCAAAGCGAGTAATCTCAGAGCGCTTACCTTCCATGGCAGCTGGAACGTTAAACCAGATCCGTCAGTAGATTTAACGTAGGAATCATGTCCCGTCTGTAAGTTTTGGAGCGCTGGCTTTCCGCACGAGTTGTGTGTATACATTACACTGCTTATCTTTCCCCTAGCTGGATAAGAGCATCTCCACTCGCTCTCCCCCCACCAATAGCCCCCCTAGGCCACCTTTTATAGCGCCAGTGACGAAAAATCAGCTCAGTCGCGCCCCAACTCCTCATTTATCGCCGGTTTGGGCCGAAAGAACAGCCGGTGAACCCAAGCCGAACCAGCCCCCCGGGGGGCGCCTGGGGGCGCCGATCGAAGCGAAAAGGCGTGTGGGCCCGCGCTGTCGGCGACACCAGGCATATTCCCGTTGTTTTGCCCGCCCTTTCCCTCCATCCTCTCCTCCCCAATTGCTTCCCCATTCTTCCCCGCCATTCCCGCCATTATTCTCATTAGACCAGCCGCCATGCCGCCGAGGAAATATATTGCCCGTTGCACCGCCGCCGCCAATGCCACCCAGCCGAAGCAGAGGAAACCGAGGGCACCGATGGCAAGACCACCGGGCGTGACCAACACCGAGTCGAGGGCGGATGTTCAACGCTGGGAGGCGGTCACCGCCGACAGGCGGAACAGGCTCATCGTCAGGAGGGCCAGGGACGCGGCGATTGCGGCGGCGGAGGAGGTAGAGGAGTCTCGCGCGGGGATGATGAACCTACCGCTCGGCCACTGACCACAAGCCGCGTGGGGGAGCCAAGCGAGTGTCACGTCGCCGGTCAACCTCTCACCGCCCCCACCGCAATGGGGGTACGCCAAGTGTAGGATCGAATGCCGGGAGTCAGAAGGGGGGTTGAATGACGACCTTGAAAAATTTAACCTCTTAAATTTGCACAATAGTTACGGAAAAAACTATAATGCTCGAAACAAAAATATGCTTGTCAAAACAGACTGAAACTAATCCAACAATTCTCAAATCTTGACTTGAGAGCTCATAGAATAATAAGCACCGGAAAAGTGTACTGGAAAAATTAGTGCTTAATTAGACCAAGAGGTTACACGGCAAGGTTATAGGCTAATCAAGTGGGAGCTACTTAACCCAAAAGAGTAACACGCACTAGCACAAGACACTAGTACTTAACTTGCACGTACTAGCAGAATACTTTTTCAATGGAGAAGAACTGCACTGCCTGGAGCTGATTTCACTACGAGAACCTGTAGCACATACAGCAGCTAGACTAGCAACTAACTGAAATCCACGATTTTAGTTCTACCGATTTGGGCTGACCAACTCTGCTATCCTGAAGACGAACGACAGATAGCTGAAGATGAACTGAAACCCGAGACAATTACACCAAGCAGAAATATAAAAGGGAGCGAGCCAGTAGCATCAGCGGATGCCCTTCCCTTCGACAGAGAACGCCAAGAAATTTGCTAGAAATACAGCGACCCCAAATCGAAACCAGAACAGAGGAAGAACTCGGTATGAATTCGCACAAAATAAAACACCAAAGATAAAATCTTGCGCCATCCTCACGAACCCATGAATAAATTGAACAACAACCGGATTTAAGGCTAGGGATGGATGCTTATGATTTTAGACTTGATTTTCCATCACGGAAACCCCATTATAGCCAAGAAATCGCAGGGACAAAATTAGTACAGCAGAAAAACAAGATTTGCAAGGACAAACAGCAGACCTCAACAATAGCAAGGTTGGGAATAATTGGAGGTTTTATTTCTCAGATTTCTAGAGTTACAAGCCTCTCTCACACAGGCCAAATCCCATACGGGAAGCTCTCTCTCAAATGTGCGGCGGCTGCTCTGTCTCTCTCTCGTCAGCCCGCAGCAAGGGAAAACCTAGCAGCTCACATATAAGGCTGGAGCTGCCTTCCACCGCCATTGAATGGGCTATGGCACCCACCGAATGGGCCAAGCCCAAAACACTAAACAAACAACCATTTTTTACTTAGCCACTTGTAAATAACGTTTTCCATTCTTAAGCAACACCATAATCACTCTCTTGGTTTGTTCTTAGTGGATTTTGGTAAACAGCCAAAATAAACTTCACTTGACCTGGTCTTCTCGTTTGCCTCCATATAGTCCTTGTTCAAACTTGTGCGTCGCTTTGAGCTGACACGATCCCGCGTAACGTCCATGGTCACATCTTAGCTCTTCAAGCCTTATGCCAACCATCCTCGTTATCGACTACCGCCACATTCACTGGAACCTGCACACATGGAAACAAGCAATTATCGCGAGCACAAACTTCCCGAGCTTGACCCAAGTCAATCCAAATTAATAGTTTTAATACTACCAACATCATCCAGATAAGTCACATAAAATAGATAACATCGTTGATCCAACAAACTGTGATTTTCAAACTTCACTAAAATAACTCTCAAAGCAAGCAAAAGCATAGGCACTAATCATCATAAAATTAAGGGTATTACCACATGGACTCACACCAAGAATAGCGCCGCAAAGAGGGGGGAGAAATCCGATGCGCGCTGGTCGGCGTTGATGACGAAGCACGACGTGAAGCTCGGCCTTCTCAGGAACAACGTCGCCGCGAAGAAGAGGAACACCGACCTGGTGTTCTTGATGGCGGCAGACATGTCGACAATGGACGAGCAGGTCAAGACATGGTATCTGGCAGAGTGCGGCCTCATCCTGAACCAGATGCCCAGGCCGGCATCGACCACCACCCCTACGCCCATGCCGACACCAACGCCGACGCATAGCCTGAGCGATGAAGCCACACCGCCGACCACCAGCCCGAACACAGAAGCCACGCCGACGCGGAGCATGCCGACACCGACCAGTCCCATGCAAGAGGAGTCCGCCGTTTGATGCGTTCCTTTGTCTAAGCGTCCTTCCTTTTGATCGCCAAACTTTGGTGTACGTTTGATCGCCGAACTGTGGATATGATGATCGCCGAACTGTGGCATGATCATCGTCGAACTTGTGGCGCTTTTTGGCAGCGGGAAAGACAAGTTTGAAATTATGGGTGTCTGGGGACCGAAACATGGGGGCACGGCTGGGAACTGGATTGCCCCAGGGCGAAAAAACCACCGGCACATGCGCCAAAACGTAATCGCCGGATGCGCTGGGGGGCGAACGAGTGAAGATGCTCCAAGAAATGAAGGGGTGTGGGGAAAGATGAACAGTGGACTCTCGAATGGATCCTTGCTTTTTTTTTATCTGGCAATGGAGGGTATGCGGCTTGATGTAACGCATAATGGACTCACTCACACACGGATGACACTGTTCTGTTTTCTATTGTACGAGGTGCAAACCTATTAAATGTGGATGCACAGATATGCACTGTTTGGGATGTACGCTGCGGTTATGTATTTACATATATGAGGAATCATTTCGGGAAAAGTTGCACGCATTCCCAGCTGGTACGCTAGCGGCCATGATTTCGGTGTGCTGCATCGCCGAGAGGTCCTCCTCCACGTCCCGCGTCTATTAGTCTACCATCATATATTCATATATATCTGGTTGCCCTCTTTACACGCTAGAGATGTGAAGGATGACATGACCCATATTGCCGAGCAAACAAATATGCAGATTGTTTCTTAATCTGTTCGTCCAACACTACTACATAAATGTTGTTAGTGGCGCATCAGTTTTTGCTATTAATGGCACATTATAGGTGCGCCACTATTAACACGCCACTAGTAACAAATAGTAATGGCGCACCTCTGGTACGCCATTAGTATCCCAGATAATAGCGGCGCACCATATAGTGCGTTATTATTATGTCCAATAGTGCGTCATTACTATGCCTCATAGGAGGCCATATTTACCTTCACGTATGCCCCCAAGTGCGCCATTACTATGCCCCATAATGCGCCACTGGTATTTAGCCTTGGTGTGCCACTAATGCTCAATATGGTGCACCACTACTGGGGGCCATATTTGCCACTATGAATATTAAGAATTATTTTTTTTTACTTTTCTGGTATTTGCACAGGTTACAAAATACGTTACAGCACAGAATATAAACATCACACAATAGAATTCATCATATTAGTCTCTAAATTCGAAATAGTGAACAAAGTTCAAACATTAGTCAAGTTTAGGTCTCGAGACATTAGCAAAGTTCATCATATTAGCCGAGTTTGTCGTCACATTACAAAGTCGATATCGATCATCTAAACTATCATCACATAGAAGAGAGTTGAGGTCACGATGAGCATCATCGCGATGAAACTGGTTTTCATCCGGTTCCTCCTCCGCTCCCTCCTCTCTCCCGCTAGATAGCACGCGTATCTAGCTTCCGCCTCCGCCCTAGTGGGGTACCCTTTGTAACTGTTACCGCTGAAACGGTAAACCTGTCTCCGACACTCCACCCAGTCGTCGTAGACTCCGGAAACCTTACCCTTGTACACGACATACGACGGCATCTCTATGCTCTAGACAATCAAAACGTTAGTAGCAATTCACAGATAATATATAAGCAATATATAAGTATGCAACAAAAGGATCGAAAGAGAAAAGCAACACATTAATAGCACGATTCATGGTCCTACTAATAAATAGCATCGATTACATATAAGTTGAACGACTGTCCAAACTAAAGAGACATACAAGTTCATTAAAGTTTAATTACAACATGAGCTAATCGATATTTTAGAACTACATAGCATCACTACTTTCGACTCGACTCAGGAACCAGAGCATGGATGAAGCTGCCGTCTTTCGTGATGGTCATGAATGTGCGGTCGTTGTCAGCCTGCATTTGTAGCGTTGTTTCTATTTCACTGTTGGACGGTTGATATTTGAGGAAGAACTGCCCCGAGGTACGAATGACATCTTGAAAGATGATTTCCACAAACTCCAACAGGATGCGAAAGAATTCTTGTCTGATGTCCGCGTCCTGGATTGCCGACAAGCGTGCGGCCTAGTCTTTGAGATTAGTTGGTAGCATAAGGTGATTATAGTCCCGTACGATTGCCCGCATGTGATGGAGGGCGTAGTAGGCATCCTTCTGACTGGCAGGCGGCTGCTTGACGCAGGGGAACGTCGTTACGTGGGTGAACACGTGCTTGTCGTACCTACAAATTGGCCTCCTGAAGGTGCCTCGAGTTAGGCGTGGCAGGGAAAGCACCATCAAGAAATTTCTTGATATTTGTGTATTCTTTCTTCGACTGACGTTCCGAGTCGAAATACGTGGCCATGGAATATTTCAGGCTTAAGAGGATGAGTGCGCAATGTGTGTCACTGCACAAAACACGGAATGTTAGACAAAAAGAACGATCGAAATCTAAGAAATCATATGTTACGGGGCGGTGAGGGGATGACTTACTCAGAAAAGTAAGGCACGAGGAAGTTATCCTTATCTGGGTTCGCCAGAATGACGCCTTCGAGGTATGAACTCGCGATTTGCCGGTCCCCAGCGCTACCCAAGATCTTGGCACACATGTAGAAGGGGTCGACTATCACGATGTTCGGGGTCTTGTCTCTAATGATCAGCATCTCCATATTGAGCGAAAATAGCCGAATGAAGGTGTAGTGCAGCGGATGAAGGTCAAACATCGCGAATATGTCATCAAACCGCAGGACGATCATATGCCCGATGGTGTTATCGACAAAGCCCTTGCCCTCTGGCACCTTGGCCACGAAAACCGGGTATGCCACATCATTCTCAGAGAGATGCCGCTTCTCCATAGAAAGAACACAGTCAAGCAGACTCTGCATAGCACCGGTTGCAGCATTGAGCAGATTAGTCGGTAGCATCGGCCTACCCGCCACATGCACCCTCCTCGAGATATCCTTAGGTATTGGTGGCCCGTCCTGAGCACGGATCATACTCAGTGCCGGCTGGCTCGCACCCTTGTTTTTTTTTTTTCCGTCCCTTCGCTTCTACATTTGTAATGGGATCGAAGTTACGCTCGAGAGACCACCTTCTTGAGTGTGTTGGGGCTGATAATATTTCGCACCTCGGCTATTTGAGTCTCGGTGAAGGCGGCATTTGGGCGTCTCTCGAGAACTGAATGCCGACGGCGCTGTTGCAATTGGGTTTCTCCGCGGTACCAGCTAGATCGCGATCGTCTTTTGCAGGGTTGGGTTCTTGAGAAGGAGGCCCCAAGAATTCGTCACCGTACCCATGTTCATTGAAGTACTTATCAACGTTGGAAAATGTACCGTCGTCATCATCCGGATCCTGTGCCATATGCATGTCCGGATCAGCTGACGACGGTAGCGTTGCGGCGGTCTTGCCATGGCTTGGCGCCGGCACAACTGTCGGTGTTGTCTGTGGGGTGGTGTCCCCCGCCCCCAAACGAATCTGGCTCTTCGGCCAAAGCAGGGGCCAGCTTAAGCAGGCGCCGAGGGTCATCACATCATCTTCGTCGGCCCCAGGGGGTCGAAACGGAGGTAACAAGTCGTCGCAGCCCCGCAGCACCCGAACCAGTTGAACCCTATACACGGTGGATGGCATCAGATTACCGTGGAACACGCGGTTTCCCGGTTGAACGATTTTGGCCTTAGCGACAATGATCAACTCACCGTCCACGAAGTGAAGGAGAGTGCATGGAACGTTGGCGACGCCCTGCGAAAACATGTAGGGCGTCAGGGATGCCCAGTCAAAGGCAAGGAGATGAAGTCATCGACCGAGGCTTAGTTACCGTGATGGCGTCGAGCTCGGCTAATGTCGAGGTGTTGGGGAACATAGTAATTTCAAAAAAATTCCTATGCACATGCAAGATCATGGTGATGCATAGCAACGAGAGGGGAGAGTGTGTCTACGTACCCTCGTAGACCGAAAGCGGTAGTGTTAGCACAACGCGGTTGATGTAGTCGTACGTCTTCACGGCCCGACCGATCAAGCACCGAAAACACGGCACCTCCGAGTTCTTGCACACGTTCAGCTCGATGATGTCCCTCGAACTCCGATTCAGCCGAGTGTCGAGGGAGAGTTCCATCAGCATGACGGCGTGGTGACGATGATGATGTTCTACCGACACAGGGCTTCGCCTAAGCACCGCTACAATATTATCGAGGAGGACTATGGTGGAGGGGGGCACCGCACACGGCTAAGAGATCAACGATCAATTGTTGTGTCTATGGGGTGCCCCCCTCCCCCGTATATAAAGGAGTGGAGGAGGGGGCCGGCCAAGGGGAGGAGGCGCGCCCAAGGGGGGAGTCGTACTCCCACTGGGAGTAGGACTCTTCCCTTTCCTATTTGGAGAGGGAGAGGGGAGGAAGAGGAAGGAGGGAGGAAGGAAAGGGAGGCGGCCCCTCCCAATTGGATTGGGCTTGGGGCGCCCCTCCTTGCTCCTTTCCCCTCCTTTCCACTAAGGCCCATTAAGGCCCATATACCTCCCGGGGGGTTCCGACAACCTCCCGGAGCTCCGGTATTGTCCCAATCTCACCCGGAACCTTTCTGGTGTCTAAATATAGTCGTCCAATATATTGATCTTCATATCTCGACAATTTCGAGACTTCTCGTCATGTCCGTGATCACATCCGGGACGCCGAACAAACTTCGGTACATCAAAACACATAAACTCATAAAATAACTGTCATCTAACTTTAAGCGTGCGGACCCTACGGGTTCGAGAACTATGTAGACATGATCGAGACACATCTCCGGTCAATAACCAATAGCGGAACCTGGATGCTCATATTGGCTCCTACATATTCTACGAAGATCTTTATCGGTGAAACCGCATAACAACATACGTTGTTCCGTTTGTCATCGGTATGTTACTTGCCCGAGATTCGATCGTCGGTATCTCAATACCTAGTTCAATCTCGTTACCGGCAAGTCTCTTTACTCGTTACGTAATGCATCATCCCGTAACTAACTCATTAGCTACATTGTTTGCAAGGCTTATAGTGATGTGCATTACCAAGAGGGCCCAGAGATACCTCTCCGACAATCGGAGTGACAAATCCTAATCTCAAAATACGTCAACTCAACAAGTACCTATGGAGACACCTGTAGAGCACCTTTATAATCACCCAGTTACGTTGTGACGTTTGGTAGCGCACAAAGTGTTCCTCCGGTAATCGGTAGTTACATAATCTCATAGTCATAGGAACATGTTTAAGTCATGAAGAAAGCAATAGCAACATACTAAACGAATCAAGTACTAAGCTAATGAAATGGGTCAAGTCAATCACATCATTCTCCTAATGATGTGATCCCGTTAATCAAATGACAACTCATGTCTATGGTTAGGAAACTTAACCATCTTTGGTTCACGAGCTAGTCAAGTAGAGGCATACTAGTGGCACTATGTTTGTCTATGTATTCACACATGTATTATGTTTCCGGGTAATACAATTCTAGCATGAATAAGAAACATTTATCATGATATGAGGAAATAAATCATAACTTTATTATTGCCTCTAGGGCATATTTCCTTCACGAGGCACCGCCAACGGCGGGCGTGCAAGTGACAGAGGGGCCGCTTGCTGCCGAGGTGCCGTCCGGCGTATTCTTCCCACACCCGGGTGCATTAAGCTCCAATGTCGGCGCCGACGCCGAGACACCAATGCTGCCTCCGCCGGAGACACCAATGCAGGCGCGTTGTGCGAGTTGCTGCCCGTGAAGCTAGGAATCGGGGGCGGCCCCTGTTGGCCGCCCGCAATCCACCCCCGCAGCCCCTCAAGCAAGGAAGGCATAATGGCGGTGATCGTCGCTCCCAGTTGGTCTCGCACTTGTGCCTTGAGTTCTTTAACCTCGCGCTCCTGGCTTACCGAGCTGGTCTTTCTCTCCTTTCGCCCAGCCTTATAGTATTCCGACCATTTCGTGGACAAGCCTTTGGCCGCCACACGACCAGCTGACAACGTCTTACTGAACTTATCCTTGTGTTTCACTACGTTCAACGCCCTATTTAAAGTGGTGCCCAAGGGGCACACGGGGAGCTCTGAGACCCCGCGCTACTACTTTTAGTTTCCTGCGGAAGGAACGTGAACCATTTAGAAATTTGGCTTCATTAATTAGAATGCAACCATATGGAGCTAATTACGCGAGGGTGTATTCCTTACCAGAACAAGCTCAAACACCTTCACCTTCGGATCCGTGGTAAGCTCCCTTGTTACCGGGTCCACCTTGTACCGGGCCCTGACATAGTTCCTGGTCTGCTTTTCATGGTATTTATCCAAGAGGGGCGGTAGGCCTTGCTCAGGACGCTCCGCGTCCTCCTTGTCCCATTTAGGTTCCGCCACTCAGAACCGGGACCGAGTTTGTGGACCCCTAAGTTCAAGTCCCGCATATCTTTCCCCATCGACTTGATTCCGCGGATGCGTTGCTCTCGCACTTGATCTTGAACTCCAGGTAGTCAGCTTTCCTGATCGAAGGATTTGTCTCCTTGATCTTCTCATAACTATCACCACTTAGAAGCCTTCTCTTCACCGCGACTCTCCAAGTAGCCAGGGCCGTGCTCATCTTCGTGAGGGCGGCACTGTTCACTTTATTCCCTGAGAGGCGTGTGTTTGCGAAGTCACCGGGGAACTTGTATCGTTCGTGCAGCTTCGTGAAGAGGAGGTTGCGCAAAATCCTCGGTCATGATGCCTTAGGTTCTCGGTGTTGATCGAGGCGGTGCTCGGAGAATGCACCCGAGTTGTCCCGCTGCACTCCATCGACTAATTCTTTGGGCGCCGTTGGATGCCCACTGGAGGACACTTCAGTAAATTCCTCCTTGACAGTGCCGAGCACGTTCGGGCGCCGGTCCTTCCACAGCCTCTTCGGTTGGCTGCCATCTGTGCGTTCGCTGCCATCATCAGTGGTGGCATCCCCGACGGCACCATCAGTGGTGTCATCCCCGACACCACTAGGGGTTGTGTAGTCGGGATCCGTTTCTTCCGCGGCGTCCTCATAGTGGTGAGGCTCTTCATCCATCTCCTGGGACAGCTACCAGAATGGCTTGCCCGAACCGCCGGCCTCATTGTTGTCGGTCATGTTCGCTCTAAATAGGAAAAAAGGCTAGAATGATTAATTGTAAGACAGTGGCAAAAGCATTTTGCCACGTACGCAAGTGAGGATGCCTAGGTGTTCGTCACATTGCTGAGCCAGCAGCTGCTGGATAATAACAAGGTCGAAATTAGGGGCCATGTACTAGTTAAACTAAGCAAAAAATGTGTTTGTATTCACCCAGAAAGAGACATTTGTGCCTCTCATCTATGCCATCACAACCTAGCTGATCTTTCACTATGTATGCATAGCTAACAGTCTTAACATCCTCAAGGGCAGTCCTAAAGCATCGTGTCACGGCGAGCCTGGGCAGCAATGTGTCGCAACAAGCCTGGGCATCAAGGTGCACCGCCAAGTGCGATGGTCTAAGAATGAGACCAATGCCTAATGCATACACCTACTCACTAGAATGAGACCAATGCCAAGTTTAACTCAGGCTGACAACAACAAACTTCACACCATGAATGAAACTGCGGTTGGACAAAACAGAAATGCCCCATTCAGTTAACTTAACTCACTTGCTGATTTAACTTAACTCACTTGTTGATTTGCTGATTTGCTTCAGTTGAGAATCGGGCACCTTCTAGGTCAAGAAAATTGGGCATGACCTTTGCTAATTTTCTTGACCTAGGAGTGCCCCATTCTCAACCGAAACGGAAATTAATCAACATTTCGGGAGAAAGGGGTACTTCATATCTCATGAAAGCAAATAGTGGTAACAAGATCAATTGTACTGCAGCAGCAAAGATGCCGGTAATAGATTTAATTCTCTAAACAAAACTGATATTTTTTGTAAGTAAATAGCTTTCACCCTAACAAACTTAAAACATGGACATTAAGCTCCTAAAACCGGTCTGGATGCGCTTAATCATTCTGTAGCAACACTATAGCAGCAGTTCGGGATTTTTTTGGATGCCTGTAACACTGTAACACTAGCACTACTAGGGAAAAGGCTAGCAGCAGCGCGGGTTTTAGGTGTATCGATGGCGGGGAGTGGCGCTTCTGACTAACACATAGCGATGGTAGCGTGCTCACCAGCACTACTGCTACACAAGTGTAGCAGCAGCGCGCTTAGTGGAAGCTCACTACTGCTAGTAGCTCTAGTGCACTTTGCCTGGACGCGCTACTGCTATCGCGGCGCTGCTGCTAACTTTTATAGACTCGCTATCGTGGTAACGATTCCGACAGAAAGAGAGGGGTAGGATAACGGAGCACGATCTACCGAGATGCATATGGGTGACACGGGGGTTTTAGCGAGTTCGGGCCTCTCACGGTGGAGATAACAACCCTACGTCTCGTACTCTGGAGAGGCTTTGTTTCATCTGAGTATATACCCGGAGATTACAATGTGTGTGTGAGAGAGAGGAACGGATCCCCATGCCTGAGCTAAGTCCTGAGACTAATGGTGAAAAGAGAGAGAGGTGGAAGGAAAAACCCCCCAAGTCTAGTGGTGGGGGTGGCTTATATAGAGTGCGCCACCCCCTCACCTCCTATGTTACAAAGTGGAGCATCAATGCCATAATGCCTGCCCACAACAAAACCGTCATGCTGACTATTGGTCTTCGCATATCCGAGTGAGTTACATGGCTGAGCGGAATGAGCTCGTCGAGTGGAGTGCCGTGCTCCGAGTGATTGTTGCCGTCCGAGTGACTTTCAAGTTGCAGTACATCTGGACGGCGATCTGGCCTAGGGGCCTAGTACAAAGTGTACGGTGTCCATGGGTAGGGTCTTTAGGTCAGGCCTGTTACCCTACCCCTAATACATGTCCTCGTCATTAGCCCCCGGATCGGTCGAGGTTGAGCGGGTCGAGTCGAGGTGTATTCCCAGATGAGTCGAGTGCTACGGAGGCACTTATGAACTTGCTCTGGTCACCCGGCGGTCTTATCTCCGCGTGTTGCCTTGACGGATTCTAGACTGCATGGTGACCGAGTGAAATGAGCTCAAACGGGTCCGCGGAGGAGCGTTGAACTCACCTTATAGCAAATTTTTTTGGAGTGATTTGGAGCTGGTCCTGCATCGAGTGACTGATTACTCGGAATTTCTTCACGCCTGGAACGTGTCCTTTTTTGTTGTTTGGCCGTCACTCGGACCGGGCGGACCGTTCTGAGTGGATACCATTCTAGTGGGGGCACGCTGAGTGCACCCACTGGGCGTAGTCCCCGAGACTGCCGTCGACTGCGGGCAGTCGGTGAAAGTCTTAGAGCCTGTCTTTTTTGTTGTTGTTCATCACTCGGACTGGTCAGGCCATACCGAGTGGAGATTACTCCAGTGGGGGCACGCTTAGTGCACCCACTGTGTGTAGTCCCCGAGACCGCCATCGACTGCGGCCAGTCGGCGGGGGTCTGAGAGAACTAAAACTCTTTTTAGCTGGTATTGATCGAACTTGTTCTTCTCTCGCATTGGTTTCTGTTTGCTTGATACAACTTCTGAAGAGGAATCAGCAGTCAACCAGTTGGACGATCCTGGAGCAGCATTGATCAGCTCATCAGCAAGGCCCTCAACAATGGTCTTGATGTTCCTGCCTCAGCTCACCAGCAATGCACTCAGCAATGGTCTTGATGTTCCTGTCAGCCGTCTGCTTTTGGGTCGCCTTGGCGACACGCTCAATCTCGTCCTTCTTCTTGATGGTACAACTCTGAGGTGGTGGTCGTGGCCGACCCACACTTTGCTAAGCACCCGAGTGGGAGGATCGCTCGCCACTTGGTAAGATTTTTCAAACTTAGGCGAGTACTGGACTACAGCTAAGCCCCCGAGTGGAGGATTGCTCACCACTCGGTAGGATTTTTATTACTTAGGCGAGTACTGGACTGTAGCTAAACCCCCGAGTGAGACGCAGACTCACCACTCGGTAGGATTTTTTATTACTTAGGCGAGTACTGGACTGCAGCTAAGCCCCCGAGTGGGAGGATTGCTCACCAGTCGGTAGGATTTTTTATTACTTAGGCGAGTACTGGACTGCAGCTAAGCCCCCGAGTGAGAGGCAGACTCACCACTCGGTAGGATTTTTCTTTGACTTAGGCGAAACGGATTCGCAGCTAAGACACCCACTGGGGGATTTTAGAACATGTAAAAATGAACAACAATCATTCGGAAGACTGTAAAATCATGTCTTTTGATAATCAAACTAAAGGGTACTTCTTTCTGAGTTCAAGTAATTGTGGAGATAGGTTGATTGAATAGGTGTAACCCCTGAGGGCGGCATGGCCAACGGCTGTGCGTTGCTCCCGAGTGATGCTCGAAAGAGGCAAGCTTGCTACAGAGTGTGATATGAGGTTTGATCATACAAGTAACTTAGTCGTTCCCGTGTTGGGGGTGTAGAGGTAAAGACATGTCCAACTGATGGTGATGCATGAGGTGGCCGAGGGGCGATGATGTGTACAACCGAGTGACGACGCGCGGGGCGGCCAAATGGGGAAGACGTGCACAACCGAGTGGCGACGCACGGAGCGGCCGAGTGGTGAAGACGTGCACAACCGAGAGGCGACGCATGGAGCGCCCGAGTGGTGAAGACGTGCACAACCGAGTGGTGTGGTGCGGGACGGCCGAGTGAGGATGTGCGAGGTGGCCGAGTGACATATTGCGTATCCAACCAAGTGGCTGAAATGGTCTTCGAAGGAGTTAGCCAAATGCTTTTGAAGCTAATGTAGCGATGAGGTCGGTGCAGTTTGGTTGCGACACAACAAGACCGGCGTGACAACTGATTCTGAATAAGAATGAAGATGGTGTGCAGAGTGTTTGACTACTCAGGAGAGTTTCATTCCAGATGAGATGCAGCCCCCAAGTGCGGCGTAGCCCCCGAGCGTACTACAGGCTTCGACAACGGACATGTCAGAATACGAGAAATATAGTTTTGAATGGATGATTTGCAATTCATCGAGTCGGACTCAGGTAAAGATGAGGAGAAGCTTCCGAGTGACGCTCGAAAGAGGCAAACTCGCAAAAGAGTGAAGTGTGAAGTTTAATTATAAAAGGGACTTATTTGTCTCATGTCTAACGAGGTCTGTATCATTGATACGATGAAGAGGATTCCACAGAAGGGTTGGCCGGATGTGTTTGAAGTCAACAGAGCGACAAGGTTGGTGTTGTGGTGCGCTAGGACCGGTACGATGACCGAGCCAGAGCAATGATGAAGTTGGCGCATAGGGCCGTCAAGTGATCGCGTAACTTGTGTAAAAAATGGCACAAGCCAACGTAATAATTTCTCGAGGAAATTTGATCTGTGCTGAAATGATTAGTGTGAATAACACCCATAGACCAAGGGGCTTGCTGGTTAACCAGCAAGAGTCTGAAAGAGCGAAGAATCCGTTCGAACTTGTCGAAGCGACGGATCCGACTGAACTCATTGGAATACTGGCTCAAATAAAGCGGAAGTGTAGTGTTTCGACTGAGTTGCAGCCCCGGAGGACCGATGCAAATTCGATATGAAGAATGACACATGGTGTTCGTGAATGATGTATGCGAAAAATGGAAGTTGGACTCGGGAGTCACATAACCAGTACTAAGAAAGTATGTGAAAATAAACAACCGAGCATAGAGGTACACTCGGTGGCGTGGCCTCCGAGTGAACATGATGTGTGAATTATGGGATACTCGGGAAGGCGGAAATAGCAGAATGTAGCGCATGTAGAATGACTTAGCTGTTTGAAGGCGCGCGAGTGGCCAAGTCGTGATGAGGTAACCAACCGAGTGGCGACGCGCGGGGCGGCCAAGTGGTGATGAGGTGACCAACCGATGGCGACGCACGGGGCGGCCGAGTGGTGATGAGGTGACCAACCGATGGCGACGCGCGGAGCGGCCGAGTGGTGATGAGGTGACCAACCGATGGCGACGCGCGGGGCGGCCGAGTGGTGATGAGGTGACCAACCGATGGCGACGCGCGGGGCGGCCGAGTGGTGATGAGGTGACCAACCAATAGTGACGCGCGGGGCGGTAGAGTGGTGATGAGGTGACCAACCGATGGCGACGCGCGGGGCGGCCGAGTGGTGATGAGGTGACCAACCAAGTGGCGACGCGCGGGGCGGCCGAGTGTTGATGAGGCGACCAACCGATGGCGACGCACGGGGCGGCCAAGTGGTGATGAGGTGACCAACCAATAGTGACGCGCGGGGCGGTCGAGTGGTGATGAGGTGACCAACCATGCGGCGACTCGTGGGACGGTCGAGGGGGTAAGTTGATGAAGACGTGCCCAGCCGAACGATGACGCACAGGGCATCCGAGTGACGAGGACACGTCCAGCCGAGTGGTGATTCACGATGCGGCCGAATCAAATAGGTTGATGAAGTCGCGGGCATCTAGGTGACGACGACGTGCGGGCGGCCGAGTGCGAGCGGAACGTCTGAGTGGATGTTGACCGGAGCGAATGTCGTTGGTGTAAATCTCCTGTGTCGCATCGGTCAGTTAACCATCCGAGTAAATTCGCCCGAGCATGCGCGCGAACTGTCTGAGCGGAGCTTTAGTCCCGTACGACTGAACCGGTACGGGAGTTGCTGCTGAGCAGTTGATGCTTGGAGAGGAGGAGCTGTATGTGGGGACTCGTTGATGACATTGCAGACGAAGCTTGTGACGACGGCTGGCAGACGGCGCCGGTGGCCGTGCGTGGAGGCTCGACGACGGCATCGCAAACGAAGCCGGGGACGACGACTGGCGGACGGCGCCGGCGGCTGCTTGCTGAAGCTAACCATCTGAGTAACTTACACGTTAATTGTCCAGAGTGCAGAAATCTTCTCCGGATGGGTTGGCCGAGTGGACCAGTCCGTTAGCCGGCCGAGTGAAAAGGTCAATCGGCCGAGTGAACCACGACTGGGCTGCAATCCGGTCGCCACACCATCAGCTGAGTGCAATAAACGATGAGTCAGTCGGGCGACGTTGTTCGTCTTAGTGCCTGCAAGTTAGCAAGTACACGTACCCCCACGGATATTTTTTTGCTGGACTAAATATCCATGTACAGATGCTATTTTGCAAGGATTAAAGACCAGGGATGGTTATGCATGCATGCACAATTAACTGGCATAGTAACTGCGAAAGTTTTGGCTACAGTAATTAATTGCTTAATGAGCTGCAGTAATTAACTGCTTAATGAGTTGTGGTAATTAACCGCTTAATTAGGCGATTAAATTAATGAAGGATTATGAGGCACTCGTTATGCGCTCGGGATAGTGGGCTACGTACCTTTTGATGTAGATGATGCTGACGAAGGAGACGCATGTGGCTGGGTAGCGTGCGCTGTCGGCGATGTAAGCGAGGACCTGCGAGCGCGTCATGGGCCGGCAAGCGTGGCACGGGGCCAGCAAGTGTGTCGCAGGGCGGGCGAGCGCGGCGCTGGGCCAGCGAGCACGTCGCGGGGCGGCGAGCGTGCATGGTGTTGCGTGCGGTAGAGCATTTCACCGCTCCGGGAGTCGACGGGGCTGATCTCCTCGCCCCTTCATCCGAACATGTGGCAACCATGCATGGAATAGCGGCCACGGCGTTTGCATACGAGGCCGAAGACGATCCTGTTCTTGGCGCAATGGCAAGAGGCATCACAAGTAAAATAGGAAATAGATGTAAGAATGGATACAAACCATACGCATCATGGTTCGATAGACGCCATGCCCCACGGTGGGCGCCAACTGTCGTGGTAACGATTCCGACAGTAAGAGAGGGGTAGGATAACGGAGACTGATCTACCGAGATGCATATGGGTGACACAGTGGTTTTAGCGAGTTCGGACCTCTCACGGTGCAGATAACAACCCTACGTCTCATACTCCGGAGAGGCTTTGTTTCATCTGAGTATATATCCGGAGATTACAAGGTGTGTGTGAGAGAGAGGAACGGATCCCCATGCCTGAGCTAAGTCCTGAGACTAATGGTGAAAAGAGAGAGAGGTGGAAGGCAAAACCCCCCAAGTCTAGTGGTGGGGGTGGCTTATATAGAGTGCACCACCCCCTCACCTCCTATGTTACAAAGTGGAGCATCAATGCCATAATGCCTGCCCACAACAAAACCGTCATGTTGACTATTGGTCTTCGCATATCCGAGTGAGTTACATGGCCGAGTGGAATGAGCTCATCGAGTGGAGTGCCGTGCTCCGAGTGGTTGTTGCCGTCCAAGGGACTTTCAAGTTGCAGTACATCTAGACGGCGATCTGGCCTAGGGGCCCAGTACAAAATGTATGGTGTCCATGGGTAGGGTCTTTAGGCCAGGCCTGTTACCCTACCCCTAATACATGTCCTCGTCACTCGCTACTGCTAATTTAAGTAGTTTTTTTTTGTTTTTTTCGACATATTTGTTTTGTATTTGAACAGGCGTTATAGAAGGATCTTTAGCACATAGAAATGTCATCATGATACACATACAAATGCCTGCGAGACCACAAATGTAATAATAGCATATACATACACATAGTCTCATCATAATCATCATCCAACACAAAATGGTATCTTGTCATCATCTCGAAAATAGCGATACATGCAAGTATCGAATACTTTCAACTACAACAACGTCATCCATCTAAACAAAGGTATACGAAAGAAGAGCTATCACTATGAGTGAGAGCGGAACTATGCAGTACATGAGGTGGCAGTTATGAGTCCTCTCTCGCGCTATCGTGAACCTCAAGTAACTAGCTTCTCCTTCTTGTCTGCTTTTGAAGCCTTTATGGCTCGCGCCCATGAACTCATTCACTTGCGCCTGACACTCATGCCACTCGTTGTACACCCCCGGAACCTTCCCTTTGTACACAACATAGCAATTCCATCTCGCCCTCAAGAAACTAGGTACCTGTTAGAGATGCATGTTCATGAAGAGCATGTACTATCATATATATGCAACAAAATATACTATAGCAACACTGAAAAAGAAAGGGTTACGGAGGGAGTCCTGGATTAGGGGGTGTCCGGATAGCCGAACTATCACCGTTGGCCGGACTCCTGGACTATGAAGATACAAGATTGAAGACTTCGTCCCGTGTCCGGATGGGACTTTCCTTGGCGTGGAAGGCAAGCTTGGCGATACGGATATGTAGATCTCCTACCATTGTAACCGACTCAGTGTAACCCTAACCCTATCCGGTGTCTATATAAACCGGAGGGTTTTAGTCCGTGGGGCGAACAACAATCATACCATAGGCTAGCTTCTAGGGTTTAGCCTCTCGATCTCGTGGTAGATCTACTCTTGTACTACCCATATCATCAATATTAATCAAGCAGGAGTAGGGTTTTACCTCCATGGAGAGGGCCCGAACCTGGGTAAAAACATCGTGTCCCTTGTCTTCTGTTACCATCCACCTAGACGCACAGTTCGGGACCCCCTACCCGAGATCCGCCGGTTTTGACACCGACATTGGTGCTTTCATTGAGAGTTCCTCTGTGCTGTCGCTATCAGGAAGGATGCCTCATCCCGTCTTCAAAGACGGCACCGTTGCTAAAGGAGCTTTGGCCACCGGCCAAACTCTCCGGCTAGGCGGTTTTTTTATGACCGCCTGTTCGGCCGCCGGGCCGATGATGACTTCTCGGGTCATCGAAAGCAATCTTCACGTTAACTTCGAACTTCGCCGAAGCGGTTAGATCCAATGGAGCTCTCTTCCTTAAACGAGCTCTTGGATCGCATCGCCGCCCTGGGAGTCGCTAGAGACTACGATCTGATTGGGCCTAAAACCGATCTGAGAGAGATCAACTCTCCCCAGGCTACCCACCACGTTGTTGTGGTAGAGAAACAATACTGCAACTCTTCTCCTACCTTAAGGACCAGTTATGTCCGGATTCCTGACCCCTCCATGCCGGATTCCCGCGGAGGGGAGGACACTACTCAAGCCCTGAACTTAAAGTCAGGCAGCGGGCTAGATTCATTGGACAACTTCCAAGAACCCAAGCTTCCAAGTTCGGAAACTTCTTGGCCTCGAATCTTAGATCGGACGGGGTTCGAATTTAATTCCACCCGCCCACCCAAACATAAGCGATCTATCCCAAATCCGCAAGAGCCGGTGAAACAAAGACATCATTACTAGGCCAGATTCCTCCTGGTTATGGATAGGATAAAGGATTGCCGCGAGGAGGCATAATCTCATTCTTCTGCAATAATTGCATGGACAAGGGAATTCTAAACGCCATAAGTCGTCGTGAAATTACACACTTCGCTGACTTGGCGTCCATAGTACGAAAGTACTGCGCGATGGAGAGCGCCTGGAAAACCGAAATCAAATTTTGGGATAATCCGGCCCCGAATACGACCCTAGTCCGAAATAAAAGGGTGCAACATCACCAGGCACCTGGGTTACATACCAAAAAGAAAAAAACCCCCAAAGGGCATGGAACCGTACTGGAGGGATGGCTCAATGGCTCCTGCAAAATTCATAGCACAGAGGGCGCCACTCCAACTCATAGCCTTAGAGCATGTTGGATACTATGGCAGGTGGCCAAAAGTGGCGAAGAGCTCTTAGCTCCAGAGCACCAGCCCAGCAATACCAGTACGGTATTAACAGTCTTCGAGACTTTCACATCAAATAATATCCAGAAGCGAACACTCCGCAGCCTTGCCGAAGTCTACCAGATAGCAACAATAAATCCATGGAGTGACACGGCTATTACCTTTAACGCTAGTGACGAACCTAAATTCCGAACAGCCCGAGCACCAGCCGCATTGGTCCTCAGTCCAATAGTGGACGGCTTTCGCCTTACCAAGGTACTCATGGACGGCGGCAGCGAATTAAACCTCATCTACGAGGAAACCCTTCAAAAAAAGGAAATAAACCGGAGCCGCATTGAGCAAAGCAGCACAACCTTTAGAGGAATAATCCCCAGTCGGGAAGCATGCTGTACAGGAAAGATCACACTGGATGTGGTGTTCGGCACGCCGGACAATTATAGGTCCGAGGAGGTCACACTCCAAGTGGCCCCGTTCAGCAGCGGATACCACGCTCTATTAGGGCGAGAGGCATTCACAATTTTTCAAGCTATACCCCATTACGGGTACATGAAGCTCAAAATGCCCGGACCCAATGGAATTATCACTCTCGCTAGTGACCCGGACATAGCGCTCCGCGCCGAAAATAAAACAGCCACACTTGCCCTTGAGGCACTATCCGAAGCCCTAGCGGCAGAGGAACTCACTGCGCTGCGCTCCACGGTGAACAGGGACGATGTGATACTTGATAAGAGATCCATGTCCACCTCATTTAAAGCGGCAGATGAAATAGTCAAATTCCAAGTCCATCCAACGGACCCTACAAAAACGGCCTCCATCGGGGCACAATTAAACCCTGATGTGGATGCCGCACTACGAGAATTCCTACGCAAAAATTGGGACATTTTTGCCTGGCACCGTTCAGACATGCCAGGAATCCCACGCTGGCTGGCCGAGCACAGCCTAAATATCCTAAAAGGATTCAAGCCAGTCAAACAAGCTCTTCGGCGTTTCTCCGAACCCAAGAGACATGCCATGGGAGAGGAGCTAGCCAAACTATTGGAGGCTAGATTCATCAGAGACATTAAACATCCGGACTGGCTAGCAAACCTGGTAATGGTACCAAAGAAGGACAAATCCTGGCGCCTATGTGTTGATTTTAAGGACCTTAACAAGGCTTGCCCAAAGGATCCCTTCCCCCTCCCCCGCATCGATCAAATTATTGACGCTACCGCAGGACACAATTCATTGTGTTTCCTCGACGCATACTCCGGCTACCACCAAATTAAGATGGCAGAGCCAGACCAAGCCGCAACGGCATTCATCACTCCATATGGCCCATTGTGCTTCAACACAATGCCCTTTGGGCTCAAAAACGCCCGGTATAACATATCAGCGCATGATTGATACATGTCGGCAAACCAGATCGACAAAACAGTGGAGGCATACGTGAGCGATGTGGTCGTCAAATCCAAGCATGTCGAAACCCTAGTCGACGACTTGAGGCTCACATTCGATAATCTCCGAACATATGACATCAAGCTCAACCCGGAAAAATGCGTTTTTAGCACCGGCGGAAAGCTCTTGGGCTTCATTGTATCCAATAGAGGAATTGAAGCAAACCCAGCCAAGATCCGAGCTCTGTCACAATTGGATATCCCCAAAGACCTCAAACAAATACAAAAATTATTTGGATGCGTGGCGGCTCTAAGCCGCTTTATCTCCGGCTTAGGAGAAAAGGCATTACCCCTTTATCGCCTCCTCCGGCGAACCGAACACTTAGAGTGGATGGATGCCTCCACGGCCGGACTCGAAGAAATCAAAGCCATATTAGCAACAAATCCGGTCCTGGCCGCGCCCAATATGGGCGAACCAATGCTATTATACATCGCAGCAACCCATCAAGTTGTAAGCGCGGTGCTCGTTGTTGAACGAGAAACGGACGGACACAAGTTCCCTCTTCAAAAACCAGTTTACTACGTGTCCACTGTCCTAACTCCATGCAAGTCACGGTACCCGCATTATCAAAAGATAGCATACGCGGTGTTCATGGCATCCCGGAAGCTGCGACACTAGCCTCCGAAGTACCTCTTAATGACATTATAAACAACCGCGACGCAACGGGCCGGATTGCTAAATGGGCCATTGAGCTCCTCCCGTTCGACATAACTTACAAGCCACGGCGAGCTATTAAGTCGCAAGTTTTGGCTGACTTCATCACCGAATGGACTGAAGCCGAACTCCCTAAAGAGTACGGCGCATATTCCAACTGGATCATGCACTTCGACGGCTCCAAAATGTTGGCTGGCTGGGTCGAAATTTGGCGTCGTTCACGGCGTCCACAACCGGAGATACAGTCCAATACGTACTTCAAATAATGTACACGGACTCCAAAAACGCAGCCGAATACGAGGCCCTTTTACATGGGCTCCGGATGGCAGTCTCCATGGGCATTCAACGCCTAGAGGTGCGCGGGGATTCGAACCTCGCGATATCCTAAATAAATGGGGACTTTGATGCCAAGGATCTGAAAATGGCAACTTATCGCAATGTCGTCCTAAAAATGTCAGCTCGGTTTGAGGGGCTCGAATTTCACCATATAGCCCGGGATAACAACCAGGCAGCAGATGTGTTGGCATGCATTGGCGCAAAGCGCGATGCCGTCCCCCCAACATCCGTACTACACTGCCCCACACCAAACATTCCGACATACTTGGTGGTCCCGCCAACGAAATAAGATGTTATCCCACGCAATAATGGCAGTCATCGCCCCGTGGACAGAACCATTCCTAGCCTACCTAACTAGGTAGGAACTTCCCGAGGACCAAAACGAGGCCTGTTGCATAGTGCGGCGGTCTAAAGCCTATAAGGTCCATGAGGGAGAGCTTTCTAAGAAAAGCACAACCCGAGTCCTTAAAAGGTGTATCTCCGAAGAGGAAGGGCGGAATCTCCTGGCTGAAATTCATGCCAGACTCGCTGGGCACCATGCCGCAGCCCGGGCCCTTGTAGGCAAGGCCTTCCGTACAGGATTTTATTGGCCGATGGCCCAAGCAGATGCTCAGGACTTAGTCCAACGATGCGTCGGTTGCCAGCTCTTTGCTAATCAAAGCCACATGCCACCCACCGCCGTCAAAACTATCCCCATCACCTGGCCCTTCGCGGTATGGGGGCTTGACATGGTTGGACCCCTTAAAGGAGGAACCCACAAGCAAAAATACCTATTGGTCATGATGGATAAATTCACCAAATGGATAGAGGCCAAGCCTGTCAAGACGACCGAATCCGGACCGGTGATAGACTTTATATCAGGGGTAGTACACCGTTACGGCGTCCCCCATAGCATCGTCACTGATAACAGCACGAACTTCACGGCCGACGAGGTCAAACTCTGGTGCAAAAACATGGGCATCAAGCTCGACAACGCTTGAGTCTATCACCCCCAAACTAACGGTCAAGTCGAGCGAGCAAACGGTCTAATCATGAGCAGCATTAAACCCAGACTAGTGCGGTCCCTCAAGGAATCTAACACGCACTTGGGTGAGGAGCTCAACTCCGTACTCTGGGGGCTGCGGACCACGCCGAATCGCACTACCGGATTCACACCATTTTTTATGGTATACGACGCAGAGGCAGTTTTGCCCTGCGACATAATTCATGACTCACCTCGCGTGCGCATGTACGAAGAAAGAGAAGCCGAGATCGATCGGCAGGACAGCTTGGACGCCTTGGAGGAGGAGCGTGACGTGGCAAAAGCTCATTCCGCATTCTATCAACAGCAGGGAAGTACGGGCCAAAGCTTACAATGTTGGCGAACTAGTTCTACGCCTGACAGAAAAGAAAAAGGACAAAGTCAAGCCCAAATGGGAGGGTCCCTTCATCATCGACCAAGTCCTGACCGGCGGAGCGTACCGTCTGCGAAACGCATCGGATAACCGACTCGAGCCGAACCCATGGAACGCAGCCCGTCTCCGAAGATTCTACGCCTAGCGCCGGATTCCGAGTTCGTCTCCTTCCTCCGTCTATATTTTATACTTTAAGATGTCTTTTATTTCTCTCCTTCTCCCTCCTTTTTTCCAAAGCCGTTAAAGGCTCGTATGTGCATTGTTCACCCACACTTGACGCGCTATCCGCGCTCATTATACCTGGGGGCTTCTTTAACAGAAGCTTATTTATACGGGCTTTATGTCCAACACATGTGTCACACTTCCGCATGTACCTTTTATTCACCATTATATGCATCGATATGACTTAAGTTTTGGCCAAGCTGGGTTGCTGGCTCTGTGCTTACCACTACGTTCCCGATTGTTCGGCTAGGTGGTAAAGGAGCACCTCTGCGATTGTTACCACCGGGACAGCCGAACGTGTACCTCGGTGGGTGAAGCCGAAGCTAGCGTTCTTAAGGGAATATTGATTCGGTGAACTAAAAGACGATTTTTTATTTTCATTTATCTCCCCAGATGCTTTTACGCTTTTTTGCGATACGGACATGCACTTTAGGGCATGCCTCCCGAGGAAAGGAACCCCTAACGGAACTATTCTCCTGGAAGATGTTTCCTACTAACCATGTAATATAACATAACTAGTTGGGCACTTATGCGATAAAGCACTCATGACCCCTACGCCTGGTCTCCACGCATGCCCCGGTTTTTACATAACCGCGAGGGTATTCGGACACACTACGGACTATTGGGTCCCGAGGTTGAAGCGAAAAGGTCCGCTACGACAAAGATCTACAATCCGGCTAGAAGGCATTTTACATGTCATTTTAAATTACATAGTCAAATTGACTGATTGTATTCCTCTTCAATACCATCTAATAAGTTGTCTAGTTTACAGTCCTGCTGGGAATACTTTACGGCCAACTCTACTTGGCCGTACATCAAGCTCACAGGGATCTCCTTCCCATCGGGCCCCACAGGTCCGACCTCGGCCATGTGGTTTGGGTCCGCCGTGTGCAGCGTCTTCACCATGGCCCAGGCCTCCCTGGCGCCTTGACGACAGGCCGATATCTTCCATAGTCGGAAGCGCCGCCGTGCTCCCTCACTAGTAGAAAAAGGGCCTATAGTCCCGGTTCATAAGGGCCTTTAGTCCCGGTTCGTGAACCGGGACTAAAGGGTCGGTACTAATACCCTCACCCTTTAGTCCCGGTTCTATCCAGAACCGGGACAGATGGGCCTCCACGTGGCCTGTCCGTTGAGCCCAGGCAGGAGGGCCTTTGGTCCCGGTTGGTGGCACCAACCGGGACCAATAGGCATCCACGCGTCAGCATTTCTTTGGCTCTGGTTTTTTTTTCAAAAGAGGGGGGGGGGGTTGAGGGGTTTTGGGGGGTTAATTTAGGTGTTTCATATATTGTGCTATAGCTAGCTAATTAATAAAGAAAAGTGTCCTTTCTTTTGTCCGGTCTTGGTCTAAGCTACGTACTATACATGCATTATAGAGAGGACTAACTAGACATGCTAGCTAGCTAGTAATTAAGCAAACAGAAGATCGTCATGAACATATATATGCATACAGAGAGAAGTGATATCGACCACCTCTCCTTCTCCGAGAGATTGGTCGAACAACAAGTTCTCGTATATCTATCCGACGCCACCGGCTACATATATACAATAATTATCTTTACAATACGGACGCGTGGTCCACATGGTATTCCCGCCTTCAGCGATCACATAGTCAAGAAAGAATTCCGCCAATTCCTCTTGAATTGCTCGCATGCGATCTGGTGCTAGGAGTTCATCCCATTGCTGAAACATCTAATTTTAAGAAAGGGGTCAATACATATATATATATATATATATATATATATATATATATATATATATATATATATATATGAATGAATGAAACTCAACACAAATGATGGTAATAAAATAAAATTGTGAATATTTTTATTTACGCACTTCAAATTGTTTGTCGGAGTAGCCCATCTCACAGGTCGTGTGGCGGATGGACTGCATAAGCGTAGTATCCACGTAAATCATTCCCTTGTTCCTGCCACAACCACTTTACAAGAAACAGAGGTCAATCAAACTGATAATTATATATAGCAAGCACATGCTAAATGGTATTGATGAAACTAGTGCTTGAATCACTAGGAGATGCGCGTGGAATATGCTACTATATAGTACTTACTTTCGGGTGTCTAAATTGCAGCTTCTTCGGTAGTCCGGGAGTTTTTTTTGGTGAATTTTCCCCAAGCCCTGCCATACAAAGAAAACAATTACTTGATATCAGAAATGAACAAAGTTGCTGATATGGTGGATAATGATCGATTTAACTTACTTCTCGAGCATTTCGGTCATTTCCGCATACTCCTTGGGATCTTTTCGTCTCGAGTCTAAGACAGTTACTACTCCTGCTCAAGCTTAATCTCTAGGAGAATATAGTGGAACCTGCATTTACGCATGCATAACTCATCAATATTACATTTCTATAACCTGGACTAAATAAGGGAAACCGAATATGCCACAAGACAGTAACACTCACGTGTAGTTGTAAGGAAAGAGTATTGTATTTTTGTGTTCATTTATTTCCGACGATCGTAGCAAGTTGGCTTCGGTTTCCTTGGCATGATATTTAACCTCATTTGCATCGATGAGATATGTGTTAATGAACCCAATATCACCCACTTGTTTTTTCTTCATTTCTGCGATCTTCAATCTGCATAATATAGTGAGGATATTTATAAATACATGCAATGAAAGAGCTGAGTTATATAGAGATACTTAATGATGTAAGTAGTACTACTTACAGATGGTAGCAGGTGACCGTTGCTTTATCGATGGCCAATTGATTGAAAAACTGATAGAACTCCTCAAATGGAATAGGCAACAGTTCAATTCCAAGGAGGTCATGCTCCTTTTAACTCTCAAATACAAAGTATTCCTCCCGTCGACTCTTTGCAGGTTTTCATGTACCAATCATGCAATCTTCGCATCATCGTTGTTGGAGAGCTTTCATCTTTGACGAGAGGCTTCCCGTACTCGTATCTTTGTATCTGCACCTCCAAGAAATCAAATTGTACATCGTCGGGCAAGTAATCTTCAGGATTGCCATAACCGGGCACCATCCTCGGATCGACGATGTCGCTAGCAGGCACCTTGAGCGGGGCACGATTCCTTCGGCTTGTTCGCCGAGCTGGGCAATTTGTTTCCCAGCTCGTCGTTCTTTCATCCTTTGATCACCGACAGTACTTCCCGATCTCTCCGCCTCGGCAAATGCCTTTCCAATAATGTGCTCATAGTTGCCTTTCGGGCGGAGACTTGGGTGGTTTTGTCGGGGCAGCGAGTGCGCCGCTTTGACCAGATCTACCTTCTCCTCTCGGAGGTGGATGTCTCTTTGCTTTCAACCCTTCAAACCAGTCATCCACTTCGGTCTGCGCGATCTTTGCGTTTTCCTCCTCGCTCCTCTCAGACGGTAACTTCTGGAGTCTTGAGAGAAGGACCCGAATCTGTATCTCCTCCCGCCTTTGGCAAGATCTTGCCAGACGCCCGGTGAGCAGATGGAGCGGATGTCTTCTTTCCTTGCTTACGAGGCGGAGGAGAAGGACTACGACGCTGTCGGAGCAGCCGGAGCGGGCGGCGGGTCTCTTCCGCCTTCTTGCCGACGAGGCGGAGAAGGAGGAGGCTGGCTGCCCGGACGCCAGCGGTGCAGGCGGAGAAGGAGACGGAGTGCCGCCACGCCGGAGAAGGAGCCGGCCGAGTGCCCTGATCGTCACTCACGGAAGAGGAGGCGGTGGAGGAGGCGGAGTGCCCTGACTTCGCGGAGGAGGAGGAGGCGGTGGAGGAGGCGGAGTGCCCTGACTCGCCGGAGGAGGAGGAGGAGGCGGAGGCGTCTAGTTCGGAAGGTTGATGAGATCCTTCCACCATAGGCATGGAGTCTTCAGAGCAGAACCCAGCCGATACTCCCCTTCACCGGTAGGGTGGTCAAGCCGGAGCTCCTCAAATCCCTCCGTTATTTCATCGACCATCACCTTAGCATATCCTTCTGGAATCGGCCGGCAGTGAAAAGTTGAGTCGGGTTTAGTGGGATAAACAGAGCCAACAGCCGCCTTGACCTTTAAATTGCTCCATTGCGCCATAAGGTGGCAACTTTCAGCATCCGTGATAGCATCCACGGGATAGCTGGCGGGAGCCGTCAAGGCATCTTGCTCTGGTGAAGCAGCTCGGTGGAAGCCACGCTGCTTCTCCGCTGAGATGGCGGGGTAGCTTCGGGGGAAGCTTCGGCAGGTCGTTTGTTGTGATCGGCTGCTTCTCGTTCCTCTTCTCGTTCCTCTAGCCCCATTACCCTTTCGTGCAGCGCTTGCATTAGGCTCTGCTCAGTTTCTTCCTCCTCTCATGGGTTTTGTAACCCCTGCGTTGGAAATCCAGCCTTCCATGAAAGGGAGCTGGCGTGCCTCGTGTCCGTCCGGGGTGCTCGAGATTCCCGAGGGCCATTGTGAGCTCGTCCTTCTCCTGTCTCGAACGAACTTCCCTTGCTGCGCTGCTTCGATATAATGCTTAAGCCTCTTGACTGGTATGTCCAATTGTTCGTCCGTCCAAATGCACTTCCCGTTATATGGTCCAAGGATCCGCCGCCCCGAAGAACCAAGTCCGCAACGGTGCAGCCAGTTCATTGTCTCGGGTTCGATCCCTTTATCAAGCAGATCATTCTCAGCCTTGGACCACTTAGGCCGGGCTATGAGGTAGCCACGACCCTTGCGATGATGAAGCTTCTTCTTCGCAGCATTTCTCTTGTTTGTCGCTGACATCTTTTTACTCTTTTCCGATGTCTTGTAGGCCACAAATGCGGGCGATCATCTCGATCTTCTCATATTTGCCCGTGAATTCTGGTGTCTCATTTTTTTCGACATACGTATTGAGGTCTTTCTTCCAATTCCTGAATAGTTCTGCCATCTTCTTAAGAGCAAAAGACTTGATTAATGGCTCTATTCTTGGCTTCTCCGGATCATCCTCTGGCGGTAGGGTAAAATTTGACTTCAGCTCGGTCCAAAGATCATTTTTACGCATATCATTGACATAAGACACCTCAGGGTCTTCGTTCTTAGGCTTATACCATTGGTGGATGCTGATCGGGATCTTGTCCCTAACAGTAACCCTTGACCGAAAGCAACAAATGCCTTCTTTGTCCGGTAGGGTTCAATCGGTTGGCCGTCACACATTTCTATGATCTCAAACTTTTCATCCGAGCTCAACTTTTCTTGGGCCTCGTCTCTTTACGAAGTTGTGCTCGATCCGGAGGGCTAGAAAAAGAACAAAGACGAGAGTTAATTAATATGTGTACATATATATATATATATATACCAAAACAAAGACGAGAGCTAGTCAAAGACAAAGCTTAACTAATATATATACCTGGCGGAATCGGTTTGGTGATCACCGGAGCCGTCCTCACGGTCTACTTCTTGCACCGGCATTGGGTCATCGGAGCCATGTAAATCATAGCCAGCTGCTTCTTCACCCTCTCCTTCCGGACCATCGTTATCGACGCTGAGAAACATCATCGAGGAGACGACATCACTTACGTGGTGCGATTATGTCCCTCAACAACGCTTCTTGTGCTTCGTCTCGGGGGGTGTCCATAGTTTCTACAAATATTTACGACATGGCAATTATTATTCAAACATGACAGATATGGATATATTAGTGCCAACGTAGAACTAGCTAGCTAATCACAATAAGGAATCAGATTAGTGGCCTCGACACTGCTTCTCTAGGGTTTGGGGTGGATTCGACAACGCTTCAAGGGTTAGGGGGTGGCCTCGAGAACGCTTCAAGCTAGGAGGGGGTACGTAATATCGACCCCCCACGTGTTGAAGCTATCAGGAGGGGGTCGGCGTTGAACAGTACATCTATGTCCCACAAGTAGGGTAGAGGGTCGTGGATCGCCGAGCGGTCGAGGGTCAAGGGGTCGAAGATAGCCGAGGGTCGGGAGGTTGCCTAGTGTCAAAGGATTCAACAAAACCATGTCTTCATCATTAGGCGAAAGTAACAAGTGCATGATGGTGAAGCTCTCCAAAGTTGTTTTGGAGCGAGTCCCGAGATAGGATAATTCGCTCTTTGGTACAAAGTTCAGCAAAAAGGCAAATTATCCTATCCGGGACTCCATTCCAGAACAACTTTGGAGGACTTTGTACCATCATGCCATGGTTACTTCCGGCTAATGATGAAGCCATGGATTTCTTCAATACTTTGACACTATCGGTACCCCCCTATCGGAAAAGGAAGAAAAGAGGAAGAAGGAAGAAGGAAGAAGAAGAAGAAAAAAAAGAAGAAAAAAAAAGAGGAGAAGAAGAAAGGAATAGAGGAGAAGAAGAAAAAATAGAAGAAGAAAAGAATAGAGGAGAAGAAGAAAAAATAGAAAAAAATTCTATTTTTTCTTCTTCTCCTCTATTCCTTTCTTCTTCTCCTCTTCTTTTTCTTCTTTTTCCTCTCGTTCTTTTTCTTCTTCTTCTTCCTTCTTCCTTCGGATCATAGAACCCTGAAACCCTCAAACCCTTGTGCCTCGAAACCTCGACCGGCCTCGACGACCCTCGACCCTCAAAACATTGACCCTCGACCGGCCTCGACGACCCTCGACCCCTCTGTGACCCTCTCGACCCTCTAGCCTAGTTCCCGACCGTCGACCCCTCAGGCAATCCTCGACACCCTCGCTCCCGATAAAAGAAGAAGAAGAAGAAGAATAAGAAGAAGAAGAAGAAGAAGAAGAAGAAATGAGAAGAAGAAAAGAGAAGAAGAAGAAAGAAGAAGAAAAATAGAAGAAAAAAGAGAGGAGAAGAAGAAGGAAAGAGGAGAAGAAGAAAAATAGAATTTTTTTCTTCTTCTCCTCTATTCCTTCTTCTTCTCCTTTTTTCTTCTACTTCCTCTTCTTATTTTTTTTCTCCTTTTCTTCTCCTTCTTCCTTCTTCCTCTTTTATTCTTTTTCCTTATTTTCCTTCTTCCTCGACGACCCTAACTCTAAACAGTACAACTTCCTTGACGTCCCCGCCTCTCTCTAATGAACAAAATAAAATCTATGAATAAAAAAAACATCATATTCTATGAACAAAAAAACATCATATTCCATCCACATCGATCCATGCATACATCATATATATGATCATATCTATATATGCAGAAAAAATCACATATATATGCAGAAAAAAAAACATTAGATCAACACTGCAAAAATCACATATATATGCAGAAAAAAACATTAGAGCAACACCGCAAAAAGCATCATACATATATCCATACATCAATATATATACATTTATGAAAAAATCATGAACATTTATGAAAAAATCATGGCGGCGGCGGCAGGGGGGCCGGGCAGGTGCGCGCGCGGGGGCTCACGAGGGGCGGAGGCGACGGCGAGGTCGCGGCGCCGGAGGCGGAGGGGGAGGCGGAGGCGACGGCGAGGTCGGGGAGGCGGAGGCGACGGCGAGGTCGGGAAGCAGTGGGCGGCGACGGCGAGGTCGGCGAGGTCGCTGAGGCAGGGGCGGCGACGGCGAGGGCGCCGACGACGGGGACGGCGACGACGAGGCAGGCGACGGGCGCTGGGCAGATGCGGTGCGGCGACGACGGCGGGGCAGACGGCGACGACGATGCGGGCGACGGCGGCGACATAACGGGCGCGGCGACGATGGTGACGACGGGCGTATGACGGCGCCGGGCGGCGCTGGGCAGCTGGCGGCGTCGGGAGGTTAGCCAAATGGGCGATGAATCTGAAATATCCCAAGTGTTTTCTTATATAGCAAGGGCATTAGTCGGTTCGTGGCTCCAACCGGACTAATGCCCCTTTAGTCCCGGTTGGTGCCACCAACGGGACCAAAGCCCAAATTTCAGCAGCCCAAAGGGCGGGAAGCGGTTTGGTCCCGGTTGGTGGCACCAACCGGGACTAAAGAGGCATTAGTCCCGGTCGTGCCACGAACCGGGACTAAACCCACCTTTAGTCTCGGTTGGTGCCACCAACCGGGACCAAAGGCCTGTCTTGCCTAGCACCAAATGTTTAGTCCAACCTCGCTAGTTGAAGGGCGCCAAGACCTTTGGTTTATAAGCGCTGGTGTGCGTCCCTTCGAGCTCCTCTCAAATGCAGGCTTTCGGGCCTAATCATGCACTCTTGCTGTGGGCCTATTGGGCCTCTGCGGGCCTGAATCCTGGCCCATGTAGGGTTTCTAGTCGTATTCAGGCCGTGGGGGCCTAGTAGGTGGTAGTTTTTTTGCTTTATATTTTATTTCTTTTTGCTTTTAGTTTTAGAAAAAATATAAACTTTCTATTAGTGCCATTAGTTTTAAAATTTGAAAACACTTTTTTGTTTTCTTTGTTGCTTTATTTCTTTTATTTTGTTTCTACTTACAACAAAATACTTATTGTTGCTATTTTTATTTTTTCAAGTTTTTTGTTTTATTTTCTGCATTATTTATTTTCTTTGGATTTTTGCTTTATTTTTTAATTCTTTTTGCTTTTAGGTCAGCAAAATTTTAAACTTTCTGTTAGTGCTTTTAGTTTTAGAAAAAATTTAAACTTTCTGTTAGTGCCATTAGTTTTAAAATTCAAAAACACTTTTTGTTTTCTTTGTTGCTTTATTTATTTTATTTTGTTTCTACTTACAACAAAATGCTTATTGTTGCTATTATTATTTTTTTCAAGTTTTTTTTTGTGTCCTGCATTATTTATTTTCTTTTGGTTGTTTGATTTATTTTTTAATTCTTTTTGCTTTTAGGTCAGCAAAATTATAAACTTTCTGTTAGTGCCATTTGTTTTAGAACAATTATAAACTTTCTGTTTGTGCCATTAGTTTTATAAAATTTGAATTCTTTGAAATTTGTGTGAATCACAAGTTTGTGAGCTCAACAAGGCGTAGAGGGACGGGCTTATAAACCGGTGTGAGCGCTTCTTCGTTGGCGAGGTTCTCAAAGTTGGCATAGTATGTTCATGAACAAAAGCGGACAATGGTATCATACTCGTGTGTTACAAAGTTGGCATGGTATCATCATAATAGTTGCGGAGAAAGTCTTCACTTTTTCTTCGCTTGTGTCGCTTTGCTTATTGCTACCGTAACCATGGATAA
The DNA here is from genome assembly GCA_021605145.1 of Aegilops bicornis. NCBI lineage: Eukaryota > Viridiplantae > Streptophyta > Magnoliopsida > Poales > Poaceae > Aegilops > Aegilops bicornis. Next base: position 617,853,002 of record CM038669.1, on the reverse strand, counting down.
TCTTTCATCATTTATCGGGATGCTTGGGTCAGCCTTGACTTTGAAGGGGGAATTTCATGAAACTTTTCATACTCTTCGACATGTCTGTCTTGCCCTCCACTCCTGTGGATGTCCTTTTTCCCCGAAAGAACTATGTGGCGCTTTGGCTCATTGTATGATGTATTCGCTTCCTTATCTTTTCTTTTCCTCGGTCTGGTAGACATGTCCTTCACATAGATAACCTGTGCCACATCATTGGCTAGGACGAACGGTTCGTCAGTTGTACCCAAGATTTTTCAGATCCTTTGTTGTCATTCCGTCTTGTGGGTCTACCTGCACTCCGCCTCTGACAGATTGACCCACTTGCACTTAAACAAAGGGACCTTAAAATCTACTCCGTAGTCAAGTTCCCATATGTCTACTATGTAACCATAATATGTGTCATTTCCCTTGTCGGTTGCTGCATCAAAGCGGACACCGCTGTTTTGGTTGGTGCTCTTTTCATCTTGGTCAATCGTGTAAAATGTATTCCCATTTATCTCAGATCCTTTCCAAATCATTACGATCGAAGATGGTCCCTGGACAACAAGTACAACTCATCACAAACAGTGCTGTCACCTCCGAGACGTGTTTCCAACCAACCGCTGAAAGTCTGATGTGTTCACATGTAATCCGATCGTCAGACCGCCTCCGGTGTTTGGAGCGCAGATCGTTCTTGTGTTCATCGACATACGGGGTCACCAAGGTAGAGTTCTCAGAGAACTGTAGTGTGCTTGAGACCAAGAATATCCGGCCCCCGTGCATATTATTGAGTCTCTTCCAAGCGTGTTTTTCGGTCAGTCTCCCCTCATACCGCGATTTAGGGAGACCTATCTTATTAAGGCCAGGAATGAAGTCAACACAAAACCCGATGACATCCTCTCGTTTGATGGCCCATGGAGATGCTTCCTTCCGCCTAGCACGGTTCTGAACATATTTCTTTAGGACTCCCATGAACCTCTCAAAGGGGTACATATTGTGTAGAAATACGGGCCCGAGAATGACAATCTCGTCGACTAGATGAACTAGGACGTGCGTCATGATATTGAAGAAGGATGGTGGGAACACCAGCTCGAAAGCCCGACAAGACATTGCGCCACATCACTCCTTAAGCGCTATACGATTTCTGGATCGATCACCTTCTCGAGATATTGAATTGAGGAATGCACATAGCTTCACAATGGCTAATCGGACGTTTTCCGTAGAAGCCCTCTCAATGCAACCGGAAGCAGTTGCGTCATAATCACGTGGCAGTCATGAGACTTTAGGTTACGGAACTTTTCTCTCGACATATTTATTATTCCCTTTATATTCGACGAGAAGCCGCCGACCTTCATAATCGAAAGGTGCATTGAAAGAATATTTCTTTCTCTTCTTTCGTAAGAGCGTAGCTGGCAGGACCTTCATACCGCTTCGGAGGCATGCCCTCTTTTTCGTGTAAGCGTTGCAGGTCCTCTCGTGCCTCGTGTGTATCTTTTGTCTTCCCATACACGCCCAAGAAGCCTAGCAGGTTCACGCAAAGGTTCTTCGCCACGTGCATCACGCCGATCGAAGAGCGGACCTCTAGGTCTTTCCATGAGGGTAGGTCCCAAAATATAGATTTCTTCTTCCACATGGGTGCGTGATTCTCAGCGTCATTCGGAACAGCTAGTCCGCCGGGACCCTTTCCAAAGATTACGTGTAAATCATTGACCATAGCAAGTACGTGATCACCGGTACGCATGGCGGGCTTCTTACGGTGATCTGCCTCGCCTTTGAAATGCTTGCCTTTCTTTCGACATTGATGGTTGGCCGGAAGAAATCGACGATGGCCCAGGTACACATTCTTCCTGCAGCTTCGGTATATACTATCCGTGTCAAGTAAACAGGCGTGCATGCGTGGTATCCCTTGTTTGTCCGTCTCCGAAGGTTATCGAGAGCGGCCAATCGTTGATTGTCACGAACAGCAACGCCTTCAGGTCAAATTCCTCCTTTTGTGCTCATCCCACGACGTACACCATTTCCATTCCACAGCCTGTAAAAGTTCCTCAACTAATGGCCTTAGGTACACATCAATGTCGTCATTGGGTTGCTTAGGGCCTTGGATGAGAACCGGCATCATAATGAACTTCCGCTTCATGCACATCCAAGGAGGAAGGTTATACATACATAGAGTCACGGGCCAGTGCTGTGATTGCTGCTCGCTCCCGAAAGGATTAATGCCATCCGCGCTTAAAGACAACCATACGTTCCTTGGGTCCTTTGCAAACTCATCCCAGTACTTTCTCTCGATTTTTCTCCACTGCGACCCGTCGGCCGGGTGCTCTCAACTTCCCGTCTTTCTTACGGTCCTCATCGTGCCATCGCATCAACTTGGCATGCTCTCCGCTTACGAACAGACGTTTCAACCGTGGTATTATAGGAGCATACCACATCACCTTCGCAGGAACCCTCTTCACAGGAGGCTCGTCGTCAACATCACTGTGGTCATCTCGTCTCGATCTTATACCGCAATGCACCGCATACCGGGCATGCGTTCAGATCCTTGTAGGCACCACGGTAGAGGATGCAGTCATTAGGGCATGCATGTATCTTCTCCACCTCGAATCCTAGAGGGCATACCACCTTCTTTGTTGTGTATGTACTGTCGGGCAATTCGTTATCCTTTGGAAGCTTCTTCTTCATTATTTTCAGTAGCTTCTCAAGTCCTTTATCAGGCACAGCATTCTCTGCCTTCCACTGCAGCAATTTGAGTACGGTACCGAGCTTTGTGTTGCCATCTTCGCAATTGGGGTACAACCGTTTTTTGTGATCCTCTAACATCTGATCGAACTTCAGCTTCTCCTTTTGACTTTCGCATTGTGTCCTTGCATCGACAATGACCCGGCGGAGATCATCATCATGGGGCACATCGTCTGGTTCATCTTGATCTTCAGCAGCTTCGCCCGTTGCAACACCATGGGGCACAACGTCTGGTGCAACTTGATGTTCAGTAGCATCACCGTATTCAGGGGGCACATAGTTGTCATCGTACTCTTCTTCCTCGCCGTCTTCCATCATAACCCCTATTTCTCCGTGCCTCGTCCAAACATTATAGTGTGGCATGAAACCCTTGTAAAGGTGTGGGTGTGAAGGATTTTCCGGTCGAGTAAGACTTCAGATTCCCACATATAGGGCATGGACAACACATAAAACCATTCTGCCTGTTTGCCTCAGCCCACTTCGAGAAAAGCATGCACGCCCTTAATGTACTCGGAGGTGTGTCTGCCACCGTACATCCATTGCCGGTTCATCTGCGTGCATTATATATAATTAAGTGTGTCAAAAATCATTACGTAACATCATGAATAGATAATTAAATGACCAAATTAATAGAAGTTCATCATCACATAAAAACCAAAGTACATACATAGTTCTCATCTAACAACATAAAGCTCTGCAGAGCATCTAAATTAATTAAACCATACATTGAAACTATGTAAAACATTTCAATGTGAAAACAAATACGATCATAATCGCAACCAAGGTAACAACTGATCCAACGGCATAATGATACCAAGCCTCGGTATGAATGGCATATTTTCTAATCTTTCTCATCTTCAAGCGCATTGCATCCATCTTGATCTTGTGATCATCGGCGACATCCGCAACATGCAACTCCAATATCATCTTCTCCTCCTCAAGTTTTTTATTTTTTCCTTCAAGAAATTGTTTTCTTCTTCAACTAAATTTAACCTCTCGACAATAGGGTCGGTTGGAATTTCTGGTTCAACAACCTCCTAGATAAATAAAATCTATGTCACGTTGGTCGGCATAATTTTCATAAACAATAAATGAATCAATAGTTATGAAAAGATAATATATACCACATCCGAATCATAGACAGGACGAGGGCCGACGGGGGCGGATACCAAAACCATCGCACTATATAAGATGCAATAATAAAAGTAAGAAAATAATACAAGTAAGAATATTTTTCCTTTCAGAAAGAAGATAAGAATAAGAGGGCTCACCACGGTGGTGTTGGCGATTAGATCGCCGCGGGTGATCGACGGCGGTGAAGACGGGGACGGGGCGTGACGGACCTCTAAACCTAGACAAATATTGAGGAAAATGGAGGTTAGAGGTCGAGCTTGGAGAGGAGAAAGCTTAAGTAGTGTGGCTCGGGCATTCCATCGAACACCTTGTGTGCATAGGAGGTGAGCTAGAGCACCACCAAGCCCCCCTCGGCCAGAAAAACAGAGCGGTGTGCTCTGCTCTGCGTGAGGGGCTATATATAGGCAGCACCATTCGCCCGGGTGGGGGGCATGAACCGCGACTAAAGGGAAGCCTTTGGTCCCGGTTCATGCCACGAACCGGGACCAATAGTGGTGGGCCAGGAGCCAGGACCATTGGTCCCGGTTCGTACCACCAAACGGTACCAAAAGGTACGGACGAAACGGGACCAATGGCCCACGTGGCCCGCCGCCCCCGCTCACTTAACCGGATAAATGCTCGCATTAGTCCCGGTTCTGGATTGAACCGGGACTAATGGGAAAAACAGGCCTCAACGATAGCCCCTTTTTCTACTAGTGCCTGAAGCTTCTCTGCAAGCTCTCCAAGGCCTTCGGGCAGGGAGATAGATGGACACAAGGCCTGGGCAACGCCTTTCATCACCTGCCGAACTCGTTCGTGCAGTAGCAATAGCTCGGGAAGAAGGTCACCCGTAGAAACAGGCATTTCCTCTGCAGGACGACCCGTGAGCATACCTACAGACATAACTCTATTAATTGACTTCCTCGCCGAACTCTTTTTCAAAGTTCGCTCAAGCACTTACTATAAATGCCGCGACGAAGTCGCCGATTCTCCTTCACGGAGTCAGACAGCTGGGCACGAACATCCTTTAGTTCCTCACCCAGCTGGGTGTTGGCATCTTGGAGATTAGTTTTCTCTTGCCTCACCCTTATAAGCACATTCTTGCCGGCCTTCAACCGGCACAAGAGCTGTTGCTTGTCCGGATCTAGTCCGGCGCCATCTGCAATATTATTGTCAGATTTGCACACACGCCGCACTTCACAAACTACTTATCTTTTGAAGCATATATTACTAGAGGGGGTCTCTGTGGCTCCCCCTGTAGCGGCTAGTGCGGCCTCAAGTTGGGCCTTGCATTCTTCAAGCTGCTGGGACAGTCGGGTATTCTTTTTCGTAAGATCCTACATAACAAATGATCCTTAAATCAGTTATTCTAACTATTTTAAGTCCCGGGGGCTACTGGCATATATAACCGTCAAATTTCCTCACCCGTATGTCCTTTACATACTGCTCCATGGCTCTGGCTAGACCATCTTGAGCGGCACGGAGGTGCGCATCTCCTGAATTGAAGGCATTCAATGCCTCTTGGGAGAAACATGCGTCACGAAAAACTGTCCGGCGGCGCCTGTGATTCATGGCGCTCTCTACCTCGGAGGTTGTGGCGGACAATCTGTCGTCATCCTCTGTCGGAGGAATGTCCGACGCATGCCTCGTGCTCGCCTCCGCTTTCTGGACCCGGCTTTGGAGCCTGGCTGGCGGAGGCTCGATTGGCAACCTCTCCGGACACAGTCCGGCGAGCGCTCTTTTTCCTGAAAAGGGCACCAGCGTTAATCGCCTTCCAGAATCAATCCTGGGAATATGGTGACGCGCCATACTGTTGCGGCGGCGTTCGATCCAGACCTCACTTCTTTTTAGTTCAAGGGGCCGTGCTGCCCTTGTTGGCTAGCCGCCGCGGGCTCGGCCGCCTGCCTCGAAGGCACCCCCTGTGAAACACCGTTGGTATACGGTGATCGAAAATAAACACGGATGGGTCATTATTAGAGTATTGGGACCTCGGCCTCCATTACTGTGAAATTTGGAAGTATTCCGGTAATCGGCCGTAATGGCAACCAAGGCATTATCGATGCTCAGTTGGTGAAATACCCCATCAATCAGCTCCACCAATATGTCCGGATCCTCTTGGGAGGCCGGATCGAGGAGCCGTTCCGGATCCTCGGGATGTGGAGGCGGGCTGTTTGTGTCTTTTACGGCCTGGCGCAGTTCCTGCGTCAAAATCACAAAATGAGATACCTAACCATGGGAATACGGATCGGATGTGCAGAAAAGAAATGTCCGCTTACCCAGCTTCGAGGGTTGTTCATAGAAAATCCGTTCAATGGACTGACGCGGAGAAAATCTTCCTCTTCTCCCTTGTACAGCGTGGACAAGGTCTTCACCAGATCGGTGACCGATCCCGGCCCCTTACGGCCATGACGGGTGGCATCGTCCTCCCGTTGAAATCCCACATGGGGTGGCCCCTATCTTCGAGCGGATGCACCCCCGCATAATACATGTGGCCATGACGCCGATCATGGTCACCCGTAATGAGCTAACAATCTTATTCGGCTCATCGGGTAAAGGACGCCCTTGTCGTCTTCTCTCCGGGAGCTCATGGCGCCAAATCAGGCGCTTTCTTCAAAGGAGCATTGCTGAACTCCGGGAGACCGATCCGAACAGGATCCGGCAGCGGGACGTCTTCTATATAAAACCATTCCGAAGGCCAGTCTTCGGACGCCTTCTTCGGGGTTCCGGATAGATATCCGGTCCCGCCGATGCGCCGTAGCTCGGCTCGCCCACTTGATATATTGACCCCTCATGAGAACGGGGTACAAGGCAGAATAATCTCTTCCATAGCGCAAAAAGAGCCTCGACGCCCAAGAACAGTTCGCAAAGGTCCACGAAGCACCGCGATGTGCAAAATGGAGGCAGGCGTAAGGTGGTGCAACTGGAGGCCGTAGAACTCCGAGAGCCCTCGGAGAAATGGATGAATCGAAAATCCGAGTCCTCTTACTAGATAAGAGACAAAGCATACCCGCTCTCCTTTGGAGGGATCGGGGACACTCTCCGCTTGCTTTCCGCCCTTATAGGTGGCGAGTCCGGCTCGAACCGGAACCATGAAGGTCGGGGGAAGAACTCCCTTGGTTTGGAGCGTCACTAGCTCGCTATGCGGGACTGAGCATCTCTCCCAATTTCCAGGCTGAGGACTGGGAGTGCGAGAGGAGCAGCCGCGTCGACTGTCCATGATGGAATGGATTTTTGTCAGAGGCGCTCCGATGAAAGATCGCGGAGGGGGGATGGTGCGACTCAGATCTAGATCCTTGTCCCTTTTATAGGCGGCTCATTTGCGCAGCTAGGGGGATAAGTGTAAAAATACCCTGGCTTTTCGCATTCATTCAAACACGTGGAAGATGGCCATTATTGGGTGTGGAAGCCAAGGAGCGCAACACTTATCAGAAGCCGGACACTATTCGACAAGTATATGGAATTTGGAGAAGAACGCGCCTCACAATGCCGAAGACAATCTACATGCCAGACTCGTCGCCATTGAAGCCTGGTTCGGGGCTACCGAGGAGTCTGGATTAGGGGTGTCCGGATAGCGAACTATCACCGTTGGCGGACTCTGGACTATGAAGATACAAGATTGAAGACTTCGTCCCGTGTTGGATGGGACTTTCCTTGGCGTGGAAGGCAAGCTTGGCGATACGGATATGTAGATCTCCTACCATTGTAACCGACTTTGTGTAACCCTAACCCTATCCGGTGTCTATATAAACCGGAGGGTTTTAGTCCCAGAGGACGAACAACAATCATACCATAGGCTAGCTTCTAGGGTTTAGCCTCTCATCTCGTGGTAGATCTACTCTTGTACTACCCATATCATCAATATTAATCAAGCAGGAGTAGGTTTTTACCTCCATCGAGAGGGCCCGAACCTGGGTAAAAACATCGTGTCCCTTGTCTCCTGTTACCATCCACCTAGACGCACAGTTCGGGACCCCCTACCCGAGATCCGCCGGTTTTGACACCGACAGTTAGCAACTAGATGCAACATACAGTACGCAAATTAATTAACTAGAGGTACGCAGGTCATCGTGCGCAAACTAACAAAGTAGCGTTACGCAAGTTCGGCAAGGACCATGGACATCACAAAGTTTCATTGCTACAAAAAGTATACAAGTTCAACCGACACATATCATCATCATCGGCATCATAAGTCACTAGAAGTTCCATCCTTCCATATCATCGAGGATGAACCCTAGCTTCTTGAACGGTGTGAGGTCTAGACGTTGCATGCCTATGCGAGTTCGGACGTCAGCTCGCGATATAGGGCCATGGTGGAACATCCCCTTCTCATCGATGACTTCTTTCATGATGATCGTCGCGATGTCGCTTTGGATGCGAAATAAGTCATCTCTAAGTTTATAATCCGCTTCTCCATGAGATTCTAGCCGGTACCTTCCCCACCGGTCTCGGCGCCGCCATCGGTGCCGGCACCGTCAGTGTCGATGTCGGCGTCAGTACCATCATCGAGGCCGACCTGCAAACCTTGCTTAGCAGTCAAATAGTCGAGGTACTCTTGTTCACCCTCATAATCCATCTCGTCTGCATCTTGGTCAGAAGGCCCAGTTTCTTCGTTGTTCGACATGTTTCCTATGATTAAGTGTCCTCATTTATTTCTAAAAGTACGAATAAATGAGAAATGACATAAAAAAGAAATCTATGTTCCAACACTCGATATGCCAACTATGTAGCACAAATCATGCCTTTATTCACGGGAAATTTCGGCATGACCTTTGCTAAAAATGGACATATCGAGCGCTGAAATTCACCGTAACGGAAATGAATCAACATTCCGGCGTAACATAGGCCACTCGGATCATTTTCCAAACATGACATGTCCAAAACATGACATATCCACATATCACATGTCCAGTTCAAATTTGCATATAAATTAAGCTAATTTTGAAACCTAGCTAAATTCATAACTAAATAGATAACCTAATTAACATACTGCCCTAACTAAAACCTAAGTAAATTAACCTAAGAACCCTAGCAGAGAGAGAGGGGGGTTTACAGAGGGTGCAGGGGCAAGGAGGCAGGCCCAACGACGGCCGAGGTTGGGAGGGGAGGAAGCAGAGGAGGGAGGCGAGGGCCGATGGGTCGGGGGCGAGCGCGCCGGGGTCGGGGCGAGCGCCTGGGTCGGGGGCGAGTGCCGGCGCCGGGTCGGGGGCGAGGGCGGGGTCGGGGGCGAGCGCCGGGGTCGGGGTCGGGGGCGAGGGCAGGGTCAGGGGCGAGCGACGGGGGAAGAGAGAGTGGGGATTTGGGGGGAAAAGGCGGGATGAAGCAGGGATAGTGAGAATTTTGGGTTAAGTGGACGTAGCAGGTTTGGACAAAACGCGCTGCTACTACCTTCAGTAGCTGTAGCGGTTTATACGAAATGCGCTACTACTACCTTCAGTAGTTGTAGCGGTTTAGACAAAATGCGCTGCTACTACCTTCGCTACTGCCAGTTTTCCTTTTTCTTTTCCTTTATTTTCTCCCACTTTTATTTCCCGAGAGCAGTGAACAAAGGGAGGGCATTTGACGGTTAAATATGTATGCAAAATAGGAACATATATATTACATCATTGGACCCATGCATAATAATGGCTAAGTGTGTATACAAAATAGGAACAAACACACATATATATATATATATATATTACATCATTTGACCGGAAACATACGGTTCGTCAGCGCTGACGTTTTCGTTTTTGAGTCAGCTTCTTTCCCTTCTTGTTCGTCGAAGAATAATTGAGCCCCTCATTGTGACTTTGCCTTTTCCATGGAGTACGATTTTTCTTAGGTAATGTAGTATTGATTCTTCTTTTGAGGTATACTTCATCATCATCTTCATCTTCCCTCATTGGGTTGCCGTACTGATCATAGTCTTCCTCGTTGGCGACTCCATCCATTCCAATGATGTTCCTTTTGCCTCTCCTCACGACAACACGATCGGGATTGCATGGGTCGGTTATGAAGAAGCATTGTGTCACGTGCTTAGCGTGTACCCATGGCTCGTTTTTTGCGATAGCGTTCACGGTAGCTCTCTTGGCGTCGGGTATACTCATGGTAGTGAAAATCCGGTTTTCTCTTTCGACATTATTTGCCCATCTGACACGGAACATCGTCATGTTGTGCAGTCCAGAGTAGTCAAGCTCCCAGATCTCCTCGACCCTTCCATAAAATCATGTAGTTGCGCCGTTGTCGCTGCCGGTCATGCATTCCATTGTCACCCCTGAGTTCTGATCATCACTGTCCATATATTTGGCCTCCGTGTAGAACGTGTATCCGTTGATATCATATGCCTGATAGGTTAAGAGGTTGGGCGAGGGGCCATGTGCTAAGGCGTATATGAGCAATCCGTCCTTAGAGCCCTCCTCCGGGGGATTAGCAATAGTATGCTCCTTGAACCAATGCAGGAAAGTGGAGTTGTGCTCTCTAGTAACTTCGGCGTTCATCCTGCATACCCCCCGGTCACGATACTTCTTTGTGATAATTTCTTTGTGCAGTGCCACGAAAGGATCTACCTCGTCTAGGTGTTGTAGCATTACCAAGTTTGCTCTGTCAAAGTCACTGCGTCGATTTGAGTATGCCACGTGCAGTTCCCTGCGACCGTTGCAGTGACCATCTCCTTCGAGCCTCCCATCGTGCTTGTTAACGGGCAAACCAACACTAACACCAGGCGGCTGGTCTGCTCCATATAGAAAATTCTCACAGAAAGAGATGCACTGTTGTGTCAAATAGCCCTGGACGATGCTTCCATCTGGACGGGACATGTTACGAACGAATCCTTTGATGATCCCATTCATCCTCTCAAATGGTATCATGTTGTGCAGGAATGACGGCCCCACGTCTATTATGTCATCCACAATATGGACACACAGATGCACCATCACGTCAAAGAACGCGGGCGGGAAGTACATCTCAAGCTCATTCAGTATCACAACAATCTCTTCCTGTAGCCTTCGGAGCTGCTTCACACTGATCGACTTTCGAGAGATGACGTCGAAAAAGTTTCAGAGACCAATAAGCGTGTCACGGACGTGCTTGTCCATTATCCCTCTAAGGGCAACAGGTAGTATCTGCATCATCATCACATGACAGTCATGAGACTTCATCCTGCTGAACCTTTTCTTGTCCGTGTGTAGATATCTGCTTATCTTGCCAAAGTAACCGGAACTAACTTTGACTCTAGTAAGGCACTTAAAGAATTGATTGATCTCAGCCTGACTTAAGGTGAAGCAAGAAGTGGGGCAATAATCCTCTTTCTTTGTTTTCTTGCCCTTCTTCTCCCGTGCCTCTGTCTCCGTCTCTGTCTCGTCTGACATTTTACGGGGCGGCATGTGCAGATCTTTCCTGATTTTCAAATCTTGCAAGTCTTTTCTTGCCTTCGGCCCATCCTTGGTCTTATCCGGCATGTTCATCAGTGTTGCGAGCAAGCTCTCAAGGACATTCTTACAGATATGCATTTGATCAAGGCAATGAGGTGTATCGAGTTTGTGCCGTACTCCAAGTCCCGAACACAGACCTCGCCTTCCATACCTTCCGCAGCGGCTCCGGCGCCTTTCTCATCGTCTTTCCCGGTGCGGGGCACTCCTTCCAGTTTTTCAACAGCTCATCGATTTTGGCACCGCTCCGCTTACGTGGAGGTCCTCGATGCTCAGCATGACCATTGAATAGATCTCCACGGTTTCTCCACGGGTCGTCCTGTTCAAGCCATCTTCGATGCCCCATGTACACGATTTTCATAGACCCGCCATCTTTCCTTGACATTAGCTGCTGAGACGTCGTATCATCCATGCACCGCGTGCATCCGCAATATCCATGGCACACCTGGCCTGCCACATATCCGTAACCGATATAGTCGTGCACTGTCGTGATCAGCACGACTCTCATGTTGAAATACTCGCCTTTGCTGGCGTCCCATGTCTAGGCCGATGCTTTCCATAACGTGTCTAACTCCTCTTGAAGTAGCCCCAGATACAAATTATTATTATTTCCTAGTTGTTTCAGCCCTTGAATAAGCATGCTCATGTGAATGTACTTCGATTTCATGCACAACTAGTGGGGGAGGTTGTACATCCATACAAAGACGGGCCATGTGATATGGTTGGTGTTCTGGTTGCCAAACAGATTCATGCCATTGGTACACGCGGCGAGCACGATGTTCCTTGCATCACATTCAAAATACCGATAGAAGTTGTTCAACGCTCTCCACTGGCTTCCATCCTTCACGTGTCTCAGCTTCGGATCATCTCCATCGTCGGGCTTCTTCCTCTCCGCGTGCCAGCGCATTAGCTTTGCTTCCTTGGGAACTACAAAATACCTCTGGAGACGGGGAGTGGTCGGTAAGTACCCTACAACTTTCTGGGGACATTTCTTCCTAGTCGTCTTGTATCGAGAAGCTACCGGACAGCTTGTTTTTTCCGCGTGCTCCTTCCGATAAATTATGCAATCGTTGATGCATGCATGGTATCTAACGTGTGGCAGATCAAGAGGGCACACGATCTTATTGGCCTCATCAACACTCATCATACAAGCGGGTCACCTTAGGAGTTGGAGCGTGAAACTCAAGCGGGTCACCTTAGGATTGCAACCATCATACAATGGAGTGTTCGAGTCTACCACCAGTTGCTCCAGCTTAGCCTCCTCTCTAGAAGCAGCTCTCTCGATTTTCGTCTCCTTGCGAAGCAATGCTTGAACATGAGGGTCCCGCATGATTGAACTTAGTATCGACGAACTCTGCTGCGTGGAGTCCATCTCGTTCTCTCCGCCGCCATGTCCGGCCCCTTCTCCGCCGCCATGCCCGGCCTCTTCCCCTCCGCCATTATCGATCATCTCTTTGTCTTGCCCCGTGTCATCATTGCCTGCCCCGTCGGCATCCTCAACATCGTCATCCTCATCTTCAGTTATCCACGGAGTATAGCCATCCATGAAACCAGTCATGAGCAGGTGCGCTTCGACACGACCATCGTCATAGGAGTCGACCAAACTATTCCTTTGCATTTTCGACACGGACATAAAACCTCTGTCAGGTTATTTTCTTTCTTGTCCTGCACCACCGACCGCAACCACCTGTCCACCATCGTTCCACTGACCATCATGAACATCTGCACGGTAATAATAAAACAAATTGATTATAAAAATGCGTGCATGCATCAAAGTCATACAAAATTCGGCATGACCTTCCCTAAAAATAGGACATATATGGATCTAGAGTTTGCCCGGAATTCGCCGAAACGGAAATAAATCGACATTTTGAAACATAGGCAACTCAAAAGCACAATTTGGCGTCAACTCATGCCACACACACAATTTCCATAAACATATCACACACACATAAACATATTTCTATTTTGCAAAAGCATGAAATTTTAATCACCTCTATCTCGAGATCGAGCATACGGTGGAGATGATGTTGTAGGGCGATCAAAAGTGCACAAAGCTCTTCTTGACAAAGATAGATTTAGTTAGGGGGCAAATAGGTCACTTAGCTAAATCCTACATCTACCTAGCTACCTAATTTGGGAGGAGACAACTTCAACTAGTGGAGGGGAAGGAAAAAGAGAAAGGAGATGCATTAATGCAGGTGGTGTAGTTAGGTAGGAGTAATGAAGAGAGAGAAAGGTAGATAGAAGAGAGAGAGTAATGGGGGAGAAGTATTGAGGAAGAAGAAGAGTGAGAGTGGGAGCATCTGGGAGGTAGGGGAAAGGGAAGAGAGGAGGGGGAGGGGGAGGGACGGGTGGGGAAAAGGTGGTGGGTTGGTGCGGATTAGCAGTAGCGCGGGAGTTAAAACGCGCTGCTGCTAAGGAAGTAGCAGCAGCGCGCTTTGGGCAACGGCGCTACTGCTAACCGGGACCAAAAAGTGTGCCAATTTGAAATTTAGCAGCAGCGACCTCAGAAAAAGCGCGCTACTACTACATCCATAGCAGTAGCAGCTTTCGCACACAGGCTGCTGCTAAATGGAGTTTGGTGGACACCATCGGTCGATATTATTAGCAGCGCGGTTTACACCGAGCGCGCTACTGCTAAAAACTTGTCAGTAGCGAGTTTCCTGCACACGCGCTACTACTAATTAGCAGCAGCGCTCCTTTTTGAGCCGCGCTGCTGCTAAGATTCTGTGTATAGGCTTTTCCCTAGTAGTATATAGCAGCACTACAAACACTATACAAGCATATTTGGATGGAACAATTATGGTTGCAAGTCAACGGCTCACCGAGCGGATGAGAAAATGGGAAAATCCCAGTCAGAGATGTTGTTGGGGAACGTAGTAATTTCAAAAAAAATTCCTACGCACACGCAAGATCATGGTGATGCATAGCAACGAGAGGGGAGAGTGTTGTGCACGTACCCTCGTAGACCGAAAGCGGAAGCAATAGAACAACGCGGTTGATGTAGTCGTACGTCTTCACGGCCCGACCGATCAAGCACCAAAAACACGACACCTTCGAGTTCTAGCACATGTTCAGCTCGATAGCGTCCCTCGAACTCCGATGCAGCCGAGTGTCGAGGGAGAGTTCCGTCAGCACGACGGCGTGGTGACGATGATGATGTTCTACCAACGCAGGACTTCGCCTAAGCAGCGCTACGATATTATCGAGGAGGACTATGGTGGAGGGGGCACCACACACGGTTAAAAGATCAATGATCAATTGTTGTGTCTAGGGTGCCCCCTGCCCCCGTATATAAAGGAGCAAGGGGGGAGGTGAGGCCGACCAGGAGGAGGCGCGCCAGGAGGAGTCCTACTCTCACCGGGAGTAGGACTCCCTCCCTTCCTTCTTGGATTAGGAGAAGGGGGGAAAGAGGAGGGAGAGAGAGGAAGGAAAGGGGGGGCGTGGCCCCCCTCTCCTTGTCCTATTCGGACTAGGGGGGAGGAGCGCGCGGCCCTGCCCTGGCCGCCTCTCCTCTTATCCACTATGGCCCACTATGTCCCATTAAGCCTCCGGGGGGTTCCAGTAACCCCTCGGTACTTCGGTAAAATCCCGATTTCACCCAGAACACTTTCGATATCCAAATATAGGCTTCCAATATATCAATCTTCATGTATCGACCATTTCGAGACTCCTCGTCGTGTCCGTGATCACATCCGGGACTCCGAACAACCTTCGGTACATCAAAACTCATAAACTCATAATATAACTGTCATTGAAACTTTAAGCCTGCGGACCCTACGGGTTCGAGAACTATGTAGACATGACCGAGACACGTCTCCGGTCAATAACCAATAGCGGAACCTGGATGCTCATATTGGCTCCTACATATTCTACGAAGATCTTTATCGGTCAAACCGCATAACAACATACGTTGTTCCCTTTGTCATCGGTATGTTACTTGCCTGAGATTCGATAGTCGGTATCTCAATACCTAGTTCAATCTCGTTACCGGCAAGTCTCTTTACTCGTTATGTAATGCATCATTCCATAACTAACTCATTAGTTACATTGCTTGCAAGGCTTATAGTGATGTGCATTACCGAGAGGGCCCAGAGATACCTCTCCGACAATCGGAGTGACAAAACCTAATCTCGAAATACGCCAACTCAACATGTACCTTTGGAGACACCTGTAGAGCTCCTTTATAATCACCCAGTTATGTTGTGATGTTTGGTAGCACACAAAGTGTTCCTCCGGTAAACGGGAGTTGCATAATCTCATAGTTGTAGGAACATGTATAAGTCATGAAGAAAGCAATAGCAACATACTAAACGATCGAGTGCTAAGCTAACGGAATGGGTCAAGTCAATCACATCATTCTCCTAATGATGTGATCCCGTTAATCAAATGACAACTCATGTCTTTGGTTAGGAAACATAACCATCTTTGATTAATGAGCTGGTCAAGTAGAGGCATACTAGTGACATTATGTTTGTCTATGTATTCACACATGTATTATGTTTCCGGTTAATACAATTCTAGCATGAATAATAAACATTTATCATGATACAACGAAATAAATAATAACTTTATTATTGCCTCTAGGGCATATTTCCTTCAGTCTCCCACTTGCACTAGAGTCAATAATCTAGATTACGCAGTAATGATTCTAACACCCATGGAGCCTTGGTGCTAATCATGTTTTGCTTGTGGAGAGGCTTAGTCAACGTGTCTTCAACATTCAAATCCGTATGTATCTTGCAAATCTCTATGTCTCCCACCTGGACTTGGTCCCGGATGGAATTGAAGCGTCTCTTGATGTGTTTGGTCCTCTTGTGAAATATGGATTCCTTTGCCAAGGTAATTGCACCAGTATTGTCATAGAAGATCTTCATTGGTCCCAATGCACTAGGTATGACACCTTGATCGGATATGAACTCCTTCATCCAGACTCCATCATTTGCTGCTTCCGAAGCAGCTATGTACTCCGCTTCGCATGTAGATCCCGCCACAACGCTTTTTTTAGAACTGCACCAACTGACAGCTCCACCGTTCAATATAAACACGTATCCGGTTTGCGATTTAGACTTGTCCGGATCAGTGTCAAAGCTTGCATCGACGTAACCATTTACGACTAGCTCTTTGTCACCTACATAAACGAGAAACATATCCTTAGTCCTTTCCAGGTATTTCAGGATATTCTTGACCGCTGTCCGGTGATCCACTCCTGGATTACTTTGGTACCTCCCTGCTAAAATTATTGCTAAGCATACGTCAGGTCTGGTACACAGCATTGCATACATGATAGAGCCTATGGCTGAAGCATAAGGAACATCTTTCATTTTCTCTCTATCTTCTGCTGTGGTCGGGCATTGAGTCGACTCAACTTCACACCTTATGTCTGAGGCAAGAACCCTTTCTTTGCTTGATCCATTTTGAATTTTTTTAAAACTTTATCAAGGTATGTGCTTTGTGAAAGTCCAATTAAGCGTCTTGATCTATCTCTATAGATCTTGATGCCTAATATGTAAGCAGCTTCACCGAGGTCTTTCATTGAAAAACTTTTATTCAAGTATCCTTTGATGCTATCCAGAAATTCTATATCATTTCCAATTAACAATATGTCGTCTACATATAATATCAGAAATGCTACAGAGCTCCCACTCAGTTTCTTGTAAATACAGGCTTCTCCAAAAGTCTGTATAAAACCATATGCTTCGATCACACTATCAAAGCGTTTATTCCAACTCCGAGAGGCTTGCACCAGTCCATAAATGGATCGATGGAGCTTGCACACTTTGTTAGCACCTTTTGGATCGACAAAACCTTCTGGTTGCATCATATACAACTCTTCTTCAAGAAATCCATTCAGGAATGCAGTTTTGACATCCATTTGCCATATTTCATAATCATAAAATGCGGCAATTGCTAACATGATTCGGACAGACTTAAGCATCACTACGGGTGAGAAAGTCTCATCGTAGTCAACTCCTTGAACTTGTCGAAAACCTTTCGCATCAAGTCGAGCTTTGTAGACAGTTATATTACCATCAGCGTCAGTCTTCTTCTTGAAGATCCATTTATTCTCGATGGCTTGCCGATCATCATACAAGTCAACCAAAGTCCATACTTTGTTCTCATACATGGATCCCATCTCAAATTTCATGGCCTCAAGCCATTTTGCGGAATCTGGGCTCATCATCGCTTCCTCATAGTTCGTAGGTTCGCCATGGTCAAGTAACATGACTTCCAGAATAGGATTACCGTACCACTCTGGAGCGGATCTTACTCTGATTGACCTACGAGGTTCGGTAGTAACTTGATCTGAAGTTTCATGATCAATATCATTAGCTTCCTCACTAATTGGTGTAGTCGTCACAGGAACCGGTTTCTGTGATGAACTATTTTCCAATAAGGGAGCAGGTACAGTTACCTCATCAAGTTCTACTTTCCTCCCACTCAATTCTTTCGAGAGAAACTCCTTCTCTAGAAAGGATCCGAATTTAGAAACAAAAGTTTTGCCTTCAGATCAGTGGTAGAAGGTAGTCTCTTTTGGGTATCCTATGAAGACACATTTCTCCGATTTGGGTTTGAGCTTATCTGGTTGAAGTTTCTTCACATAGCATCGCAGCCCCGAACTTTAAGAAACGACAACTTTGGTTTCTTGCCAAACCATAGTTCATAAGGCGTCGTCTCAACGGATTTTGATGGTGCCCTATTTAACGTGAATGCGGCCCTCTCTAAAGCATAACCCCAAAATTATAGCGGTAAATCAGTAAGAGACATCATAGATCGCACCATATCTAGTAAAGTACGATTACGACGTTTGGACACACCATTACGTTGTGGTGTTCCGGGTGGCGTGAGTTGCGAAACTATTCCGCATTGTTTCAAATGTAAACCAAACTCGTAACTCAAATATTCTCCTCCACGATCAGATCGTAGAAACTTCATTTTCTTGTTACGATGTTTTTCCACTTCACTCTGAAATTCTTTGAAGTTTTCAAATGTTTCCGACTTGTGTTTCATTAAGTAGATATACCCATATCTGCTTAAATCATCTGTGAAGGTCAAAAAATAACGATACCTGCCGCGAGCCTCAATGTTCATTGGACCACATACATCAGTATGTATGATTTCCAACAAATCTGTTGCTCGCTCCATAGTTCCGGAGAACGGCGTTTTAGTCATCTTGCCCATGAGGCACGGTTCGCAAGCACCATGTGATTCATAATCAAGTGATTCCAGAAGTCCATCAGTATGGAGTTTATTCATGTGTTTTACACCAATATGACCCAAACGGCAGTGCCACAAATAAGTTGCACTATCATTATCAACTCTGCATGTTTTGGCTTCAACATTATGAATATGTGTATCACTACTATCGATATTTAATAAAAATAGACCACTTTTCAAGGGTGCATGACCATAAAAGATATTACTCATATAAATAGAACAACCATTATTCTCTTATTTAAATGAATAACCGTCTCACATCAAACAAGATCCAGATATAATGTCCATGCTCAACGCTGGCACCAAATAACAATTATTAAGGTCTAAAACTAATCCCGAAGGTAGATGTAGAGGTAGCGTGCCGACTGCGATCACATCGACTTTGGAACCATTTCCCACGCGCATCGTCACCTCTTCCTTAGCCAATCTTCGCTTAACCCGTAGTCCCTGTTTCGAGTTGCAAATATTAGCAATGTAACCGATATCAAATACCAGTGCTCTGCGAGCATTAGTAAGGTACACATCAATGACATGTATATCACATATACCTTTGTTCACCTTGCCATCCTTCTTATCCGCCAAATACTTGGGGCAGTTCCGCTTCAAAGGACTAGTCTGCTTGCAGAGAAGCACTCGCCTCGTGCTTACGTCCAGATTTGGGTTTCTTCTCTTGAGCAGCAACTTGTTTGCCGTTCTTCTAGAAGTTCCCCTTCTTCTTCCCTTTACCCTTTTTCTTGAAACTGGTGGTCTTATTGACCATCAACACTTGATGCTCCATTTTGATTTCTACCTCCATGACCTTTAGCATTGCGAAGAGCTCGGGAATAGTCTTGTCCATCCCTTGCATATTATAGTTCATCACGAAGCTCTTGTAGCTTGGTGGAAGTGATTGAAGAATTATGTCGATGACACTATCATCAGGAAGATTAACTCCCAGTTGAATCAAGTGATTATTATACCCAGACAATAAAGCGATTACAGGGCGATTGCATTGCATACAATAAAGCGACAACCATATGGATCTTGCCAGTTGCCAAAAACTTGGTTACAAAACATGATCATCTCATACAATAAATATAGCATCACGTCTTGACCATATCACATCACAACATGCCCTGCAAAAACAAGTTAGACGTCCTCTACTTTGTTGTTGCATGTTTTACGTGGCTGCTACGGGCTGAGCAAGAACCGTTCTTACCTACACATCAAAACCACAACGATAGTTCATTAAGTTAGTGTTGTTTTAACCTTCTCAAGGACCGGGCGTAGCCACACTCGGTTCAACTAAAGTTGGAGAAACTGACACCCGCCAGCCACCTGTGTGCAAAGCACGTCGGTAGAACCAGTCTCGCATAAGCGTACGCGTAATGTCGGTCCGGGCCGCTTCATCCAACAAACCCGCCGAACCAAAGTATGACATGCTGGTAAGCAGTATGACTTGTATCGCCCACAACTCACTTGTGTTCTACTCGTGCATATAACATCTACGCATAAAACCAGGCTCTGATACCACTATTGGGGAACGTAGCAATTTTAAAAAAAATCCTACGCACACCCAAGATTATGGTGATGCATATCAACGAGAGGGGAGAGTGTTGTCCATGTACCCTAGTAGACCGAAAGCGGAAGCGTTAGAACAACGCGGTTGATGTAGTCGTACATCTTCACGGCCCGACCGATCAAGCACCGAAAACACGGCACCTCCGAGTTCGAGCACACGTTCAGCTCGATGACGTCCCTAGAACTCCCACTAGTAGAAAAGGGGGCAATGGTTCAGGCCGGGTCAGCCCATTAGTCCCGGTTCTGCCACGAACCGGGACCAATGGAGGTATTTGTCCCAGTTCATGATCCCAGGGGGCCGGCCGGGCCTCTTGGGCATTGGTCCCGGTTCGTCTGGCCCTATTGGTCCCGGTTGGTGGGACGAACCGGGACCAATGGGCCTCGCTCCTGGCCCACCACCATTGGTCCCGGTTGGTGGCTTGAACCGGGACCAAAGGCTCCCTTTTAGTCCCGGTTCATGCCACCAACTGGGACCAATGAGGTGCCTATATATAACCCCTCACAGAAGAGCAGAGCACACTGCTCTGTTTTTACAACCGCCCGAAGGAGAGGGCTTGGTGGTACTCTAGCTCACCTCCTATGCACACAAGGTGTTCGATGGAATGCCCGAGCCACACTACTTAAGCTTTTTCCTCTCCAAGCTCGACCTCCAAGCTCCATTTTCCTCAATATTTGTCTAGGTTTAGCGGTCCGTCACGCCCAGTCCTCGTCTTCACCGCCATCGATCCCCCGCATCCATCTCATCGCCGGCACCACCGTGATGAGCCTCTTGTTCTTATCTTCTTTCTGAAAGGAAAAATATTCTTACTTGTATGTTTTGATAGATACTTGTATTATTTTCTTACTTTTATTATTGCATCTTATATAGTGTGATGGTTTTGGTATCCGCCCCCGTCGGCCCTCGTCACATCTATGATTCGGATGTGGTATATATTATCTTTTCATAACTATTGGTTCATTTATTGTTTATGAAAATTATGCCGACCAACGTGACATAGATTTTATTTATCTAGGAGGTTGCAGAACCGAAAATTCCAACCGACCCTATTGTCGAGAGGTTAAATTTAGTTGAAGAAGAAAAAAATTTCTTGAAGGAAAAAATAAAAAAATTGAGGAGGAGAAGATGATATTGGAGTTGCATGTTGCGGATGTAAATCGATGATCACAAGATCAAGATGGATGCAATGCGCTTGAAGATTAGAAAGATTAGAAAATATGCCATTCATACCGAGGCTTGGTATCATTATGCCGTTGGATCAGTTGTTACCTTAGTTGCGATTATGATCACATTTGTTTTCGCATTGAAATGTTTTACATAGTTTCAATGTATGGTTTAATTAATTTAGATGCTCTGCAGAGCTTTATGTTGTTAGATGAGAACTATGTATGTACTTTGGGTTTGATGTGATGATGAACTTCTATTAATTTGGTCACTTAATTATCTATTCATGATGTTCTGTAATGATTTTTGACACACTTAATTATATATAATGCATGCAGATGAACCGACAATGGATGTACTGTGACAGACACACCTCCGAGTACATTAAGGGAGTGCATGATTTTCTCGAAGTGGCTGAGGAAAACAAGCAGAATGGTTTTATGTGTTGTCCATACCCTATATGTGGGAATACGAAGTCTTACTCTGATCGGAAAATCTTCACACCCACCTACTTTACAAGGGTTTCATGCCACACTGTAATGTTTGGACGAGGCACGGAGAAATAGGGGTTATGATGGAAGACGGCGAAGAAGAAGAGTAAGATGACAACTATGTGCCCCCTGAATACGGTGATGCTACTGAACATCAAGAGGAACCAGACGATGTGCACAATGATGTCAGAACGGGCTGCTGAAGATCAAGAGGAACCAGACGATGTGCCCGATGATGATGATCTCCGCCGAGTCATTGTCGATGCAAGGCGCAATGCGAAAGTCAAAAGGAGAAGGTGAAGTTCGATCGCATGTTAGAGGATCACAAAAAAGGGTTGTACCCCAATTGCGAAGATGGCAGCACAAAGCTCGGTACCGTACTGGAATTGCTGCAGTGGAAGGCAGAGAATGTTGTGCCTGATAAAGGATTTGAGAAGCTACTGAAAATATTGAAGAAGAAGCTTCCAAAGGATAACGAATTGCCCGACAGTACATACACAGCAAAGAAGGTCATATGCCCTCTAGGATTGGAGGTGAAGAAGATACATGCATGCCCTAATGACTGCATCCTCTACCGCGGTGCATACAAGGATCTGAACGCATGCCCGGTATGCGGTGCATTGCGGTATAAGATCGACGAGATGACCACGGTGATGTTGACGGCGAGCCTCCGGGAAGAGGGTTCCTCTGAAGGTGATGTGGTATGCTCCTATAATACCACGGTTGAAACGTCTGCTGAAGCGGAGAGCATGCCAAGTTGATGCGATGGCACAGTGAGGACCCTAAGAAAGGCGGGAAGTTGAGAGCACCTACCGACGGGTCGCAGTGGAGAAAAATTGAGAGAAAGTACTGGGATGAGTTTGCAAAGGACCCAAGGAACGTATCGTTTGCTTTAAGCGCGGATGGCATTAATCCTTTCGGGGAGCAGAGAGGCAATCACAGCACCTAGCCCGTGACTCTATGTATGTATAACCTTCCTCCTTGTGTGTGCATGAAGCGGAAGTTCATTATGATGCCAGTTCTCATCCAAGGCCCTAAGCAACCCGGCAACGACATTGATGTGTACCTAAGGCCATTAGTTGAAGAACTTTTACAGCTCTGGAATGGAAACGGTGTACGTACGTGGGATGAGCACAAAAAGGAGGAATTTGACCTAAAGGCGTTGTTGTTCGTGACCACCAATGATTGGCCCGCTCTCAGTAACCTTTCAGGACAGACAAACAAGGGATACCACGCATGCATGCATTGTTTACTTGACACCGATAGTATATACCTGGGAAGCTGCAGGAAGAATGTGTACACTGGCCATCGTCGATTTCTTCCGACCAACCATCAATGTCGAAAGAAAGGCAAGCATTTCAAAGACGAGGCAGATCACCGGAAGAAGCCCGCCATGCGTACCGGTGATCACGTACTTGCTATGGTCAATGATTTACACGTAATCTTTGGAAAAGGTCCCGGCGGACTAGCTGTTCCGAATGACGCTGAGAAACACGGACCCATGTGGAAGAAGAAATCTATATTTTGGGACCTACCCTACTGGAAAGACCTAGAGGTCCGCTCTTCGATCGACGTGATGCACATGACGAAGAACCTTTGCGTGAACCTGCTAGGCTTCTTGGGCGTGTATGGGAAGACAAAAGATACACCCGAGGCATGGGAGGACCTGCAACGCTTGCACGAAAAAGAGGGCATGCCTCCGAAGCGATATGAAGGTCCCGCCGACTACGCTCTTACGAAAGAAGAGAAAGAAATCTTCTTTGTATACCTGCTCAGTCTGATGGTCCCGACTGGCTTCTCGTCGAATATAAAGGGAATAATAAATATGCCAGAGAAAAAGTTCCAGAACCTAAAGTCTCATGACTTCCACGTGATTATGACGCAACTGATTCCGGTTGCATTGAGGGGGCTTCTATCGGAAAACGTCCGATTAGCCATTGTGAAGCTATGTGCATTCCTCAATGCAATATCTCAGAAGGTGATCGATCCAGAAATCGTACCAACGCTAAGGAGTGATGTGGCGCAATGTCTTGTCAGTTTTGATCTGGTGTTCCCACCATCCTTCTTCAATATCATGACACACGTCCTACTTCATCTAGTCGACGAGATTGTCATTCTGGGGCCCGTATTTCTATACAATATGTTCCCCTTTGAGAGGTTCATGGGAGTCCTAAATAAATATGTCCATAACCGCGCTAGGCCAGAAGGAAGCATCTCCATGGGCCATCAAACAGAGGATGTCATCGGGTTTTGTGTTGAATTCATTCCTGGCCTTAAGAAGATAGGTCTCCCTAAATCGCGGTATGAGGGGAGACCCATTGGAAAAGGCACGCTTGGAAGGGACTCAATAATATGGAGGGACGGATATTCTTGGTCTCAAGCACACTACAGTTCTCTGAGAACTCTACCTTGGTGACCCCGTATGTCGATGAACACAAGAACAATCTGCGCTCCAAACACCCGGAGCAGTGCAACAACTGGATTACATGTGAACACATCAGGAATTTCAGCAGTTGGTTGGAAACACGTCTTAGAGGTGACAGCACTGTTTGTGATGAGCTGTACTTGTTGTCCAGGGGACCATCTTCGACTGTAATGATTTGGAAAGGATACGAGATAAATTGGAATACATTTTACACGATTGACCAAGATCAAAAGAGCACCAGCCAAAACAGCGGTGTCCGCTTTGATGCACGACAACCGAGAGGGAAAGGACACATATTATGGTTACATAGTGGACATATGGGAACTTGACTACGGAGTAGATTTTAAGGTCCCTTTGTTTAAGTGCAAATGGGTCAATCTGTCGAGGCGGGAAGTGCAGGTAGACCCACAGTACGGAATGACAACAGTGGATCTGAAAAATCTTGGGTACACTGACAAACCGTTCGTCCTAGCCAATGATGTGGCACATGTTATCTATGTGAAGGACATATCTACCAGACCGAGAAAAAGAAAAGATAAGGGAGCAAATACATCATACGATGAGCCAAAGCGCCACATAGTTCTTTCAGGAAAAAGGGCATCCTGGGAGTGGAGGGCAAGACAGACATGTCTGAAGAGTATGAAAAGTTTCATGAAATTCCTTCCTTCAAAGTCAAGGATGACCCAAGCATCCTCATAAACGATGAAGATTATCCATGGTTACGACGCAATAAGCAAATGACACAAGCGAAGAAAAAGTGAAGACTTTCTCCCGCAACTATTATGATGATACCATGCCAACTTTGTAACAGAGTAGTATGATACCATTGTCCGTTTTGTACATGCACATGCTATGCCAACTTTTTCAGAGTTTATTTTAAAACTATGAATTTAGGTTAATTTTCTCTATAGGTGCATCTATGTTCATTTTTTGAAAACTAATGGCAGTAATAGAAAGTTTATAATTTTGTTGTAAATAGAAACAAAACAAAAGAATTAAACACTGGAAAACAATTAAAAGTTTATAATTTTGACCTAAAAGCAAAAAGAATTAAAAATAAAGCAAAAAATAGAAGAAAATAAATAATACAGAAAACAAAACAAAAATGGAAAAAAATAAAAATAGAAATAATAAGTATTTTGTTGTAAGTAGAAACAAAATAAAATAAATAAAGCACCAAAGAAAACAAAAAAACTAAAAAAGTGTTTTCAAATTTGAAAACTAATGGCACTAACAGAAAGTTTATAATTTTTGTGACCTAAAAGAAAAAAGAAATCACTAAAAACTATAAGTATTTAGTTCTATGTAGAAATGAAAAAATAAATAGCAAAAAAGGAAAAAAAATGCCACCTCCTGGGCCAGCACGGCCTGAATACGACTAGAAACCCAACCATGGGCAAGGATTCAGGCCCGCAGCAGGCCCAGTAGGCCCACAGGCATTGTAGTGCCCGATTAGGCCCGTAAGCCAGCAGTTCAGAGGAGTTCGAAAGGGAACACAGAGCAGGGCTTATAAACAGGTGCGGGAGCTCTTCAGCTAGCGAGGTGGGACTAAAAATCCCACCACCGCGCCAGCGCAAGGCCTTTGGTCCCGGTTGGTGGCACCAACTGGGACTAAAGGGGGCATTGGTCCCAGTTGGTGGCACAAACCGGGACCAATGCCACCCTTTAGTCCCGGTTGGTGCCACGAACCGGGACGAAAGGCCGCTTCCCGCCCTCTGGGCTGCTGAAAAGAGGCCTTTGGTCCCGGTTGTTGGCACCAACCGGGACTAAAGGGGGGCATTGGTCCCGGTTTGTGCCACGAACCGGGACCAATGCTCGATCTATATATACAACACTTGTGAAAATTTTGGTTCAGTTTCTTCGTTCCCGCCCCGACGACGCCGCCCGACTGCCCCTCTCTGCGCCTCGCCGTCGCCGCCGTTGCCCCTGCCCCGCCCCTGAGCCCACGCTGACGCCGTCCGCTGCCCCAGCGCGCCCTGCCTTCGTCGTCGTAAATGCCGGCCGTCTGCCCGCCATGAAGCACCTCGCGCCCGAGCCCATCCGCCCCGAAGCCCTGCCTCACCATCGCCGCGGCCGCTCGTCCGCCGCCTGAGCACCCCTAAGCCCCAGAGCCCGTCCGCCGCCCCAGCGCGCTTGCCGTCGCCCTCGCCCTCGCCGACCCGAGCCCGTCTTGCCGTCGCCGTCGCCCGGCGCCGCCCGTCTCCTCCCGATCCCGGGAGAGGTAGCTACCGCCCCATCCTCCCCCCTTCCTTCCTTCCCCTTCTCCTTTGCAAAATATATGTATGTATGTATGAGTTGGGGAGAAAGTTTATAATTTTTGTTCATATATACTGTATATGTATGTATGGTGAATTTTGATATTTTTTTTGTTCATATATAATGTAGATGTCTATGTATGTATGGAATGATATCAATGGATGTATGTATATAGAACATTCATACAAAATATGACGAATCCGATATGACCAATGTCCCCCTCCGGTTAACTCGGGAACACTAACTCTCTCGGAGAAAAAATGTTATCGGGGAAAAAAATGTTATCGGGGTCGAGGGTAAATCGAACAAGAGAGGAATAAGAGGATAAAAAAAGAAGAGGAAGAAGAAAAAAAAGAGGAGAAGAAAGAATAGAGGAGTTATTCTCCTCTATTCTTTCTTATCCTCTTTTTTTTCTTCTTCTTCCTCTTTTTTTTATCGGGAACGAGGGTCGTCGAGGGTCGCCGAGTGGTAGAGGAAACCCTAATTAAATAGCAAGTATCGTCGGTGTGAGATACATGTGGCCGTCGGTGTCGGACACTACATCCACGTCCCACAAGTGACGCGGGCGTCGATGCCCACGTCACTTGTGGGACATAGATGTAGTGTTCAACGCCGACGCCAACGTCTCATTCTTTTTTTCTAAAATTTCTATTTGAACATTATTTAAAAAAAAACAAGCAATACTACTTCATGTATTTTTAAGAAGGAAAAAACAAGCATCTTATTTTCCCATGTCGTATGTAAATGTCGTTGTCGATATACCCTCCCGATAGCTTCAACACGTGGGGAAATTCGATATTACCCCTCCTTGAAGCGTTCTCGAGGCCACCTAACCCTTGAAGCGTTGTCGAGGCCACCCGAAACCCTAGAAAAGCAGCGTCGAGGCCACTAATTAATATGATTCCTTATTGTGATTAGCTAGCTAGTTCTTCGTTTGCCACTAATATATCCATCTGTCATGTTTGAATAATAATTGCCATGTTGTAAATATTTGTAGAAACTATGGACACCTCCCGAGACGAAGCACAAGAAGCGTTATTGAGGGACATAATCGCAGAAGGAAGTGATGCCGTCTGCTCGTTGATGTTTCTCAACGACACCGATGGTCTGGAAGGAGAGGGTGAAGAAGCAGCTGGCTATGATTATGATGGCTCCGATGACCCAATGCCAGTGCAATAAGTAGACCGTGAGGACGGCTCCGGTGACCGAACCGAGTCCGGCCAGGTATATATATTAGTTAAGCCTGTGCTGACTAGCTAATTGATCCATTCATTGTTTTGGTATGTACTCATATTAATTAACTCTTGTCTTTGTTCTTTTTTCTAGCCCTCCGGATCGAGCACAACTTCGGTAAAGAGACGAGGCCCGAAGAAAAAGTTGAGCTCGGATGAAAGGTTTGGGATCATAGCAATCGCGCGCGACGGCCAACCGATTGAACCCATCCGGACAAAGAAGGCATTTGTTGCTTAGTGCGGGGTTCTGGTTAGGGACAAGATCCCGATCAGCATCCAGCAATTGTATAAGCCTAAGAACGAAGACCCTAAGGTGTCTTATGTCAATGATATGCAGAAAAATGATTTTTGGACTGAGCTGAAGTCAAATTTCACCCTACCGCCAGAGGATGATCCGGAGAAGCCAGTTAAAGAGCAATTAATCAAGTATTTTGCTCTTAAGAAGATGGCAGACCTATTCAGAAATTGGAAGAAAGACCTGAATAGGTTTGTCGATAAAAAAGAGACACCCGAATTCAAGGGCAAATATGAGAAGATCAGAGATGACTGGCCCGCATTTGTGGCCCACAAGACATCGGAAAAGAGTAAAAAGATGTCGGCGACAAACAAGCAAAATGCTGCGAAGAAGAAGCTTCACCATCGCACGGGGTCAAGTGGCTACCTCATAGCCCGGCCTAAGTGGGCCAAGGCTGAGAATGATCTGCTTGATAAAGGGATCGAACCAGAGACAATGAACTGGCCAGACCGTTGCCGGACTTGGTTCTTCGGGGCTAGCGGAACCTTGGACCCTGTATCAGGGAAGTGAATTTGGACGGACGATCAATTGGACATACCAGTCAAGAGGCTTCAGCAATATATCAAAGCAACGCAGCAAGGGACGTTCGTTCCAGACAGAGAGAACGACAAGCTCACAATGGCCATCGGGAATCCTGAGCACCCTGGACGGACACGAGGCATGCCAGGCTCCGTTTCATGGAAGGCTGGGTTTCGGACCTTGACGATTACAAATGCCAGGAGAGGAGGAAGAAAGTGCAGCAGACCGAACTGCAGGCGCTGCATGCAAGGGTACAAGCGATAGAGGAATGAGAAGCAAATCGCAGCAAACGACCTGCCGAAGCTTCCCCCGAAGCTACCCCGCCATCTCAGCGGAGAAGCAGCGTGGCTTCCACCGAGCTGCTTCAGCCGGAGCATGCCTTGACGGCTCCTGCCAGCTATCCCGTGGATGCTATCATGGAGGCTCAAGATTGCCACCTTATGGCGCAATGGATGAATTTGAAGGTCAAGGCGGCTGTTGGCTCTGTTTATCCTACTGAATCCGGCGCAACTTTTCACTGTCGGCCGATTCCAGAAGGATATGCTAGGGTGATGGTGGAAGAAATAACAGAGGGATTTGAGGACCTCCGGCTTGACCACCCTACCGGTGAAGGGGAGACTTGGTTGGGTTCTGCTCTAAAGACTCCATGCCTATGGCGAAAGGATCTCATCAACCTTCCGAACTGGACACCTCCGCCTCCTCCTCCTCCTCCTCCTCCGGCGAGTCAGGGCACTCCGCCTCCTCCTCCGGCGAGTGACGACCAGGGCACTCGGCCGTCTCCTTCTCCGGCACGTGGCGGCACTCTGCCTCCTTCTCCGCCTGCGCCGGTGCGCCCGAGCAGCCAGCCTCCTCCTTCTCCGCCTCGTCAGCAAGGGCGAAAGAGACCCGCCGCCGCTCCGGCTGCTCCGGCGCATCGTAGTCCTTCTCCTCCGCCTTGTAAGCAAGGAAAGAAGACATCCGCTCCGTCTGCTCTACTGGTGTCTAGCAGTACAGCCAAAGGCGGGAGGACATACAGATTCGGTCCTTCTCTGAAGACTCCAGAGAAGTTACCATATGAGCTGACCCCGGAGGAGAACGCGAAGATCGCACGAACCGAAGTGAAGGACTGGTTTCAAGGGTTGAAAGTACAGAGACATCCACCTCCGGAGGAGAAGGTAGATCCGGTGAAAGCGAAGCGCACTCTGGCTGCCCTGACAAAACCACCCAAGTCTCCACCGAAAGGCAACTATGAGCGCAATATTCGAAAGGCATTTGCCGAAGCGGAGAGGTCGGGAAGTACTGTCAGTGATCAAAGGATGAAAGAATGACGAGCTGGGAAAAAAATTGCCCAGCTCGGCGAACAAGCGAAGCAATCGTGCCCCGCTCAAGGTGCACCGCTAGCGACATCGTCGATCCGAGGATGGTGCCCGATTATAGCAATCTTGGAGATTACCTGTCCGACGATGTACATTATGATTTCTTGGAGGTGCAGATACAAAGATACGATGCAGGAAGCCTCTCGTCAAAGATGAAAGATCTCTATCAACGATGATGCAAAGATTGCATGATTGGTACATGAAAACCTGCAGAGAGTCCGAGGGAGGAGTACTTTGTATGTGAGAGTTAAAAGGAGCATGACCTCGTTGGAATTGAACTGTTGCCTATTCCATTTGAGGAGTTCTTTCAGTTTTTCAATCAATTGGCCCTCGATAAAGCAACGGTCACTGCTCATGTCGTAAGTAGTACTATACATCATTAAGTCTCTCTATATAACTCAGCTCTTTCATTGCATGTATTTATAATTATCCTCACTATATTATGCAGATTGAAGATCGCCGAATTGAAGAAAAGACAAGTGGGTGATATTGGGTTCATTAACACATATCTCATAGATGCAACTGAGGTTAAATATCATGCCGAAGATACCGAGGCCAACTTGCTATGATCGTTGGCAATAAATGAACACAAAGATATAATACTCTTTCCTTACAACTTCAAGTGAGTGTTACTGTCTTGTGGCATATTCGGTTTCCCTTATTAGTCCAAGTTATAGAAATGTAATTGATGAGTTATGCATGCGTGCGCAGGTTCCACTATATTCTTCTAGAGATTAAGCTTGAGCAGGGAATAGTAACTGTCTTAGACTCGAGATGAAAAGATCCCAAGGAGTATGTGGACATGACTCAAATGCTCGAGAAGTAAGTTAAATCAATCATTATCCACCATATCAGCAACTTTGTTCATTTCTGATATCAAGTAATTGTTTTCTTTGTATGGCAGGGTTTGGAGAAAATTCACCAAAAAAGCTCCGGGACTGCCGAAGAAGCTGCGATTTAGACACCCGAAAGTAAGTACTATAGTAGCATGTCCCACGCATCTCCTAGTGATTCAAGCGCTAGTTTCATCAATACCATTTGGCATTCTTGCTTATCAGTTTGATTGACCTCTATTTGTTGTAAAGTGGTTGTGTCAGGAACAAGGGAATGATTTCTGTGGATACTACGTTTGCGAGTCCATCTGCCACACGACCTGTGAGCGGGGCTACTCGACGAACAATATGAAGTGCGTAAATAACAATATTCACAATTTTATTTTATTACCATCATTTGTGTTGAGTTTCATTCATTCATATATATATATATATATATATATATATATATATATATATATATATATATATATGTATTGACCCCTTCTTAAAATTAGATGTTTGGATGCGGGATGAACTCCTAGCACCAGACCACATGCGAGCAATTCAAGAGGAATTGGCGGCATTCTTTCTTGACCATGTGATCGCTGAAGACGGAGAATACTATGTGGACCACACGTCCGTATGTTAGGAGATTATATTTGTAAAAGATAATTATTGTATATATGTAGCGGTAGTGTCGGATAGATATACGAGAACTTGTTGTTCGACCAATCTCTCGGAGAAGGAGAGGTGGTCGATATCACTTCTCTCTGTATGCATATATGTTCATGACGATCTTCTGTTTCCTTCGTTTGCTTACTAGCTAGCTAGCATGTCTAGCTAGTCCTCTCTATACGTATGTATAGTACGTAGCGTCGACCAAGCACGGAAAAAAGAGAGGACACTTCTCTCTATTAATTAGCTAGATAACACAATATATGAAACACCTAAATTAACCCTCCAAAACCCCCCAACCCCGCTTTCAAAAAACAATAACCCAAGCCACATAAATGTTGACGCGTGGATGCCTATTGGTCCCGGTTGGTGCCACCAACCGGGACCAAAGACTCTCTACTGGGCCCGGCGCCTACGAGCCACGTGGAAACCCATCTGTCCCGGTTACAGATTGAACCGGGACTAAAAACGAGGCATTAGTACCGACAATAGGCCCTTTTTCTACCAGTGTCCGATTCACCCGAGTGTCGAGGGAGAGTTCCGTCAGTACGACAGCGTGGTGACGATGATGATGTTCTACCGACGCAGGGCTTCGCCTAAGAACCACTACAATATTATCGAGGAGGACTATGGTGGAGGGGAGCACCGCACACGGTTAAAAGATCAATGATCAATTGTTGTGTCTAGGGTGCCCCCTGCCCCCGTATATAAAGGAGCAAGGGGGGAGGTGTGGCCGGCCAGGAGGAGGCGGGCTAGGAGGAGTCCTACTCCCACCGGGAGTAGGACTCCCTCCCGTCCTTGTTGGATTAGGAGAAGGGGGGAAAGAGGAGGGAGAGAGAGGAAGGAAAGGGGGGGCGCCGCCCCTCTCTCCTTTTTCTATTCGGACAAGGGGGGGCGGCCCTGCCCTGGCCGCCTCTCCTCTTCTCCACTAAGGCCCACTATGGCCCATTAAGCCCCGGGGGGTTTTGGTAACCCCTCGGTACTCCGGTAAAATTCTGATTTCACCCGGAACACTTTCAATATCCAAATATAGGCTTCCAATATATCAATCTTCATGTCTCGACCATTTCAAGACTCCTTGTCATGTCCGTAATCACATCCGGGACTCCGAACAACCTTCGGTACATCAAAACTCATAAACTCATAATATAACCGTCATTGAAACTTCAAGCGTGCGGACCCTATGGGTTCGAGAACTATGTAGACATGACCGAGACACATCTCCGTTCAATAACCAATAGCGGAACCTGGATGCTCATATTGGCTCCTACATATTCTACGAATATCTTTATCGGTCAAACCGCATAACAACATACGTTGTTCCCTTTGTCATCTGTATGTTACTTGCCCGAGATTCAATCGTCGGTATATCAATACCTAGTTCAATCTCGTTACCGGCAAGTCTCTTTACTCGTTATGTAATGCGTTATTCCGTAACTAACTCATTAGTTACATTGCTTGTAAGGCTTATAGTGATGTGCATTACCGAGAGGGCCCAGAGATACCTCTCCGACAATCGAAGTGAGAAAACGTAATCTCGAAATACGCCAACTCAACATGTACCTTTGGAGACACCTGTAGAGCTCCTTTATAATCACGATTCGTTGTGGACGTTTGGTAGCACACAAAGTGTTCCTCCGATAAACGGGAGTTGCATAATCTCATAGTTGTAGGACATGTATAAGTCATGAAGAAAGCAATAGCAACATACTAAAAGATCGAGTGCTAAGCTAACAGAATGGGTCAAGTCAATCACATCATTCTCCTAATGATGTGATCCCGTTAATCAAATGACAACTCATGTCTTTGGTTAGGAAACATAATCATCTTTGATTAATGAGCTAGTCAAGTAGAGGCATACTAGTGACATTATGTTTGTCTATGTATTCACACATGTATTATGTTTCCGGTTAATACAATTCTAGCATGAATTATAAACATTTATCATGATACAAGGAAATAAATAATAACTTTATTATTGCCTCTAGGGCATATTTCCTTCAGATGTGACCGGCACTAGAAAATGCCTCGCTGCCGCGCGCTAGAGATGTGGCCGCAGCTTAACAGAAACCCTTCCCACGGTGCTCCCACAGCAGCTCGCAAGGACGGCTCGCAGCAGCTCGCGGTGGTCAGATCCGGAGAGCAGCGTCGTCGATGAGGTCGAGCGAGAACTCCTGCGGCTCGGTTACTGTGGCGGTGACCTACAGGAAAGAGATAAGTGAGGCGGCGACCTCGGCGGATAACAGGGAAATGAGATGAAGGAAAGGAGAGCGGCTGGAGGCGCGGCGGTGTACCTTGAGGCGTGGGAGGCTGCAGGTGCTGCTCACGGCGATGAAGATGAGGCAAGACGCGTTATCGGCGTGAGAGGAGCACGGGTGCCTCCATTGTGCTCACGCAGTGGGAGAAACCCTCCGATGGCGTGGAGAAGAAGGGGGGTTGGTGGAGAAGAAAGTATTTGGAGATCTTGGTGGCCTTGAGGTCGAAGCGGCCTTGATGGGTGCAGGCGGCACGGCAGTCGGGGGCAGCAGGTCGAGGGCTGAGAGAGGTGTGAGATTGGGGATTGGGGATTGGGGATTTAGTGGGGGAAGGGTTAGCAGTAGCGCACCTTTTAGGGGTGCGCCATAAACATTGGTATATCAATGGCGCACCTTTTAGGGGTGCGTCTTAAACACCGTGATAGCAATGGCACACCTTCTCCTGGTGTGCCATTACTAACTTTTTTTTATTTTTTTGGATTTTTACTTGCATGTAATAATTTAAGATTTGAGATAAAAGAAAAGGAAAATGCAAATGGAGTGATAAAACCATTGTGCAAAGATTTAGAATTAGATGACACGGTTGAAATCAAGTGGTACATGTAATAATTTAGTTGCATGTAATAATTGAGCTTGCCACTGACACACACACACGGCCGACACGTCGTGATTCGATCTTAGCTATCTTTTCACAATCTTCTTGCCCTTCTTTCTCGCGGTTGAATAATTTACCCCCGGAACCCCTTGAATTGATCTTCTCTTGAACGGACGTCTTTTAGGTAGGGTGGTCCTGCTTCTTCTTGTGGTGTATGGTACTTCATCGTCGTCATCATGTTCCATCTTCGGGTCGCCATACTTGTCGAAGTCTTGCTCATTGGCGAATCCATCCATTCCGATGGTGTTCCTTTTGCCTCTCCTCACGACAACACGACTGGGCTTTGACGGGTCGGTAATGAAGAAGCATTGGTCCACTTGGGAAGCCAGTACCCATGGCTCATTTTTCGCGGTGTCATTTGCGCCCGCGGTCTTGGATTTGGCTTCGGGTATAACCATGGTGGTGAAATACTGGTCTTCTTGTAGGACGCTCTTGGCCCATCTGACACGGAACACCGGGACCTTGTCTCCAGCGTAGCTCAGCTCCCAGATCTCCTTGATCCTTCCGTAGTATCTGTCCTTGTCGTTACCGGTGTAGGATTCCATCGTTACCCCGGAGTTCTGATAATCGCTCTTCATGTCCTTTTCCTTGGTGTAGAATGTGCAGCCGTTGATATCGTACGCCTCATAGGTCATCAGGTTGTGCTCGTCTCCCTGTGACAAGGCGAATATGAGTTTTTCTTCCATGGAAGAATCCTCATGTAAAGGGTACGACAGAAGCTTCTCCTTGAACCAACGAGTGAAACATGAGTTTGCTCTTTGATTATATCTCCGTCCGTCCTCTGTTGGCCTCGGTCATTGTAGGTCTTCTCAATAAAGGTTTTGTGCTCTACCACCCAAGGATCAACCACGTCTATGTGTTGTAGCGCGACTAGGTTTGCTCTTTCAAAGTCGGCGAGTCGACCCCTGAAGTCGACATGCATTTTGCGGAGACCCTCGCGGTGACCCCAGCCAGCAAGCCTGCCGAGGTGCCTGCTGATGGGCAGACCAACGGGGTTCTCGATGCGTAGATAATTTGTGCAGTAGGAGATGCACACTTCGGTCAGAAAGCCCTTGGCTATGCTTCCATATGGACGTGCCCTGTTGCGAACGTATCCTTTTATGACACCATTCATCCTTTCGAATGGCATCATGCTGTGCAGGAACGTTGGCCCGAGTTGGATGATATCCTCCACGATATGGACCAGCAGATGCACCATAACGTCGAAGAATGCGGGCGGGAAGTAGATCTCAAGCTCGCATAGTATCACCACGATCTCTTCCTGTAGCCTTCTGAGTTGCCTCACGCCAACCGACTTCCAAGAGATGACGTCGAAAAAGTTGCATAGGACAAATAGCGTTTCATGGACGTGCGCGTCCATGATCCCACGGATTGCAACTGGAAGTATCTACATCATCAGCACGTGATAGTCGTGAGACTTCATCCCGCTGATCTTCTGCTTCGCTGAGTCTAGGTATCTGCTTATCTTCCCCGCGTAACCATAAGGAAGTTTTACTCCTACGAGGCAGGTGAAAAACTGCTCAATCTCCTACTGACTTAGAGTGAAGCACGCGGGAGGGCAGTCATATTCGATCTTCTTGGCCTTTTTGCCTTTGTGACGACTTTCCGTGTCCTTCGCCTCATCATCATCATCATTAGGGCGTTTTGCATGAAGCTCCTCCCTGATGCCCATTGATTGCAAGTCTGCCATTGCTTTCGGCCCATCTTTGGTCCTCTCTAGCATGTTGAGCAGGGTACCAAGCAGACTCTGGCACACGTTCTTCGTGATATGCATGACATCAAGGTTGTGAGGCACACGGAGGATCTTCCAGTACAGCAAGTCCCAGAAAACAGACCTCGTTTTCCATACCTTCAGCAGTGGCTCTGGCGCCTTTCGCTTCTTTCCCGGCAGTGGGCACTCTTTCCAATTTTTCAACAGCTCGCCTATTTCCTCGCCACTCCTAAATGCATTGGGGGCCTTGAGTTTGGTTTCACCATCGAACAGATCCTTGCGTTTTCT
Organism: Aegilops bicornis; assembly: GCA_021605145.1. Taxonomy (NCBI): domain Eukaryota; kingdom Viridiplantae; phylum Streptophyta; class Magnoliopsida; order Poales; family Poaceae; genus Aegilops; species Aegilops bicornis. The sequence continues at coordinate 617,816,829 of CM038669.1, read as the reverse complement.
CCATGAGTCATCGTCGCGAAGCCACCTTCGATGTCCCATGAACACGGTTTTTGAAGACCCGGGATCTCTATCTAGCTGGTGATATGTTGTGTCATCCATGCACCTGACGCATGCACAAAATTCGTGGACCACCTGCTCCACGACATATCCGTAACCGAGATAGTCGTGCACCGTCGTGAGCAGTGCGGATGTCATAGGGAAATATTCTTTCGCTGCGGCGTCCCACGTATTGGCTGGCATTTTCCACAGCGTGTCTAGCTCCTCTTTCAGCAGCCCCAGATACAGATTGATGTCGTTCCCTGATTGTTTCGGCCCTTCAATTAGCATACTCATGTGAATGTACTTCCTCTTCATGCACATCCAGGGAGAAGGTTCTACATCCACACAAACACAGGCCAGGTGCAATGTGTGCTTCTCTGGCTGCCAAACGGATTGAATCCATCGGTGCTCGTGCCTAGCATGATGTTCCTTGGATCGTCCCCAAATTCTGGGTGTTCGAAGTTCAACGCTTGCCACTGGCTCGCATCCTTAGGGTGAATCAGCATCTTGTCTTTTTTATTTATCTCCGGATCATTTCCGTCATCTTCTCGCTTCTTCTCCTCCCTATCCGCGTGCCAACGCAGGAGCTTTGCTAGCTTAGGGTCCATGAAATACCGCTGCAGATGAGGAGTGATCGGAAAGTACCACACCACTTTTCGAGGAGCTTTCTTCCTCTTCTTGTATCGAGTGACGCCGCACACCGGACATATGGTAGACTCCGTATGCTCGTCCCGATAAATGATGCAATCGTTCATGCACACATGGTATTTCACGTGCGGTAAATTCAGAGGACACACAATTTCTTCGCCTCCTCGAAACTGGTCGGGCACTTGTTCCCCTTGGGAAGACGTTTGTGTCAGAATGACATGTTCTCGTCGAAGCATGTGTCGGTCATTTTTTGTTTTACCTTCATTCTCCAGAGCCATGAGCGTTACTTTCAGGCGGTTATCCTGAGGCCTGCATCTTTCATACAATGGAGTAACCACGTCTATCTCCAGTTGATCCAGCTTGGCTTTCTCTCGGGCGGCAGCTCTTGCGTTACCCGTCTGCTGGAGAAGCAACTCTTGAATATGAGGGTCCTGCACCCAGCCCATCGATGGTCCATCGTCGTCTGCTCCGGCATCTTCATCTTCATGATCATGCCCTTCGTCTTGATCTTCCTCATCACCATGTCCGGCATCTACTACATGATGACTGTGTCCTGCATCTACTTCATGATCATGTCCTGGAGATTCTTCGTCTTCTCGCCCGCCCTCGCCGCTATTGTCTTGCTACCCTTCATTATTTCTTGCCCGGCCCCCATGGACGACTTCATAATCATCTTCGTCACCTTGCCACCGATAGCCATCCATGAAACCACGCACGAGCAGGTGGTCCCGCACATGTCTGGAATCCGGGTCCATAAGGCTCCTCAGCTTGCATGTTCGACACGGACATCTTATCTTCGTCTCGTTCTTTTGAAGCATCTCAGCCTTCACGGAGCTCAAAAACCTGTTCACGATGCCTTCGGTCATCATGCGGACCATGGTCGCCTGCGGGGTAGAGCAAAACGATATTTTAGAACCAATTTTTTTTTGGCATGACTTTGCCTAAAAATAGGACCAAAAAGAATGCATAGTGCCAAATTCTCGCCGAAACAGAAATGAATCAACATTCTGGCAAAATATTGGCAACTATCGCATTTCAAATACCGGCACCTGCAAACACAAACATATGCAACACCACAAACATACGTAGATCTAGGCCATAAAAAGTGTGTACATTGTTGGAGGGAGAAAAAACTAAATCTAGAACATAAAGAAAGCTTTCCCCTTACTTACCTATCAAAAAAAGAAAATTTAACCACTTAATTTGGGTGAATCACTAGTAGAAAAAGGACCTAATATGAGACACATTACTGCCGGTTTGATTTTGAGCCGGCACTAATGTGTCCAATAGTGCCGGTTCCAACGGCTAGCCGGCCGTTCTCATTAGTACCGGTTCGTGGCGAACCTTTAGCACCGATTCGTGCCACGAACAGGTACTAAAGAGAGTGGTGGCAGGGTGTTGTTAGTCTGGGGCCCCTCCAGCACCTTTAGTACCGGTTCGTGGCACGAACCGGTACTAAAGGTCGACGTACATAAACCCTTCATCCACCCGAGCCACTCTGTTCTTCCCCTTTCCCCTCACTTCCTCTGTTCTTCCCCTCTCTTCCTCGAGCTCCTCACAAATTTTGCCCAAAATTTGTCAAGATTTGAAGGCCCCCATCCATTCAAATGATCACAAAGGTTAGCAACTTTGTCCTTTCAACTCTCATTGCTAGATTAGCTCTTACAATGCTTTGTATAGTGATTAATTTGGGAGGAATTATATTTGCTAGTATTTGATTTATATGCAATTTGAGGTCAAAAATAACACTTAATTTGCATATGTAGGTGTGGTTTACTTAGTGCCTTCTAAATCTCCGTCGTAACCACCGTCGATCGCTCAAGACCGTCTGTCACTTGGCACCACCTTGTGGTGAGGCTCTTGTTCATGAATGTTTTACATTACCAAATTGATGTTTGTGTGATTTTGATATATAGTTACTCGTATAATTATCTTACCCGTATGTTGTTTGTTATACATAGTGCCATGGTTTTGATATCCGTCCCAGTCGGCCCTCGTCCTTGTTATGATTCGGATGTGGTATATTCTCTTTTAAAACTAGTTGTTGCATTTCGTGTTTATGACAAATTATGCCCATCAAGTTGACATAGATATTTTTATCTAGGAGGTATGTGAACCGGAAATTCCAACCGACCCTATTGTCGAGAGGTTAAATTTAGTTGAAAGAGAAAGCGAGTATTTGAAAGAATAATTGAAAAGAATTGAGGGGAGAAGATGGAATTGGAGTTGCATGTTGCCGATGTCGTCGATGATCACAAGATCAAGATGGAGAAAATGAGGTTGAAGATTAGAAAGATTAGAAAATATGCCATTGATAGTGTGGCTTGGTATCATTATGCTGTTGGATGAATTGTTACCTTAGTTGTGATCTTCATCGCATTTGTTGTTGCATTTAAATTCTTTAGCTAGAGAGTTATTTGTATGTTGCATTTAATTAAGTGTTGTATATGAACTTTATGTATGAACTTGTATTAATTTGGTCTATTCGGTGTTGTGTAATGAAGATGAGCCGACAATGGATGTATGATGTGATGCTCTCCCGAGTTCATTAATGGCGTGCATACTTTTCTGCTTGCCGCTGAGGCAAACAAGCGGGCGGATGGTTTTATGCTTGTCCATGTGCTGGCTGTAAGAATGGTAACAGTTACTCTACGTCAAGAACCATTCACGTCCACCTATTTGAGTCCGGTTTCATGCCCCACTATAATGTTGGGACCAAGCACGGAGAAATAGGGGTTATGATGGAAGACAATGAAGAAGAAGAGCACGAAGACGGCTATCCTGGCCGTGGGTTCCCTGAATACGATGATACAACAATGGGGGAAGAAGCTGAGCCGGCAATGCAGGAAGAAGCTGAAGAAGAGGCATCAGATGAGCCCGCTAATGATCTAGGTCGGGCCATTGCCGATGCAAAGAGAAACTGCGCAAGTGATCTGGAGAGGACGAAGTTGCAGCGCATGTTAGAGGATCACAAGAAATTGTTGTACCCGAATTGCGAAGCTGACAAAAAAAGTTGGGCACCACACTTGAATTGCGGCAATGGAAGGCAGAATGGTGTATCGACAAGGGATTTGGAAAGTTGCTGGTAATGATAAAGAATATGCTTCCAAAGGACAAACGAATTGCCCGAGAAATGCGTATGAAGCAAAGAAGGCTGTCTTCCCTCTAGGGTTAGAGGTGCAAAAGATACATGCATGCCCTAATGACTGCATCCTCTACCGCAGTGAGTACGAGGATTTGAACGCTTGCCCGGTATGCGGTGCATTACGTTATAAGATCAGTCGTGATGACCCTGGTGATGTCGAGGGTGAGTGCCCCAGGAAGAAGATTCCTGCCAAGGTGATGTGGTATGCTCCTATGATACCACGGTTGAAACGTTTGTTCCAAAAAAGAGCATGCGAAGGCGATGCGGTGGCACGCAGAAGACCGTAAGAAAGACGGAAAGTTGAGAGTACCCGCTGACGGTTCGCAGTGGAGAATAATCGAGAGAAATCTTGGGAGGAGTTTGCGGGTGACCCAAGGAACGTATGGTTTGGTCTAAGCGCAGATGGCATTAATCCTTTTGGGGAGCAGAGCAGCAACCATAGCACGTGGCATGTGACTCTATGTTTGTATAACCTTCCTCCTTGGTTGTGCATGAAGCGGAAGTTCATTATGATGCGGTGCTCATCCAAGGCCCTAAGCAACCCGGCAACGACATTGGCGTGTACCTAAGGCCATTAGTTGAAGAACTCTTACAACTATGGAATGGAACAGTGTGCGTGCGTGGGATGAGCACATGGGGGAAGAATTTGACCTAAAGGCGTTGTTGTTCGTGACCATCAATGATTGGCCTGCTCTCAATAACCTTTCAGGACAGACAAACAAGGGATACCGCGGATGCACGCACTGTTTGGATGATACCGACAGTATATATTTGAATAGCTGTAAGAAGAATGTGTACCTGGGACATCGTCGTTTCTTATGAGCAGGCATCCCGTAAGAAAGAAAGGCAAGCATTCCAAAGGTGAGGCGGATCACCGGACGAAGACTCGCTACCGTACTGGTGCTGATGTACATGATATGGTCAAGGATTTGAAGGTAATATTTGGAAAGGGTCCTGGCGGACAACCTGTTCCGAAGGACGCTGACGGACGCGCACCCATGTGGAAGAAGAAATCTATATTTTGGGACCTGCCGTATTGGAAAGACCTAGAGGTCCGCTCCGCAATCGACGTGATGCACGTGACGAAGAATCTTTGCGTGACCCTGCTTGGCTTTATGGGCGTGTATGGGAAGACAAAAGATACACCAGAGGCACGGAGGACCAGCAACGTATGCACGGAAAAGACGGCATACATCGTGGTCGTGCCAGCTACGCTCTTACCAAAGAAGAGAAGGAAATCTAACTTGAATGCCTGCTCAGCATGAAGGTACCGTCTGGCTTCTCGTCGAATATAAAGGGAATAATAAATATGGCAGAGAAAAAGTTCCAGAACCTAAAGGCTCATGACTGCCACTTGATTATGACGCAACTCCTTCCGGTTGCATTGAGGGGGCTTCTACCGGAAAATGTTCGATTAGCCATTGTGAAGCTATGTGCATTCCTCAATGCAATCTCTCAGAAGGTAATCGATCCAGAAATCATAACAAGGTTACAGAATGATTTGTTGCAATGTCTTGTCAGTTTCAAGTTGGTGTTCCCACCATCCTTCTTCAACATCATGATGCACGTCCTAGTTCACCTTTGCAAAGAGATTAACGTTTTGGGTCCTGTATTTCTACACAATATGTTGCCCTTTGAAAGGTTCATGGGAGTCTTGAAGAAATATGTTCATAACCGTGCTAGGCCAGAAGGAAGCATCTCGAAGGGCCATGAAAATGAGGAGGTCATTGAGTTTGTATTGACTTTATTCCTGACCTTAAGCCGATTGGTGTTCTGAATCGCAGCATAAGGGCAGACTGGAAGGAAAAGGCACGCTAGGAGGACATCCAATAATATGTATGTACGGGCATTCTCTCACTGAAGCACACTACACAGTTCTATGGAATTCCACCTTGGTGGCTCCGTATATGGAGGAACACAAGAATTTTCTACAGTCCAAACACCGGAGAAGTCTCGACGACTGGATTACCTTGAACAAACAAGGACTTTTGCGGTTGGTTGCGAAACATGCCCTGAATGATGGAGATATTCAAAATGACCTGTACTTTCATTGTCCCGATTACCATCTTGAATATAATGACTTTCAAAGGGTACCAGATAAATGGGAATACATTTTACCCGATCGCCCAAGATAAGAAGAGCACCAACCAAAACAGTGGTGTCCGCTTTGATGAAACAACCAACACGGGAAAGGAAACATATTATGGTTACATAGAGGACATATGGGAACTTAACTATGGATCAGGTGATTTGAAGGTCCCTTTATTTCGGTGCAAATGGGTCAATATGACACGAGGCGGGGTAACGGAAGACCCGCAGTACGGAATGACAACAGTGGATCTCAACAATCTTGCGTATGCAGACGAACCATTCATCCTAGCCAATGATGTGGCGCAGGTTTTTTATGTGAAAGACATGTCTACCAGGCCGAGAAAAAGAAAAGATAATGAAGCGAATGGATCATACGACGAGCCAAAGCACCACATAGTTCTTTCAGGAAAAAGAAACATCATGGGAGTGGATGACAAGACAGACATGTCAGAAGATTATGAAAAGTTTGATGAAATTGCTCCATTCACCGTGAATATTGACCCGAGCATCCAGTTAAATGATGAAGATTTTCCATGGCTACGGCGCAAAGGGACACACGAGAAGAAAAAGTTTCACACCCAAAGATCTGGGATGTGATCGGCTTCACTATCATCACTTTCTTCTGTGTTTCACACCCAGGAGGGAATGTTTGTAATACTTAGGGTAGTTAATTATGTGTTTTGGCATTTGAAACGCGAAGAAATTTTATGTGCAAACAAATTCTTTTCATGCATTTACTGATTTTTTCCAGCTAAATGACCCTGAAATTGAAAAGCATTTGAAATGAACTCAAAAAAGGTTGAAAGTTGGCATGGTATCATAATTTCTTACAAATAGCATGTGCAAAAAAGTAGAGAGGGTTACGGCAAAAACTGGATACACTTTGTGTACAAAATGGACAATCTCTTTCGAAGTATCAGGGTTTCCGACGAAAACTGAAATGTTACAAAGGCATTTCATTTTTTAAATAACCTAAGCATTACCAATTTGAATATAATGATAAAACACACTAATATTAGACATAAGAAAAAAGAATCACTGAAAAAACTTTTTTCAAAGTTAAGTTATTCACAAACTAGTGATTCACACAAATTTCAAATAATTCAAAATTTAAACTATTCAAATTTGAAAACTACCGGCACTAACAGAAAGTTTGTAATTTTTTGTACCTAAAGCAAAAATATTCACAAAGAAACTCTAAATACAGCAAAAAACAACTCAAAAATAAATAAAACAAAAATAAATAAAGCAAAAAAATTAACAAAATAAAAAAAAGCCCGCCTCTCTTGGGCCAAAGCGGCCTGCATCGACTAGGAACACAACCTTGAGTTGGGCCAGGATGCAGGCCCATAAAGGCTTGATAGGCCTGGCGAAGAGGACAGAGTAGGCCCAGTGGGCTGCTTGGGAGAGGAGCTCGAGAGAGCTACCGTGACCGGGGCTTATAAACCAGTCTTGTAGCCCCTCGGGTAGCGAGGTGGGACTAAACTTGCGCACCGCTGGAGCCAGCGCACCCTTTAGTCTGGGTCATGGCTCCAACCGGTACTAAAGACGCCTTTAGTACCGGTTGGAGCCACCACCCGGTACTAAAGGGGGTGCGCTTCCCGCCGCTTGGCCTGGCCAAAACAGACCTTTAGTACCGGTTGGTGGCTCCAACCGGTATTAAAGGTCCATCCTATATATACAACACTTAAAAAAATTTAGTTTCCCTCTGTTTCTTCCCTCTGTTTCCTCTCCCACTCCGTCGCGCCGCCCTGCCCCGAACGACGCCGTCCCCGTCGTCGCCGCCCCTGCCCCGATTGACGCCGTCCCTGCCGACGTCGCCGCCCCCGCCCCTCGTCGCCGACCTCGGCCATCCCGCCCTAAATCGCTGCGGCCGTCCCGTCCCGTCGTCCCGTCGTCCGCGTCGCCGCGCCCGCCCTTGATGTCGCCGCCTGCCGCCCGCCCGTCGTCGTCGCCGCCTAAATCCTGTCGCCCGTCGTCGCCCGCCCATAAATCGCCTCGCCGGTGAGCTCGCCCCGGCCGCCATGTCCACACACACACACACACACACACACTACACCCACACACACACACACATTATTAGTTTGTTTGTTATAATTTTTTTTTTTTAGTTATAGAAATGTTAGGAAATTATTCTGTTTTTTAGTTATATAAATATTTGAAATGTTAGTTATATAGAAATGTTATAAATGTTTTCTGTTTTTAGTTATAGAAATATTTATAGAAATGTTAGCAATTTTTCTGTTTTTTAGTTATATAAATATTAGAATTGTTATAGAAAAATGTTAGTTATATAATCAGGAAATTTTAGAATTAGTTTTAGTTAGATGAATTAGATTAATGTCAAATTGTTAGAATTTGCATATATATAGAATTTTAGTTATCACAATCCAACCATTTAAAAAATGTTACTTTTTGCGGGCATATAGTATTTGTTCTCGACGATATGCCCGGCCCGCATCCTCGCCGTCGACCCTTTCGCGACGACGTCCTGCTTCAGAGGACCCATATCCGGGACTGGGCTCCGCCGGGCTGGCATTGGGAGGTGCTACCTGGAGGGGCGCGCCGCTTGGTGAGGAACCCAACCTCGGGTCCCGTCGTCGACCCTGATCTTCTTTGGTGGCGTTCGCGTGGGCCACATTCGATGCAGAGGCAGCCGGCCCCGCCGGAGGTGGTGCTTCGCCATGTCAAGGAGGAAGATGAGCACGTCCATCGCTACATGGCTGCTATGGACGACGTCAGGTTCTCCACTACTTGGCGGGTTCTTTGGGCAGATGACCGGAGATATGATCCTGTGATGGTTCCTTCTCTTTGGGTGTGCACCGCCCGCGCCCCAGGAACCGCGAGTGGCGCCCTAGATTCTTCTGTAGTACTCGGTCTTTATTAAGTACCTAGCCAGTGATGTATTCGATATATAATATTCGAGACGATGTATTCGAGATTATATATATTAAGACGATGATGTATTCGAGATTATATATTCGAGACGATGTATTCGAGATTCAGTTTTTCCTTATTGATTAATTGCATCCATGCATTGTAATTTGAATACTAAATTGTTTTATATTTCTTACGTATTAATTAGTAAAGTAAAAGCTATGGCGGACAATACCGGCAGAGAGAGAGAAGAGGAATTGTTCGACATCATACGCAGCCCTCATAGGGTAGATGATCTAAATGAAGATGACGGCTCCCAATATCTGAACAATACCGGAGAGGGTGATGAAAAGATATTCGATCTCGACGACCGAGCTGATGAAGTCATGAACTATGATTATGATGACACTGACAATGTTAGTGATGACACATACAATGCTGATCTTCAAATAACAAAGACTTCCAAATGAGGTATATATTTATATAAGCATGCATCCTGGTGATCATCACATGTTTTTTTATTGAAGATATATTAACGAATCGATCTTTCTTCTTTCAGCCCTCCGGATTGAGCAAACCTGCTTCTACAAACAGCAAGACAAAGCGAGGCCCGGGCAGATTGTTGAAGGATGGTCTAAAGTACCACATCGAATCCACCAAACTTAGTGGCGAACCCCTCACGCCTAAGAGCGTTGCGGACAAGTGGACTCAAATGGGTGTGGAGTTATTTTTAAGTACAAACTCCCGATCTCCATTCAAGAATGGGAAGAGCCAAAGACTAAACGTCCAGGTGTTACTTGGGTCGATGACAGAGCCAAAAAAGACCTGGTGAAATCTCTGATGGAACATTTCACCCTACCAAATCATTTCACTAAAGCAGATGTGGAGAAAGTCAAGGCCGCTGCTCTTAAGAAGATGTCAATTGCATTCAACACCCACAAGAAAACTGTATGGGCCAACTACCTCGCTAATGAAAGGAAGACTCAAGATTGCAAGGGAACACTGGAGAAGCAAAGAGAACACTAGGACGATTTCGTGACCTTCAAGGATTCAGAATTATCTAAGGAACGGTCGATGAAAAACAAGGCAAATGCCGCAAGAAAGACGCAGTTCCATAGGCTGGGTCCAGGTGGCTATGCGGTGGGATTGCCTAAGTGGGATAAGTCTGAGCAAGAGATGGAGGGTGCAGGGGTCACTCCGATTACTAGGAGCTGGCCCCCCAGGTGCAGAACTTGGTTCTATGCGCATGGGGGGGCCTTGGACCCGAAGACAGGCCTGGTTTCGAAGAAAGCAAGTCTAAAAGGAGCCGAACAAAAGATACTTGACGCAATAGAAGAAGCTCGAACGGGGGTGTTCACGCACAACAGAGAGAACGACGAGCTTACGCACGCATACAGGAAATCCTGAACACCCGGGAAGAACACGAGGCATGGGCGTTATTCCCTGGTATGAGGGCTTTTCTGACTGCAATGACGACTACAGGTCCCGTGCAAGAAAGAAGATGGAGGAGGAGAAGAAGAGGAAGCTGGAGGAGGAGCAGAGGAAGCAGGACGCAGAACGCCTTCAAGGCCTAGAAGCAAGGCACGCGGACCTGGCACTCAAATTCCAGCAGCAGCAGCAGCAGCAGATCGACTCACTTAGCGAGAAAGGGGGTCTCAGCCGGCAAGAGTAAGCGGATGATCATCCAGCATTGGATAGCACCGTCCCATCCATGCCGAGAAGCAGCGTTGGTTCTGCCCCGGGCGACACACTGCTGGATACATACCCTATGGATGACATCATAGAGAACACTAACTGTGAGCTACACTCCAAAACTGTTGGGGACACAACTACTGAGTGTGAACCGCCCTGGAGGGGCCGGTTTACCCTCGTCCATGATTCAGGCCCACGGAGGAGGCCTGGAGCCCAGAGGCGAATTAAGGTCCATCTATGTAAACCGCCTTAGTATTGTAACTTGTGTTGTAAGTTAAGAAAGGAGAGACCGAGCCGGACGCTTGTATGAGCCGGATCGGGACTTCAGAGACCGGCAGGCGTCAACCCGTGTATATAAGGGGACGACCCGGCGGATTAGGGACGGAGGATTCGAGGCTAAGGCAAAGCTATTGCTCCCTAGCCGCCGAAATCATATCAATCACATCACAACTGACGTAGGCTTTTACCTTCATCGAAGGGCGAACCAGATATAATTCCCGTGTCTTGTGTCCGCTTTAACCCCTCTAGGTTAACCCGCACGATGGCCCTCTGACTAAGTCCTTTCATGAGGACATCTGCCGTGACAATTCCACGACAGTTGGCGCCCACCGTGGGGCTATCGCACGCGATGGTTTGATGATCTTAGAGGGCAAGTTCGAAGCGACTCGAAGGTTATGCACGATGGGCGGATGACTAAGAGTCATCGCGGCAAGCTCTACATCGACGATGCGGGGGCCCCGAGGCCGGCTCGATTGAGTACGGGTACCGGAGTCCACTTGGCGGCATACATGTGTTCATCGGCAAGATCGGCGAGCAGTGGCCTGGGCAGACGTCTGCACTGACCTCGTCGAGACGGCTCAGCGGGCGAAGAAGAGTCCTGCCCTGGCTAAACCGGCGGTCAGGCATGTTTTCGTGGGAGTCGTCCATGGAGGCTGCGAGGACGGATCAGCATCTGGTGACGAAACTGTTGTCTACTCTGGCGACGAATCATCGGCCGGAGAAACCGAGTCTCTATACCAGCTACAAGATGGCCAGATCGGGGGCTGTTCCGACGGTGAGAGTGTTCGGACCCTTCGATCTACCCAACCGGGTTGGGATCTTCATGGCGATACGCAGCGGCGCTTCACTCTTCGACCATGGCGCCCTGGTCATCGGTTCAACAGCGGTGATGGCAGCCGGGAAGGAGGCCTGCGCGCCCGCCGCTCAAGTTTTGTCGAGCTTTTGACGCATTGGCTGTGCTCATGGCGTAGGCTAATCCACCGGATCGGGACCTGCACAACGCGGAGATTGCAAAGGTGAAGGAACAGATCACTAAAGCTAAAGCGGACTGGCGGCAGCGGGACGCGAGGATGGCGGCGGCAGGCGCTTTGGATGCGCAGCTTATAGGCTCATGCTTTGGATCAGAGCGCGTCGCATGAAGTCATGAAAAGGAAGTACAGGTCCGTTTACCTTCGGTTTTCGAGGAAGAGCTTTTCAACACCCTGTGGGCGGGGACGATAATCCGCCAACGGTGGTAAACCGCCGGAAGCACACAGGACGGCGCGCAGTTCAACCCGTGTGATAGATCTACGTCGTCATCACACCGGCGCACAGAGCTGTGCAGACACCTCCGGTCACTACTCCAACCCGATGGATAACATTGTCGCTGCTGCGGAACGGTTGGAGGAGATTCCGATCGAGGGCGTTTCACCACAGTCGGTCGAAACCCGCCTTGTATAGGAGCTCCTCAGGACTGACCTGGCTCAGCAAGAAGCGTATTCGTCTGATCGGGATCGGATCCACTCCACCCCGCCTAAGCCGGAGCTATAGCCGACGGCCGTTAACTGGCCGTGTCAAGCAATGCGCGGCGTGGTCCGCCTCGCGGCAACAATCCGACGGGCGGCTTTGAGGATGCTCAAGTGGTAGTGGACCGCGCCAGGCACGCGTAGGGAGGCCGAGTTAGCGGCACAAGCGAGAGGATCATCCGCCGCGCCGGTTCGTCCGACCATCTTGAGCCAGGTCACGTCACGGTTCTTTGGGGGTGCCTTGCCTCGCCCCGCGTTACGTAACGCGCTTGCCCAAGGACTTCAAGGGCCGCGCAAGGTGCCCAATTATCTTGCCGATTTGGCTCGAAGCATGGATAGAAAGCTATGAGATGGCCATGGAGATGCTAGATGTGGATGAAGCCGCATGTGCGAAATACTTCACAATGATGTTGGAAGGAACGGCCCGGACTTGGTTGAAAAATTTGCCGCCCAACTCTATCAGTTCGTGGACCCAGTTGCGAACCCGATTCATTCAAAATTTCAAAGACACCTGTAAGCAGCCCATGTCTGTGGTGGATTTAGCAGCTTGTGTCCTGGCGGAGGGAGAATCCACAACCCATTGGGTGCGCCGCGTTTGAAGTTTTACATTCTTCGGACGGATCAACCCTGATTCCACGATCTTGACCTTGGAAGCCAATTGCGGTTCGAGCCATTGAAATTGAAGCTGGGCGCATGAAGCGTTTTGCCATGACATGGGCACTCTAATGGGCGTTTTGGTAAAGTACGCTGATTACGATAGTACCAAGGATCCCGAATCTGAGAATGATGAAGTGGGAAGGGAAAGCGAGCAGCAACCCAGGGGCCAGCAGCATCATTCGGCGAGCAATGGAGGAACAAGCATAAAGCGAACGGCAACATGGGCTTTGTGGCCAACACCAACGCAGCAGGACAAGGGCAGCGGCGCGGGGTAGGCAATCAAACCGGGCGGTCACAATCCGGATCGTTTGAATTTCATATTGAATCAACCTTGTCCGAAGCATGGGACGAAGGAGGCACCGGCGAACCACCTTTGGAAGGATTGTTACATTATGCAGGAGTTCAAAAACTCCAACTCTTTCCGGTATGATCAAGGGCCCGGCGGCGGTTCAGGGTCCGCCCCGGGTTACGGTGGAGGAAATTCCGGCCCAGGATTCGGTGGTAATCCGGGCGGGCAAGGCAATCAGAATAATCAAAGTAATCAGAACAGTCAGAACAATCAGAACCAAGGGGGATACAATCAACAACAGCAGCAGTCGGGTTATCAAAGTAACCCAAAGCAATTGAACGGTGGACAGTACCACGTCTTTACCACCAGCTTGGACAGACGAGACCAAAAACTTCAGAAGAGGGCGGTCAGCGTTGTTGAACCGGCTGCGCCGCATTACCTACGCTGGTCCGAGCAACCGATCGTGTGGAGCAGAGAGGACCATCCTCCCCGGGTTTATAATCCGGGTCAGCTAGCCCTGGTGGTGGCACCCGGTAGGAGGGTACAAGTTTACCAAGGTTCTTATGGATGGAGGAAGCAGCATCAACATCACGTACTACGAGACCTTCCGGCGTATGGGGTTGACGGATAGGCATCTTAGGCCATCCGGACAGTGTTTCACGGAGTGGTGCACAGCAAGTCGGCGTACCGGTCGGTAAGATAGCTCTGGAGGTGACCTTTGGGGACGAACATGACTCGGATCGTAAACATTGACATTTGAGGTGGTGAAAATTCAAAGCCCTTACCACGCCCTCTTTGGGCGGCCAGCTTATGCTAAATTTATGGCACGACCCTGTTATGTTTACTTACAGCTGAAAATGCCGGGTCACAAAGGAACGATAACGGTTCATGGGAGCCGCCGGATCGCTTTGGAGTGCGAGGAAGGTGATGCGGCTTCTGTGAGTCGGTTTGTGCCATGAAGAGCTAAAATATTATAGAGACAATGTTGATCCGGCGGATATGACCCTTTGAAGAAGCCAACTACGGAGCATGATCCGGACTTGAAGTTCAAATCGTGGCTGAGACGAAGCTTGTTGATTTTGTGCGGCGATTCGTCCAAGCAGTTCACCATCGGTGCCAACTTGGATCCTAAATAGGAAAGCGCGCTCATCGAGTTCATCCGTGAGAATCGGGACATATTTGCATGGAAGCCTTCGACATGCCCGGTGTACCGAGGGAACTCGCTGAGCACACTCTCAATGTTGACCCAAAATACAAACCCGGTAAAGCAGTTTCTTCGCCGGTTTAATGAGGAAAAGCGCAAGGCCATCGGAGAAGAAGTTGCTAGGCTCTTGGTAGCAGGATTTATCGTCAAGTCTTTCATCCAGAGTGGCTTGCCAATCCGGTGTTGGTTCTTAAGAAGAATGGCACTTGGCGCATGTGTGTGGATTACGAGATCTCAACAAGGCCTGTCCGGCCAGATCCTTTCGCCCTCCCGCATTGACCAGATTATTGATGCTACGGCGGGTTGTGAGCGTTTGAGCTTTTGGATGCGTACTCGGTTATCATCAGATTAAGATGGCAGTGAAGGACCAGGAGAAGACAGCGTTTATCACCCCTTTGGAGCCTTCCGCTATGTATCTATGCCTTTTGGACTCAAGAGCGCCCAGCGACTTATCGGCGTTGCGTTCAGAGTTGCTTGCACGAACAGATCGGCCGTAACGTGCATGCTTATGTGGATGATATCGTGGTTAAGACAAGGAAGAAGGAAACCTTGATTGAGGATCTAAAGGAAACCTTTGACAACTTGCGGGTGTACAAGATGATGCTCAACCCGGCCAAGTGCGTTTTTGGTGTTCCGGCGGGCAAGTTATTGGGTTTTCTCGTGTCCAACAGGGGGATCGAAGCTAATCCGGAAAAATTACGGCTATCACCTCCTTGGCTAAGCGAAGTGCATCAATGACGCCCGGCGTTTGGCAGGCGGATTGCTACGCTAAGCCGGTTTATCGGCCGTCTAGGCGAGAAGGCCATTCCTTTGTACCGGATGTTGAAAAAAAGCGGATCAGTTTATGCGGAGTTCAGCGGCGATGAAGCATTGGAGGATTTGAAGCGGCGGTTGGCCAACCCGCGGTTCTAGCCGCCCCATTGACAAAGAGCCGCTGCTGCTATATGTTGCTGCTAATGCCGGGCAGTTAAGCGTGGCTATCGTGGTGGAGCGGAAGGAGGCAGGGAAGGAGTATCCGGTTCAACGGCGGTTTATTACATCAGCGAGGTCCTCATTGAGTCTAAACAGAGATATCCGCATTGGCGTAAGCTGGTATCACGGGGTTTTTATGGCAAGCGGAAGCTAAGGCAGTATTTCCAACGGCACCCCATCACGATGGTGATTCGGCTCCCTTGGGCGATATCATCTGAACCGAGAAGCGATCGGCCGGATTGCTAAGTGGGCTATAGAACTTGGGCATACGGTTTAAGATATGTGCCTCGGACGGCCGTAAAATCTCGAGCACTTGTGGATTTCATTAATGATTGGACGGAGTTGCAAGCGCTGAAGAGAAGCCGGATCATACCTATTGGACCATCCACTTTGATGGGTCCAGCAATTGGAGGGCTCGGGGCTGGAGTCGTATTAACTTCCCCACGAGGTGACAAGTTCTGTTACGTTCTCCGCCTAATGTTCCCTTGTACTAACAATGCAGCTGAGTATGAAGCTTTGCTCCATGGTCTCCGAATGGCTAAGGAAATGAATCTCAGCCGGGTTAAATGCTTTGGTGACTCAGACTTGGTGGCCCAGCAAGTATCAGATACTTGGGATTCCAAAGATCCACTCATGGCTGCATATCGTCGGGAGGTGGATGTCGTTGCAGGACATTTTAAAGGATATCAGGTGGACCATGTGGATCGTCGGAAGAATGAAGCGACTGATGCTTTAAACCGGCTGGGCTCTCAACGTAAACCGGTCCCGCCCAATGTCTTCCTTGATGTACTGCACAATCCGTCAGTTAAGCTTCCAGATGAAATTGATTTGGCTATCCCTGATCCGGAGGCTCAATTGGTGGCGGCCTTGCATGTCACTCTGGATTGGACGCTCCCTTATTTGGCATACATGAACAGGCGAGTTACGAGAAGATGAGGCGTTGGCCCGACAGATAGTTCGGCGGTCTAAGTCTATGACCATTGTTAATGGCGAGTTGCACCATTGCGATGTGTCGGGGCGTTTCAGCGTTGTGTATCCTGAAGAGGGCTGTGAGATATTGCGAGAGATCCATGAAGGGGATTGTGGTCACCACGCCGGTTCAAAGTCCTTGGTGGCCAAGGCGTTCCGCCATGGTTTCTATTGGTTGACCGCCCATGCCGATGCGGAGGATCCGGTCGACGATGTGATGGTTGCCAAAAATTCTCCAGGCGTGCTCATGTGCCAGCCCAAGAATTGAGGATGATTCCAATTACTTGGCCGTTTGCGACTTGGGGGCTGGATATGGTTGGACCTTTCAAAAGGTCCAAGGACAAAAAGACCCACCTGTTGGTGGCAGTTGATAAATTTACCAAGTGGGTTGAGGCAGAGCCTGTTAGCAAGTGTGATGCGGCCACGGCGGTTCAGTTCATCAAAAGGTGATTTTCGGTTTGGGTTTCCACACAGTATCATCACGGACAATGGCACCAATTTGTCCAAAGGAGCTATGAAGGAATTTTGTGAACGAGAGCATATCCGGCTTGATGTTTCTTCCGTAGCCCACCCGCAATCCAATGGTCAAGCGGAACGAGCTAATCAGGAGATCTTGAAAGGTATTAAACCCCGACTTATGGTCCCTTTAGAGAGGACGCCAGGTTGTTGGGTGGAAGAGCTACCATCGGTGATATGGAGTATAAATACTACCCCCAACCGATCCACTGGATACACGCGGTTCTTTATGGTCTATGGAGCGGAGGCGGTCCTTCCCAGCGATATCCGGCCACGACTCGCCTCGAGTGGCAGCTTATGTTGAGGCAGATAGCGAGGCAGCACGGCAAGACGATTTGGATCGATTGGATGAAGAGCGCGATATGGCAGCTGCTCGTTCGGCGGTTTACCAGGATCTTCGTCGGTATCACAGCCGGCGGGTTAAAACCAGAACCTTTCGTGAAGGAGACTTAGTGCTGCGGCTCATTCAAGACCGTAAAGATATGCACAAGCTATCCCCACCTTGGGAGGGGCCTTTTGTGGTCAGCAAGAATCTATACAACGGGTCCTACTATCTGATCGATGTTCGAGAGCGAAAGGATTCACGCACGTCAGAGGAGGAGACCAACAGGCCATCGAACATAGCTCATCTTCGCCTTATTATACACGAGCCATCGGCTCCACTTATGTACATATTAAGACAATGTATATGTTATGAATAAAGGCAATAAACCGGATCCTCGACTAAAGCGGGGTATACATTACGTATCAAAGTCCGGTTTGGGTACATGGAGATCTTGTCGTGAAGCGGCCTCGGTTTAATCCTTGGCCTTGCTTTTGTGGAAATTTTGTCACTTGGGGGCTTGGTCGTGTCCGAACCAATGCAACACCTCTTAGCGGCCGAAAGCCACCAGATCATTTGGGGGCTTGGTCGTGTCCGAACCAATGCAACACCTCTTGACAGCGAAAGCCACCCGGATCATTTGGGGACATGGTCACGTCTGAACCAGTCACGCCTCTTGGTCGGCCTAAGGCCATAAGAATCAGTTGGGGGCTTGGTCGAACCCGAACCAATGCAATACCACTTGATCGGCGTAATGCCACGATGTCAGTTGGGGACCTGGCTGACTTGAACCATCGCTACACCTTATAGGGAGCTTGGTCCTGTCCGACCATGGTAACGCCATCTGATCAGGCTCAATAAAGCCTCTTCTTGCAAACAGTCTTTGTTATTGTTTTTGCTTCCATGTGTTTTTATACATATAATTTGGCTTTTGTTTGTTGTCTTAAACCGACAAACCTTCTTTCAACCGGGTTCAAGTTTTCAGAATTTGGTCCATTCTTTCCGGCGATTGATCATTCCGGTTTGATTTTGCTGTTAACATCCCATTATGGAGTAACAGGGGGCTTATCATACCCGACACGATTTACACGGTAAATCGGTATTATACACACAGGGATTATTCTCCTTTGACGGTGATGGTTTATAAAGCCTGCGCTTTAGGATTGGCTAAAGCCAACTGTGTGCCCGCCACTGGCAGGCAAAATATGTTGCAGGATTCACTACTTCCAAACCAAAGTATCCAGCACCGCCATGCAAAAGTTTCCAGACTGAGTTGGTAACGGCATTGTTCAAAACATCTTGACTATCCTATTACAAAGCCTTTTGCGGCCCGGCGTTTCATGTGGGGTTATGCCTTGAAGCTTGGAGGCGCCACCCGGCTTGATTTAATTACGCTGCTTCGCCGGGTTGACATGAGGTAGAGGCGCTGACGTCGGTTCAACATCTTCTTCTTCCTCACCCAAAGCCCGGAAGTCATTGGTAGACCAGTCAATCCGGGTTAAGGCACGAAGACAGCTTCTTCACTTATCAGCTCAGCGGATCAACGTCGGGGCGTAAGTGTGCTTACGGATTGGGGAACAAGGCTCGCACTTCAGGGATGACAAAATCCACCCGCTTGTTGTTGGCGTCATAAAAAAGCGGTGAACCGTCGAGTTGGCTTAACCGTCTGCCGATTGACTCGCCCGGTGACGCATTTCCTTTGTGATCCGTTTCAGGCGTCGTTATCAAAGGCTTCACCATTCTCTTGAGCATCGGGAAACCTTTGGCTATGTCCGCCGGATCAAGATCTGCTATCCACGCCTTGGCGCGCGTCAGAGCCAGTAATGTGCCAGCCCGAGCCGCGGATTGCTTCAACTCTTCAAGCTGCCCCGGAACCATGGACAACCGGTCCAGGGTTTCTCTGATCAGGGACGGCGCTGTTTTGTCGTATGATGTAGCACAGATGACTCGCTGGGCGCATTTATACAGCTGCTCAATCAGCGTATAAGCGGCCTTCAGTTTCTTCCGCACTTCAGAGCCCATATGTGCAATACGTTTACCTGCACGGTTTAAGACAACTCAGGATAAACCGCGGAAATATCAAAATTAAGATAGCCAGCATAGTTTCTTACCAAAGACGGCAGAGGTCATGGCATGCACTTGGCGCTTGAGTCCGCAAGCTCTTCGGTCACGGTTTAAGGGCTGCTTGGCTTCTTCCGCCTGTTTTTCAAACCGGCCTTCTCGGTGTCCCGATTGGCTTGTTCGGATTTATACCACTCCTTCAGCTGTTCCATAGTGGCCAAGGCCGTTCTCAATTAAATCCTTGGCCTTAGTGGTTTCTGCTTGCTGAGTCTCAGATTGGCTCGTGGTCTTTGAGTTGCACGCCTTGCTGCTCTATTTCATTACGGTAACAAAGGAGGCATGTTAGGTGTCTCATTATCAAGTCCCAAGCTCAATATACATATTCACCTTGGCACTTGGGGGCTAATGGCTAATTGATCTCAGTTTGCCATTTGGGTACAGAAATCAAGTCCCGGTTTAACTACGCTGAGTTGAACCGACCCTTGAGAGCTACTATACAGCTAAAGTACAGGAAAGACATAATTCATTACCTCATAGCGGTCCTTCATCCGGTTTACCAGACCAGCTTCAAAGTCACGGCTGGTGTAGAGCCGGTTCAGAAAGCCGGAATGAAGTTCTTGGGCAGAGAAATTGTCGTAAGCCGACAGATCAGTCTTCCCCTTGTCCTTGCTCATAGTAGTGGAACCTTCCTTGATGCTGTGCTTTGCTAAAGCGACCGGTCGGCTAGGAGCAGTGTAGCCAGTACCGGTCACAATAACATCGTCATTTTCAGCGGTCTTCTTTGGGCTTGATGTCGTCTTGCTCGCTCGGCGGTTCAACAATCACGACCCGCTACGTGGGACGGGTTTGATGGAGCAGGCTGCGAAGTTTCCACTTGGACCTCCGGTTCAACTTCTGGTTGGTCAGCAGTATCATCTTTGTACAACTCGCCAGAGCTATCTTTGGCGGCTTCAGGATTGTCGTGGGTTTGTTCTGGGGTCTTTTCCGGATCAGCATCCATGATAGGGTCAAGGGTTTTGCTTTCTTGCTCAAGCGAGCCTTGGTGCTGCAATATTCAGAATGGAATAAAGAAAAATTTGGACAAAGCAATTGTAAACCGAACGGACGGGAGAGCGGTTGCATACCCTGCAGCAACTTTAAGCGGAGGCAGTTGCGTGGTTGATGAACCGCCGGACGAACCGGAAGAGGCCTGATAATTTGGGTCAGATGGATTGAGAGGACATCGGAAGAAACCCTTTAAGGGATAACGCTTTTCAGGAGAGCAAGTCACCTCTGGACGCTTCCGGGTTGGTGTGTCTGGTAAACCGGATGAGGTAATACGTTGGCCACTATGCCGGGTCGTGCGGCGCTCTTCAGCTTGCTGTGTCTTCAAAGAAAGGTTTGGATTTAAGTAAGCACAGGAATGATATCTTTTCACTTTCCGGACGGTGCGCCGAATTCTTTTAACCGGCACAAGGTCGGATTCGGAAGAAAGAAAGATTACCTCAACGGGGTCGGCATGGCTGGCTTCAGCATCATCCTGGGAAGTAAAGTTGTTAGTAAAAGAAGAATAAAGAGGGATAAATCATAAGAAGAAATACAAGGAGGAGAGCCGGTTTCTGGCGGCTCCCTCGTAAGGATATCAAGTTTTACCTCAACTTGATTCTTCTTCTTCCGGCGGATCGAGAGGACCCGGACGGTTTTCTTGCCGACCTTTTTGATAGCCTTGGGCTTTATACAGCGAGCTCGGGCCGGTTTGGTCCGTCTCGAAGGAGCTGTCACTGCGAGGTAGCAAGGATTAATGAATATCAACAAAATGTTAAAAGCCCGAAAAGCGGTGAGCAAAGTCTTACGCGGTGGCGGGTTGGCAACGTAACGGAGCCAACCCGGTTAGGCTGCAGATGGAGATTGGTTCATCAAGCATCTTTTTACAGCCTCTGTAAACTCAATTTCAGTTATTGGTAATTCGTGGCGTCTTTGAGGGTCTTTGAGGCTGCGGTATACTCGTGCATCAATCCGGACGGCGGCTTAAGGGCAAGATGCCCCAAGAAACCCAACATCGCACAAGGTCCACACCGGTTAGTCCATTGGCCATTAGAGCCCGGAGTTTTATGATCCGAGGTGCAAAGTTCTTCCGTTCAGCGGCGGTTAAGCGTGAAGGCAGCGGATGGTTGTTCTTGAGCGGTGAGGACGGTAACCCGGCAAAGGGATTCTCGTTGGCGGAGCGGTGTTCCGGCAATAGAACCAGGTTTGGTTCCGATCCTTTGGATGGCTGTGGTGTTTGGTGTGAGGAAAGTCCGTTTCCTTCCTTTTACGGATTGAAACGCCGCCTAGTTCTGTGTTGGGACCATCGAGAAAACTCCGTGCGGCGGTTCAAGTGAAAGAAATCGGAATAGCTCCACAGATGGTTCTTCACGAAGGTAGACTTCACGAAGACTTGGAAGTTGCATATGTTTGACACGAGTTCGGGCCGATATCCTGCGGATGGAGTTTCAAACTTGCGAGGACGTCCCGGAAAATTTTTGAACCGGGCGGGCAGAATCCCCGGTCTAAGTGCTGCATAAACACGATTACTTCACCCTCTTGTGGCTCGGGAGAAACTTCGCCATCCGGAACACGCCCGATGGAGGACATTTTTGGCGCTAAACCGCCCGGTGGTGACATAGCCGTTGATTGTGTTTGGTGATTTTGGACGGACCCAATTGCAAGCTGAGAATTGAGGGGCCATTCCGGAAGATTAAGCTGCGAAAGAAAGGAAGAGACGGTTTACCATTAAACGGTTCAGGCATATCATACATTGTTAAACAGGTGATTCAGCATCCGGCTTCCCGTTCGGTTTAGCGAGGACTAATGGAGTGACGGATTAGCTGTCGAAAGTTAAACCGCCGAAAATGGCAGAGTTGAAAAGTCTACTAAGTATGGGCGAAACAGTTTTCACATACGAATGGAGGTAATCGAGATCTACGAAGCTCTAGTAAGAAAAACTTTACGACCTATGCAAACCTTCATAAAGAGCAGGAGGGTTCAGATATTCTAAACTCGAGGATCTGATCAAAAGGAAGGGTGCATAAAGAGTTCAATGGACGGCGGAGCAGTCACTTATACAAGATGCACGGTATGGCTGAGGCGTACGGCCATGGCGGAGCAAGTGAGAAGAAACTGATATGAACTGCGTGATGAACAGGATCTATAGATGGGATCTAGGGCTTGAGAGGAACCTTACCTGACGAGCGGAAACCGCGGAGGAGCGCCGAAAACTCTGATACGGTCAGGTTGATGCAGCGGCCCGGCGATGAAGCGTCGTTCGAAGGTCGGGCGCGACGGCGGAGCTTCAGGGCTAGAGCGTCGCGAGGAAGGAGAAGAGCGGAAGAAGAAGAAGAAGAAGAGAAAGGGGCGACCGGTCTATTTATAAGGGACCGGAGCAATCAACGGGCGCGAGAATCGAGGAGTCAAAAGCGGCGGACAGTGCAGCGGCCGCCTCGATTTCCGGGATAGCATCAAATGAAGGGAATCTTACTGTTTGGATTTCTTTATTAAAGAGGACGTCAAGGTGCCCTGACATGGAAATCGGAGGATGACGTCACGGCGGTTCAAGCGGATGGCGGTTTACAAAATATGAAAGGAGATCGAAGAGTTTCCTGAAGGTGTTGAAGATTGACTTGAACGGTTCAGGTCAACTGGGGCCTAATGTTGGGGACACAACTATCGAGTGTGAACCGCCTGGAGGGGCCGGTTTACCCTAAATCCATGATTCAGGCCCACGGAGGAGGCACGGAGCCCAGAGGCGAATTAAGGTCCATCTATGTAAACCGCCTTAGTATTGTAACTTGTGTTGTAAGTTAAGAAAGGAGAGACCGAGCCGGACGCTTGTATGAGCCGGATCGGGACTCTGTAGACCGGCCGGGCGTCAACCCGTGTATATAAGGGGACGACCCGACGGCGGATTAGGGACAGAGGATTCGAGGCTAAGGCAAAGCTATTGCTCCCTAGCTGCCGAAATCATATCAATCACATCACAACTGGACGTAGGCTTTTACCTTCATCAAAGGGGCCGAACCAGTATAATACCCGTGTCTTGTGTCCGCTTTAACCCCTCTAGGTTAACCCGTACGATGGCCCTACGACTAAGTCCTTTCATGAGGACATCTGCCGTGACAATTCCACGACAAAAACGAAGAACATATCCATGAAGGTGGCGGACGGCGTTGCTTTTCCAGTGACCCCTGAAGCAACCTACCATTGCATCCCGATTACAGAGGGCTATGCTCGTGTCATGGTTGATGAAGTGGTGGAACCTTATTCGGGGCTAACCTTGACATTCCTGGAGGTGAAGACGAAGCGCACTGGGAGAGGCCATACATCGTATCATCCTATGGAGAAAGGATTGCATCATCTTTCGAAGTCCACCGACACCGCGTCGTCTGCCGACTCCTCGCCACTGAGTCAGCAGACTCCCGCTCCTCCAAGTCCACGAACGCGTGAGACGACTCCTCCTCGAAGTCCGCCACCTCCTCCGCCGGTTTCAAGTCCGGCACCGTGTCAGGCCACACCTCCTGCTTCAAGTTCGGCACATCGTCAGGCCACTTCTCCTCGTCCAACTCCATGTCAGCCGTCTCCGTCGTCTCAGTAATCGCAGAAGAGACATGCCGCAGCTTTGGTGCGTAGCGGTACGAGTCGAAGTAGTTCAGGAAGTACAGGCGGAGACAAGCGATATAAATATGGTCCAAGCCTCGCTCCTCTTCCTTAGAGGCCTTATGACATGACCGAGGAGCAAAACGCAGCCATAGTGCAGGCCCAAGTGGACGCCCATTTGGGACCGAAACTGCACCGCCGCCAAAGGAGAAAGTGCACGAGAAAACAATTGACCACTTCATTCATATGGCTAGAGCACCAGCTCCCAAGCCTGTTGACTCAGACTATGAGCGTCAAATCAGGAAGCTACATCGAGCACGGCTCTGGAAGAGCGAGCTCGAGCTCGAGCCAACAAGCAGGTGGCAAAAATGCGGAAAACCGTTCCCGGTGGGAAAACAGTAGCGCAAGCGATCCCCGCTTGTTGTGCCAACAACACATGAGAGAATCTGCGCCAAATATTATTGTGGGCAAACCGTTAGCGTTCCCCAGCAGGGCGATGTGGTAATAACGGAGGAGCATATCATGCAGGCTGAAATGCTCAAGATCTCTGTTGGACAACTCCTCGAAATCAAGCCCATGTCTCCGCTTAAAGAATCGGAAATAAAATGGAAATATGCCTGGGGCAAACCTTTGGTCCATCCAGACAAGGTCAAGGACCTCCCAACGAGAATGTATGAATTGCATCAATGGTACATGAACATGACCAAGATTTCCAATCAAGTGTCCCTCATGGTGAATGTCAAGAAGGATCATTATTACCATGAGAAAGCTTTGTCCATTGAGTATATAGAACTTTTTCAGTTATACAATCAAGACGTACTCGACAAGTCTATCGTCAGTTGCTATTGTCTGTAAGTGATTTCTTTCTGTAATTTAAGTCTCAAGCTAATTATGTAGTGATAATTTTGATCAATCATTACATGTAATTATCCTCACTATATTCTTTTACGTGGTATTATATGCAGGATGAAGATGTATGAAATGAAAAAATCTGGACGCTATGGCATTGGGTTCATTGACCCAAATACCGTTAACGAGGACATATGGAAGTTTCCATTTTATCAAGCAGATGTAGAGGCCAGCATGGTAGAGTTCTTGAAGCGCCTCAATAGCAATGAAGATATACTACTTCCTTACAACTTCCCGTGAGTCACACTGTCTTGTACTACAAATTCTGTTTTTGCTTACTAGCTAGCTAGATGTTAATAATTAAGTGTATACGGTTTACGGTAGTTGATTAATTTTATGCATATGCCCACTTATTTAAGACATGCAAACGTGTGCACATGCAGTTGGCACTGGGTCTTGATAGACATTAAAGTTGAGGAAGGAAAAGTTAAATTACTTGAATCACTAACTAAAGAAGAAAGTGACTTCACCGTCGTGAAGGGGATAGTCAGTAGGCAATTTCAATCATTATTAACTATATATATCTCGGCCTATTATTAGTTCGTCATTTCCTGATATAAACTATTTAATAACCCCTTTTTTAATTTTCTTTGCCGGCGGGCAGGGCATGGGCAAAGTTCATCGCGGTGACTCCAGGCGAATGGAAACAAAAGTTGTTTTGGCATCGACCAAAGGTAAGTAATTAAGTAGTACTAGCTAGCTACCATCTCTTTAATTCTTGTTTCAATATCATTAATTAATTATCATGCTTGATTAATTATTATCTGATTCAATTCCATTCTCGTAAAGGCCCTGAAGCAGGCGCCGGGGAATAATCTGTATGCATTCTAGGTTTGCGAGAACATTCGCATGATGACGTCTGAAAGGAGCAGATCTGATAGACATGAATAGGTACGTTTGTCAGAACACTATTCACACCATTATCGATATCTAGTCACACAACTAACACACATGCATATTGATCTCCTTCTTAACAGTTCAGAGAGGTGCGGGATAAGCTCCTACCATCGGAACGCATACTAGCACTTCAAGAGGAAATAGACGGATTTTTGCTCGAACAGGTCATAAATCCCAAAGGAGAATACTATTACCCGCTACCGCCCCCATGAACCACTTGTCATCGTGCTCCGGAGGCACCAACATATGTAGGAGAAATTGTATATGTATATACATGTGTATGTGTGAATAATGGTGTTGGTTAATTGTGAGACATTAGATGATATATATATAGTGCATAACGTGTACGAGAAAATCTATTTATATATATGCATAACGTGTACAATTTGTAGTATCGTGAAATACCAGCAAACAAAAAAATGTAATGGAAAATTAAAAAAAATACACCCAAACATTTAGTATCGGTTGGTGTTACCAACCGGTAATAAAGCCCTACGCGCACCCGGGCCTGGCTCATGCCACGTGTTCGCACTTTAAGCGCCCGGTTCGTGATTTAACCGGGTACTTAAGGGGGGACCTTTAGTCCCCATTCTTTAATGTCGGTTGTGGAACCGGCACTAAAGGCCGTTACGAACCGGCACTAAAGGCCGGTTCTGCACTAGTGAATCTATGGTGCAAATGAGGTGAGGAGGAGGTAGCCGAGACCAAGCTTGGTAGAGGTGGAGAGAATGAAGTGGGGAAAGTGAGTGTTGTAGGTGGCTGTCAAAAATATCTAGCTTCTCTCAGGTTACCAATGGCGCACCTCCTAGGAATGCGCCATTGGTAACCAGTGTTACTAATGCCGCACCTGGTGTGTGGTGCGCCATTACTAGTTTTGAAAAAAATATAAAAAATTGTTAGTAGTGGCGCACCGTGGGTGTGGTGCACCATTACTAGTTAAAACTAGTAACGGCGCACTATCCCCTGGTGCGCCACTCCTAAGTCTGGGAAGGGTGTGGGGTCAGGACAAAACTAGTAATAGCGCACCACACACCAGGTGCGCCATTAGTAATATAGCCACTAATGGCGCACCTATGTGTGGTGCGCCACTGCTATATATAGCAGTGGCGCACCGCTCACGTGATGCGTCATTAATATCCATATTAGCTATAGTCGTTTTTCTAATAGTCAAGCTTCATATATATCTTCAATTGAGAAAACAAATACTGCTCCAATAGCTGTTTTGGCATGACCATGACTTAGGGATGAGGGGCATTAGAAAAAATGATTCAACGGGTTCTTGCGCTGCACAACTCAATTATGTCACCGTTATGTGCTTCCGTCGACTTTGTCTAGTGCAGCAATTTTTTTCGAAAGAAAAGGTAGATCATGCATGTTCTACCTTATGCATTCAAAATAGGCCGTAGCCTGGAAGACCAAAGTCATTTTACATGAAGGCGTTGTAAGCACCGCATAAAGTGTGCAGCAGGCCAGCGCCAAGTCAAGGGGTTGACTACGATGAGACTTTCTCACCCGTAGCGATGCTTAAGTCTGTCCGAATCATGTTAGCAATTGCCGCATTTTATGATTATGAAATTTGGCAAATGGATGTAAAAACTGCATTCTTGAATGGATTTCTAGAAGAAGAGTTGTATATGATGCAACCAGAAGGTTTTGTCGATCCAAAGGGTGCTAACAAAGTGTGCAAGCTCCAACGATCAATTTATGGTCCGGTGCAAGCCTCTCGGAGTTGGAATAAACGCTTTGATAGTGTGATCAAAGCATATGGGTTTGTACAGACTTTTGGAGAAGCCTGTATTTACAAGAAAGTGAGTGGGAGCTCTGTAGCATTTATGATATTATATGTGGACGACATATTATTGATTGGAAATGATATAGAATTTCTGGATAGCATAAAAGGATACTTGAATAAAAGTTTTTCAATGAAAGACCTCGGTGAAGCTGCTTACATATTGGGCATCAAGATCTATAGAGATAGATCAAGACGCTTAATTGGACTTTCACAAAGCACATACCTTGATAAAGTTTTGAAAAAGTTCAAAATGGATCGTGCAAAGAAAGGTTTTTGCCTGTGTTGCAAGGTATAAGATTGAGTCGGACTCAATGCCCGACCACAGCAGAAGATAGAGAAAAAATGAAAGATGTTCCTATGCTTCAGCCATAGGCTCTATCATGTATGCAATGCTTGTGTACCGCACTGACGTATGCTTAGCTGTAAGCTTGGCAGGAAGGTACCAAAGTAATCCAGGAATGGATCATCGGACAGCGGTCAAGAACATCCTGAAATACGAAAAGGACTAAGGATATGTTTCTCATATATGGAGGTGACAAAGAGCTAGTCGTAAATGGTTACGTCGATGCAAGCTTTGACACTGATCCGGACGATTCTAAATCGCAAACCGGATACGTGTTTTTATTAAACGGTGGAGCTGTCAGTTGGTGCAGTTCTAAACAAAGCGCCGTGGCGGGATCTACATGTGAAGCGGAGTACATAGCTGCTTCGGAAGCAGCGAATGAAGGAGTCTGGATGAAAGAGTTCATTTCCGATCTAGGTGTCATACCTAGTGCATCGGGACCGATTAAGATCTTATGTGACAATACTGGTGCAATTGCCTTGGCAAAGGAATCCAGATTTCACAAGAGGACCAAGCATATCAAGAGACGCTTCAATTCCATTCGGGACCAAGTCCAAGTGGGAGACATAGAGATTTGCAAAATACATACGGATCTGAATGTTGCGGACCGTTGACTAAGCCTCTTCCACGAGCAAAACATGATCAGCACCAAGACTCCATGGGTGTTAGGATCATCACTTTATAATCTAGATTATTGACTCTAGTGCAAGTGGGAGACTGAAGGAAATATGCCCTAGAGGCAATAATAAAGTTATTATTTATTTCCTTATATCATGATAAAGGTTTATTATTCATGCTAGAATTGTATTAACCGGAAACATAATACATGTGTGAATATATAGACAAACAGTATGTCACTAGTATGCCTCTACTTGACTAGCTTGTTAATCAAAGATGGTTATGTTTCCTAACCATGAACAAGGAGTTGTTATTTGATTAACAAGGTCACATCATTAGTTGAATGATCTGATTGACATGACCCATTCCGTTAGCTTAACACTTGATCGTTTAGTATGTTAATGCTTTCTTCATGACCCATACATGTTCCTATAACTATGAGATTATGCAACTCCGTTTACGGAGGAACACTTTGGGTACTACCAAACGTCACAACGTAATCTGGGTGATTATAAAGGAGTACTACAGGTGTCTCCAAAGGTACTTGTTGGGTTGGCGTATTTCGAGATTAGGTTTTGTCACTCCGATTGTCGGAGAGGTATCTCTAGGCCTTCTCGGTAATACACATCACTTAAGCCTTGCAAGCATTACAACTAATGAGTTAGTTGTGAGATGATGTATTCTGAAAGCGAGTAAAGAGACTTACCGCAACGAGATTGAACTAGGTATTGGATACCGACGATCGAATCTCGGGTAAGTAACATACCGATGACAAAGGGAACAACGTATGTCGTTATGCGGTTTGACCGATAAAGATCTTCATAGAATATGTAGGAACCAATATGGGCATCCAGGTTCCGCTATTGGTTATTGACCGAGAATGGTTCTAGGTCATGTCTACATAGTTCTCGAACACGTAGGGTCCGCACGCAACAACGCTTCGATGACAGTTCATTATGAGTTTATAAGTATTGATGCACGAAGGTTGTTCGAGTCCCGGATGTGACCACGGACATGACGAGGAGTCTCGAAATGGTCGAGACATAAAGATTGATATATTGGAAGCCTACATTTGGACATTGGAAGTGTTCCGGGTGAAATCGGGATTTTACCGGAGTACCGGGAGGTTACCGGAACCCCCCGGGAGGTCCATGGGCCTAATACGTCATAGGAGAGAAGAGGAAGGGCCAGCCAAGGTGGGCTGCGCGCCCCCCTCCCCCCTCTAGTCCGAATAGGACAAGGAAAGGGGGGGCGGCGCCCCTTCCCTCTTCCCCCTCCTCCAATCCTAGTCCAACTAGGAGGGAGTCCTACTCCGGTGGGAGTAGGACTCCTCCTTGCGCGCCTTCCCTAGGGCCGCCACCTCCCCTTGCCTCCTTTATATACGGGGTAGGGGGCACCCCAAGACACACAAGTTGATCTACGGATCTTTCCTTAGCCGTGTGCGGTGCCCCTTCCACCATATTCCACTTCGTCATATCGTCATGAGCTTAGGCGAAGCCTGCGCCGGAGAAGTCATATCGTCATGGAGCTTAGGCGAAGCCCTGCGTCGGTGGAGCATCAACATTGTCACCACGCCCGTCGTCTTGTGACAGGAACTCATCCCCGACACTTTGCTGGATCGGAGTCCGGGGATCGTCATCGAGCTGAACGTGTGCAGAACTCGGAGGTGCCGTACATTCGGTGCTTGGATCGGTCGGATCGTGAAGACGTACGACTACATCAACCGCGTTGTTATAACGCTTCCGCTTTCGGTCTACGAGGGTACGTGGACGGACACTCTCCCCTCTCGTTGCCATGCCATCACCATGGTCTTGCGTGATCGTAGGAAATTTTTGAAATTACTACGTTCCCCAACGATGGCATCCGAGCCTGGTTTTATGCGTTGATGTCATATGCACGAGTAGAACACAAGTGAGTTGTGGACGATACAAGTCATACTGCCTACCGCATGTCATACTTTGGTTCAGCGGTATTGTGAGATGAAGCGCCGGACCGACATTACGCCAGACGCTTACGCGAGACCGGTTTCACCGCTCGAGCACTCGTTGCTTAAAGGTGACCGGCGGTGTCTGTCTCTCTCACTTTAGTTGAACTGAGTGCATACGCCCGGTCCTTGAGAAGGTTAAAACGGAGTCTATTTGACAAACTATCGTTGTGGTTTTGATGCGTAGGTAAGAACGGTTCTTGCTCAGCCCGTAGCAGCCACGTAAAACTTGCAACAACAAAGTAGAGGACGTCTAACTTGTTTTTGCAGGGCATGTTGTGATGTGATATGGTCAAACGTGATGCTATATTTTATTGTATGAGATGATCATGTTTTGTAACCGAGTTATCGGCAACTGGCAGGAGCCATATGGTTGTCGCTTTATTGTATGAAATGCAAACGCCATGTAATTGCTTTATCACTAAGCAGTAGCGATAGTCGTAGAAGCAATAGTTGGCGAGACGACAACGATGCTACGATGGAGATCAAGGTGTCGCTACCGGTGACGATGGTGATCATGACGGTGCTTGGCGATGGAGATCACAAGCACAAGATGATGATGACCATATCATATCACTTATATTGATTGCATGTGATGTTTATCCTTTATGCATCTTATCTTGCTTTGATTGACGGTAGCATTATAAGATGATCTCTCACTAAAAATTATCAAGAAGTGTTCTCCCTGAGTATGCACCGTTGCGAAAGTTCTTCGTCTTTGAGACACCACGTGATGATCGGGTGTGATAGGCTCTACGTTCAAATACAACGGGTGCAAAACAGTTGCGCACGCGAATACTCAGGTTAAACTTGACGAGCCTAGCATATAACAGATATGGCCTCGGAACACGGAGACCGAAAGGTCGGCGTGAATCATATAGTAGATATGATCAACATAGTGATGTTCACCATTGAAACTACTCCATCTCACGTGATGATCGGACATGGTTTAGTTGATATGGATCACGTGATCACTTAGATGACTAGAGAGATGTCTGTCTAAGTGGGAGTTTTTAATATGATTAATTGAACTTAAATTTATCATGAACTTAGTACCGATAGTATTTTGCTTGTCTATGTTTACTGTAGATAGATGGCTCGTGCTGTTGTTCCGTTGAATTTTAATGCGTTCCTTGAGAAAGCAAAGTTGAAAGATGATGGTAGCAATTACACGGACTGGGTCCGTGATTTGAGGATTATCCTCATTGCTGCACAGAAAAATTACGCCCTGGAAGCACCGCTGGGTAGCGAACTGCTGCAGATCTTGAGCGAAGTTGTGAACGTCTGGCAAAGCAGAGCTGATGACTACTCTATAGTTCGATTGTGCCATGCTTTACGGCTTAGAACCGGGTCTTCAACGACGTTTTGAACGTCATGGAGCATATGAGATGTTCCAGGAGTTGAAGTTAATATTTCAAGCAAATGCCCGGATTGAGAGATATGAAGTCTCCAATAAGTTCTATAGCTGCAAGATGGAGGAGAATAGTTACATCGGTGAGCACATACTCAAAATGTCCGGGTATAACAATCACTTAATTCAGCTGGGAGTTAATCTTCCGGATGATAGTGTCATTGACAGAATTCTCCAATCATCGCCACCAAGCTACAAGAGCTTCGTGATGAACTATAATATGCAAGGGATGACTAAGACAATTACTGATCACTTAGCGATGCTAAAAGCTTCGGAGTGAGAAATCAAGAAAGAGCATCAAGTGTTGAAGGACAACAAGACCACTAGTTTCAAGAAAAAGGGCAAAGGGAAGAAGAAGGAAACTTCAAAAAGAACAGCAAGAAAGTTGCTGATCAAGAGAAGAAACCCAAGTCTGGACCTAAGCCTGAAATCGAGTGTTTTTACCGCAAGCAGACCGGACATCGGAAGCGGAACTGCCCCAAGTATTTGGCGGATAAAAGGATGGCAAGGTGAACAAAGGTATATGTGATATACATGTTATTGATGTGTACCTTACTAATACTCGCATGAGTACACAGGTATTTGATCTTGGTTACATTGCTAATATTTGCAACTCAAAGCAGGAACTACGGATTGCGAAGATTGGCTAAGGACGAGGTGACGATGCGGCGTTGGAAATGGTTCCAAAGTCGATGTGATCGCATGATCGCACGCTACCTCTACATCTACCTTCGGGATTAGTTTTAGACCTAAATAATTGTTATTTGGTGCCGCGTTGAGCATGAACATTATATCTGGATCTTGTTTAATGCGAGACGGTTATTCATTTAAATCAGAGAATAATGGTTGTTCTATTTATATGAGTAATATCTTTTATGGTCATGCACCCTTGAAGAATGGTCTATTCTTGTTGAATCTCGATGTAGTGATACACATATTCATAATGTTGAAGCCAAAAGATGCAGAGTTGATAATGATAGTGCAACTTATTTGTGGCAATCGCCGTTTAGGTCATATCGGTGTAAAACGCATGAAGAAACTCCATCTTGATGGGCTTCGGAATCACTTGATTATGAATCACTTGGTACTTACGTAACCATGCCTCATGGGCAAGATGACCAAAACGCCGTTCTCCGGAACTATGGAGCGAGCAACTGATTTGTTGGAAATCATACATACCGATGTTTGTGGTCCAATGAATGTTGAGGCACTTGGCGGGTATCGTTATTTTCTCACCTTCACAGATGATTTGAGCAGATATGGGTATATCTACTTAATGAAACACAAATCTGAAACATTTGAAAAGTTCAAAGAATTTCAGAGTGAAGTGGAAAATCATCGTAACAAGAGAATAAAATTTCTACGATCTGATCGTGGAGGAGAATATTTGAGTTACGAGTTTGGTTTACATTTGAAACAATGTGGAATAGTTTCAAGCAACTCACGCCAAACACCACAGAGAAATGGTGTGTCCGAACGTCAGAATCGTACTTTACTAGATATGGTGCGATCTATGATGTCTATTTCCGATTTACCGCTATCGCTTTTGGGGTTATGCTTTAGAGACGGCCGCATTCACGTTGAATAGAACACCGTCAAAATCCGTTGAGACGACACCTTATGAACTGTGGTTTGGCAAGAAACCAAAGTTGTCGCTTTCTTAAAGTTTGGGGCTGCGATGCTTATGTAAAGAAACTTCAACCAGATAAGCTCGAACCCAAATCGGAAAAATGTGTCTTCATAGGATACCCAAAGGAAACTGTTGGGTACACCTTCTATCACAGATCTGAAGGCAAGATTTTCGTTGCTAAATTCGGATCCTTTCTAGAGAAAGAGTTTCTCTCGAAAGAAGTGAGTGGGAGGAAAGTAGAACTTGATGAGATAATCAGATTCTGCTCCCTTATTGGAAAGTAGTTCATCACAAGAAATGGTTCTGTGACAACTACACCAATTAGTGAGGAAACTAATGATGATGATCATGAAACTTCAGATCAAGTTACTCTCGAACCTCGTAGGT
Organism: Aegilops bicornis; assembly: GCA_021605145.1. Lineage (NCBI taxonomy): Eukaryota > Viridiplantae > Streptophyta > Magnoliopsida > Poales > Poaceae > Aegilops > Aegilops bicornis. The sequence continues at coordinate 617,782,981 of CM038669.1, read as the reverse complement.
CAACCAGAGTAAAATACGCACAGTGGTACAAAGTAATCCTATTCGGAAGTCATGTTACTTGACCATGGCGAACCTACAAACTATGAAGAAGCGATGGTGAGCCCAGATTCCGCAAAATGGCTGGAAGCCATGAAATCTGAGATGGGATCCATGTATGAGAACAAAGTATGGACTTTGGTTGACTTGCCCGATGATCGGCAAGCCATTGAAAATAAATGGATCTTTAAGAAGAAGACCGACGCTGATGGTAATATAACTGTCTACAAAGCTCGACTTGTTGCGAAAGGTTTTCGACAAGTTCAAGGGGTTGACTACGATGAGACTTTCTCACCCGTAGCGATGCTTAAGTCTGTCCGAATCATGTTAGCAATTGCCGCATTTTATGATTATGAAATTTGGCAAATGGATGTAAAACTGCATTCTTGAATGGATTTCTAGAAGAAGAGTTGTATATGATGCAACCAGAAGGTTTTGTCGATCCAAAGGGTGCTAACAAAGTGTGCAAGCTCCAACGATCAATTTATGGTCCGGTGCAAGCCTCTCGGAGTTGGAATAAACGCTTTGATAGTGTGATCAAAGCATATGGGTTTGTACAGACTTTTGGAGAAGCCTGTATTTACAAGAAAGTGAGTGGGAGCTCAGTAGCATTTACGATATTATATGTGGACGACATATTATTGATTGGAAATGATATAGAATTTCTGGATAGCATAAAAGGATACTTGAATAAAAGTTTTTCAATGAAAGACCTCGGTGAAGCTGCTTACATATTGGGCATCAAGATCTATAGAGATAGATCAAGACGCTTAATTGGACTTTCACAAAGCACATACCTTGATAAAGTTTTGAAAAAGTTCAAAATGGATGTGCAAAGAAAGGTTTTTGCCTGTGTTGCAAGGTATAAGATTGAGTCGGACTCAATGCCCGACCACAGCAGAAGATAGAGAAAAAATGAAAGATGTTCCTATGCTTCAGCCATAGGCTCTATCATGTATGCAATGATGTGTACGGACTGACGTATGCTTAGCTGTAAGCTTGGCAGGAAGGTACCAAAGTAATCCAGGAATGGATCATCGACAGCGGTCAAGAACATCCTGAAATACACGAAAAGGACTAAGGATATGTTTCTCATATATGGAGGTGACAAAGAGCTAGTCGTAAATGGTTACGTCGATGCAAGCTTTGACACCGATCCGACGATTCTAAATCGCAAACCGGATACGTGTTTTTATTAAACGGTGGAGCTGTCAGTTGGTGCAGTTCTAAACAAAGCGTCGTGGCGGGATCTACATGTGAAGCGGAGTACATAGCTGCTTCGGAAGCAGCGAATGAAGGAGTCTGGATGAAAGAGTTCATTTCCGATCTAGGTGTCATACCTAGTGCATCGGGACCGATGAAGATCTTACGTGACAATACTTGGTGCAATTGCCTTGGCAAAGGAATCCAGATTTCACAAGAGGACCAAGCATATCAAGAGAAGCTTCAATTCCATTCGGGACCAATACCAAGTGGGAGACATAGAGAATTGCAAAATACATACGGATCTGAATGTTGCAGACCGTTGACTAAGCCTCTTCCACGAGCAAAACATGATCAGCACCAAGACTCCATGGGTGTTAGGATCATCACTTTATAATCTAGATTATTGACTCTAGTGCAAGTGGGAGACTGAAGGAAATATGCCCTAGAGGCAATAATAAAGTTATTATTTATTTCCTTATATCATGATAAAGGTTTATTATTCATGCTAGAATTGTATTAACCGGAAACATAATACGTGTGAATATATAGACAAACAGTATGTCACTAGTATGCCTCTACTTGACTAGCTTGTTAATCAAAGATGGTTATGTTTCCTAACCATGAACAAGGAGTTGTTATTTGATTAACAAGGTCACATCATTAGTTGAATGATCTGATTGACATGACCCATTCCGTTAGCTTAACACTTGATCGTTTAGTATGTTAATGCTTTCTTCATGACCCATACATGTTCCTATAACTATGAGATTATGCAACTCCCGTTTACGGAGGAACACTTTGGGTACTACCAAACGTCCACAACGTAATCGGGTGATTATAAAGGAGTACTACAGGTGTCTCCAAAGGTACTTGTTGGGTTGGCGATTTGAGATTAGGTTTTGACACTCCGATTGCTCGGAGAGGTATCTCTAGGCCTTCTCGGTAATACACATCACTTAAGCCTTGCAAGCATTACAACTAATGAGTTAGTTGTGAGATGATGTATTACTGAAGCGAGTAAAGAGACTTACCGGTAACGAGATTGAACTAGGTATTGGATACCGACGAACGAATCTCGGGTAAGAAACATACCTATGACAAAGGGAACAACCTTAGGTCGTTATGCGGTTTGACCGATAAAGATCTTCTTAGAATATGTAGGAACCAATATGGGCATCCAGGTTCCGCTATTGGTTATTGACAGAGAATGGTTCTAGGTCATGTCTACATAGTTCTCGAACCCGTAGGGTCCGCACGCTTAACCGTTCGATGACAGTTCATTATGAGTTTATAAGTATTGATGCACCGAAGGTTGTTCGGAGTCCCGGATGTGATCACGGACATGACGAGGAGTCTCGAAATGGTCGAGACATAAAGATTGATATATTGGAAGCCTACATTTGGACATCGGAAGTGTTCCGGTGAAATCGGGATTTTACCGAGTACCGGGAGGTTACCGGAACCCCGGAGGTCCATGGGCCTAATGGGCCATAGGAGAGAAGAGGAAGGGCCAGCCAAGGTGGGCTGCGCCCCCTCCCCCTCTAGTCCGAATAGGACAAGGAAAGGGGGCGCCCTTCCTCTTCCCCTCCTCCAATCCTAGTCCAACTAGGAGGGGGAGTCCTACTCGGTGGGAGTAGGACTCCTCCTTAGTGCGCCTCCCCTAGGGCCGCCACCTCCCCTTGCCTCCTTTATATCACAGGGGCAGGGGGCACCCCAAGACACACAAGTTGATCTACGGATCTTTCCTTAGCCGTGTGCGGTGCCCCTTCCACCATATTCCACTTCGGTCATATCGTCATGAGCTTAGGCGAAGCCTGCGCCGGAGAAGTCATATCGTCGCGAGCTTAGGCGAAGCCCTGCGCCGGTGGAGCATCAACATCGCCACCACGCCGTCGTCGACAGGAACTCATCCCCGACACTTTGCTGGATCGGAGTCCGGGATCGCCATCGAGCTGAACGTGTGCGTAACTCGGAGGTGCCGTCGTTCGGTGCTTGGATCGGTCGGATCGTGAAGACGTCGACTACATCAACCGCGTTGTTATAACGCTTCCGCTTTCGGTCTACGAGGGTACGTGGACGGACACTCTCCCCTCTCGTTGCTATGCCATCACCATGGTCTTGCGTGATCGTAGGAAATTTTTTGAAATTACTACGTTCCCCAACAGAAGTTGCATCATCCAGTGTTCAGAGACGTACTGTGAGGCGACAGTGCAAGACTTGCATCTGGCAAAGGTGAAAAAGGTTGGAAAGGAGTGGGATAGCCGGCCATTCTCTGTCCATAGATCATACCAGAATGATATGGTGGTGCCATCTCCAAGCTCACACCTTGTGGACTATATGACAAGCTGTAGGGAAGATTTGATGCAGCTCCAGATGGCAGTGTCAGTACTGCGCACCGTAAGTGGTATCTCTTTTCAACAGTATGTTGATGCAAACCACTGATAGCATGGGACATCACTGGGCTGCAGGATCCTTGTCATGACCTTGCTTATCATTGCCAAGTTATGTGCAGCAAGGTCACATACGCCCAAGCCTCCATTCTGGTGCAGCAATTGCATGGCTATTCTCAATTTGCTGGTAGTTGAAGACCAGTGGAATGAGAAACAACATCTTGGATATGTCCACACGAATCATACCGCAATACTAGAGCGCTGGAAAAGGGTGTGAAATTAGTCTAACAGTCAAGGAATGTTCCATGTTAGAAATAAATTTGGATATCCAGAATACTAACATGTATGGTAGGGCATGGAGGGGATACTTTAAGATCACACGGCTGAGTCGAAGTTGTACTCCAATGTTATGGTTTTCTTGCCACGGGACTGAATTAAATTAGTCTGACAACTAGTTAAATTAAAATCCTAGCCGCGAGGGACCTCGTCGGCTGCCACTCCGCCGCCGCAGCCGTTGGTGTTTGAATAAATTTGAGGCACGTAGTTGATCATTCAAGGATCAAGCAATCACATGAGGCATAATATTGATATTTGTTAACAAGGTTTATCGAAATGGCTACATCTTCAGGGCTTGATTACGAGCGCTCTTCTCCGTGACACCGTCACAATACCACACACCGGCCATCCGGGCGCCAGCACATGCCGTTGGCTCCCCCTTGCGTGCCTGCGCTATTATGTTGGCGTAGGTTACATCGTGTGTCTATCTCCACGACATATGAGAAGCCTAGAATACAAGTGTCCTACTTGGACACGACTCCATATCACATATAAACACAATACGACTACAAGTCCAATTGTAACCTACCTTGTACACAATAGACACAACTCTAACAAACTCCACCTTGGTGAATATTCTCCACCACCTTAAATTTGTCCATGTTTCAAACTTTCATGTACATTCGACTTGAGCTTATCACATGAGTACCGTTGTTACTCCAAAGACTCCATATGACTCCACCTGTAACTTGTAGTCCCTTCCTTTCTTGATCACAATCAACACCCGAGTAAAATTAAGTTCTTATATATTTACTCTTGTTTGTGCTTCCAATTTCTGGAGTATCCGGTCAACACCATCACACACCGATCACTGATCTGCTTGAAAGTGAACAACTCACTTATAAGGTTCACATATAAGAGTTATTTGAACTCAACATCATCGCTCTTCTCTTGATCGCCTGTCTTAAATTTGAAAAAAATTCACCGTTGCTTGTAATAATCTCGAGCCAAATTCGCAGTTGTCTCATCACATGTATGACCACCAGAGCCTTGGTCCGTCTCCATGTCCCATGCATACCGCACGCCTCGCAGCTATTACCGTGTAGAGCATGTGTTGTCCAGGTCGAGTCTCGAGGGTCGCGAACCCACACCACTCAACCCCCACTGCAGAGTACCGTCGATCATCACCGGCCGATAATGAGTTTCACGCTTCCATCAGACCACTGAGCTCCAGTCTGAATTACGTGTCACTCACTTTTTCCCGCTGAAATAGGCTTCAACTCTCTAAGCTCTTACTCCGTAGCCCCTCAATTAGCACTAAGTGAAGTCTTCTAGACTCCAGCTTCACCTTCAACATGACTCCATGGTAGATGATCAGTCCATCCTCACGTCCCGTCAATTCAAGCTCACATGCGGACGTCATCTTGAATCAACCCCGCACCATAGTCTTGTCGAAGCCACACAAGCCCTCGGGCATGTGCCACGTGTTTCCACGCCCAGAAGTCGGTCACCATCAACATCACGCTCATATGTCGTCGTCGCCGATCTCACCACCGTGTTCTGTCTGACCGACATGCGTCGATCCGTCAGACTGTCTTGTCTGATCCAGCCAAACTTATCCGACTGCATGACATGTTTCAGACTTCTCAATCCGTCACCGCTGCCATCGCCATCCATACACACATGTGTACTGACAAAGAAAATCAAAGAAAATATCCCTCATAGCTTTCCCGTTTGGGAACCACATGTATGTAGCTTGTGGGTCCCTCAGTGGCGGAGCTAGCATCAGACAACAGGGTGGTCCGCCCTCAAAAAAATTGACAAGCAATATGACATGCAAACGTCCTAACTAATTGCCAATATCAAAGAAATAGACCAATATGGTCTTACAAACACTGAAATTCTCAATTAAATCTTAGTGCAAAATTATAAATGTATTCATATACTGGATAGTATAGTGCGAAAAAATCAAAACTAAGTCAGAAATTACGGTATTTTGGTACCTTTAATTGGGGCAGGGGCGCCATGCGGCCGGCCACTGGCAGCCGAAAGGGGCGCCGCTGCAGCCGCGTGCAGGGCAATGGCACGGGCAGGAAGGCGCGGCCGAACCAGAGGGATGGGCGGACGGGAAGGCGAGGCGAGACTGCGGGAGCCTCCTGAGCGTCGCGCGGCTGGGCTCCGTACTACGGCCAGCGACGGGCGGCGGGGTCGCGAGGAATAGCGACGGCGAGGCGGCTGGGCGTCGCGGTCGAGCAGTGCCGTGCGAGGGCATCGCCGCATCGGAACGAAGGGCTCTGCTCGATGTGGACTGGGCGTGGCTGCGTTGGTCAACCGGTATGTGCATTGAGCCTTTTTGTTTTACTCTAGCCCAGTTAGAGATCTATATGTATAATAGGCTGACCCAAAATTCCAGGTTGGGCCGTGGCCCACCCTGGCCACCCTATAGCTCCGCCCCTGGGTCCCTTCTTTTGTTTCTTTCTTGATAGCATCATGATCAAACTCGGTCCTCATATCAATTTTTTTTCTCAAACAAATCCCACGAACAGCCCTTCTATAGCTCAGCAATGCCTCGCACCTAGGCCTTGCGCCAGCCGTCCCGCCATCATCCAGCCCTGCCCACATGGGCTTTCGCCTGCCGGCCGCTCTGCCTAGGCCTGCACCCGCATCTGCTCTTAGAGCAAGTACAAAAGGGTGACATAAGCAGGCTATAAGAAATAGAATAATATAGCTTTGCTTAGTTGGAGGAGAGAGAAGAGGAGAGAAGAGAAGAGAGAAGAGGAGCGAACTCTTGGTTAGTAGGGAGCTGCAACACGAGACCCAAGACGCTTTGTGAGGATGTAAGATGGACCAACTATTGATAAACTAGTACATATTTAAAACTTACTATTGTATATGCCGACTAAGAGGTTGGCTGTAGATGGCATGACAACTTCTTATAACCGGCTTGTATTATTAACCATGCTCTTACGCCGCCGCGCTGCTTCGGATCGACCGATTTGCAGCTGCCGCACGTTCTGCCTCTGTATGTTGTTCGGTTTCAGTGCCACCGCTATCGACGGATTCGATCACTCTCGTCTGGATTGCTTCCGTGAAGATTACAATGTGACCACCTTTGCTTCCGAATCGCAACTCGCCAACGACTTGTTTTCTTTCCCCTTAGATCAACAATCCCCGCCTCCTGCTCCTTGCAACCTTGCTCATGGTACCACTTATTAGAATAAATCCAAGGCACGTAGTTAATCATTTAAGGACCAAGCAATCACACAAGGCATGACACCGAGATTTGTTAACGAGGTTCACCGATATGGCTACATCCTCAGGGCTTGAGTACGGGCTCTCCTCCCCGGGACACCGTCACAGTACCTTACACCGGCCACCCGAGGGCTGGCACAGCCGCCGGCTCTCCCTTGCACGCTTGTGCCATTATGTTAGCATAGATTACATCGTGTGTCTACCCCACTATATATGAGAGGTCTAGAATACAAGTGTCCTACTTGGACAGATTCTATATCCTATCTAAACACAATACAACTACAAGTTCAAATTTAACCTACCATGTACACAATATTCGGCGAGGGCCGGCTCCGGAAACTGGACGAGAGCAACTTTCTTCTCCCTCTTCCTCTCCAACATCTCATGGATCTGACGAGCGTGGGTGGTCCTTCGTCTTGTCCTCGCCGGTCTTGTGCTTGGGGCGCTGCTAGTCGCATCTGGAGCCAGCGCCGGCGCTGATGCGCCTTGCTCCTAGCCTTGTGATGCTGCCGCTACCTGCACCATTATGAGTGAGGCGATCAGAGGTCCGCCACCTTCTCGATCTCCCCGAACACTACCTCCCCGCCCTCGTGCTTGCGTTGTGCCTCCACCGGTGGCGCGTGTGCAGCGCACCAATCGACCATTGTTGTTGCCGACATGATCTGGCCTTCCACGCGTGTGGTGGCCGGTCGGCGGTGTTGTGGTCCACAGGTTGTTGGCGACGATCCAGATCCGATCGGTCGAATGCTAGTGACAACAAACTGTATTGCAACAACTTCCTACGCCTACACGACGGCGATGGTCATCATAAGGTTTTCGAGAGTATTCATCTCTCATGATCTGATGGTTGACTTCGGCGGTGAGATACTAATTATGGATGATGACTTGATGCAGAGTGATGGTTGTGCAGTGACGGCGGTCGCATCACATGAAGCTGCTAGGGTCGCGATAAAGTCGTGATGACAACACATGAGTGACTTCGATGATGCTGCTACTCGAGCACCCCAGTCTCGAGCTCTGGGGTGAAATCATAGGTCAGATAGTTATACCTGGCAATAACGACATTTTCTTACATCATTATCTTATTGAAGACATTGTTCATATATGCTTGGATTGATCCTTCGAGGTGAAAATCTAGATTTTGGCCTTGTGGTTTGATCCGGTGATGGCGGCACTTGAGTGTCGTTCCCTTCTTGATGTAGTTTTTCTTGAAGAACCACATTGTTCATACGGTGTTAGTTTGACGATCGCACATCTGATCGTTTTGAGGCTTTTTTTTCATCGCCTACGCATAGCTTTGGCCTTATACGATTTTGTTAGTTGATGGCGTGTTTTTGTGTGTGTGTGCATTCTAACTATGCAGAGACCGAATGTGTGCTCATTGTGTTTCCTGATTCTTTATTTTGACCTAATAAAATTAACCCTTTGTTGAAAAAGTTAAATTAAAATCCTCTACGCCTACTAGCATATGCTAAAGAAAGCAGCCCACAATAAAGGCTCGAGCATGTGACGCAGTCTGAATTGCCGGTGGGTGTTGTGTTTTACTCTCACTGGCATGAGCGGTATACGGTATACCTACCACTTTAGTTGAAAACATAAAAATCAATGTCTATTGTACCTCCGGTAGTTTTGGCGCGCCTACTAGTCTACCATCACCATCGTATATATCTCGTTGCCCTCTTACACGCTAGTGATATGAAGGATGACATGACCCATATTGCCAAGCAAACAAATATGCAGATTATCTCTTAATCTGTTTGTCGAAGCTTCATATCTTCAATTGAGAAAAACAAGAATACTGCTCCAATACCTCTTTTTGCATGACCATCACTTAGTGGGATGAGCGGCATTGGAAAAAATGATTCAACCACCTCAGATTTTTCAGCTACCCAACTCAATTCTGCCACTGTTATGTGCTTCAGTTGACTTTGTCTTGTGCAGCAATTGCATGGCTATCCTCAGTTTGCTCGCAGATGAAGACCACAAGGATGAGAAACATCATCTTGGATTTGTCCACACGAATCACACTGCAATACAAATTCAATGGAAAAGGATGTAAGGGTCGTTCTTTTTTCCTTATGAAAAAGGATGTGAAGTTAGTCTCAAAGTTATACTCCAATGTTATGTTCTTTTTTCCTAGCCGCATGTTAGAAATAAATTTGGATATCCAGAATACTATATGTGTTCTTGGGAATGCTGGGGATAGTTTAACATCGAATGGCTCAATCAAAGTTATACTCCAATGTTATGTTTTTGTCACATGATCCAATTAAATTAGCATGACTAATAGTTAAATTAAAATCCTGATATGCGAGGGTGCTTCATATTTTGCCACGGAGGAAAACATATCAGAAGTTTCTAGGCATTTTGAAAAATATGTAAAGAAAATTGAGACATTGAAAAATATGTAAAAAAATATTGAGACATTGAAAAATATGTAAATGACAATAGGCGAATTTTATTTGTTGGTAGGGCCAGGATTTTGCGTGTGTAGGTAACAAAAGTTATATTTTTGAACGAATTCTTAGATATGTAGAGAAAATGTATAAGTTTTTCACAAAATATTTTTTATTTTATTTTTTGAAACTTTGAAATTACAATACTATTTAATTTTCTAAAATAGCGGCCTCAGCCCAGGAGCTCACAATTCGCACTCGTGGGAAAGCCTGGTTTAATTATGATATCAGCGCAATGGCTCCGGCGGTGAGCGCATCAACGACTTTTTTGCGAAAGCCGCAACATAGGTGCTGCAGGTCATGGGAGAGCCAGTTTTGATATGTGTGTTGTCATCGGTGACTACACAGCTTTGACCTTGCCCTTCCATGTATACCTGGCCAAACCTCGTGCCGGGCCGGGCTTCGGGCCGGGCCTAGCCAAGCCCGACACAAAAAACCCAGGCCCGGGCCCGGCCCGGCCCGGCCATCGGGCCTGTGTTTCTGGGCCCGAGCCCGGCCCGAGCACGTAAAAGCCCGTCGGGCTTCGGGCCGGCCTGGCCCGACCTTCAGAAAAATGGAAAAACGGCAGGCCCGGCCCAGCCCGGTCTTCGGGCTCAAAAACTAGGTCTGAGCCCGGCCCGAGGGCAGCATCAGGCCGGACCGGGTCGGGCTTTTTCGGGCCGGGCTTCCCATGGCCAGGACTACTTCCATGGTTCTTTTGGATCTCGTGGAAAGTTCTCTAGTTAGTTAGCCGACGTTCTCACCCTCGGATACCTTGGCTAGACTAGTAAGCATGCACGTGCAACGCACGTCCCGATTACATATACCCTATTATGAAACTTCATAATTCTGTCAGCCAAAATCTCACGCAAAAAGCATATAATTCCTAACTGCATAACTGACATAATGTTAGTTCGATCTTAAGAGTCATCATTGTATCCAAACCGAAGTAAATTTGAGGTGTAATATTCCCAACCAAGAAAAATACAGCTTCAATCTTATTTTCTTCTAGGTCGTGCCTATGAACGGGCCATTGCCAAAAAGCACCAAGAAAAAAGATATGCAGGTGTGTGTACGGAGGCAATGAAATTAGTAGTTTCCACATAAGCTGAAATGAAATAATTCATCAAGGTTCTGAGATACAAGTTTGTCCATCTAAGAAACAAAACATTGCTAGTTAGCAAACCAAACTGCAGCAATATAACATCCTCGACCTTGTGGCTGTGTTACAAGCAAAATCAGGTACCCGTGAAACCAGCCTGAGAGACAAAGCAGATGCGCAAACCACTGTAGGTAGATCCACATTTACTCATAATCTAGAGGCATTTGTGGTCATTTACTGTTCATCCTTCCATGGCAAGGTCCAAAGCAACGAAGGTATTTGCAACCTGATATTTGGAAGCTTGCTTTTTTTGCGAAAGCAAAGAAATCAATCTCTAGGAGAGTATTAACACATATCACCATGTCTGATGATGAACATAACTCTGCAAAGAAAAAAGAATAAGTGAGGAGATGAACAAACGTAGTTGTACATATGCTACATAAATTTGCATCTAATCTTCTCACCTTGTTCCGGTCTGCAGTATGTTGTCTTGCTCGTCCAACCTGAACTGATAGAGAAAGTTCCCTGTAGCACTTTATTTGTGAGGATATAACATTAGTCAACAACAAATTTATCATTGTTATTTCATGGGAAGATAACAGATCATTCATAAGTATATATTTTGTTGGCTGTTGATTACTCGAAAGTAATACTAATATGGGCTTGCAAGTTTGGGCATGTTTCTTTGCAACGACGACATCTATTAGCAGAGGTAAATCATAATATTATAGACATATATTACTAATAGAAAATATTGAGAAAACACTACTTTTCTTTTTATATTACATAAATTAGAACAATCAATTTCTTCCATCTTCGGCTTTAATTCAACAATTTTCGTTAGGATAAAATCATGGGTTTTCCCTAAAAAAACAAGACCAATAAGGAAAAAAAACTAAGAATTCAAGCCTATCAGACAATCATGCACTACTGATATTCGGTCAACCAAACTCATATAATAGTTGCTCACCTGCAAATTCTTCAGTAGTTGTGCTAACATATGAAACATCTTCTTGATCTCCCTAACCTGAATTCTATGATAACAAAGAGCTGAACTCGAAAAATAAAACCACACCGCAGGACATCTATAGGCTATTTTTACACAAAAAGAGACTCGAAAACACATACAATGAAAATGAGGCACCTGTTTAAATGAGCCATTGAAACCAGACTACACAGAGCTCGACATATCGCCTTGTGGACCTAGCTCAATATCAGCATTTCTTTGGGACCATTCCTCTTTGCTGATCTCAAATTAGTCATGTTAAATTTCACAAAATAAATGTCCTTACAACATTCACAATTCAAATCCTTTGTGTATTCTAACCAAGAAGATGGAATTCAATCTTGGGTGTGGCTTGCATCCTAGTGTCATAAGTAATACATTATCGTCCAGTTCTTGTGTTGTTGCCTAAAAATATAAAATATTAAAGAACAGAACATGAAGAATATGTATTATAACATAATATTGTTAAATAAAAGATGAAGCTATACTTCTATGTTCATCGTCTTGTTGAGTTGAAAACACACAGCTCGTTGTGTCGCGTGGCACAGGGATTTCCTTTTCTTGAGAGCATTGGTGACAACCAGGTTCTAATTAAACGATTTGGTCAACATATTTTAGAACTCTGCAATCTCTAACTGAAATCTGCACTGCCATTATTAGAACCAAAAATGATGTCGAGGGGGCAACAACATATGGCAACTTCTCTCTGCGCATGTGAAATAAAAAGAGATGCATTGTGTTGACATGATATGTGTATTGTATATCATTTCAGCATTCAGGCAGTTGCTCACAGAAAGCAAACCATCACAATTTGCACAATTCCAACCAGCCATATAAGAACACATACAGATTTCCTTAAAGATCCATTCAAAGAAGGACATGCCAATTGAACACGGTTTCCTTGAGAAGACCAATTCAAAGCAAAACCATCAAACATGGCATTGGCGTACAACATTCAATGCAGAATGCAAGAGAAAGCCCATAAGAAAACAAAAATGCTGCACTGGAATTGGTTGTTCAAGCAAATTTACTTTGCCATACCTAATCCTACACTGTTACTGCTAGTATAAACATCAGTAGCATCAGAGATTGCATGCTGCGTTGGAATTGGTTGTTCAAGCAAATTTACTTTGCAATACCTAATACTACACTGTTACTGCTAGTATATGTAAACATCAGTAGCATCAGAGACTGCTCACAAGGGCACAGCTGCACACCCTCCTATTTCCATACTCCAACGATCACAAAATAATCTCATATAGAGAATACAGAGAAAACCCATTTTTACAGAGCCCAATATGACCTTGGATCTCGTGGAAAGTTCTCTAGTTAGTTAGCCGACGTTCTCGCCCTCGGATACCTTGGCTAGATACACAAAAGCAGTGTTGTGTCATAGGTTTGTCGTCGCCGGTGGGTCTCCGGGTGGTAGATGGGTCAAGGTACATGGGAAATTTCCGTGCCCTACATTGTTAGACAGTGATGGCAGCGTTATGACGCGTCGTTTTCTCATTAGAAGTATTGGTGTGTTTTCAAACACAATTACCAAAATCTGCGCCCTAAACGCCCACGGACGTATGTGACAGTGATCGGACAGCACACCAAAAATCGTTTTCACAACTACTCCCTCCGTTCCCAATATTTGTCTTTCTAGCCATCTCAAATGGACTACAACATACGGATGTATGTAGACATGTTTTAGAGTGTAGATTCACTCATTTTGCTCCGTATGTAGTCACTTGTTGAAATCTCTAGAAAGACAATTATTTAGGAACGGAGGGAGTAGATACTCCATTTAAAAATCCTCAAATCCATATTATTACATACACGTGAAACCTAGCGGAGCCCATCTGGCTCCGCCGTACCCATGTCCTGCGGTTGGTTGCGCCCGTCCAAACATTGGTCTGGTCCCGGCGAGGTAGAGACATGGAACATGCACCGGCTTACGGGACTCGAGGTGTCTTCATCTCCCATGCCTTACTCTTCCTTGTCGTAGCCCGTGCCTTGCACATCGCCGGTCGATGTGAGGTTAATGATAGATCCGTCGTGGTTGGAGCCGGTCATGTCCACCACCACACGGTTGCGACAGCAAGGGTTGCCGTGCACCATACGTGGCGTCGGACAGTGCGACTCCGTCTCGCCAATGTCCACCCTCAGGGTTGTCGCGGTCTCCTGAGCCTGCTGCCTCGCCCGACGGGAACGCTGCGCCATAGTTGCATCGGACGATGCCCAAGCATTGATTGCCCGTTGCGCCAAACGAAGCAGTTGCGCATCCGCCACGGGTTCGAATGCCAGACAGACCATACTTTCTCCGGCGAGTCAGCAACAACACACCTTGCACTGGACCCATGCGCCATTGCGCGGGCGCAATGTATTCCCAATGGATGGAGTCGGACCACTGCCGTCGGGCGGACTCCTCCAGGGAACGGCGGAGCGCAAGGCGGACATCCATCTCCTCCTCGGACCGGCATGGGACGAGTTTCGGGTAGACGAATCAGGAGGTGTAGGACTCGGGTCCGCTGCCAGCCATGCTAGAGCAGGCTAATGGGCGGGAGCTTGTGGGCGGAGGGAAGTGGACAGGAGGGGGTGGAGTGGAGAGGAATGCGGCTAGGATTTTCACCGTAGTGCACATAGTGTCTAACTTATGTGGGATCGGCCACACTCTTCCCCGAGGCTTGCAGCTCCTACAAGCTCACCTACCCTGCGAGTCCGAGGTTTCTCCTCCTCAATCGAGAATATATATTGTGGCAGCGCACGTCGGACCGGATCGAGAGATCGAACCAGCATTATGCGTGGCAAAAACTAGATAGATGTATCTTAACTTATAAAGATATGCTTGTGTTTCTGGTAAGTAAAAGAAATGGAAGATCTCCACGAAGAATCAATGAAGACTGGCTTGAATGAAATGTCTTGCCCTTCTGACTCTACGTTGCACATCCAATCAGGTTACTGAAAAAGACTTTCGCTCCGCTTTATAAATAAAACAATCGTTGGTACGTTATGTTTGGATCCAGCGACCGGCTGGCCGGGCTCGCTAGTTGTCCATCCGGGCTCAATCGACCTGCATGCACGTGTTAGTGAACTTGTGATCGATCGCAGATATTGGATACTGTTAGAAGGGAGAGAGGGATTTGATGGAATTTTTTGTTGTATTGCTTGAGCCTCATGGGCATATATTTAGGAGTACATGGTCATCTTGGAGTACAAGTCAAGGCAGGAACAAGTCCTACGCTATCCTATGTTTCCTAAATAAACATTATACTCAACATCCCCCACAGTCACAACGGTAGCGGCGCAGATGATGAGACTGGAGAAGAATCCGAAGGCAAGCCGACGGACACCCCCCATAGTCGTAATGGTCGATGCATCGCGAAAGTCGTGGCTGGAGTGGAAACCGACGAGGTTGCTCAAGCAAGGCGGTAGCCCTTTGTGCCGTTTGTCGATGTAGCCGAGAGCGTGGGTGGTGGAGCCGTGGTTGAGGTAGTCGTGCGAAGAATGCCGTGGTCGATGTCGAGTCAGGGTGGCCGGTGTCGAGGAAGTCGCCGTGGAGCCGCGGCTGCAAGGGGGCGCCGAGTTAGCATGGGCGCAGTGATGTCGAAGTAGGGGTGCGCCGGGAAGATGATGTTGTTGACGACGCGTCGCGGCGGATTTGCCAAGTCCCGGGACACATCGTAGACGAAGGAACGCACCGGTGTTGACAGCACCGGGCATGCGTAGACGGACGAAGACGAAGTTGACGAAGCGCTGCACCAGGCTTGCCAGGCCCGGGGACATGTCGTGGACGAAGGCACGCGGCGGTGTTGCCAGCACCGGGCATGCGAAGACTAGGACCTGCACGAGCTGTACGCCATGTCGAAGAAGTCGGAGAGCCAGCAGAGAAGAACTCGACGACGGTTGCGACGTCCATCGGCGCGGGGCCAATGTCACCAACGGTGGTCGGAATAGACGAAGTGGTCGGGGTAGATGACGGCAACGCTGACGACGGGCTGGTGCTGGATGAAGACGAAGGAGGTGGACGGGCGGCTACGGCGGCGGCCAAAGAAAAGCGGCGGCGGCAGCCTGACGGCGGCGGCTTGATTAGGAGTGCCCTGACAACATGACGAAGAACGGCGCGGACGGTGGCGTTCCCACGCCAAGGGAGACGGTGCGGCGCAAACCACGGGAGGTCGACGCGCGGTGACGGCGGCGAAGTCATACGGCGCCACGGCTGGCGGGGCGACGCAAGCGGGCGAGCAGGTCGGGCGACGGTGGGAAGACCTCGGGCGGTGGCGAGACCGCGGGCAGCGGCGACAAGGGGCGGCGCGGCGGAGGAGCGCGGGCAGTGCAACCGCTGGGACGGCCTCGACGGCGGCGTGAGACCGCGTGCCACGCCGCTACGGCCCGACGGGCGACGCGGGCGGCGGCGCGAGGGTCGGTGCGCGCCACGGGACGACCAGGAGCGGACGGCCTCGGGGCGGCGGTGGACCGCGGGCCGCGGCACTACGGTCCGAAGGGGCGATGCAGCGGTGACGCGGGTCGGTGCAGCCGGGAGAAGAACCACGGGGCGGCGACGCAGCGGCCCGACGAGGCGACGCAGCGGCAGCCCGTTGCTCGATCGGTGGAGGGACGCGCTGAACTCGGGGACTATCTTCACGGGACCTGCGGAGGCGCGCGCAACCGACGGGCCAGGTCAGTCCCACGACGTAGATGAAGCGGATCGCGGCGGCGGGCGGGTGATCAATCCAATCGCGCGCGAGGTCGGGGACGCCGCTCGGTAGAGACGGGGTGGCGGCGGAGTCCAAGATGAAGCCGGCGACGGGGGTGGCAGGGCGGCTATGATTGGCCGCCGCATGGCGCGAGGCCGTCGGGTCGGGTGATGCAGGAGTCCCGGTCGGAGCAGGGCGGTGACGGCCGGCGTAAATCGACGGGCGGGCAGGCGCGCGAACGGCGGCGGTGAAGGGCTGTCGCATGACGCGAAGCCGCCGGGTCGGAGCAAACGGCGGGCAGACACGCGGAGGACGCGCGAGGATGCTGGTTCAGGGAGACCGGCTGGCAGACGCGCGGACGAGGCACGAGGCCACCGGGTCGGTGAAGAAATGATGAGGCACGGACTAACGAGATGCTAATTCGTGCGTGTAGATGGCCCGATCTATCACGGTGATGCTTAATCAACAGTTCGTCCCCTTGTTCTTCCTCGCAACCGTCAAGATAATTTTCACCTGTGTACGAAAATACACAAACGAAAATACTGACCCCCTCGAATCAATACGTAGGCGTCGATGTGATGATCAACCCTTCGGAGTTAGTAAATTTCCACGATGAAAAAATCACAGATAATACAAAAAATATGACCACCCGTAACTCGGACGTTTTTCTGTATATCTCATACTCAAAATAAAACTCCAAAACTAATCTTACATCGGCCAAAGCCTGGCCTTTTATATGGCCGAACACCCGTACGTTATGAAAAATCCAGAGACTAAATCCTAACAGAATCAAAGCTGACGTACGTGACAAACTAGCACAACTCAAAAGGAAATATATCTTTTCTTATTTGGACCTGGACTCTAAAATAACTAATTAATTTGCATGCAACATAATTCCCTTGCCATGCTAACTAAGATCAATTGAGCCAACCCGTATCCAATCTGGTGGCGTATGAAACTTTGGCTCTACCTTGTCACGTAAAGGCTCTCTTTTTATCTCTGGTCTCCTCCTTTGCTGCAGATCTATTAGCTTGTATGATTTTAATTGCTGATTCAATCCTCCCCAGCGTCCTGGGATTTTATAGTCCAAATCTGTTCGTACTATACAATCATGCATCAACTTGTCAATCACATCTCTTGAATGTAATGCGTGCACCACGCAATTGATCTTTGGCCTATTAATTGCAGAATCTATTCTCGGTCCACACAACTGACGCACACGATCATCTTTTCCTCGATGAAATATGGCTGCATGCACGTCATTATTTTCTGCAACTTTTCCATGCCTTAATTCTTTAACTATCTCAGATTGAGTAGCATCATCAATTGATGTTGTGGTGCTCGTATCATCCTTCTTTCCTTGAAACAAAAACGTCATCGGTTTTGAGTTAACTTTCTGAGCCACCTTCTTCTCTAGAACATGCATGTCTATAGTAATTGTACCATCCACCATCGGTTTTAGCATGTGCTTCTTTCCATCATGCATGAATGTATAAGTGTTGGATTTTCCTACATGCACCGCATCATGATCAAACTGCCACGGTCTTCCCAATAACAACTGACACGCATCCATCGGCAAAACATCACAGTCCACCTTATCAATGTAATCTCCAACTGCAAATGTTACACGTACCTTGTGTGTGATTTTTAATTTACCGGAATTGTACAACCACTCTACATGGTGCGGCCGTGAATGCCGCCACATGGACAGACCCAAAGCTTCCACTAGATATTTGCTAATGGCGTTGGTAAAGCTGCCACCATCAATTATCATCTTGCAAGCATGATTTTTGATCTTACACTGTGTTTTAAAAACACTCCACCGCTGCCCCTTTGCACCACCATCCTCTTGCACCTTCTCCACCAAAAGATTCAGCCCCTGCACTGGTGCATTGATTTCTTCCTTTATTTCTTCTTGTTCTTCACTTCTTTTCAACAAACGACTTTTCCAATCCTTTGTGAACACATCCACTGGCATAGGAATAAAACAAATTCTTTGACCCTTCCATGAAAAAGAGAAACTATTTTTCTTGACATTACGAACAGCCCCAACGCGCATGCACCATGGGTTCCTAAGTAGCAAATGACACGACACCAGGGGCACTGGACAAACGTGGTAAAATTCCGCACAACAATATTTTTCCAAATCAAAAATTAGCAAAATCCGATGCGTAATTTTTATGTCACCTTTGAACCACTTCAACGTGTACGGTCTTTCAAGAGGTGCCATCTTCAGCCCCAATTTTTCCACCACTTCGATGCTCACCATGTTGACCGCAGAACCTTCATCGATAGTCAAATTGACACACCGTTCCTTCACGACGCAACGTGTGTGAAAAAGTACAACCTCGCCGATGCCTTCCTCCTCCATCAATACGTTCCGGCTCAATGCATCCATACTCGCCTCCATAGACAATATTACAAACTAAATCGCCGTGACTAACCTGGCTCTGATACCACCTGATGAAGGGCCGAACCTCATGGCGAGATTTGATCTGTTGTTGCGGCCCGACCTTTCACGACACTCCACCTTCAGCACTAGTAGCCTCTCGCCCGCGCACGCGATGTATGCGAAGTAGAGGGATTGAACCTTACGGTCCAGCACGAGAAAACCAATCTCGATGAAGGTACTCACGCACAAAACAATTTTCACGAAGAGAAATTGCAACACAGAGGTTTTCTAAAGCTTCCTCCAAAACTTAGGGATTTTTAGACAGCTTCCCCCAAAACTCGATACGGGTATTTACCCTAAAAACACATTGTGTCTATTCATCAAAATATCACCTTTGAACCACTTCAGTGTATACGGTCTTCCAAGAGGCGCCATATTTAGCCTCAATTTTTCCACTACCTCGATGCTCGCCATGTTGACCGTAGAACCTTCATCAATCGTTAAATTGACACGCCGCTCCTTCACCACACAACGAGTGTAAAAAAGAACAACCTCGCCGATGACTTCCTCCTCCATCAATATGTTCCTGCTCAACATGTTGATGCTTGCCTCCGTAGATGATATAGCAAACTGAATCGCCGTGACTAACCTTAGCTCTGATACCACTTGATGAGGCACGGACTAACGAGATGCTAATTCGCGCGTGTAGATGGCCCGATCTTTCACGGTGATGCTTAATCAACAGTTCGTCCCCTTGTTCTTCCTTGCAACCGTCAAGATAATTCTCACCTGTGTACGAAAATACACAAACGAAAATAATGACCCCCTCGGATTAACACGTAGGCGTCGATGTGATGATCAACCCTCCGGCGCTAGTAAATGTCCACAATGAAAAAATCACAGATAATACACAAGATATGACCGCCCGTAACTAGGACGTTTTTCTGTATATCTCATACTCGAAATAAAACTCCAAAACTGATCTTACATCGGCCAAAGCCTGGCCTTTTATATGGCCGAACCCCCGTACGCTATGAAAAATCCAGAGACTAAATCCTAACAGAATCAAAGCTGACGTCCATGACAAACTAGCACAACTCAAAAGGAAATATATCTTTTTTTTATTTGGACCTGGACTCTAAAATAACTAATTAATTTGCATGCAACATAATTCCCTTGCCATGCAAACTAAGATCAATTGAGCCAACCCGTATCCAATCTGGTGGCGTACGAAACTTTGGCTCCACCTTGTCACGTAAAGGCTCTCTTTTTATCTCTGGTCTCCTCCTTTGCTGCAGATCTATTAGCTTGTATGATTTTAACTGTTGATTCAATCCTCCCCAGTGTCCTGGGATTTTATAGTCCAAATCTATTCGTACTATACAACCATGCATCAACTTGTCAATCATATCTCTTGAATGTAATGCGTGCACCACGCAATTGATCTTTGGCCTGTTAATTACAGAATTTATTCTCGGTCCACACAACTGACGCACACGATCATCTTTTCCTCGATGAAATATGGCTGCATGCACGTCATTATTTTCTGCAACTTTTCCATGCCTTAATTCTTTAACTATCTCAGATTGAGTAGCATCATCAATTGATGTTGTGGTGCTCGTATCAAGAAGCCGGCCGATCGCGCGGGGTTGGAGTAGAGGCGAACGGGGTCGACGGCGGCGGTGGGCGACGCAAACCGATCAAGATTAGATCGGAGAACCAAAAAAAAACCGACGATCAAGATAACCGGGGGGAGAGAAAAAAACCCCGAAGCAAGGGCTTGGGGAAAAGACTCTCTAGGACAGCCGGCCAACACGGCCGGCGGACGAACCCTAGGTACGGGCGGCGCGGCCCCCAGCGGCGGTCATGGAGGCCGACCACCCTGTGGCGGCGTGGAGTCTTGAGCGGCGGTGGCTAGGGTTTAGAACCCGGAAACTGATACCATGTTAGAAGGAAAAGAGGGATTTGATGGAATATGTATTGTTTGAACCTCATAGACATATATATATATATATATATATATATATATATATATATATATATATATATATATATATATATATATATAGAGGAGTACATGGTCATTTTGGAGTATAAGTCAAGGCAGGAACAAATCCTATGCTATTCTATGTTTCCTAAATAAACATTATACTCAACAGATACGCTCTATGCCTACTAGCATATGCTGAAGAAAGCAACTCCCAAATTAAGGCAGATGCATGTGACGGGCAGTCTAAATTTGCCGGTGGGTGTTGAGTTTTACCCTCCCTGGTATGAGCGGTATGCCAACCACATCAATGGCTATTGTATCCTGATAATAATTTTGTAAAGCCGCACCTCTACTAGCCCACCATCATATATGTCGTTGCCCTCTTTACATGCTAGAGATGTGAAGGTGACCTGACGAATACACCCGAGCAAACAAATAAACAGACTATCATAGTTGCTATTTTTGCATGACCTTGACATAGGGATGAGCGGCACTGGGAAAAATGATTCAACTGTGCAGAAAGATGAGATTGCTTCCGGGCTTACCTACATCCCCTAACTGCGCCATTGACTCCCATAGAGATGCGTGCAAGATACTGACTGGATACATTGCATATCTGACCTAGGGATGGGTGCTCCCACTAGGAAAAAAAATTCAACTGAGCGGAAAGATCAGGCTGCTTTCCGGCTTACCCACACCCCCTATCTGCGTCATTGACTCCCATTGAGATACGTGCAAGATACCGTCAGGCCACATTGCATCTGCAAGATGGGTCCTCTCAAATCGGGTGCTTGTCTCTCACGAATTACTTGGGGCTAGTACACGGTATTTCCTACACTACCCTTTTGAAGTAAGGGATAGGTTCTGTCCCAGAAATTGTAAAATTTTCAAAGGGGTGTGTAGTGAAGCACAACTTCAGAATTTAACTAGCTACTGGGAGACTTCAGATAACAATGCAAAGCAGTTGAAACAAGGTCCAGAGAGAACATAGTGAAGCTTCAGTCTACGCTTGATATAAAACCTGGACGTCTCAAATACAAAATTTCCAAATAAAAACGATGTCAAACTATGAAAAGATTAATAGATCTCATTTGCTAGCAAATTCGATCATCTACAGCACAAACCTGGTTGATCCATGCACCAAGAGCTATGTACCCAATGTTGGTCCTGGAAAGCTTTGCCCCCTTTATGCCTAGTGTTTCAGTCAGGAAAAACTACCTCGATTCCTCGAAACAGGAACAACTGCCAGCTACACGGGTTTGATTGCATAGAGAATATCCAATTGAGTGTACCATCTCGGACCGTTGGAAAGAACATTTGCGTTTGTGGCTAGCCAAGGTTAAGGCAAAAGCATATATAAATCACTTTATTCTCTTGATCCATGTGGAATTCCATGGTGAGTAGTTCAACAACAACTCAGTTAAAAAACCAGTTACGTAGGTCGCCAATCAAAGAAGAAAATCTCTTGATATCTGGCATCGAATGCGTTGACGTTTCGCTGCTGCACCAGCAAAATGTACTCATACTGGAGATCAAGAAAGGCAAGGTTGAGCGGTGAGGAGGACCATTATTCCTGCAGCACATTCCAAAGGGAGAACGATGGAGAGACCAGCGGCAAGGAAAGCAGCTCTTTCTCTGGAATATTTGATCGTTCTTGGCGCATATGCCACCTGAAGATCCATATCCGAGGCCAACCCCGCGGTATATAACCGAGGCCGAGGCACAGCGACAAGCGCAAGAGCTTCAGAACATCTAGCATGCCTTAGCAAATACAATATTTGAAAAAAGGCAAAGACCTTGGCTTAGCAAGGCATGACAAGTTTGACCGACGTGTGTGAATCACAGGGCGCTTCTCCCTTGGCACGGTGGCATGCATGCATGCACCGATGATGGTGGTAGCCTGGTGAGTGTGTGGTGCAGCTAGCTAGTATCTAGCCGTGCGTGCCAAAGGAGAATTGCCCTGCCATTCGCCTCAGCTGCTCTCTGAATTCCGATCCAAATAGGCGAGCTACATATCTGTCCATACTAAACGTAGGAGGAATGGATCCCGGTGGGTGGAAGATGGCTCCCGCGTGCGCTGGCTCTGGCGACGCCCCCGTCGCCTCAGCGGTGCCGCCACCGTCGCCGCCCTCTCCCCTGGCCTCGCCCGCTGCCAGCGCGCCGGCCCCTCCTCGCCCGCCCCTCCGCCCGTCGCCTCAGCGCCCCTCCGCTGGTGTCCTGGGCCGACCTCGTCGAGGAGGCCCGGCGTTGCCAGCTGGTCGCCCGTCGCCTGCGCGACCGCTTTCCTCCTTGCCCCCGGTCCGGTCACCTCTGCTTTCGTCGGCCGGCCCGACTCCCAGGGTGGTAGTCCGGGCCCCAAGGACCGAGCGGCGCCTCCGGTGGCCTCCGGGCGGCCGTCGCCTCTTGCAAAAGGTGCCGCCTTGGGGTCCGGGCCTCCCAGCGGCGTCGTCTTGGCGGCTGGGGTGTCGCCCGGCAGCGCTGACCCAGCGGCGCTTCGCCTCTGGCGGTCCCTGCGCGGCAGCGCCCGCCTCTCCGCTCCGGCGGTCCGTCGCCGGCGGCGACGCTTAGCATTCTGGGCATCCTGTCCAGAAGGCCCCCTTCCGCCCTTCATCTCCGCCTTGGGCGGCTCCTCCCTATCTCGGCCAGCGGCGTGCGGCCCACAGCCTTGGCCCTTCCAGCGGCGGCGCTGAAACTCCCTCGTGCCCGGTTGGTTGCCCGGGCGGACGTATCGGGCCGCTATGCTCTGGGCGGCAGGGGTCCTTCCTGGTGGGCCTCCCCTCGGGCTGTCGGCCGATGGGCCCCCAGGTGGGACGCGGGCCGCCAGCCACTGCGTGGGCCGGCCGCCTGGTCCCGCCGCGCCCAATGCGGCCCAGCTACGACCCCTGGTGCGGCCTGGCCCGCCCCGGCGCTCGATCTGGCCCCCAGTAGGGTTTCCCCGAGCCGCTCGTGCCCCGCCCGTCGCCCCCCACCCCGCCTCTCCTCCAGCCGCCCCCATCGCCCCCTCCAGCCGGCGCCCCCCCTCGCCTCCCCTCCGCGCCGGCCATGACCGGGAGTGGGGAGATGTCGACCCGCCCGGCGGCCGGGCGGATGACCGCCGTGACCCCGCGCTCCTCCCGACGGCCTCCGGCGGAGGCGGACCTCATAATCAGCTCTCCTCGGCCCGGCCCGTCGCTCGCCCGGCGCGACTCCCAGGACTCCCGGCGCTCCCCTCCCCGCCATGCTCACCGTTCCCCGCCGCGGGAGGTCCGCTCACTCTCGCCGGCTCGTCGGGATCCTCCTCGCGGGGTTCTCGGGACCGTGCCACCTCGCCGGGCAGCCTCCCCGCCCCGGCCGGTCTCCGACCAGCGATCGCCGCCCGTGATGGTCGGGACTACCGTCAGTCCTCCCAGCGTCGGCGCCCCGCCTCCGAGTCCATCGCCCACGACAACGCCGCTACCAGCCTCCGCGCGCCCAGGCTGCCTTCCCGCCCTCCAACGGCGGCAACGGGAACCGTGGGCGCCCGGGCGCTAAGAAGAAGAAGAAGAAGGGGCTACCTCGCCCCCCGCCTGCCGCACCCTCCACCGCCATGGTGACTCCGTCCTCGGGTGCCGCCGCCGAGGGCCCCCCGTGCTTCAACTGCGTCTTGTCTGGCCACTTTCAGGTGGCGTGTCCCAACCCTCCGACCTGTTACCTCTGCAAGGAGGCCGGGCATCCCGCGGTTCTCTGTCCGGAGCGCCCGGTCACCGAGGAGATCATGATGTACGGCCACGGCATCGAGGATATGGGCTTCTTCCACATCGAGGTGCGGAGCTGCCGCCCTCCCCTCGCCTCCCGGCCCTTGTGACGGTGCGTGGGAGGCGTCGCCACTCCGGCTACGATCGAGGCCGAGCTCAACCACCTCTGCCGGTGCAAGTGGGATTGGCAGGTGACCTCCACCGCGCCCAACGCCTTCTCGGTGATCTTCCCCGACGCCATGTGCATGGGCTTCTGCACCCGCAGCGACAACATCACCTTGGCCCTCAACGGGATTGTGGTGAACATCTCCGAGCCAAGGTGGATCCCAAGGCCGTGGCGGTCCTGGACACGGCTTGGCTCCTCATCGCTTGACCTTCTGGCGTGGCCCGGTGCGAGGCGGGTCATTCGCAGTATGTCCAAGATCCTGGGCAAGGCGGTGGTGGTCGACGAGCTCTCTCTGCGCAAGGAGAAGGAGGTCCGGGTCAAGGTGAAGTGCCTCGACGCCTCCAAGCTACACACCACGCTTCGGGTCTTCTTCAACGACGGCAGCTCACGACCTCACCATCTGCCCGAGCCGCCGAACCATATCGGCCCGTCCCGCCTCTCCGCCGACAGCCTTGAGGAGGGCCGAGGATGCCGATGGCTCCCATCACCGCCGACCCGCCACTCCCGCTTGACGACCGGAGGAGGACGGCGACCTCTCGGGCGCTCCGTTCTCCGTCACGTGAGCAGCCAACCCCTTGGCATGGCGGCTCTGGTCAGGGCCGCACCCGGGTTTCCGCTGCGGACCTCGCAGTGGCCCTCCAGCTGGCCGCACCCCCCGTGGTGCCCTCTCCCCCTGCCTCGGAGTCGGTCAGCGACATCTCGAGTGTGGGCCTGCTCGTCGCCCCCCCGTCTTCGCCCCGCTCTCCGTACGCCGACTCTGCTCGCTGCCCCTCTCCGGTGGGCCCGGATCCTCCGTCCCCCCCGGCGCCGACCCCTCCGGTCCTCACGGGTGGTGACGGCGGCACCCCACCCCTCGGCGAGCCCTCTCCGGTGCCCCCGCCCGCGGAGGAGGCGTCGGGCGACACCCTGGAGCTTGTCCCCCCGCTCCCCCCGCTGGTGGTCTCCGGCGCCCACCCCACCTCCCCGGCCTCCCCGGCTTCGGCGGTGGCTGTGGTCTTCACCACGCCAGGATCCGCGGTTCCTCCTCCGACGGTCGCGTACGCCAGGCGGCCCCGCTCCTCCTCGGCGCGGTGGATCTGCGTCGCCGCAGCGCCTCGACACGGCTTTCGCCCGGCCGACGCCGTCGGTCCGTCCATCGGCGGGCTGAGATCCGGCGGCTGCGGAACCTCGAGTCAGTGTGGATCCCGCCCTTCCCAGTTCTTCCAGTTGTTCCTTTTACGCACTTGAGGTCGTTCCTCTTGACACCTAGCCAAGGTGGCCCTTGGCTCGACCATTGTCTTGGGGGAAGTGGGTCCCCCTTAGAACAGATCGCGGCCATTAGGGCTCGCGAGATCCTGGATAGCAAGTTGGCCGAGACTCGGGCTCGCTGCGTAGGACCCCGAGGGATTATTTGCCGCGTATTGCTGGTCGACCCCTCCGGTGGTCGACGGGGCCATTCGTGGGCGCACTCATTCCCGCACCGCCGCTCTCCGCGCTCAAAGCGCTTCCCGTGTTCTGGGGTCAAGCAGCCCCCCGATGGGGGTTTAGATGCGGGCCCTTTTTTAGAACATCCGTGGCTTCGGCCATGATTGTAACGCCCGGATAATCGTGCTACAGTAAACTCACGTTGATGGTGCCACGTCGCCTCTGTCACTGTAGTTAATCAGGGGTTAATTCAAAACTATTTCGAAATTCAAATTCAAATTTATGATGACAATAAAGGTTTTCAAAAATTTAAAACTAAAAAGTTCGGTGGTTGTCAAATATTACAAAGTTAATTATGGTGCAACAAACCCATTTTTATAAAATGCCTAAATATGTTTAAATGAATTAGAACAGAAAAGAAAATAAATAAAAGAAAGAAAATACAAAAAACACAAACAAAACAAAAGGGGGGAGAAGGCCCCCCCTCTTGGACTGGCCAATGGGCCCAAGCAGCCCACTGGCCCATCCGGGCCCCCACTCCCTCTCCTTATCCCCCCCGCAAACCCTAG
Organism: Aegilops bicornis; assembly: GCA_021605145.1. Lineage (NCBI taxonomy): Eukaryota > Viridiplantae > Streptophyta > Magnoliopsida > Poales > Poaceae > Aegilops > Aegilops bicornis. The sequence goes on along the minus strand of CM038669.1, from coordinate 617,756,362 downwards.
GCGCCGACACCCCCCACTCCCCCCACGATCCCCTTCTCCTCCCCCCACCGATCTGGATCAGGATCGGCCCGATCCGTCGACCCGGCCTTGGCCTTCGCCCGCCGCTGTCGCCAGCCAACGCCGCCTCGCCCTCCTCCTCGCCGGTCTTCCCCGACCGCCCCGAGCCCATGCCCGTCCCTACTCCCCGTGAGCTTCCCCCTTCGCCCCCTCTCCCCCTAGGTCGCCTCTGCCGCTCGGCGACGCTCGGCGCCACCGTCGCCCGCATCCCGTCTGGCTCTCGCCATGTGACGCTGCGCTTCTTCCCGCATCCCGTCTGCGGCTCCCCTGCCGCCGCGCCTTCCCTCCCCCCCAGTCGCCTAGGCCACGCGCGCCACCGCCGTCGCTGGTCCGCCTGGCGGTTCAGCCGGCGCCCATCCTGCCGTCGCCCGCTCCGGCTCCGGTCGGCGCCCTTCGCGTGTTTCTCCATGCGTCCGCCCGTCGGCCCCAAGACGCCATCGCCCGGCCTCCCGTGGCGCCTGGCGCGCCGGGCCTCTTCCTTCGCGTCGACCTTGTGGCCTTGAGGGCACTTTCGCCCGACCCGCCGCTTCATGGTGGTGGTAGGACCTCCCTCTACCTCACCGGCCTGCAGTGCTTGCTCCCGGTGGCCTCGCCTTACCTCGCCTTCGGTCGGGCTCGGCCCCGTGTGAGTCTTGCCCGAACCCATGCAGGCGCGCCTCCCTCATAGGCCTTTGGCCTCTCTTGACAAAGGCCCCAGCTCGAGCGAAAAAAAAAAAAGGAAAAAGAAAAGGAGAATTAAAAATAAAATTAATAAATAAAAATAAAAATGATTAATAAAATTAATTATTAATTAATTAATTAACTAATGAATTAGTTAAGTTAATTAGTCCGGTTTAATTAATCTAATTAACTAGTAAAGTTTAATTAAACTGTAATTAGATTAACCTAAACCCTAATTAACCTAATTAGAGGATGACAGGTGGGTTCCCCCCTGGACCCACATGTCAGGTTGACCAAGTCAACTCTGTTGACTGCTGACGTCAGCATGACATCATGCTGACGTCATAAATCCATTTTTCGAATTAATTAAATAATTAATTAAATTCCAGAAATTAATAAAATCTTTAGAAAATCATATCTTTTAATCCATAACTCAGATTAAAATATTTTCAACATGAAAGTTGCTCAGAACGATGAGACGAATCCGGATACGCAGTCCGTTCGTCCGCCACACACCCCTAACCTATCGAACCCGCAACTTTCCCCCTCCGGCTGCTCTGCCCGAAAACGCGAAACACCGGGAATACTTTCTCGGATGTTTCCCCCCCTTAACCGGTACCATCTCATACCACGTTAGGGAACGCCTAGCATCGTTACTTGTCTTGTCATGCATCGATATGCATCTGTTTACATGGTATTCATTGTTTCTTCCCCTCTTCTCTCCGGTAGACCACGAGACCGACGCTGCTGCTGCCCAGTTCGACTACGGAGTTGACGACCCCTCTCTCTTGCCAGAGCACCCAGGCAAGTCCCCCCCCCGTGATGACCAGAGAGCGCCTATTCTACTCTATCTCGCTTGCATTAGAGTAGTGTAGCATGTTCTTTGCTTTCGATTAATCCTATCCGCTGCATTACTGTCCTTGCTACTACTGTTGTTACCCTTACCTGCAATCCTACATGCGTAGTATAGGATGCTAGTATTTTCATTTGTGGCCCTACATTCTTGTCCGTCTGCCTTGCTATACTATCGGGCCGTGATCACTAGGGAGGTGATCACGGGTATATACTATATACTTATACATGATACATGAGGAGACTAAAGTCGGGTCGGCTGGTGGAGCACCCGCGAGTGGATCTTTGTGGCGGAGCGACAGGGCAGGTTGAGACCGCCTAGTAGAGAGGTGGGCCTGGCCCTGTTCGGCGTTCGCGGATACTTAACACGCTTAACGAGATCTTGGTATTTGACCTGAGTTGGCTACGAGCCTATACGCACTAACCATCTACGCGGGAGTAGTTATGGGTATCTCGGCGTCGTGGTATCGGCACTTCGTGACGTCGTCGGCGGCGGCCTTGGCGCGGATTGGACTGAACGCCACTAGGCTAGAGTCTGCTTCGCCACAGACGCAGCGTGCAGTGTGTGCTCGAGGCGATGGGCCCGGACCCTGGCGCTTAGGTTTAGAACCGGCGTCTTTGGCCTCTCTGTTGAGCCTCGGTGGGGCTGCGACATGTTGATCTTCCGCGGCGGGCATGACCCGAGGAAAGTGTGTCCGCCAAATGGGATCAAGCGTGTTAGGTAAGTTGGTGCACCCTGCAGGTGAAGTTAATCTATTGAATAGCCGTGATCTTGATGTGGGGCGACTTGGAGTTGTACCTTGACCTTATGACAACTAGAACCGGATACTTAATAAAACACACCCTTCCAAGTGCGGATACAACGGTGGTCACTCTCTCTCGAGGGATACGAGGAGGGATGGCGGGTAGGATTATTGCTATGTGATGTTACTTGGAGGACTTCAACCTACCCTCTTCTACTTGTTGCAAGGCGAAGGTAACCAGAAGCGTAGTCTTCGATAAGACTAGCTATCCCCTCTTATTACGGCATTCTGCGATTCAGTCCAGCGATATGGCCCTTTACACGTATATCCATGCATATGTAGTGTAGCTCCTTGCTTCGCAGTACTTTGGATGAGTACTCACGGTTGCCTTGTTCCCCTTTTCCCTATCTCTACTCGATTGCTGCAGCAGACGATGGAGCCCAGGAGCGACGCCACCGTCGATGGCGACTACTACACCGGAGGCGCCTACTACTACGTGCAGCCCGGTGACGACCAGGAGTAGCTTAGGAGGATCGAGCGGGAGGCTGCGCCTCTTTCGATCTGTATCCCGGTTTGTGCTAGCCTTCTTAAGGCAAACTTGTTTTAACTTATGTACGTACTCGAGATATTGTTGCTTCCGCTGACTCGTCTATGATCGAGCACTTGTATTCGAGCCCTCGAGGCCCCCGGCTTGTATTATGATGCTTGTATGACTTATTTATGTTTTAGAGTTGTGTTGTGATATCTTCCGTGAGTCCACGATCTTGATCGTACACATTCGCGTGCATGATTAGTGTCACGATTAAATCGGGCGTCTAAGTTGGTATCGAGCCCATTGCTGTAGGAATCCCCCTTCCACACTCCTTGGCCGAAGTCGAGTCTAGACATTGCAAAAAACTTTACTAACTTGGCTGTGTGCCTTACGGGCCCACGTCGCCATTGGGTGGTATTAGGATCTTTTACTCCTCGACCTTTACTCTGGGACTCTGAACTCTCTTCCCACTCGGGTTAAACGAATTTACTAACTAACACTAGGATCCCGTGACCACATTCACCCCAAAGTTGGATAAAGCCATAGTTATTCCTTGGAATTGTATTTTGATCAATTTCCACACTGTCGTTTGACTCCTTTGAAACATCTTTGTTTTCAGATGGAACCCACGAGGCAGGTCGTGCGCCACACGACGGCCATTGGTGCCTCGGGATCACCTGCGGTGCTAGCAGAGATGATGACCTATCTGGGTTATAGCTGGAACACAGAGTACACCGTCTTTGAGTAGTACCGGGACTTTAACCAGAGCGATGCACCGAGCCATCGTCCACCTCTACTCTCGGGAGTATGACTCCACTCTTGTCTGCACACCGCACATGGTGTTGGGGTGACTATCGATATGGCGATCCACGATGCTGCTTATCTTTGCTCGACACGTCTTCGTGGAGAGTACCGAGTTGGACACCTCCCCTTGGGCACATTGCTATCACGTCGATGTTGGTGGGGAGGGTTACTACACCGCTGCCTACTCCATTGTCACCAGAGAGCCCTTCTACCATCGAACTTTGTTACGCATCGCGATGGGCTGGATCGAGCTAACGAGCTCTTCGCCACGAGTTGTACATCACCCGTCGGCACCTTTACCGTGCTCTCGGCGCTCTGCACCCTTTGTCCGATCCAGAGCTACCGGCGTTCTGCGATCTACCCAGCCAGACCGTGATGCCCCGGGGTGTCGGTTGGCCGAGGTGGGAGGCTAATCTCCGCACTTGGTCCTCTCCACCGCCACTTGGTCGCCGGATTACGCACCGAGTATTCGCGGCCCCAGTCAGCGGCGTGGAGGACTATCCGCTGCCACACTACCAGCTTTGAGGCTACTGACTACCTCCGCGATGCCGCGTGGGACTGATGTAGGCTTGCTTGTTAGTGTTAGATGCATTCGCCGCTAGCCTGCGTGCCGCCTATGATGTCTTAGTCTATGTATTGAACTCTGTGTACCGAACTCTATTCGTGATCCCTTTTGTAAGATATGCCGACTACTATGTAGTTTCTATCGTCTGCTTTCATTATGCATGTTTCATCATGAATGATTCTTGTCCTTTGCATAATTTCTCAAGTCTTTGAACTACCTGTTATATATTAGCGGGATGGTTAGACCAGCTGGTGCATTGGTCGTGGTGGCAACTTCCCACCACCGCTTTGAGTACATGGCTGGTATGATCCAACGACTTGAGATGAATCGCCAGTTCATGGAGAACATGATGGCTCGGTTTCCTCGCCCCAATATGAACCAGCAGCCAAACACAACAACTCTGCGAGGATTTCATACGCCTCAACCCAAGTGTGTACCGCAGCTCAACCCAGCCCTCGGATGTCTTGATGGATCGGCTCCATGACATCACCTATGAGATGGAGTCTGCTGATGTAGCCCTCGCCAGCTATGTCGCTTTTGCTTCCTTCTTCACGAAGGGACCCGCAGCTCAATGGTGGGACAGCCACGGGCGTACTACGCGATTGGAACAATCATCACCTGGCCAGACTTCCAAGCTGTTTTCCGTGCCGCTTCATCCCTCAAGGAGTCATGGACCGGAAGAAGCGTGAGTTCATAACCTCACCCAAGGCAACAAGACTGTTGAAGCTTATCAGTGAGAGTTTCTGGACTTGTCTCGCTATGCTGAAGAGGATATTGCAACTGATGCACGCAGACAAGAGAAGTTCCGTGACGGCCTTCAAGCTGACATCAAGCTCGCACTTCTAGTGCACGACTTTGCTGATTTCGCCACCTTGGTGAACAAGGCTATCAATGTCGAAACTGGTCTGCAGGAATACGGAGCTCTATGACGCCTTAACCGTGACACGGGCTCATCTTCGGGCCCGTCCTCTCGAAAGCGCAAGATATGGATTCCCAACGGCATGTACCGGCCGAATGCACCTGCCCCAAGGCGAGCTATCTTGCACCTCGTCGCCTACTCCAGCTAGGCAGCCAAAGCTTCGACTCCACCACCCCAAGCTCTGTTCCCACTCCCAATAATGGTTTGTGCTTCGGTGTGGACAACGAGGGCACCGTGCTAGAGAATCCAACGAACCAGAATCGGTGGCCCTTCCAAATGACCGGGTCGTGGAAGCAACCAACCCCATAACAACAATGCCAAGCCTTATGGTCGAAGTTCATGCCAACCACGTTGATCCGAGCGAAGCTCAAGACCAGCCTGCTACTTTGATGGGTACACTCCTCGTAAATTCAGTAACTGCATCTGTTTTATTCGATTCAGGAGCATCGCATTCATTCATGTCAGAAGATTTTGCATACAAGCACGACGTTAAGTGTGAGGAGATGAACTCTTCGGTAGTGGTAAAAACCCCCTTGGGACAATGTCAAACCTCCATGGTTGGCATCGACGTCCCCGTGGAAATCGAAGGGCTGGAATTCTATGCCTCACCCATTATCCTGAAGACGTCTAACATCGACCTCATTTTGGGGATGGATTGGTTGAAAGCGCATACTGCTTCAATCGTTTGCGCCACTAAGACCGTTCATCTGCTACACCTTTCTGATGAAATAATAAGCTACAATGCTCGTCTCGTTCGAATGCGAGGCAAGGCTCTATGCATTGAATGCATTGAACGCCGCACCCTCGAGGGCATTGAAAACATTCATCGTTCGCGATTTCCGGGCGTCTTTCTGAAGAACTTCCAGGATTCCCCTGCTAGAGCTGTCGAATCGTCATCGACTTGAAACCAGTGCACCACTCCTATAGCCAAGCGCCCTACAAGATGCCGCGCATGAACTCCTTGAGCTCAAGGAGGAAATCGACAAATCTCTTCGAAGTGGTTTCATTCGCCCAAGTTGCTCTCCTTGGGGAGCACCTTCTCTCTTTGTCAAGAAGAAGGATGGGACAAACCGATTGGTCCAAGACTACTGTCCTATCAACCAAGCTACAATTCGAATAAGTATCCTCTTCCTCGGATCAATGATCTGTATGATCAACTGGCTGGTTCATCAGTGTTCTCTAAACTCGACTTGAGGTTGGGTTACCACAAGATCCGTGTTCGTGAAGAGGATATCCCCAAGACCGCCTTTGTGACTCGTTATGGTTCATACGAGTACACCATCATGTCTTTCGGCTTAACCAATGCTCCAGCCACCTTCTCTCGCCTCGATGAACTATATATTCATGGATTACCTCGACAAGTTCGTGCGTGGTTTATCTGGATGATATCTGATATTTTCCAAGAATGAAGAAGAACATCTTGAACATCTTCGTCTTGTCTTTGGAAAAGCTACGAGAGCATCAACTTTATGCCAAGTTCTCCAAATGTGAATTCTGGCTTCCCGAAGTAACCTATCTCGGGCACGTCATCTCTAAGGATGGTATTGCCGTCAACCCTGTACGAGTTTAGGCTATTCTCGATTGGACTCCTCCGAAGAACGTTAAGCAAGTCAGAAGTTTTCTCGGTCTCGCCAGCTATTGCCGTCGATTCGTCGAGAACTTCTCCAAGATTGCCGAGCCTCGACTAACCTGCTGCATAAGGCGTCAAGTTCCAATGGATGAGATAAATGTCGGGAAAGTTTCCGAGCACTCAAAGACAAGTTGACTTCTGCCCCAGTACTAGCTCCTCCTGATACTAAGAAGGACTTCGTCATTTACTGCGACGCTTCCCGTCAAGGATTAGGCTGTGTCCTAATGCAAGAGCGCAAAGTGGTTGCTTATGCCTCTCGGCAATTGCGCCCTCACGAAGAGAATTACCCAGTTCACGACCTCGAACTTGCTGCTGTCATTCATGCACTAAAGCAGTGGCGACATTACCTTCTCGGTAATCATTGCGAGATCTTCACCAACCACCAAAGTCTGAAGTATACATTTTACTCAGCCAGGACCTGAACCTCCGTCGTGAGAGATGGATGGAGACTGTTGCAGACTTTGATTTGGGTATTTCCTATACCCCAGGCAAGGCTAATGTAATGGTTGATGCTTTAAGCCGCAAGTCTTACTGCAGCCACCTCCAGATTTACAAGGTTCAGCCCTCACTTGTTGAAGAGTTCAGAAAATTTGAACCTCCATATTGTTCCTCCGGGTGCACTTCGCTCCCCTCCTCCGAGTCCATAAGATGAATCTCGTGTTGTTTCCTCAGGTTCCCTCTATACCCTGGCTGTCGAACCCGATCTCGTGAGCTCCATCAAGACAATGCGAGGATATGACTACGAAGTCTACAAGATTAAGCGAGACCTCAAAGAAGGAAAGCCCTCATTCTTCACTATTCGATGATGGCGCCTTGTACTTCAAAGGCCGCCTAGTGGTGACGTGTAAGAAGGAAAACCTTAATATGAATCAGAAGGTTATGAAAGAAGCTCATGATACGCCTCTATGTATCCATCCTGGTAGTACAAAGATGTACCAAGACATTAAATCGAGAGAGATTACGGTGGTCTAATATGAAGCAAGACATTGCTCGTTATGTTGCTGAATGTGATGTTTGCCATCGTATCAAAGCAGAACATCAAAGGCCTGCCGGAACTCTACAACCTATCTCTATTCCTGAGTGGAAATGGGACCATATTGAAATGGACTTCGTCACTGGATTTCCCAAGTCGCAGAAAGGTAATGATGCTATTCTTGTCGTCATTGACCGGCTTTCTAAAGTTGCACATTTACGGCGATCAAAGAAGCGATCATCGCTAGCCAGCTTGCAACGCTCTACATGTCGAATTGTTTCACTTCACGGTATTCCACTTGGTTATCGTCGGTTCGGACCGTGGCAGCTTATTCACTTCAAGATTACGGGCAAGTTTTCAAGAAGCTATGGGTACTCACTTATCTTTCAAGATTATGCGTTTCATCCGCATGATCACAAGGGCAAGTTGAACGTGTCAACCAAGTTCTCGAATACATGCTTCGGGCTTGTGTTATTTCCTTCGCAAGAAATGGGAGGAATCTCTCCCGTATGCTTTGAGTTCTCTTATAATAATAGCTATCAAGCTAGTGCGAAGATGGCCCCTTGAAGTGTTATATGGACGAAAGTGCGAACCCCTCTGAACTGGTCGAAATCGGGGAGCGTCCACTCTTCGGTCCGGATATTATCCAACAAGCGAAGAACAAGTCCGCATTATTCGCGAGAATCTCAAGACTGCCCGATCCGTCAAAAGAGTAATTATGACCGTCATCATAAAGACATGGTCTATCAACTTTGGCGAAAAGGCCTATCTTCGCGTTACACCAATGAAGGGTGCTCACCGCCGGGGTCAAGGGCAAGCTAGCTCCTCGCTATATTGGCCCATTCACTATTACGGAAAGGCGTGGAAAAGTGGCATATCAACTAGAGCTTCCGTCGAACCTTTCCCGGAGTTCACGATGTGTTCCACGTGTCACAGCTCCGTCGCTGCTTCAAGGACCCAATCCGAGCAGTGGACCATGAAATGCTCGAATTGCAACAGGATCTCTCCTATAAAGAGCATCCGGTCCGCATTCTCGACCAAGCTGAACGCCTCACACGTCAGAAGGCGATCAAGTTCCTCAAAGTCCTGTGGTCGAATCACTCTGAAGACGAAGCCACCTGGGAAAGCGAGGATCGTCTTCGTGATGAATACCCCGCATTGTTTCCTTCTACCTCCTAAATCTCGGACGAGATTTCTTGTAGTGGAGGAGATTTGTAACGCCGGATAATCATGCTACTGAAGAACTCACGTTGATGGTGCCACGTCACCTCTCACATCGTAGTTAATCACGGGTTAATTCAAAACTGTTTGAAATTCAAATTCAAATTTATGATGACAATAAAAGTTTTCAAAAATTTAAAACTAAAAAGTTAAATTGGTTGTCAAATATTACAAAGTTAATTATGGTGCAACAAACCCATTTTATAAAATGCCTAAATATGTTTAAATGAATTAGAACAGAAAAGAAAATAAATAAAAGAAAGAAAATACAAAAACACAAACAAAACAAAAGGGGAGAAGCCCCCCTTGGACTTCGCCAATCACAAACGGCCCAAGCCAGCCCACCGCCCATCCGGCCCCCCACTCCCTCTCCTTATCCCCCCCGCAAACCCTAGGCGCCGACACCCCCCACGCAACCCCCCGATCCCCGTCTCCGCCCCCCACCGATCTGGATCGGGATCGGCCCCGATCCCGTCGACCCGACGCCAGCGCTTCGCCGCCTTGAACCTCGTCGCGCCGAACGCCGCCTCGCCCTCCTCCTCGCCGGTCTTCCCGGCCGCCCAGCCTTGCCCCATCCCCTACTCCCCCCCCCCCGTGAGCTTCCCCCGCCCCCCTCTCCCCTAGAGTCGCCTCGGCCGTCGCGCTCGGCAACGCTCGGCGCCACCGTCGCCCGCGCCACCTGCCGCCTCGGGCCTTCCGCCCGGCCCCTCCCGCATCCCCTGCGGCTCCCCGCCCGGACGCCGCGCCCTTCCCGCATCCCGTGCGGCTCCCCTGCTGATGCCCGCGCCCTCCCAGTGCGCCTGAGCCCGCGCCCGGCCACCGCCGTCGCGCTGGTCCGCCTGGCGGTTCAGCCCGGCGCCCATCCTGCCGTCGCCCGCTCCGGCTCCGGTCGGCGCCCTCCGTCTTTCCCTGCGTCCGCCTTGGCGTCGGCCCGCATCGCCATCGCCCGGCCTCCCGTGACACTGGCAGCGCGCCAGGCCTCTTCCCTTCGCGTGACCTTGTGGCCCTTGAGGGCACTCGCCGGCCCGCCCCGCTTCGCCGTGGTGGCCGGCCAATCCCTCTACCTCACCCCGGCCTCACAGTGCGCTGCTGCTCCCAGTGGCCTCGCCTTGCCTCGCCTTCCCGGTCGGGCCTCGGCCTTGTGGTCTTGTGAATTCCCACCGGGCGCCCACTTGCATAGGCCTTTGGCCTACTGACAACGGGGCCCCAGCTCCAGAACGAAAAAAAAAGGAAAAAGAAAAGGAGAATTAAAAATAAAATTAATAAATAAAAATAAAAATGATTAATAAAATTAATTATTAATTAATTAATTAACTAATGAATTAATTAAGTTAATTAGTCCGGTTTAATTAATCTAATTAACTAGTTAAGTTTAATTAAATTGTAATTAGATTAACCTAAACCCTAATTAACCTAATTAGAGGATGACAGGTGGGTTCCCCCCGGACCCACATGTCAGGTTGACCAAGTCAACTCTATTGACTGCTGACGTCAGCATGACATCATGCTGACGTCATAAATCCATTTTTCGAATTAATTAAATAATTAATTAAATTCCAGAAATTAATAAAATCTTTAGAAAATCATATCTTTTAATTCGTAACTTCGGATTAAAATATTTTCAACATGAAAGTTGCTTTCGAGCAGCGAGACGAATCCGGATACGCAGTCCGTTCGTCCGCCACACACCCCTAACCTATCGAACCCGCAACTTTCCCCCTCCAGCTCCTCTGCCCGAAAACGCGAAACACCGGGAATACTTTCTCGGATGTTTCCCCCCTTAACCGGTACCATCTCATACCACGTTAGGGCATGCCTAGCATCGTTACTTGTCATGTCATGCATCGATATGCATCTGTTTACATGGTATTCATTGTTTCTTCCCCCTCTTCTCCCCGGTAGACCACGAGACCGACGATCTTGCCCGGTTCGACTACGGAGTTCTGACCCTCTCTCTTGCGAGCAACCAGGCAAGCCCCCTTGATCACCAGATATCGCCTATTCTACTCTATCTTGCTTGCATTAGAGTAGTGTAGCATATTCTTGCTTTCGATTAATCCTATCTTTTGCATAGCTTTGTCCTTGCTACTACTGTTGTTACCCTTACCTGCAATCCTACATGCGTAGTATAGGATGCTAGTATTTTCATTTGTGGCCCTATATTCTTGTCCGTCTGCCGTGCTATACTATCGGGCCGTGATCACTAGGGAGGTGATCACGGGTATATACTATATACTTATACATGATACATGAGGAGACTAAAGTCGGGTCGGTGGAGCACCATGAGTGGATCTTTGTGGCGGAGCGACAGGGCAGGTTGAGACCGCCTAGGAGAGAGGTGGGCCTGGCCATGTTCGGCGTTCGCGGATACTTAACACGCTTAACGAGATCTTGGTATTTGACCTGAGTTGGCTACGAGCCTATACGCACTAACCATCTACGCGGGAGTAGTTATGGGTATCCCGGCGTCGTGGTATCAGCCGAAGCACTTCGTGACGTCGTCGGCGGCGGCGCGCCGGATTGGACTGGAACGCCACTAGGCTAGGTGCGCTTCCGGCCGCTTACATAGCGTGCGAGGTGTGCTCGAGGCGATGGGCCAGACCCTGCGGCTTAGGTTTAGACCGGCGTCTTTGGCCTCTCTGTTGAGCCTAGGTGGGGCTGCTGACGTGTTGATCTTCCGCGGCCGGGCATGACCCAGAAAGTGTGTCCGGCCAAATGGGATCAAGCGTGTTGGGTAAGTTGGTGCACCCTGCAGGGAAGTTAATCTATTCGAATAGCCGTGATCTTGATAACAGTGACGACTTGGAGTTGTACCTTGACCTTATGACAACTAGAACCGGATACTTAATAAAACACACCCTTCCAAGTGCAGATACAACCGGTGGTCGCTCTCTCTCGGGGATACGAGGAGGGATCGCGGGTAGGATTATTGCTATGTGATGTTACTTGGAGGACTTCAACCTACCCTCTTCTACTGTTGCAAGGCGAAGGTGACGAAGCATAGTCTTCGATAAGACTACCTATCCCCTCTTATTACGGCATTACGCGATTCGGTCCACGATATGGCCCTTTACACATATATCCATGCATATGTAGTGTAGCTCCTTGCTTGCAGTACTTTGGATGAGTACTCACGGTTGCCTTGTTCCCCTTTTCCCCTATCTCTACTCGATTGCTGCAGCAGACGATGGAGCCCAGGAGCGACGCCACCGTCGATGACAACTACTGCTGGAGGCACCTACTACTACGTGCAGCCCGGCAGCGGCGACCGGGGAGTAGCTTAGGAGGATCAGGCGAGGCCTGCGCCTCTTCGATCTGTATCCCAGTTTGTGCTAGCCTTCTTAAGGCAAACTTGTTTAACTTATATACGTACTCAGATATTGTTGCTTCCGGCTGACTTCGTCTATGATCGAGCACTTGTATTCGAGCCCTCGAGGCCCTGGCTTGTATTATGATGCTTGTATGACTTATTTATGTTTTAGAGTTGTGTTGTGATATCTTCCTGTGAGTCCCTGATCTTGATCGTACACATTTGCGTGCATGATTAGTGTACGATTAAATCGGGGGCGTCACAATGATGGCCGTCGCCGCCAACTCGTTGAGTACGTGCGCGACGAACACATTGACATCATTGCGATCCAGGAAACCATGCGCACTGAGTTCTCCCTTCATGAGCTTGATTGCCTCAGCTCTCACCTTTACGCCTGGCACTGGCTCCCTTCTAGTGGGAACTAAGGCCACTCCGGTGGCATCCTTTTAGGGGTTAAGGATTCCACCTTCGAAGTGGGTGGCATGGATCGGGGCGAATTCTTCGTTAGTATGGAGATCTTTGAGCGGGCCCTGAACTTCAAGTGGGAGGTCGTCATTGTGTATGGTCCGGCGGATCACCGCCGGTCCCCGGCCTTCCTTGCGGAGCTCCACCAAAAGATCTCCGCCTCCCTCCTCCCTGTGGTTGTGGGCGGAGATTTTAACCTCATCCGTTCTCCGGATGAGAAGAATAATGATAGGATTAACCTCCCCCGGATGCAGCTGTTCAACGACTGGATCGCGGAGCTCGGCCTCCGTGAAATCGAGAGAACGGAGGCGATATTTACCTGGACTAACCGCCAGGCCCCCGACACGATCCGTGCTAGATCGTGTCCTAGTTTCCCCGGAGTGGGAATTGAGGTGCCCCCTGACCTCGCTGCGAATGATTACCCGCATTGGGTTGGACCATGTCCCTCTCCTCCTCTCCTCCGCGGACGAGCGCCCCACCTGCCCGTCGCGGTTTAGGTTCGAGTCCTATTGTCTCAATCAGGCCGGCTTCTGGGACGCGGTTTCGGCTCGATGGACGATTTCTCGCGCCTCCCCTCATCGCTCCATGTCCGCCGTCGACTCGTGGCACTTCTGCGCCAAGCTTGCCCGCCAATTCATGAAGGGTTGGGGTGCCAATCTTGGCCGTGACCTCCGCGAGCGTAAAAAATCTCTCCTGCTGGCTATTCAAGCCACGACGCCGGGCCGATTCTCTGGGCTTTCTCACGATGAGTGGATCTGAGATATGATCTTGAGGACCAACTATCCTCCATCTACACCGATGAGGAGGCCTATTGGAGGGTGCGCGGTACCCAGCGGTGGGTGCTCATGGCGATGCAAACAGCGCTTCTTTCCGAGCTATTGCGAATGGCCGCCATAGAAACTACATCCACTGTTTATGGGAGGATGATGTCCCCCTTGTCCGTCCCGCGGCCATTCGGGCTCATGTTGACGGCTTCTACAAAGCCCTCTTCACCCCACCCCTCGGGGTGGGGCTAGTCTCGCCCCCGACACTTGGACGGGGGCGCAGTTTATTTCCGACGAGGCCAACGCGGCCCTGGTTGCTCCCTTCGCCGAGGACGAGGTTCTTGTGGCTATTAAAGGCATGAACCCCGCCTCGGCCCCGGGCCCGGATGGCTTGCCTGTTGCCTTCTTTAAAACATTCTGGCAGGCGGTCAAACCGAAGGTCATGGCATTATTCGAGGAGTTCTATTCGGGTTCTATGGACCTGGGACGCCTCAACTATGGGATCATTACCCTCATCCCAAAGGTGTCGGGCGCTAGCGATATTCGCGATTCCGCCCCATCACTTTGTGATTAACGTGATTTTCCGGATCCTGGCCAAAGGGTATGCCAATAGGGTGACCTTGCTGGCTAACTCGATCACTCACCCGAACCAATCAGCCTTCATCCAAGGCCGGTTTATTCTTGATGGCGTGTTGGTCTTCCATGAAGTCCTCCACGAAGTTCGGGTGAAACATCTTCGTGCTGTTTTCCTGAAGCTTGACTTCCATAAAGCCTATGATATTGTCCACTGGCCTTTCCTTCGGGAAGTGCTGCTGCGTAAGGGCTTTGATGACCGCTGGGTGACCCCGCGTGATGCAATTAGTTTCTTGTGGGCGGACTGCGGTGAACATCAACGGTGAGATTGGGCCATACTTCCCCACCCTCTGTGGGGTCCGTCAGGGAGACCCATTCTCGCTGTTCCTGTTCAACATGGTGGTCGATGCTCTGGCCGCCATCCTGGATAAGGCTAAGGGTGCTGGCCATATCCACGGCATTGTCCCCCACCTAGTCGGAGGGGGAGGGGTCTCCTCCGCACACGCAGACGACACCATTATTATGGTGGAAGGTTCCACTCGGACGTGGCTAACCTGAAGTTCCTCCTCCTGTGCTTCCAGCAGATGTCGGGCCTAACGATTAACCCGATAAGAGCGAGGTGATGGTCCTTGGCTACCCTCGAGGAGGCTCAGGCTATTGCTGACCGCCTGAACTGTCGGCTGGGGTCTTTCCCCACGACCTACCTGGGGATCCCCGTTAGTGATTCGCGCCTCACCGTGGCGGACCTCCGCCCTACGGTGACCCGTATGCAACACCGCGTCGAGCCTTGGAAAGGGCGTTGGCTATCGAAGGCGGCGCGTGTGATCCTCATCAACTCCTCACTCGCCAGCCTCCTTTGGTTCCTCATGAGCTTTTATAGCATCCATGAAACGCTTCACACGGAAATTGCCAAGTACCAATCTAGGTTCTATTGGGCTGGCGAGGATGACAAACAGAAGTACCACATGGTTAGTTGGCCGGACATTTGTAAACCCAAAGACCAGGGGGGTCTTGGGATTTTCTCCTCCCGCCGCATGAACATCGCCCTCCTGACCCGGTGGTTATGGCGTATTGCCAATGGAGACGGAGGATTGTAGCTCACCATCATCCGCAATAAATACCTCCGTGGACAGCCTCTGGCTTTCTGTCAGCGTTCGGGCGGATCACAGTTTTGGCAGGCCGTCGTGCAGCTGCTTCTGTAACCCGCATTGGCACGTCCATTTCGCTTGGTACTGGGTCCGCGACGCTGTTCTGGTTTGATCGGTGGCTCGGCGACACCCCTCTGGCCGCCCGCTTTTCCGATCTCTTCGCCATTGCAGCCGACCCTCGGGTCTCTGTTGAGACGGCCCTTATTGACTTAGGGCGCCTCGCGTTTCGTCGCCCTTTCGATCCTCTCGAAGTGGCAACCTGGGATACCCTCCTCCAGGACATCGCCCTTCTCCCGATGAGCGTCACCGACGCCCCGGACGCCGTCTCGTGGCGCCTAGAGTCTTCCGGTCGCTTCTCTACTAGGTCCCTGTACGCGGCCATCGCGCCTTCGCCCGCTCCCGAGCCCTTCGGTTTGATCTGGGACATTCGCTTGCCTCTGAAGATTAGGATCTTCCTTTGGCAATGGATTCGTGGCCGCAACCCCTCCGGAGTCGAAGTCCGCAAGCGCAACGGACCCGGAGATGGGCTTTGCCCTCTGTGCGGCACGGCGGAGGATGCTAATCACATCTTCTTCACGTGTCCTGCGGCCCGGTTTCTTTGGTCCAGTTTCCGCGAGACGGTTGGTGAACAGTGGTGCAACTCCAACTTCCCCGACCTTCTTGCGGAGATCCATGCCTCCCCCCCCCTCGCCACCGACATATCCGTTGGTTATGCGTTGGGGTCCTCGCCTGGACGTTGTGGACCGTCCGCAATAAGCTTGTCATCCAAAAAGTCCCTCTACGTCGCGCTACTGACGCCATTTTTAAAATGTGTGGGTACTTGCAGCTTTGGCGGCCGCTTAGCCGCCCTCAGGATCGGGACATCATCAACACCCTCCTCGCCGACCTTCGATCGCTCGCCTTCCGTCTGGCGCCACAGCCCCCCCCTCCCGGAGCCCGACTAGATGATGTCTTTCTTTTCTGTTCTAGGGCTTGTTGAGCTGTGCCCTCAGCATTAACCCTTGTGGATCCTGTTTGTGTGTGAACTTGGTGTGTGTGTGCTTGCGTGTGTGTATCTTTGTGGATTGTTGGCTTGGGCATGTGCTTTATAATATAAAGCGGGGCGAAAGCCTTTTTCGGTACTAAACGTAGGATGCGTCTCACAGTCACAGGGCAGCCCCTGATATGCATGTGCGTTCATATGTTCCTGAGACTAACCATGCTTACGTTTGATGATTAACTGATGTACTCTACATAGATCAATGTTGCGTAGCATGATAATAACAGCACCTTGCAGGTGTAGGTGATTGCTCCGTGTACGATCTGGACACGGTAACTACGTAGGGTTTATTTCCAACAGCAGGTGCATCTTGCATCTTAGCCATCAGCTGGAACTTTCAAAAAAGAAATCTTGCATCTTAGCTCTAGGCATCCAACCCAACACCTTAGCTCTACGCATCCAACCCAACCAGTGGCCCAGTGGTTCAGCAGTGGAAGTATTCACGCGAATTTATTTATATATTTTCAGATTTTACCTATTTTTCTAGGCTATATATATAGGATGCCTGATAATTTCATGGTGGTCCAAGGAACACCCTATGCGTAGAAAATGTTGAGTGGCACGGATGTGGCTCCGGAGAGATCAAATCGGCATTCTTCGCCCCGTTCGGCAATCCACCGGCTCCTAGGATTTGCGGAGCTGCTCTTTGCCCGCTCCAAAACTTTAAAGTACAGCTCTCTTTCGCTCCCGGAGCAGAGCTGTGGAGCAGAGTGATGCCGAACAGGCCCTTCGTAGCAAAAAAGCTAGATATGCGAAGATCTCCCATGAAATATTTGCAGGCTTTGAACAACTTGTCTCTTTGGATCTTGTGCGCCGATGACTGCACAGCCTGCAATCGCTTCGGTAAGTTACATACGTAACGTCAGGAACTCAGGATTCGCTGACCGGCCGGCCGTAGTCGCTCGATGATTGGCTTTATCAACGTTCCATTTTTTGACACAGAATTCTTCAGGCAACATCGACAGCGCGCAACTGGCCACTGATGATTCTCATGAGGGGGCGCTCTCTCGGCGATGCCGAGGTGACGGTTCACGGCGCGCTGCGAGTCGACAATGACGGGCATGCAATCGTGGAGGCAGAAAATTTTCCTTCCTTCGCGTACGTGTTCTACACCGGCGTGGTCTCTGCCATGCTTGCTTTCCACACTCGTGTCACTCTCAACTTCTCAAGTGCTTTGGCCTGTACTATTTATATACAGTTTCTTGAGGTGAGTTACTTTGAGTTCTTAATCATAGATACCGTAGATTTTGTGTATCCTTTTATATAGCTCTTGCATGTTTATTTCTATTTTCTGGTACTGAATTCTAGAATTCATGTTCTTGCAGGAATCTGGGGATCAATCTGTTGAGTACCTCGTCTTCCAGAAAAAATCGTTTGGCATGAAAAAATTCCATGGAAGATGAACCAGATATATATTTATTTTTTTGTGGGGAGATGAACCAGATATTTGTGGTGAACGAAATGAACTCGTTTAACGTTGAACCATTCTATTTTGTACATAATTGCATTTATTACGAATGAGTACTTTATATCCACTTTAAATGTTGTATCTTTTAATTTTCTCATGTACTACCTCTTATAAAAGTTTATACAGTGAGTAACTTTTATGTTTCACATTGCTATATACTCCCTCCCTTCCTAATTATAAGTATTTTTAGAGATTTCAATATAGAATACGAAGCAAAATGAGTGAATCAGCACTCTAAAATATATCTATATACATTTGTATGTAGTCCGTATTAAAAACCCTAAAAAGACTTATATTTAAAAATAAAGGGAGTATTTGGTAGAATCACCTACCATTTTATCAATAAAATAGACAAGCAAGGCAACGCGATGCCCATCATGATCTAGTAAGAATTTAATATGAACCCAACAACAACACGTGTTATATGCATTAATTGATGCATGCCAAGGGTATCTTCAACGTCGACTCTCAAACTGGACACTGCATCTGTCCGCATATCGGAGGACTAATCTATAGACACTGACGCGGGAGCCGACACGATTATCCAAAGTTATTCACATATGTCCAGTTACATTTTAGAAATAATTTAACAAAAGTGAACAAATTTGATGGATATTTAAACAAACCGGACGTTATTCATTCATACTTGGATAATTTATATATATAACCAGATGCTTTTTATCTAAACGGAGCAAACTAATTACATTTTAACATATTTCAACTAAATCATACTCTAAACTTAGTCTAAGTGCCCGCCGGCACCCGTTCCCCATGTCCGAGCGACCATGAGCTCCGTAAAACGAAGCTCCGCCTCCGCAACCTGTAAGCGACTAATCAGCCGACGATCATGAGCCTGCCGAGCTTGGCTTTAGCAGGAGTGAAAGAGTGGTGGCCCTTCCTGGGACCCGAGCGCCGGTGGTCTTCCATGCTCTACTCATCCTCGCTGTCGGTGCCGCCCGTGGACGTGCCGACTTCATGGTCATGGTGTCGGGCACGACCATGGTGCAGCTGGTAATGTCGTTGTCCTCCTCGCTCTTGCCGTAGACTTCATATGTCGCCTCGTCAATCTTCTAGAAGGCGGCTTTTAACTCCACCTGAAGGAGGCGGTACCACCAGCGGTTGCGGCGGATGTTATGGGTGGAGCGATAGGAGTTGAGCAGCGTCTCCTGCTCGGCCACGTCCACGCCGACGCAATAGTGGTGCCTAAGGCGAGTTGCTCCTCTGCGCGTTGGTGCTCATCGAGGAGGCGGAGGTCGTACTCCTAGTCGGTCTGCGCCTGCCGGAACACGGTCTCCTGCTCGGCCAACACCATCTCGGTGTAGTGAGCACGGGCTTCGGCAATGGTGACGTCGGCATGGACCGGCGAGGAGGGTGGCTCCAACTCGTTGCCGGCCGCCTCCATTGGGACGTCCGCAGTGCTGGCCTCCGTCTGCCTGTCGGCCTGCCAACCGGTAGCAATGGCGGCGATCTCTATCTTCTGCTCGAATGAGAGGTTGTCCAAAATGGATTTGGATCTCGAGGAGGCCATGGCGGGTGTGGTGCGGAGAGGAGAAAGGGACCGGGTGGCAGGGCAAGCGGCGGGGTGTTTAATGGTTGGCGGCAGACGGACGGACGGATGGCGTCGGACTAGGTTCCTCGGCAACCGCACATGTTCAATGTAGGGATGAAGAACGACGGGCTGTCGTTTGAACGCGGAGCAGTCACGTGCATCGGGAAGTGGCACTCTCAGTGCTCTCGACCGACGCACCGCTTCAATGCCGAAGCAACATAAGAGATCGCGTCAGCTCTAGGCGGGGCATGAATGCGTTACTGACGCTCTGGAGTAGGGATAGCTGCTTTGGGCGGGAAAGGGTGCGGACGGAGGAGAGGGGTTTGGGTGGGTTGTCGGACGTTTGCGTGAAAGCGCTGCAGATGCCCAGCAAAGCCCCCCCCCCCCCCCCTTTTATTATTTCTGGAATGCAGGAAAAAACATGTAGACTGGTCGGCGGACCGATACAAGACCATGTTGGATGGCAAAACATGTTGCTGGTGGTTTGATCGTCTATGTTGAAGATGCCCTAAGGATACCATTTTTCTTTATTTGAAGATCCTGTCGAAATGCATCTTCAACACAAGGATGGGAGATGCATTTTTCATATTGAAAATGCATCCTAGGGGCATCTCTGAGGGAGTCCTGGATTAGGGGGTATCCGGACAACCGGACTGTTTACAACGTCCGGACTATTGAAGCGTGAAGATACAAGACTCAAGACTTAGGCCCGTGTCTGGATAGGACTTTCCTTGGCGTGGAAGGAAAGCTTGGCGATCCGGATATTATATTTCCTTCCTTGTAACCGACTCCATGTAAACCCTAGCCCTCTCCGGTGTCTATATAAACCGGAGAGGTTGGTCCTTAGAAGGCCAATCACAATTACAATCGACCATCATAGGCTACCTCTTAGGGTTTAGCCTCTACGATCTCGTGGTAGATCTACTCTTGTACTGCCCATATCATCAATATTAATCAAGCAGGAAGTAGGGTTTTACCTCCATCGAGAGGGCCCGAACACAGGTAAACATCTCGTGTCCCTTGCTTCCTGTTACCATCAGCCTTGACGCAGATCGGGACCCCCTACGAGATCCGCGGTTTTGACACCGACATTGGTGCTTTCATTGAGAGTTCCTCGTATGCGTCATTTGTCGGGGCTCGATGAATCCTTCAACCACCATCAACAACACCGTCCCCGGCGAGACTTTTCTCCCCAGGCAGATCTTCGTGTCCGGCAGCTTCGCCCTGCGGGCCAATTCGCTTGGCCATCTAGAGCAGATCGATAGCCACGCCCTTAGCCACCAGATCAGGGTCAGAAACCTGAACTACACGGCGGACATCCGCGGAGACTGGATCTTCGACGGATTCGAGCCTATGCCAGGAGCACCGGACAGTAACGACGAACACGGCTTAGACCTGCTGTCGAACAAAGCTCGGGGTGTCACCCCCGCAGTTGCCTCGGACTTAAATCCGGAGCAGGTTGCGCTACCCAAGGATGGGGGGCTGGACCCCACCCTGCAGGTCGCGCACTCATCGGCGGTACAGCCGAACACGGGCCTTACCCCTGTGGGAGTCTGTGAATCCGGACCCCCGGATTTGTACCCGGACGTTGGTTCTGGCCCGCGCACTCCCGGTCTAATCGAGCCAGGTTGGGCTCCGGTAATGGAGTTCACCGCTGCGGATATCTTCCAGCACTCGCCCTTTGGCGACACGCTGAACTCATTAAAGTCTCTCTCGTTGTTAGGAGGCTCTTGGCCGAACTATGTCCGGCTCGAGTGGGAAGCAGGCGATGAAGGAATTCTTTGCCCACCCACCACCCACTTCATTGCCAAGGTCGATGATTTAACCGACGTGAATGACTTTGACTCCAAATACATCGATGGTATGAACGAAGATGCTAGAGAATCACAGGAGCCACCGCTCACTGGACGGTGGATAGCCACCTATCCCCATGATAAACACATGGCGGACACTCCGAAGGAAACCAATGGCGATGAGGCAGCGAAGGACAATCCCCCAGGGGGAAAAGTAAAGCATGGGTGTCGTCGGCGCCTCTCCAAGCCCCGTCACAGGAATACCGCCCCAGAAGTCGAAAACAGTCTGGATGGCACCGAAGATGAATATAACCCCATTCAGCTTGCCTCTCAGAAGGCCGAACTGCCCACTGTGGGATACTTGGAGAGGGATAACTATACGCCCCCCTCCAAGGACGAGGCAAACCTCGGCAATGACGAATTTGACGTGCCTGAAGATCCACTGGAACAAGCTCGCTTCGAGCGACGGCTCATGGCCACGGCGAAGAGCCTGCAAAGGAAGCAACAACAGCTTAAAGCTGACCAAGACTCGCTGGTGGACAGATGGACCAAGGTCACAGCCCTTTGAAAGATACGGACCCGACCGCCCGACAAAAGGGCACATAGGGCACAACCGCCGCCCCAACCTAAGCAGGAGAACTCAAGGCACACGCCGCGACGTCAACACACCGCTACTGTCCAAAACAATACGAAGGACAAAAGAAGAAGCATCCTCAAGGCTCGGCGCAATTGTCATAAGCATCAAAACAAGAAGGCTGGTGTTAATTCCAACAACTACCAGTCCGGTTAGCGGACAAAGAACAGCTCAGACCTATCCGGCCCGAGTCACACACTCGAAATGTCGGATCCTCAAAACAAAGCGGCTGGTCGCGTGCCGAAAAAATGAAAGGAGGCATCTGTTCAAGAGCCCCCCCCCCATAACATAAAGAGTACGGCCGATCGCCCCGACCGCATTAACCAAAGCAACTCAATCGCATTACCTCCGGACATAGCAAACCGGGGGCCCCATAACACATAAAATCCCCGTAGGTGTGAAACCGCAAACGACATCTCCTAAAAGATGCTAGGGGCAAAGGTCGAATTCTTCAGGCCCATCATTCTAAACGGTTGTCTTCGGATCACCAAACAATACTTCGCCAAAGAATAAATCTTCGGCACCTTCCCACCATGCGGTAATTTACCGTATGTTAACGGGACGAACCACGTTGACTAGATTCCACGTGGTCAATCACACGGCCGAACCCCGCCCTCAGGACGGAAATCATACAGCTGCCGGAGTAGCGAGTCGCGCATGACTATCAAAATTTGACATGACAGTCAACTATTCGGACACCAATTGAGGAGTCCGCGCTACCTAACGGTATAACGGCTGGGTTTACCAGGGACCGATCAGGAGCCCTCGGACCAACCACAAGAGGACGCCCGGCTACCCCCGAGTATTTGCCTTACAAACTAACTTTAACGCAGGACAGGATTGGTGACGTGGAATCGGCCCGGACACACAAGGAGCCCTCCCCCCTAAAGGAAGGCAACTCGGACTCACACTTGATCCACTGACAACTCACTCCAGTCCGGCTATCGCAGGTTCCGCCAAAAAACACCTCTTTTCATAATCATACATCATACTCGTATGCCTAGACATATCATTCTACTACAATGCGTAGACCTAAATAACACTTACCAGCCGTCGCTTTTCATCGACACCTCGTGTTACGCCCGACTAGTCCAGGGCCTTCATAATACGGCAATAAAGTCCGACCACCTTCTCGGTCGTCCGGCACCCCGAACTTATAGCATTATATGCATCAGCTCCGAATCATGTCTTGGGTCATTGGTTGGGTTTGCCCGGCTCCCTTGTTTTGGTACCTTACGTTCCTTTACATCGGCTAAGGTAGCGCAGGGAGAACTACTGCGATTGTGTCCCAGATCTGCCGGACGAGCACCTCAGTAGAGAAAGCCGAAAACCGACTGTCATGATATAGCGAGAGCTGGTCAGCTGTTCGAGAGGTTGTAAAATCCTTAAAGATTTATTCCGCATAACGCCATTATAAATGCAGAGTGCGATGGATCGGTCTTCCGATCAGGAGCCAATAGAGCCCCTAGTTCGGCCTTCCGAACACTAGGGGCTGCGCCGACCGTACTCGAATTCCTATGGCTAAGTGAGAGTAATAAAGCCTTATAGTCCAATTGCCTGGTTTGTGGAGAGAAACGCCTCCGCAAAAGGACCCAACCATGGGATAAAGAGCGTTCAGATATATCCCGAACACCCCCGTATTATTTCTACGTGGGGGCAGAAGCCGACGACTGGCCAACTCTCAGGATTCACATACAATAAACAGCCGCACAGGAAGAACATATGTTCAAACAAAACAGGAAATATATAATTAAAATGCCACTATCCCATATTACAAAAAGCGGCACGAATGCCCTCAGGGAAATATAATGTCTTTGGTACATTTATCCGCCGCAAGGCGGGCTCCCTTCAGTACACCTTCATATGCAGATTAAGACTTGCGATGCTCCTTACCCTCTGGCGGCCCCTCAGCGTCAAGCTTCCCCCAATGCACTTTTGCACGGGCGAATGCCATACGTGCACCCTCTATGCAGACCGTTCTCTTAATAGCATCAAGCCGAGGACAACCGCCCACAATTCGCTTCACGAGCCCGAAGTAACTGCTCGAAATTGGCTCCGCCGGCCACAGCTGGACAATCAAGTCCTTCATGGCTAGTTCGGCTGCCTAGTGCAGTTCGACTAGCTGCTTCAGCTGATCGATAAAGGGCACCGGATAGTTCGGTGCCAAATACTGCGACCAGAAATCCCTCTCCGCAGACTTCTTCTCCTCGGATCGGTAGAATTGGGCGTCGATTTGCTGCGAGGAAGATCTGCAACGCATTCGAAAAATAAGAATTCAGCTTGCCGCTTAGAATTCTTCCCATTATCATGAACAAATGGCTAAGAATCTGGAAGGCCTTACCAGCCTCAACCTTCCGGGCATCTTGAATGTCCCAGACAGCACCTCGGGCTTCTTCCGAGCATCTTCCGCCGCTTGAGGCGCTTGCTGAGTTCGGATTCTTTCCTATTAGACTCTGCTCCAAGCCCTCGCTTTTCTTCACAGCCTCATGGAGCTCCCGCTCAGCCGCGACAACCCTGGCCTCATGTTTTTCACGAAGTGCCTGTTCGGCGGTAGCCTTCTCGTTGGCATCATCCACAGCCTTTTTCAGTGCCTCATATTTGGCACTCGCTCCTAGGGCACAAATACTTTAAGCAAAATTACTCATTTGTGCCTAATGCAAGACAATGTTTTATCATACCTTGTTTCTCTTGTACTTGCTTCCTCACGCAGCCAAGTTCTTCCTTGGCCCGTTCCAGGATCCGCTTCAGTTCGGACACTTCCGCATTATGAGCGGTCGTCTTCTTTGCAGAGGCATGTGTTCAAACAAAGAGGTACACGTCGTTAACGTAAGTTCCCACGACAAATAAGGATTTGATCCCCTGCCCGGCTCCCTCTCTCTCGCCGGACAGTGTATCAGGGGCTACTACTCATATTATGACGATTCCTCAAAGGTTTCTCAGGAAACATACCTCAGAGGCCTTTATAAGGCCAAGGCAGGACTCGTTCATCCCGCTCTCGGCGGACTGAATCTTTTCAACCACTGCACCCATAAGGGTCCAATGTTCATCGACGATAGACGTGTTCTTTAACGCTGTCGATACACTGCCTGGCAGCTCTGCTCGAACTGAGGTTGCCGGTAGAATTGGCAGGCTGCCCACCGTTGAAGGTGGCTGCTCGCCTGATCCGGGAGCCTTAGAGGTGTCCCGGACCCAGTCCGTCTGTTGGCCGAACCCAAGATCGCCCCCGCTGACGGTACACTCCGGGGCCATCGCCCCCGTGTGTCCGGCTCCAGTGATATGCCCCCCTGGTCCGAGCCCCGTTGAGACGACACCTTGGTTTCGCTCCGGGACTTTGGGGAAGGGGCCTCTGGAGGCGTCTCGCTCGCCAAGGCGTCCGAGCTCAGCGAATCCTCGGATGAGGACTGGCCGGCGCGAGACCTCGCCGGACTGTGCAAAAGATAGCAGCAGTTAAAATTACTATACCCGAAATCAATCCCGGACGCGTACGCGTGTTCGGATTTTGTACACTTACGACTTCTCAAGGGCTGGGCCCTGGGATCCCACTCCGGGCTGCTATCGGCAGCCGTGGTATGCCTCTGGGAGGGAACCTTTTCTCCTCTTGGGCGATTTGGCCGTCAGGGACGAGGGAGCTACACACTTCTTCCCACCTTTAGAGTGAGGCTCGTCCTCCTCTGCTTCTTCCTCTTCGTCTTCCGAAGAAGGAGCGTCGCTTGAGTCTTCGGAATTTGCGTCTCAAGCCTCGCGGTGATGGAGGCCACTCCGGGTCTTCTTGACCTTCTTGGAGGCCTCCTTCTTTGGCGCCTCGTAAGGCGCGAGGACCAGCATCTTCGTCAGAAGAGGTCCGGCAGTTCCTCCGCAACGGGGCGGACAATGTATCCGCTCCACTTTCTTTATCCATCCACGAGGTCACGATGAAACACGATTAGGATGTCTCCCTCATGACATGCCAGCTGAAGCATGAATAGACAGAGCTTGACTGTGACTTACCGAGCTTGGAGAATGGGATGACTGATACCCACGGTCCTCGGTGGGGCCCGGCCACGATTTGCCGGGCTTAAAGATCACCTTCGAGATATCCTTGTGGGAGGAATCATAAATCTCCCGAAGGGTGTGGTGCTCGGCTGGGTCGAACTCCCACATAGTACAAGCTCGGCGCTGACAGGGGAGAACCAGGCGAATTAGCATCACCTGGACTACATCCACAAGTTTGACGTCCCTATCGACCACACCTTGAAGGCGCGTTTGGAGCAGTAACAGCTCATCGGACGAGCACCAGTTCGGGCCCTTCTTGGGCCAGGACGTGAGCCGCAGCGGAGCCTCGGATCTGAACTCTGGAGCCGCTGCCCACTTTTTGCCGCGTGGTTCGGTGATATAGAACCACTGTTGCTGCCACTCCTTGACGGAGTCGTTGAAAGCGCCTTTCGGCCAAACGACCTTGGGCATCTTGCTCACCATCGCGCCGCCGCACTCGGCGTGTTCGCCGCTCACCACCTTGGGCTTTTGATGTCTACTACGCAACCTTCTTCTTGTAGACGTTGTTGGGCCTGCAAGTGCGCAGATTTGTAGGACAGTAGCAAATTTCCCTCAAGTGGATGACCTAAGGTTTACCAATCCGTGGGAGGCGTAGGATGAAGATGGTCTCTCTCAAACAACCCTGCAACCAGATAACAAAACGTCTCTTGTGTCCCCAACACACCCAATACAATGGTAAATTGTATAGGTGCACTAGTTCGGCGAAGAGATGGTGATACAAGTGCAATATGGATGGTAGATATAGGTATTTGTAATCTGAAAATATAAAAACAGCAAGGTAACAAATGATAAACGTGAGCGTAAACGGTATTGCAATGATAGGAAACAAGGCCTAGGGTTCATACTTTCACTAGTGTAAGTTCTCTCAACAATAATAGCATAGATAGATCATATAACAAGCCCTCAACATGCAACAAAGAGTCACTCCAAAGCCACTAATAGCGGAGAACAAACGTAGAGATTATGGTAGGTTACGAAACCACCTCAAAGTTATTCTTTCGGATCAATCTATTAAAGAGTTCATACTAGAATAACACCTTAAGATACAAATCAACCAAAACCCTAATGTCACCTAGATACTCCATTGTCACCTCAAGTATCCGTCGGCATGATTATACGATATGCATCACACAATCTCAGATTTACCCAACCAACACAAAGTACTTCAAAGAGTGCCCCAAAGTTTCTACCGGAGAATCACGAACGTGTGCCAACCCCTATGCATAGGTTCATGGGCGGAACCCGCAAGTTGGTCACCAAAACATACATCAAGTGGCACATGATATCCTATTATCACCACAGATAATCACGGCAAGACATTCATCAAGTGTTCTCATAAAGACTCAATCCGATAAGATAACTTCAAAGGGGAAACTCAATTCATCACAAGAGAGTAGAGGGGGAGAAACATCATAAGATCCAACTACAATAGCAAAGCTCGGGATACATCAAGATCGTGCCATAGAGGAACACGAGAGAGAACATGAGAGAGAGAGAGATCAAACACATAGCTACTGGTACATACCCTCAGCCCCGAGGGTGAACTACTCCCTCCTCATCATTGATAGCACCGGGATGATGAAGATGGCCACCGGAGATGGATCCCCCCTCCGGCAGGGTACCGGAAAGGGGCCCCGATTGGTTTTTGGTGGTTCTGGAGGCTTGCGGCGGCGGAACTCCTGATCTAGGTTCTGTTCTGGAAGTTTTAGGCACGAGGTATATATAGGTGAAAGGAGTACGCTTGGAGCTGTTAGGGCCCCACGAGGCAGGGGGCGCCTGTGGGGTGGGCGCGCCCCACCCTCGTGAGCACCTCCCATATCTTCTGGCGTGGGGTCCATGTCCATCAGGTGGGTTTCCTTCCAAAAATAACTTCTCCGATTGATTTCGTTCGCTTTGACTCCGTCGATATTCCTTTTCCTCGAAACACCGAAATAGGCATAAAACAAAGAAATCTAGGCTGGGCCTCCGGTTAATATGTTAGTCCCAAAAATAATATAAAAGTGGATAATAAAGCCCAATATTGCCTAAAACAGTAGATAATATAGCATGGAGCAACCAAAAATTATAGATACGTTGGAGACGTATCAAGCATCTAAGCTTAATTCCTGCTCGTCCTCGAGTAGGTAAATGAAAAAAAGATAATTTTTGATGTGGAATTCTAGTTGGCATAATTTCAATGTAATTCTTCTTACTTGTGATATGAATATTCAGATCCGAATGAATACAAAATAAAAGTTCATATTGATAAAAGAAATAGTAATACTTCAAGCATACTAATCAAATTAATCATGTCTTCTCAAAATAGCATGGCAAAAGAAAGTTCATCCCTACAAAATCATATAGTTAGGCTATGCTTCATTTTGTCACACAAAGATGTTCCCAACTTCTATACCCCGATGACAAGCCAAGCAATTGTTTCATACTTAAATAATCTCAAACTTTTTCAACCTTCACGCAATACATGAGCGTGAGCCATGGATATAGCACTATGGGTGGAATAGAATATGGTGGTGGGGATTGTGTGGAGAAGACAAAAAAAGAGAAAGTCTCACATTGACGAGGATAATTAACGGGCTATGGAGATGCCCATCAATTGATGTCAACATGAGGAGTAGGGATTGCCATGCAACGGATGCACTAGAG
The DNA here is from genome assembly GCA_021605145.1 of Aegilops bicornis. Lineage (NCBI taxonomy): Eukaryota > Viridiplantae > Streptophyta > Magnoliopsida > Poales > Poaceae > Aegilops > Aegilops bicornis. The sequence goes on along the minus strand of CM038669.1, from coordinate 617,727,988 downwards.
CTATGAATGCTCAACAAAACAAAACTAGTGGGTGTGCATCCAACTTTCTTGCTCATGAAGACCTAGGGCATTTTGAGGAAGCCCATCGTAGGAATATACAAGCCAAGTTCTATAATGAAAAATTCCCACTAGTATGAAAAAGACAACTTATGAGACTCACTATATGAAAAACGTGGTGCTACTTTGAAGCACAATATATGAGACTCACTACATGAAGAACAAGGTGCTACTTTGAAGCACAATATATGAGACTCACTACATGAAGAACATGGTGCTACTTTGAAGCACAAGTGTGGAAAAAGAGATAGTAGCATTGCCCCTTTTTATTTTATTTTTTATTTTTTTTATTTTTTTGTTTTTTTGGGCCTTCTTTTCTTTTCTTTGGCCTTTCTTTTTTTTTGGGACAATGCTCTATTGAATGATGATCATCACACCTCTATTGATTACAACATAAGGATTACAACTCGAAACTAGAACAAGGTATGACTCTATATGAATGCCTCCGGCGGTGTACCAGGATGGTGAAATGAATCAAGAGTGACATGTATGAAAAATAATGCATGGTGGCTTTGCCACAAATACGATGTCAACTACATGATCATGCAATGGCAATATGACAAAAGTAAAGTATGTCATGATGATGATGAACGGAAAGGTGGAAAGTTGCATGGCAATATATCTCGGAATGGCTATGGAAATGCCATAATAGGTAGGTATGGTGGCTGTTTTGAGGAAGATATAGGGAGTTTTATGTGTGATAGAGTGTATCATATCATGGGGTTTGGATGCACTGGCGAAGTTTGCACCAACTCTCAAGGTGAGAAAGGGCAATGCACGGTACCGAAGAGGCTAGCAAAGGCGGAAAGGTAAAAGTGTGTATAATCCATGGACCTAACATTAGTCAAAAGAACTCATATACTTATTGCAAAATTTAGAAGTCATCAAAAACCAAATGTCTGGCGCATGCTCCTAGGGGGGTAGATTGGTAGGAAAAGACCATCGCTCGTCCCCTACTGCCACTCATAAGGATGCACAAGCCAGGCACACTTCATGTTTCAAATTTGTTACACAACTTTAACCATACGTGCATGCTACGGGATTTGCTAACTTCCACACAAGCATTTCTCAAATTCACAACTACTCAACTAGCACGACTTTGATATTATCACCTCCATATCTCAAAACAATTATCAAGCATCAAACTTTTCTTAATATTCAACACACTCATAAGAATTCTTACAAATCTTGTATGCTTAGCATATTATGATTATTTAAGCAAATTACCATGCTATTTAAGACTCTCAAAATAATATAAGTGAATCATGAGAGTTCATATATTTCTTCAAAATAAAACTACCGCCGTGCTCTAAAAGATATAAGTGAAGTACTAGAGCAAACAACAAACTACTCCGAAAGATATAAGTGAAGATCAATGAGTAGTCGAATAATTGTGAAATTATGTGAAGATTCTCTAACATTTAAGAATTTCAGATCTTGGTATTGTATCCAAACAGCAAGCAAAACAAAATAAAATGACAATGCAAGGATAGCACAACTCATGTGAAGAAGCAAAAACTTAGGCTCAACCGATACTAACCGATAGTTGTTGAAGAAGAAAGGTGGGATGCCCACCGGGGCATCCCCAAGCTTAGATGCTTGAGACTTCTTGGAATATTATATTGGGGTGCCTTGGGCATCCCCAAGCTTGAACTTTTGTGTCTCCTTAATTCCTCTCATATCATGGTTTCTCTTTTTATCAAAAGCTTCATTCACAACAAACTCAACAAGAACTCGTGAGATAGGTTAGTATAAACCAATGCAAAACCTTATCATTTTCTACTGTAACAAATCACTAACATTATTATTCAACATTCCATACTAAATGCCTCTGAATATTTAATACTCCTATCCTTAAATAGAATCATTAAACAAGCAAACATATGCAAACAATGCAAACATAACAGCAATCTGCCAAAACAGTACAGTCTGTAAGAATGCAAGAGTATCAATACTTCCCTGACTCCAAAAATTATGAACTAAAATTCCCACTGTAATAAATTTATCAGAGCTCAGTATGCAAAACGATACAACATTATACTACTCTCTGACTTTTCTAGAGAATTTTTGCAACAGCGGTAAACTTTCTGTTTTCAAACAGCAACATGTATACTTGCAAAATAAGCATGGCAAAGGCTATCCTTGACTTTTTTATTGAAACTAAAGATAATAAACATTATTCTAACTAACAGCAAGCAAAAACTAGCAAAAGAAAACGACGCTCCAAGCAAAACACATATCATGTGGCGAATAAAAATATAGCTCCAAGTAAAGTTACCGATGAACGAAGACGAAAGAGGGGATGCCATCCGGGGCATCCCCAAGCTTAGGCTCTTGGTTTTCCTTTAATATTACCTTGGGTTGCCTTGGGCATCCCCAAGCTTAGGCTCTTGCCACTCCTTATTCCGTAGTCCATCGAATCTTTACCCAAAACATGAAAACTTCACAACACAAAACTTAACAGAAAACCCGTGAGCTCCGTTAGCGAAATAAAACAAAAGACCACTTCAAGGTACTGTAATGAACTCATTCTTTATTTATATTGGTGTTAAACCTACTTTATTCCAACTTCTCTATGGATTATAAACTAGTTAACTAACCATAGATTCATCAAAATAAGCAAACAACACAATGAAAACAGAATCTGTCAAAAATAGAACAGTCTGTAGTAATCTGTAACTAACGCAAACTTCTGGAACTCCAAAAATTCTAAAATAAATTGTTGGACCTGAGGAATTTGTCTAGTAATCATATGCAAAAATAATCAACTAAATAGCACTCTCCAGTAAAAAGTTCTAGCTAATCTCGTGAGCACTAAAGTTTCTGTTTTTTACAGCATGATCATATAGACTTCACCCAAGTCTTCCCAAAGGTTCTACTTGGCACAAACACTAATTAAAACATAAAACCACATCTAAACAAAAGTTAGATGGAATATTTATTCCTAAACAGAACCAAAAAGAAAGAAACTAAAATAAAATTGGGTTGCCTTCCAACAAGCGCTATCGTTTAAAGCCCCTAGCTAGGCATGATGATTTCAATGATGCTCACATAAAAGATAGGAATTGAAACATAAATAGAGCATCATTAAGAATATGACTAGCACATTTAAGTCTAACCCACTTCCTATGCATAGGGATTTTCTGAGCAAACAACTTATGGGAACAATAATCAATTAGCATAGGAAGGCAAAACAAGCATAACTTCAAAACTTTAAGCACATAGAGAGGAAACTTGACATTATTGCAATTCCTACAAGCATATGTTCCTCCCTCATAATAATTTTCAGTAGCATCATGAATGAATTCAACAATATAACCAGAACCTAAAGCATTCTTTTCATGATCTACTAGCATAGAAATTTTATTACTCTCCACATAAGCAAAATTCTTCTCATGAATAGTAGTGGGAGCAGACTCAACAATATAACTATCATGTGATTGAAAATTAAGATCAAGATGACAAGTTTCATGGTTATCATTATTCTTTAAAGCATACGTGTCATCACAATAATCATCATAGATAGGAGGCTTGCTTTCATTATAGTAAATTTGCTCATCAAAGCTTGGGGGACAAAAAATATCATCTCCATCAAACATAGCTTCCCCAAGCTTGTGGCTTTGCATATCATTAGCATCATGGACATTCAAGGAATTCATACTAACAACATTGCAATCATGCTCATCATTCACATATTTTATGCCAAGAATTCTATGTAATTCTTCTTCTAGTACTTGAGCACAATTTTCCTTTCCATCATACTCACGAAAGATATTAAAAAGATGAAGCGTATGAGACAAACTCAATTCCATTTTTTGTAATTTTCTTTTATAAACTAGACTAGTGATAAAACAAGAAACAAAAGATTTGATTGCAAGATCTAAAGATATACCTTCACTTACCTAGCCTCCCCAAAGCAACGGGCGCCAGAAAAGAGCTTGATGTCTACTACGCAACCTTCTTCTTGTAGGCGTTGTTGGGCCTGCAAGTGCAGGTTTGTCTGACAAGAGCAAATTTCCCTCAAGTGGAAGACCTAAGGTTTATCAATCCGTGGGAGGCGTAGGATGAATATGGTCTCTCTCAAACAACCCTGCAACCAAATAACAAAAAGTCTCTTGTGTCCCCAACACACCCAATATAACGATAAATTGTATAGGTGCACTAGTTCGGCGAAGAGATGGTGATACAAGTGCAATATGGATGGTAGATATAGGTATTTGTAATCTGAAAATATAAAAACAGCAAGGTAACTAATGATAAACGTGAGCGTAAACGGTATTGCAATGATAGGAAACAAGGCCTAGGGTTCATACTTTCACTAGTGTAAGTTCTCTCAACAATAATAACATAGATAGATCATATAACAAGCCCTCAACATGCAACAAAGAGTCACTCCAAAGCCACTAATAGCGGAGAACAAACGTAGAGATTATGGTAGGTTACGAAACCACCTCAAAGTTATTCTTTCGGATCAATCTATTAAAGAGTTCGTACTAGAATAACACCTTAAGATACAAATCAACCAAAACCCTAATGTCACCTAGATACTCCATTGTCACCTCAAGTATCCGTGGGCATGATTATACGATATGCATCACACAATCTCAGATTTATCCAACCAACACAAAGTACTTCAAAGAGTGCCCCAAAGTTTCTACCGGAGAATCACGAACGTGTGCCAACCCCTATGCATAGGTTCATGGGCGGAACCCGCAAGTTGGTCACCAGAACATACATCAAGTGGCACATGATATCCCATTGTCACCACAGATAATCACGGCAAGACATACATCAAGTGTTCTCATAAAGACTCAATCCGATAAGATAACTTCAAAGGGGAAACTCAATTCATCACAAGAGAGTAGAGGGGGAGAAACATCATAAGATCCAACTACAATAGCAAAGCTCGGGATACATCAAGATCGTGCCATAGAGGAACACGAGAGAGAACACGAGAGAGAGAGAGATCAAACACATAGCTACTGGTACATACCCTCAGCCCCGAGGGTGAACTGCTCCCTCCTCGTCATGGATAGCGCCGGGATGATGAAGATGGCCACCGGAGATGGATCCCCCCTCCGGCAGGGTACCGGAAAGGGGTCCCGATTGGTTTGCGGAACTCCTGATCTAGGTTCTGTTCTGGAAGTTTTAGGGTACGTAGGTCTATATGGGTGAAAGGAGTACGTCGGTGGAGCTACGGGGGCCCCACGAGGCAGGGGGCGCGCCCAGGGGGGGTGGGCGCGCCCCCACCCTCGTGAGCACCTGCCGTATCTTCTGGCGTGAGGTCCAAGTCTATCAGGTGGGTTTCCTTCCAAAAATAACTTCTCCAGTTGATTTCGTTCCGTTTTGACTCCGTCGATATTCCTTTTCCTCGAAACATCGAAATAGGCATAAAACAGCAAATCTGGGCTGGGCCTCCGGTTAATAGGTTAGTCCCAAAAATAATATAAAAGTGAATAATAAAGCCCAATATTGCCTAAAACAGTAGATAATATAGCATGGAGCAATCAAAAATTATAGATACGTTGGAGACGTATCAAGCATCCCCAAGCTTAATTCCTGCTCGTCCTCGAGTAGGTAAATGAAAAAAAGATAATTTTTGATGTGGAATCCTAATTGGCATAATTTCAATGTAATTCTTCTTACTTGTGATATGAATATTCATATCCGAATGAATACAAAATAAAAGTTCATATTGATAAAAGAAATAGTAATACTTCAAGCATACTAATCAAAGTAATCATGTCTTCTCAAAATAGCATGGCAAAAGAAAGTTCATCCCTACAAAATCATATAGTTAGGCTATGCTTCATTTTCGTCACACAAAGATGTTCCCAACTTCTATAACCCCGATGACAAGCCAAGCAATTGTTTCATACTTAAATAATCTCAAACTTTTTCAACCTTCACGCAATACATGAGCGTGAGCCATGGATATAGCACTATGGGTGGAATAGAATATGGTGGTGGGGATTGTGTGGAGAAGACAAAAAAAGAGAAAGTCTCACATTGACGAGGATAATTAACGGGCTATGGAGATGCCCATCAATTGATGTCAACATGAGGAGTAGGGATTGCCATGCAACGGATGCACTAAGCTATGAATGCTCAACAAAAGAAAACTAGTGGGTGTGCATCCAACTTTCTTGCTCATGAAGACCTAGGGCATTTTCAGGAAGCCCATCATAGGAATATACAAGCCAAGTTCTATAATGAAAAATTCCCACTAGTATGAAAAAGACAACTTATGAGACTCACTATATGAAAAACATGGTGCTACTTTGAAGCACAATATATGAGACTCACTACATGAAGAACAAGGTGCTACTTTGAAGCACAATATATGAGACTCACTATATGAAGAACATGGTGCTACTTTGAAGCACAAGTGTGGAAAAAGAGATAGTAGCATTGCCCCTTTTTTATTTTATTTTTTATTATTTTTATTTTTTTTGTTTTTTTTTTTGCCTTCTTTTTTTTCTTTGGCCTTTCTCTTTTTTTTTTGGGACAATGCTCTATTGAATGATGATCATCACACCTCTATTGATCAACTCGAAACTAGAACAAGGTATGACTCTATATGAATGCCTCCGGCGGTGTACCGGGATGGTGCAATGAATCAAGAGTGACATGTATGAAAAATAATGCATGGTGGCTTTGTCACAAATACGATGTCAACTACATGATCATGCAATGGAAATATGACAAAAGTAAAGTATGTCATGATGATGATGAACGGAACGGTGGAAAGTTGCATGGCAATATATCTCGGAATGGCTATGGAAATGCCATAATAGGTAGGTATGGTGGCTGTTTTGAGGAAGATATAGGGAGGTTTATGTGTGATAGAGCGTATCATATCACGGGGTTTGGATGCACCGGCGAAGTTTGCAACAACTCTCAAGGTGAGAAAGGGCAATGCAGGGTACCGAAGAGGCTAGCAAAGGCGGAAAGGTAAAAGTGCGTACAATCCATGGACCCAACATTAGTCAAAAGAACTCATATACTTATTGCAAAAATTTAGAAGTCATCAAAAACCAAGTAATACGCGCATGCTCCTAGGGGGGGTAGATTGGTAGGAAAAGACCATCGCCCGTCCCCGACCGCCACTCATAAGGATGCACAAGCCAGGTACACTTCATGTTTCAAATTTGTTACACAACTTTAACCATACGTGCATGCTACGGGATTTGCTAACTTCCACACAAGCATTTCTCAAATTCACAACTACTCAACTAGCACGACTTTGATATTATCACCTCCATATCTCAAAACAATTATCAAACATCAAACTTCTCTTAATATTCAACACACTCATAAGAATTCTTACAAATATTGTATGCTTTGCATATTATGATTATTTGAGGAAATTACGATGCTATTTAAGACTCTCAAAATAATATAAGTGAAGCATGAGAGTTCATATATTTCTTCAAAATAAAACTACCACCGTGCTCTAAAAGATATAAGTGAAGTACTAGAGCAAACAACAAACTACTCGGAAAGATATAAGTGAAGATCAATGAGTAGTCGAATAATTGTGCAATTATGTGAAGATTCTCTAACATTTAAGAATATCAGATCTTGGTATTGTATCCAAACAGCAAGCAATACAAAAAAAAATGACAATGCAAGGATAGCACAACTCATGTGAAGAAGCAAAACTTAGGCTCAACCGATACTAACCGATAGTTGTTGAAGAAGAAAGGTGGGATGCCCACCGGGCATCCCCAAGCTTAGATGCTTGAGACTTCATGAAATATTATCTTGGGGTGCCTTGGGCATCCCCAAGCTTGAACTTTGTGTCTCCTTAATTCCTCTCATATCATGGTTTCTCTTTTAACAAAAGCTTCATTCACAACAAACTCAACAAGAACTCGTGAGATAGGTTAGTATAAACCAATGCAAAACCTTATCATTTTCTACTGTAACAAATCACTAACATTATTATTCAACATTGCATACTAAATGCCTCTGCATATTTAATACTCCTATCCTTAAATAGAATCATTAAACAAGCAAACATATGCAAACAATGCAAACATAACAGCAATCTGCCAAAACAGTACAGTTTGTAAGAATGCAAGAGTATCAATACTTACCTGACTCCAAAAATTATGAACTAAAATTCCCACTGTAATAAATTTATCAGAGCTCAATATGCAAAAAGATGCAACATTATACCACTCTCTGACTTTTCTAGAGAATGTTTGCAACAGCGGTATACTTCCTATTTTCAAACAGCAACATGTATACTTGTAAAATAAGCATGGCAAAGGCTATCCTTGACATTTTTATATAAACTAAAGATGCAAAACATTATTCTAACTAACAGAAAGCAAAAAACTAATAAAATAAAATGACGCTCCAAGAAAAACACATATCATGTGGCGAATAAAAATATAGCTCCAAGTAAAGTTACCGATGAACGAAGATTTAAAGAGGGATGCCATCCGGGGCATCCCCAAGCTTAGGCTCTTGGTTGTCCTTGAATATTACCTTGGGGTGCCTTGGGAATCCCCAATCTTAGGCTCTTTCCACTCCTTATTCCGTAGTCCATCGAATCTTTACCCAAAACTTGAAAACTTCACAACACAAAACTTAACAGAAAACCCGTGAGCTCCATTAGCGAAAGAAAACAAAAGACCACTTCAAGGTAATGTAATGAACTCATTCTTTATTTATATTGGTGTTAAACCTAATTTATTCCAACTTATCTATGGATTATAAACTATTTAACTAACCATAGATTCATCAAAATAAGCAAACAACACAATGAAAACAGAATCTGTCAAAAACAGAACAGTCTGTAGTAATCTGTAACTAACGCAAACTTCTGGAACTCCAAAAATTCTAAAATAAATTGTTGGACCTGAGGAATTTGTCTAGTAATCATATGCAAAAATAATCAACTAAATATCACTCTCCAGTAAAAAGTTCTAGCTAATCTCGTGAGCGCTAAAGTTTCTGTTTTTTACAGCATGATCATAAAGACTTCACCCAAGTCTTCCCAAAGGTTCTACTTGGCACAAACACTAATTAAAACATAAAACCACATCTAAACAGAAGCTAGATGGATTATTTATTCCTAAACAGAACCAAAAAATAAAGAAACTAAAATAAAATTGTGTTGCCTTCCAACAAGCGCTATCGTTTAAAGCCCCTAGCTAGGCATGATGATTTCAATGATGCTCACATAAAAGATAGGAATTAAAACATAAAGAGAGCATCATTAAGAATATGACTAGCACATTTAAGTCTAACCCACTTCCTATGCATAGGGATTTTGTGAGCAAACAACTTATGGGAACAATAATCAATTAGCATAGGAAGGCAAAACAAGCATAACTTCAAAACTTTAAGCACATAGAGAGGAAACTTGACATTATTGCAATTCCTACAAGCATATGTTCCTCCCTCATAATAATTTTCAGTAGCATCATGAATGAATTCAACAATATAACCAGAACCTAAAGCATTCTTTTCATGATCTACTAGCATAGAAATTTTATTACTCTCCACATAAGCAAAATTCTTCTCATGAATAGTAGTGGGAGCAGACTCAACAAAATAACTATCATGTGATTGAAAATTAAGATCAAGATGACAAGTTTCATGGTTATCATTATCCTTTAAAGCATACGTGTCATCACAATAATCATCATAGATAGGAGGCATGCTTTCATTATAGTAAATTTGCTCATCAAAGCTTGGGGGACAAAAAATATCATCTCCATCAAACATAGCTTCCCCAAGCTTGTGGCTTTGCATATCATTAGCATCATGGATATTCAACGAATTCATACTAACAACATTGCAATCATGCTCATCATTCACATATTTTATGCCAAGAATTCTATGTAATTCTTCTTCTAGTACTTGAGCACAATTTTCCTTTCCATCATACTCACGAAATATATTAAAAAGATGAAGCGTATGAGACAAACTCAATTTCATTTTTTTGTAATTTTCTTTTATAAACTAGACTAGTGCTAAAACAAGAAACAAAAAGATTCGATTGCAAGATCTAAAGATATACCTTCACTTACCTAGCCTCCCCGGCACCGGCGCCAGAAAAGAGCTTGATGTCTACTACGCAACCTTCTCCTTGTAGACGTTGTTGGGCCTGCACGTGCACACAGGTTTGTCTGACAGTAGCAAATTTCCCTCAAGTGGAAGACCTAAGGTTTATCAATCCGTGGGAGGCGTGGGATGAATATGGTCTCTCTCAAACAACCCTGCAACCAAATAACAAAAGTCTCTTGTGTCCCCAACACACCCAATACAATGGTAAATTGTATAGGTGCACTAGTTCGGCGAAGAGATGGTGATACAAGTGCAATATGGATGGTAGATATAGGTATTTGTAATCTGAAAATATAAAAACAGCAAGGTAACTAATGATAAACGTGAGCGTAAACGGTATTGCAATGATAGGAAACAAGGCCTAGGGTTCATACTTTCACTAGTGTAAGTTCTCTCAACAATAATAACATAGATAGATCATATAACAAGCCCTCAACATGCAACAAAGAGTCACTCCAAAGCCACTAATAGCGGAGAACAAACATAGAGATTATGGTAGGTTACGAAACCACCTCAAAGTTATTCTTTCGGATCAATCTATTAAAGAGTTCGTACTAGAATAACACCTTAAGATACAAATCAACCAAAACCCTAATGTCACCTAGATACTCCATTGTCACCTCAAGTATCCGTGGGCATGATTATACGATATGCATCACACAATCTCAGATTTATCCAACCAACACAAAGTACTTCAAAGAGTGCCCCAAAGTTTCTACCGGAGAATCACGAACGTGTGCCAACCCCTATGCATAGGTTCATGGGCGGAACCCGCAAGTTGGTCACCAAAACATACATCAAGTGGCACATGATATCCCATTGTCACCACAGATAATCACGGCAAGACATACATCAAGTGTTCTCATAAAGACTCAATCCGATAAGATAACTTCAAAGGGGAAACTCAATTCATCACAAGAGAGTAGAGGGGAGAAACATCATAAGATCCAACTACAATAGCAAAGCTCGGGATACATCAAGATCATGCCATAGAGGAACACGAGAGAACACGAGAGAGAGAGAGAGAGAGATCAAACACATAGCTACGGTACATACCCTCAGCCCCGAGGGTGAACTACCCTCCTCGTCATGGATAGCGTCGGGATGATGAAGATGGCCACGGAGATGGATCCCCCCTCCGTGGTACCGGAAGGGGTCCCGATTGGTTTTTGGTGGTTACGGAGGCTTGCGGCGGAACTCCCGATCTAGGTTCTGTTCGGAAGTTTTAGTGCACGTAGGTATATATGGGTGAAAGGATGCGTCCGTGGAGCTACGGGGGCCCCACGAGGCAGGGGGCGCGCCCAGGGGGGGTGGGCGCGCCTCCCACCCTCGTGAGCACCTCCCGTATCTTCTGACGTGGGGTCCAAGTCCATCAGGTGGGTTTCCTTCCAAAAATAACTTCTCCAGTTGATTTCGTTTCATTTTGACTCCGTCTGATATTCCTTTTCCTCGAAACACTGAAATAGGCATAAAACAGCAAATTTGGGATGGGCCTCCGGTTAATAGGTTAGTCCCAAAAATAATATAAAAGTGGATAATAAAGCCCAATATTTCCTAAAATAGTAGATAATATAGCATGGTGCAATCAAAAATTATAGATACGTTGGAGACGTATCAGCTTTACATTAAAAATCTTCAGCCACAAGCCGAAGTGAGGTGAGATCCTAAGAAAAGCCTCGCACACGACGATGAACGTCGAGATATTGAGGGAGGAGTTGTGGGAAAGATCATGAAAATCGATCATGTAGTAATACATGATTCCGCGAACAAATGGGTGCAGGGGAAACCCGAGCCCGCGGACAAAATGGGGAAGGAACACGACTCTCTCGTGAGGTTCCGGAGTAGGGACGACCTGTCCCGCCCGGGGAAGACGGTGGCCGATCTTCTGAGCCAGATGCCCGGCGTCCCAGAGCTTCTTAATATCCTTCTCCCGGACAGTAGAGGCCATCCATCTGCCTCCTGCTCCGGATCCGGACATCTTTGGAAAGCCTCTCTTTGGTGGAAAGGAAGAGTGCTTGGGCGTTAGGGCTCGAAAAGAGGGGAAATGAGCAAGCGGAAAGAGAAAGGCGTGGATAAAGAGAAAGAGGCCTTGTCTCTTTATAGGGGCGGTAAGTGCTTTTTGCGCCTCCCCACTGGCCTGGTTGAGCCCGTTTGCCTCCCGCTCGCTGCGATTAGCAGTGTGGTTGGATTACCCATGCCCGTATTGATGAGAATCCCGTGATAAGGGGACACGATCTCTGCTTTGACTAGACGTGTCGAGGAAAACGCCTCGCAATATGCGCTGTGGCTGGCTATGGGAAGACGGTTCGAATAACGACTCAACCATAATGACACGTCGCATTGTCTAAAAAGTTGTCAACAGATTGCATTTGTGAAACGTCGTTCTCTCTACGGTGGCATGCGAAGATCATATTGTGGATCCGGACACGGTTTGAGTGTTCGATAATTACCTTGGAATATTCGGAGGAGGAACCCGCCTTGCAATGCCGAAGACAATACTGTGCGCCGGACTCATCGTCATTGAAGCCTGGTTCAGGGGCTACTGAGGGAGTCCTGGATTAGGGGGTATCCAGACAGCCGGAATGTTTACAACGTCCGGACTATTGAAGCGTGAAGATACAAGACTCAAGACTTTGGTCCGTGTCCGGATGGGACTTTCCTTGGCGTGGAAGGCAAGCTTGGCGATCCGGATATTATATTTCCTTCCTTGTAACCGACTTCATGTAAACCCTAGCCCTCCCTGGTGTCTATATAAACCGGAGAGGTTGGTCCCTAGAAGGCCGATCACAATTACAATCATACTATCATAGGCTAGCTCTTAGGGTTTAGCTTCTATGATCTCGTGGTAGATCTACTCTTGTACTGCCCATATCATCAATATTAATCAAGCAGAAAGTAGGGTTTTACCTCCATCGAGAGGGCACGAACCTGGGTAAACATCTGTGTCCCTTGCTTCCTGTTATCATCAGCCTTGACGCACAGATCGGGACCCCCTACCCGAGATCCGCCGGTTTTGACACCGACAATCTCCAACATGGGTCACCAAACAGATGACACCAAATGTCCACAGACATGTCGAAATGTGTGTGTAAGCAGGTGCAGCCCCAGTCATCCAATCAAATAAAGCAGACACCATGTAATTTCTATTATGTTTGACGTGTTTTGTACTTCCGTTGAATCTTTATAAAGATCTGATACTTTTCATAAAAAAAACATACACTGAATTTTTGTTGATTTACAAAATAATTTTGACATAGAAAAAACACTAAAAAAACTAAAAAAATCCTACTCTACCGCTCTCCGTCAAAACTGAGGCTGACGGGCCTGGCGCCGGACAGTCCAGCCTCGTCGTGGCTCGTGGCCGGCACGAACGAGGCGAGGCCGATGATAGAGACCTCATTCGCATCATTGTCGTGTTGTGTCACTGTCCTCTGCCACCAACCCCTCCAAGTGTTGTATATGCTTCGCCTCGTTGACGCGGACCTACCAACGCTCACAGCAAATGGTGTGGGTGCTGTCCACCAGTGCACACAACTTAGTTATAGCACTTTCAAAGTAAGAGCATGGGTTCCACAGGAAACACAGAAAAATTATCTTGGTTTCTTGTAGAGAATTATTAAGATTTGCATGCTAGTTAATGATGATCCAAAGCAAAGCGAATACAGAGCTTAAAATATTGTAGGCGAAAAGCAATTAAAAATAGAAGTGCAAGAATAAATTAAAAGAGATAGAGAGTAATGAAGATTTTTGGAATAAATGGGGTGAAGGCGTTCCAAGGAGTCTGTATTCTCCACTAGTATGTATCTTTTGTTTTCAAAAAAAATAACAATTGGGCGGAGCCAACTACAGATGCGTGCATATATGCAGCAGCCATATATCACATATGCGACTACATTCCTCCTCACATTCAGGTTTCGACAACGGTGATTAATGGTCTCCTCGTGAACGTAGCTAAAAGCGGTCTCCATTAATCCCGTATCAAATGGTCAAGAAAGGAGGAAGATAAGTTCTATCACCAAAGTACCTCCGCAGACCGACCATCACACTGTTAGTAATGACCTTTCATTCATGAAGGCAAATGCTAAGTGGTCAACTTCACTCAACATCGAGAAGATTATTAACATAAACATACAAAGAGGATGTAACATCCTATCGATGTTAACACCTAAGCGTACTAGGGACACGAGTAATACTCTGCAACCAAGTCCCTCGATCCATGACCCTGTATCATGCAACTCATAGTTCTGTAACGTAACGTATGCTAAAGCATATATACTTCTCGGGGGTTTGCTTGTATTATTTGGAGGTGGAGGATTTTTGTGCAACACTCCTGATCTCGCCGGACTCAAGCGATACTCGGCAACCATGTTCGTCCATCCAAATAACCCTGGATCATGGTAACTAGCATTGGTTCCGTAGACAACCACGATCGCGACACCCCGAGGATATACTTAGCGTCCCGAAGAACCTTATTCTTAATCAATCAATCGCGTTTTTATTATCGGCAACTCTTGTCAACAATGGTTTGTGATAACCGGCGTATGCAGCGGTGGTCGCAGACAAGGAGGGATATAAGCCATCTTGTGCCCTCTCACGGTCGATTTTGTGAAATTCCTTGCCGCCAGTGAGATTTCACGCCTAAGAGACACGCTCGAGGTGTGGGGCGGTGCAAGTTTCATTCCTAGGCGGCCAGTGGCTGCGATGGCGGCCAGTGGCTGCGATGGTGACCTACGGGGGCGGGGGCAGAAGGAGGAATCGCCGTTCATGGGATTGGAGAAGCAAAATTTATGTCAAAACTTATTGTAGATGACCAAAAATGAGAGAGTTGGACTGGACCTTTGATTTGACTTCCTATATTTCGCTCTTCTGAATGTTGAGGGTTCGATTAGGAGTCGTTAGAACATCTCCACTCGCCCCCCTCCTCCTCCCAACAGCCCCCCAAGGCCCCTTTTTATCGGCGGCGCTAAAAAACAGCCCAGTCGCGTCCTCAGAAGCCCATTTTTTACCGGTTAGGCCCGAATTTCGCGCCGGCGGCCCCGCGGGCGCCGGGGGAAGCGTTTTTGACGCGAAAGCCTGATGGGGCCGCCGAGTCAGCGACCAGCCTCGTCTCGTCTTCCTCATCGTCTCAGTTTCCCGCGGGGAATCAATGCCAAGGCTACCGCCGGTCAGCCTTCCATTGGTTCCTCACGGGCGGCGCAATGTGGCGACACGCCCCCACCCGCCACGTGTACACACGTTTGCCACCCGCCGACCGCTATAAGAGCCGCCCCTCCCTCGCCGGTAGACGCACTCTCCCACAACCCCTCTCTCGCCGCCGACGCCCCCCATCTCGTCTCCCTCTCTCCCCGTCTAAAGCCACCGCGTGTACGCCCCACTGATGGGAGAGCGGTTCCCCGCGATGGAAGCCACCTGCACGAGCGGGAAGCCCACCTCCTCCACGAGGCGAACTGCCCGGCGCCGCCTGACATGCGCAGGCCGGGGCGGTGGAGGCTCAGCGCCGGAGGCGTCCCCGCTTCCCCGCAGCCGATCGAGGCCGGCCCCTTCCACGCCGAGATCGAGCATGTTCGGGCCTCTCTTTCGGAGGAGGAGCGGGACCTCCCGGAGTACGCCGCCAAAGAACCACGCGCGACTGGCGGCGTATTTAACGCCGCCACGAGGAGCAGCTCGCCTACACCAACAACGCGCCGGTGATAAGGGGGCGCAACAACAGCGACGGCCGCCGCCTGTGGTGGGGCGCCCCCAGCTGCACGCTCCACACCGTCCTCAAGTACCCCGAGGGCGGCAACGATCCTCCGCTCGAGTACCGAGCGGCCCCGGCCCCAGCACCCCGCCGGAGTGGAGGCCCGGGGCCGCCGAGGCGCATGGTGGGCGGGTCCTCCTCCCACTCCTCCGGATGCCGGCGCTCGCCAACGTCAAGGCCGAGCCCGTGGAGACGCCGCTCGGCCGACGCACCCGCGGCGCCGCCCTCTTCATCAACGAGGGGCGGCCGTGCCTCCTCTGCTCCTACCTCCTGTCTCGTCAAGCTGAAGACGGAGCCGGGGCTCGCCGCCGTGAAGAGCGAGCATGATGACATGGCCGCCGACGACGAGGCCGCCATCAAGTGGGCGCGTGAGGACTGGGTCCGGCTGGAGATGGAGCGCCAGCGCCGCGCGCTAGAGGAGATCGCCTCTCGGCGCCATGGCCGCGACAAGGGAGGTGTCATCGTCCTCAAGGACAGGGACGACAAGGCACCGCCGCCAGCCAAACTAGTCCGCCAGGGCGACCCCGGGCAGGGGTCCAGCAGGGACGGCCACGGTGTGAAGGAGGAGGAGGAGGAAGAGGAGGAGGACGCCTTCAGCAAGCTCTTCGGCCTGTAGGCATGCGCGGGCGCCGATGGCGCGGCAGTAGTTGTTTTTTTTTTAGATTATGTTTTCAATATGTGAAAAGACGGTGGAACACCTAAATATCGCTGAATTCATGTCGTGTTTGGCTGAATTTTGGTCGAGTATATGTTTTTAAAAACCTTTAGAAAACGTCACCTAAAGGCGGCAGCCGGGAACCCGATTACCCTCATGCTAAAATTATCGCCGGTTTGCCCTCAAGGCGGCGCTATTTCCAACCCCAGAGGGCCGAATTGCTGAAGATGCTCTTAACTCCTAAAGATAAGAAGTTAGAAGAAGGCTCGACTAGGTGCCGTTAACTCCTCAAGATAAGAAGTTGAAATCTTGTAGTAGGATCGGTTAGAGATGCCTTAATTAAGTAGAGAGATCGCAGGAGACACATCCTTCTCCCTTTTCCTCTGGTCGCCGCCGCTCTCGTTCGTCAACAAACTCGCCGCCTCTGCTCCGCGCCTCCGCCGCTCCGCCACTCCCTCCCTCCCCTCCTACAGCCCTGCCCCTCCCGGCTCCTGTTCTGGCGCCCTCCCCTCTCTCAGCCGGATCAATCTCTTGTGCGGCAGATTGGACGGCACGGTGCCACCCCCAAATCCGCCGCTCTGTTTCCAGGGGTTTGCGGAGGTTTTTCTCCTCTTCGCCTCTTGCTATTTGGTCCCTTTTATCAGATTCGATTCGATTATCCTCTTGCTATTTGGTCCTTATTTATCAGATTCTATTATCTACTTCTCTGCTCAGGTCGCGGAAGAAGCAGCCAAATCCTGCAATGAACCAAGAGAACGTTCCTGGTAACACGTGGCAAAATCTTGCTGCCACAGCCGTAGCGATGAGCGGCGCCGCCGACCAGGATGGTGGCTCCTCCGTCTGGCCGCCCCATAACCTGCCTGCACCAATGCTGAGCGGAAGGCCACTACCTCATACGTCCACTCTAGTTCCTGCCCTGCCCGGCGTCGCGGGAGGTGAGCATTTTCTCTTCACGGCAACATGACATCTTTGCAAGTTTCATGATAGTTTCGTCCAAGCTTAATTTGTGCTGAAAAAAAGGGAATTCTTCTGTTTTTCCTCTGCAGATTCTGAAGATGATGCTTCTATTCAGTTTGCTCCAAGGGATTTCTTGTCACTTGGAAGGGACTCAACTGTTGCTGCCAATGATATGGCCATGGATCCTTCAGCAGTACTAGCAGTTCCAGTTAATTGCAGTTCTGAACATCCACCAATACATCTTCAGGCAAATGCTTCAGATGCAGAAGCACCCAGAATTGGAATCCAAGCAGATGATAGCCCACAATCGTCGCCGTCATCTTCAGCAGCAGATCTCTCTGATAGGCACTGTGAATTACAATCAACTATTCCTGCAAATACTAATAATGAATTGGCTTCACTGCTTGCTGAAGGTGTAACTGATCAGAACATGCAAACGTATCAGCAGACACGAGAAAAGCTCAAGACACAAAGCCAACTGAATGATCACACACCTCTGTCAGCAGCAGCAGCTGCTGCATTCAAGGAAAATGAGGAGGCCCCTGCAGGAAAAGGGAAGCCCCGGAGGAAGAAACATAGAGCCAAGGTAATACGTGAAGACAAGCAAATCAAGAAGCAAAAGCCTGCTGTTATAACACCAGAAGGAAAACCACCAAATCAGAAAGCCAAGAGAAATTATGTCCAGAAGAAAAGAAGTCTCAGCTCTCTGGAGAATTGCTCGGGACCTGTTAGCGACCAATCAGTCTCTAGGGGGGCAGAAGATGCTGCTAGAAGCAGAGCTGCATCAGTCCGAAGACGGTTGCAGTCCGAACTTTGTGAACAGGGAGTGCTGAGAGGCAAATCATCAGCTGGCAACTCATGCAACCACATTGAGGAAAAACTCATTCATGCTAAAAGCTCTTTCTGTTCAACCGCCACTGTATCAACTGCGCAGGGTGCACATGGACTGCATCTGGACATGGAAAATTCACCAGGAGGATTAGCTTTTGGCATGATTTGCGAGATGAACAAACTGTTAGATGAGTACATACATTTGCCAGAGATGGCAATAAACTGTACACAAGAAGTTTCACCTGCAACTTCTGGATGTTTTAGCAGAGAGCCAACAAGTACACAAGACAGTGTAGGAAGCACTCATGGTCTTGATGCCACAAGGATTGGGGTTACCATACTGGAAGGGGGCAACAAGGACTTGGAGGTGAACGACTCTAACGAAGCTGGTTTTGCTATGTGTCGCTCAGCTACGTCTGTACCTGAAACAACATCCACAGAAAGTCAGATGACTAAGGTGTCGAGAGTGGAGAAAAAGAAGCATCAACAACATAGAGAGAGCAAGCCCTCTCTAGCCGGCTCACGGGACCCGATCATCTTAAGGACTGCCGCTCAGATGCTACGATTTTGTCAAGCTGATGGGATAAAAAAGAAGCGAATGGTCCGAGTCCGCAGGATTTCTTATGTTCCTATAATGAATGTTGAGATGAATAGGTCACAAGTATTGCCACGATTATCTCAATCATGCCTGGAGGCCCTGTATGGAAGACCCAGTTTTAAACTTTTTACCAAGAAACGTTCACGAAGGGTACGACGTCATTACCGCAGATCAGAGGGAATTTTTCAGCCTCCGAATAATAAAAATTTCTACCATGATATTTATTATGAAGCAACAGGAAAAAGGTCACACAACTCACGATATACGTCAACTACATATATGGATTTCCTTCAAGGAGTTGCATCAGGGCTGAATTATCTTGATTTGAACACCGAGCCTGTACATACAAATGAGATGTATCCATCCCTGACCACATCCGCTGTTGTCCCTTATGGAGCAACAGGTAGTCTATCAAATTCTCTTGTACCATTTGGTAGTCAGATGATCTTCCCATATGAGATGCCGTTGGATTTAGTCAAGAAGCAGCGCCCTCGGGCTAAAGTTGACTTGGATTTTGAGACAACCAGAGTTTGGAACCTCTTGATGGGGAAAGCAACTGATGAGCCTGTAGATGGGAATGATGTTGAGAAAGAGAGATGGTGGCGACAAGAAAGAAAAGTTTTTCAAGGCCGTGCTAATTCATTTGTGGAACGCATGCGACTAGTTCAAGGTACTTTGTTGGAGGTGTAATTCATTAAGATCTCAAATCAGTTTTAACATCCATGATATGCTGAATTCAGTTTTCCTTGAACATTCTTCATAGCCCTTTCTACCGCCTGACACCTATCTCAAAGGTTTGCCAACCAAAGAGACTTGGTTGATATAGTTGTTGAAATATCCACATTGACAACTATCAGACATCCTAGTTTGAAAATCTTTAACGCTGAAGTAACCCCACTGCTCAATGTGGTGGATGATGTTGTCATAATGAACTTTTGAGAAGCTGGCATTTTGCTTCCAAACCTGGATTTTGGCTTAATTTCATAAAGGGTAAATGTGGAAACCTTCATGTTCCATTAACACCGGTGGTAGAATATTATAGTAATCTTTAGACTCATAGTATATGATTTCTGAATACAGCAAATTGCAGTATACGTGAAAGATAGGTGTGAAAGTGTTAATTATATTGTTTTAAAATTAAAATTAAAATTTCCATGAGCCGATGGTTGAGATGTATAGCTTATGTTGACTTGCATTTTTATTAGGCGACAGGCACTTTTCTCCATGGAAAGGATCAGTAGTTGACTCCGTAGTAGGGGTTTTCCTCACTCAGAATGTGTCTGACCATCTTTCAAGGTATGATAGTCACATCCAATACTCTGATACTCTCTGTTCTTTAAAACAAAAATAACTATTCTTGTTTACAAACTCTGGTTATGGTTGCTATTTCTTTCTCTTCAAAATACAGCTCTGCGTATATGTCACTTGCTGCAAGTTTTCCTCCAAGAACAGTTAATAGCAATTGTAAGGATGATATTATCAGTCAAGACGATGAGGAAATAATTAGCACGGTTGCAGTAGGAGGGGTAAGAATCTTTGACTTTTTTGACAACGGTGCAAGACCAGATCTACGAGAGAACTTTGAGGAGCTATCAATAACCAATGAGAAGATACATGTAGAAACAAAGAACAATGCTAGTGCTTATGAGTTGACTAAAGGTGAAAATTATTCCTTCTACTCCAAAGAAGCAAATGAAGATTTATGCGACCACCAAGAGACAGAAGTTGACCCCAAAGCACAACAATTTCCAGATTTCTCCATCGAATTAATAACATCAGAAAGAAGCTCACGAGCGATACAGTTCCAGAAGGATATGTCATCTTCTCAAAGTGTTATAATTTCGGAAACTATTCTTCAGTCAGAATTATCGAGTTCTGAGGATAATCATTCACCTAACAGTTCTGTTGGTAGCGTCGGTGGTGCAGCTTCTCAGCAGCTGGGAAGCAATTTCTATTCATTAGCAGGAAATGATGCCTCAACCAAGGAACTTGAATGCCAAAGAATCAAAACAACAACAGTAAATGATGATGGTGCAAGTCAGCATGGAATTCCCTCTACTTTTGAAGCATCAGATTTCCAGGAGCATGAATCACTCTCTATCACTTGTCGAACGATAGCAGAAACAGGAAACACGGTGGATGAATCTACTGTCAAATCTGGTTTTCCTTCCTATAATGGAGGACTAGATAAAGAAGCAAGACCAAAGAAAACAAGAACCACAAGTAAAGAAAAAACTGAAAACTTCGATTGGGATAAACTTCGAAGACAGGCTTGTGCTGATGGCCACATGAAAGAAAGAAAGTCTGAAAGAAGAGACTCTGTTGATTGGGAAGCAGTACGGTGTGCAGATGTACGAGCAATTTCTAGCGCCATCCGGGGACGAGGAATAAACAATGTTTTGGCAGAGCGAATCCAGGTACAAACTGAACAGTAGGATTTAATAAGTTATGTTTGGACTGATTGATGCTTGTTGATAGTTACATGGCTATTCTCTTTCTTAGAATTAAGGCCACAGTAACCTTAGGGTTTAATAGTAAGCACTAACTAGGACTAGGAGCCAATGATTTACTAGTTCTGTATGCAGTATTTGATGTTTTGTTGAAATAGCATGCACAGGACTAAATTCTTTTGTAGGACTGAGATATCAGTTATGCTCACAAAAATTATTGTTTTCAGGAGTTCCTGAATCGATTGGTCAGAGATCATGGAACCATTGATCTGGAGTGGTTAAGAGATACCCCCCCTAACTCAGCAAAGTAAGATAATGAGTTTATCTCTTTACTTTCTGCGGGTGACACTTTCTAGTGCTTGAAATGAGAAGTTAACTATAACCTAGTGTGAAAGAATGAGATGGAGCAAGACGTACAACAAGTTGGATGTTGCATTTAATATCTAAAACTAAGCACTATGTGCTAAACTGCTAATGTAGAAGTTGCGTGAATAGAACAAAAGGTTGTCAAATGTGGTGCAGTTGACTAAAGTAGTGAAAGATTTGTTCAGTTTTAGCATGGAAAACAAGCTCCATCCAGTATGACAAGATTTCCTATTAAAAACGATTTGGTGCACTTTTCAGGGATTATTTGCTTAGCATACGTGGACTGGGGCTCAAAAGTGTTGAATGTGTTCGTCTACTGACATTACATCAACTCGCATTCCCTGTAAGTTATTTTTAAACTTTTGATTCACCTTCAATCACTTTCATATTTGCACAGCAATGCTTTGTTCATTGAAGGTTGACACCAATGTTGGCCGCATATGTGTAAGACTGGGATGGGTTCCTATTCAACCCCTTCCTGAATCTCTACAACTACATCTCCTCGAGTTGTAAGCGTCCTCCATTGTCTAAGGATTTATTTCATCTTGTATATTCAATTAAAATTTGCTCATATTGATTTTCTTGTCAAAGATATCCTGTGTTGGAGACTGTACAAAAGTACCTTTGGCCTCGTCTATGTAAACTTGATCAAAAAACACTGTGAGTATAGTAATATTAGCTTAAATTTCTGCGCTTGTGTTTTTACTGGCACATTATATGTTATTCTTTCCATGTAAATTTCAATCTCTGTAAAT
This sequence comes from Aegilops bicornis, assembly GCA_021605145.1. NCBI lineage: Eukaryota > Viridiplantae > Streptophyta > Magnoliopsida > Poales > Poaceae > Aegilops > Aegilops bicornis. The sequence continues at coordinate 617,705,493 of CM038669.1, read as the reverse complement.
AATAACTAAAGTAGTTAACAGAGTCAACATTTTTCACAGGTACGAGCTACATTATCATATGATCACTTTTGGAAAGGTACTTTATTAGGATCTAGAGATGAATTTGTTCTCCTTCCGAAGTACTAGATAAATATTCCCTAAAAAGGGTAAAAAAATATTTTCACACAATCAATGCAGGTGTTCTGTACCAAAACAAAGCCAAATTGCAATGCTTGTCCAATGAGAGGTGAATGTAGGCATTTCGCAAGTGCCTTCGCGAGGTATTATCACATTTTATCCTCTTTCAGAAATAGTAAGTTATATTCGATCCTTGTACCAAATTGCCTTCTGTTGGTTGAGATTTGTGAGACAGACTCAGAATATAACCTGTTTCTGATCAGATGCTTCTGTTAGTTTCGATACATGCATCATGCATCATTTTTCTTTTCTTTTGTGCAACCAAAAGTTATGTGGCACTTATCTTGGATTCTTGGTCTTAACTGGGAGCTCTTTTGTGTACTTATTATTGATTTGTGAATTTCTTGTCCTTCTGAATCTTATGTTTTCCTGATTCCTTTTAATGAAGTGCACGGCTTGCACTTCCTGCACCTCAGGAGAAAAGCTTGGTGAAGCCGAGCAATCAATTCAGTTTCCAGAGTGGTAGCATGCCCATTCCGAACTCAACTGTGCTTCCTCAGCTTGAGGAAAGTACCCAGGGAAAGGTTTTTCAAACTAACAATTCAGAGCCGATTATTGAGGAGCCAGCAAGTCCTTCACGGGAAGAACTTCCAGAAACTTTGGAAACTGATATTGAGGATTATGATCCAGATGAAATCCCACTAATTAAGCTTAACATGGAAGCTTTTGCTCACAACTTGGAAAATTGTATTAAAGAAAACAATATGGATCTCCAGTCTGATGATATCGAGAAAGCACTTGTTGCTATTAGCACTGAAGCAGCTTCAATTCCTGTCCCTAAACTAAAGAACGTGAGCAGGCTTCGGACAGAACACTATGTGTAAGCACTAAGCAGTGAACTGATTTTGCTTTGGCTTAAACTTGCATGACTTTACACTTACTATATAGATATCATTTTCGCATGCAAATTATTTTTTTTATTAATCTAGAAAATGCTCAGTTCTGTAACTTTCATTACTGAAGTAAGATTTTGCCTGCAGTTACGAAATTCCAGATTCACACTCCCTTGTGCAACAGGTTAGATTCTGCCACTTTCGTTTAAGCATTTCAAAACATTGTTCCTGATTTAGATACTGATTTACAGTTTGGACTTCATCAACGGGAAGATGGCGATCCAAGCCCTTACCTATTGACCATATGGATGCAAGGCAAATATATTTTATTTGAGAATGCATGCCTGCACATGTAATTTGACTGCACTTGTAAGTTGATCTTTATTGGATATTCTGGCTCAATGCAGATGACATAAATGCAATGATCAAGGCCCCCAAACCATGTTCTTACTTTCAAAGGGAAGATGGATTTTGTAATAATGAGAAGTGTCAGCATTGTGTGCTTGAGCGGGAAAACCAATCTAGATATGTCAGAGCCACGATTCTGGTAAAGCAATAAATTACCTCGCAATCATGAATACTGATTTAGAGTAGATATGTTAGTTGCCATCCTAAAAGCAGAAGGCTACATCTAAATTACTGAATCGACAAAATAAATAAATAAAACAAAGTTGTTTGTCGACCTCTTAACTCATAAAGCATTTTTAATCTATAATCTTTGCTCAAACACACATTTGTGTTGGCCTGTGTTTGTTGCATGATCATAATCTATAATCTTTGCTCCAAAGAAGAACATCTGTGTATCTTTTGGCCTTCTGGGCCAATTCAGACGTACTAAAAATATATTGGTAAGCTACATAATACCTACTCTACTAACATTTTAAGAAACATGAATAACTGATTGCTGTTTGATCAAATGCACTTGTGTTCTTTATGTAACTTGTATTTATCGTATGAGAATAATCTATAGTACTGGCCCTGAAAAAGGGTTGCATAAATTTGAGTTTCTTAGCTATTCCATCTATGCAAAAGAATATTGTTAATGAGGTACTTCAAATACTAAAGGTTTAGTACTAATATCAATAACTCATTGTTGTCTAAAAAATTGCATGCGCCTTCTCCAGTCTACTAATGAGAGTTACTGGAACATGAACAGGTTCCATGTCGAACAGGTACAAAGGGTACTTTCCCACTGAACGGCACTTATTTTCAAGTTAATGAGGTATGTCACAGATTCAGATATTTCTTTTTCCTCAAGAGTAGGGTAGATATTTCTACAGAGAGTCGACTTACAAAGTTACAATGCTTTTGTGAATTTATTGATGCAGGTATTTGCTGATCACAAATCTAGCTACAATCCCATATACGTTGTAAGGAAGGACTTATGGCCCTTGGAAAGACGTATGGTCTACTTTGGGACTTCGGTGCCTTCTATATTCAAAGGTTGTGACCAACATACATCACCAATTTGGACATATCTATCTGTTTACCAACAGCTCTTATTTTACTTCTGTAGGTCTAACAACTGAAGAAATACAGCAGTGCTTCTGGAAAGGTAAGAACAATATATTTCAGCAGGTTGCCAAATCTATTTTACCGCTGGGAAAGATTTTGCTGCCTCTTCTCGTTGAAGAATAATTTATGAGTATAGGGTATAAATTAATGGTAGAGCACAAATGCCCGTCCCATGCACCCATGCACCCAACTAGAAAAAAGAACTGCTAGATCATTAGTATGAAATGGAGCACTAAACTAACTATAGTGTAATTTATCTCCGAAATGCACCGTGGAGCAAAGCAATTTCCAGGCTCCAAGTTAAAAATAGTTGCAAGGCTCTTGTTCTCCCCAAACAACTTAGCAGAGACTCCTGCACGTGATCGTGGGTAAAAAGAAAAAACTCCTGCAATCCACCGTCGCCTGTCCCTCCCCTCTACCCCCATCCTCCTGCCGGCTACGAGTCGGTGAGGATCCCATTCTGTACAGCTACTAAATACTCATAAGGCTTGGCTTACTGTTTTAGTTTAGATCTCAGGAGTGACCCCGTTCTCCTCTGTTTTGCACTGCTGTGGTTGAAGAACGTTTGCCGCAATTATTGGACCTTCTCATCTCTAGTTGATAGCGGCCGTTTGCTTCGGATTACTTACGATTCACTACCAAAAACACAAATATTTCTGTGAGCCCGCAACCGACAGGAAAATAGGCTAAACCGACAGGAATATATTTTCCTGTCGGCCAACCGTCAGGGATAGCCGCCAGCCATAGCTTGACAGGGAAAACAAGCTATGCCTGTCGGTTAGCCGACAGGATCTTTATCCCTGTCGGTTTTACTTATTTCTCTGACGGTTTCAGCCCTACAGGGCTGTGTAGGCGTCAGGTTTGGCCAACCAGGGGACTTGTACATCCCTGCCATACAGCCGCCAGGAAAATAAGACACGAACGAAGAAAAAAAGAACTGCATATTGATAGTTTTACACATCTATTCCATTATTCAGAATACTCAGAACATAGAAACATCAATCTCAATAGTTTACATCAACCATATATCTACAAGTTCACATATCTTCTGGTACAGTTCCATAGAATTTGCAGGAATCAAAGGCCAACAAAAACAGAGGTCCAACATGAGACCTCATTTTCTATAATGCCTTGCTGCTGCTTAAGTTGCAAGCTGCTCTTCAAGGTTAACCTGCAGTGGCATAATTGAACTTGTAAAAATGTGCATGTGTCAACAGTTTGCTACAAAAAGGTAATAGGAAAGAGGAACAACATATATAAGATATGATCAAGATAATCTATTTGGTATCTCAGGTTCTCACATTAACATTGGCATATATACCAAACTAGTTTTTGTCACAGCAGGGTTACCAAATTTAACAGCTATATAGATAAATAATGGAGTGATTTGTTCTATCATCATGTCTCAGATTTGATGCAAACCATACAGCTGACTAAATCGATTCAAATGACAACCTGAGCACAAGTTTCTGGATCAATTTAACAGAACTATTAGCTAACAGCCAGAGTACATAATTTGTCAGAGACTTGCAAATCAAGTTCAAAACACAGTACCAATATTAATACAATTAAGTGCAACTCCTCACTGATGCATAACCACAAACCAATATAATAAGAAAATAATAGGGAGTTAAGTCTATCCATTTCAGATTTGCAAGGATACTCGGCAGATCCGTGATCATCTCCATAATAGTAGAAACCAAAGCATTATGCAATTATCTGATAATGTAATAGTAGGTACCTCTTCATTCAGAACAATATGGTAGAATTTCTTGCCTTGATTGATAACCTCAACTTCTTGATTGAACCTCCTTGTTGTACTGATAATGCTCCTTGTACTTGCCATGCAGCTGCTCAATGCTCCCTAAATCCTAATATAATAAAAGAGCATTAAACGAAAAGCTATGAATAAACAAAACTAGAGAACACATTTTGTACGACACTTCAAATTGAGACAATAAAAGATCAAAAGGGAATAGAAATAAGTTGTGTTCAGACTAAACAAACATAGAAATAACTGGTTACATGCAGGTCTCATGATCTTTGGCACACTGGACATAGCATGGTATGATTTAATATACATGAGACAACTTGATCAGCAAATATTCATGATAAAAATCCCTTGATTAGAGACCAGGGAGAAAACAAAAGTAAAAATACCTTGATTAGAGCAAAGGCTCTTGCATCTCACGTAGATCCCGAATCTTGAATTTTGCTCCTAATCATGAGCTGAAAACTAGAAAAATCAGTCCTCAAATAAGCGCTGACCAATATATAATTTCTAGGTTCAAGTGCATACGCCAACAAAATATGGAAGGGGATAGTACCACTTCATTTGGAAGAATATTATACAATTTATTGACGCCGAGTGATAACCTCAACCTCATCTTTAACCCCTCCGTTGCACTGATGATGTTCATTGTACTTGCAATGCAACTGCTACTGGATAGATAGCAAAATGTTACAGTAGTGGATAGTAAGAGAACAAAAAATCATAAGGAAATAGAATGGCAAGTAACATTTGGACTGAACAAACATTATTTTCATGACAGCTTTCCGTCCATTATATTCATTTTCAATTCATTATTCGGGACAGAGCGAACCAATGCAATGTGATTCTTAAGAGAGTTCCCTGCATTATTCAGAGGCTAGACGAAGCATCTAAATGATCTCAACATAGTTACAGGCCATATTATAAACAAATGTATAGATCCTGTACAAGCCACTATAGAATCAAAGGAACCATGTTACTGTATGAAAATTCCAGTAAGTAAAAATGACCAACATGCACCACCATGTACGTATAGCTACATCACAACATATGTGTTGTTATATACAACCTATAAAACCAGTAATCAATCTTGGAGAATAATAAAAAATCAACAGATCATCATATGAAAAATCATGCCCCAACTATTGAACATAGTTCATATACAGTGGTTCTACTTGGCACCGTCAAGCGACTCTTCAGTGCAGTTCATACAAAGTAAATTTATTGGATGTTTGGAAATGCAAAAAATTAAACTGCTAATGCAAAAAAAGAAAAAAAAGAAGAAAAAAAGTCCTGGAACCTGGAAATGAAAGCACAAGATCTCACACAACCTTTCTAAAAGCAGTTGGCTATAGCACCAGTACAATATTTTGCGGACATATGGTTGCAGAGGAGAAGCGTTCAACAACTTTGGCCTATTCAAAATGAATGTCCCTATAGAGACATTTGCTTCCGCTAGTACCAAAGAAATTAGGGAGGTGCTTACAGATGAAATTTATCAGAAGGGAATACATCGATTATCATGAGTAAAAAACATCATAGTGGAGGTGGCGCCTAGATCTGGAAGGAACGCTACCTGGATGCAACGGGGTGGTACTCAAAGAAGAATGCTACGACGGTCGAGTGACAGCAGTGGCGGGGACGTTGACGGAGACCCTCCCGCGGAGGCAGCAGGGAGGTTGACGGCGACATTCCAGAGGTGGTCGATCCGTGGTCGACGGCCCTAAAAATATGGCGGAGGCGGCAGGCGATAGGTTGGAGGCGGCGGATCCGGCGGCGAGGGATTCAGCGCGCAGCCGGGCGGCGAGGGATTTGCGGCGGCTAGGGATTTGGGCGGCGGCGGGCTGGGAAGTCTGATTTGGGATTTTTTTTCGCCAGGGCTTTATATCAGTCGGTGAGCGGCGGGCCAAAATTTGGCTAAGCGGCGGGACGGGCTTTCATTTTGGCGCGCGTAGCTGAACATGGGCCTCTTTTTCCTGTGAGTTACCCACGACAGGGATATAGGTTAGTTCTGTGGGCTGAGCACGGGCCGACACCGATATTATTAATTCTGTGAGTCTTCGGTTGGCCCACAGGAATATACCCCATTTTCCTGTGAGCTAGTGCAGGCCCGACAGGAAAAAATGATGACCCACAGAAAAATTTCGCTTTCTGGTAGTGAATATTGGTGGTTTCTATGTGGTATCCACGCCCTCCCTCCTTATATGTTGATACCTTGTGGGTCAGAGGACATGCTTTTCTGGGAGAATTGTGCCCTCTAGAAACATGCAACAACTCAATCACACGGAAGTATGGACACCGTCAATAAATTACAACTCAAATTCATTACCGAGCTCTTCAAGGCCAGCATCGTCGATCTCCAAGGGAAGCATCCGGATCTGGAACAGGAGCCGAAGCCCAAACCACTGCCCTCGAAGAGAATCACAGATTGAAGCGCCTCCCATGTCTCTCCTGTGGGCGACGCAGCAGTGCTTCCCATGTCTCTTCCGATGGCTGCAATTGGAGGGGGCAACTAAATTCTAGCTGACACCAATCTATCTTCTTCTTCTCCTACCGTTCACATGGTTGGGTCTTTGTCCGCTCCTGGTGGAGCGACACCATTTGGATGGTGATGGTCCAGTGCAAGGGTGGTGTGTTGTCATGCCCAGCTTGCACGTGTGTTCCTGTAGCCAGGTCAGGCGTTTGTGGCGGCAAGGCATACGCTAGCAGCATGGCTTCTCTAGGGATCTTTTTTTTTTTTGCTCGCCAAGTGGTAGTGGAACACAATGGCTTGACCTCCAACGTAAGGATTACAACGGACTGCAGCCTCCCTTTGTACGGTGTCCCTCTTGGTGCGATGGGGCTTCCCTTCTGGTTAGTTAGACTCACTTTCTATGACGGGTGATGACTCTGACAATCCACAATGGTGGAATCGAGGATTTATTTGGCACTGCGGCAGTTGGTGAAAATGATAGCACTAGCGAATACTGGAGCTTCGGGATGGAAACCCTTGATCTGTTCTCAGCTGGATCGATCCAACAAGAGTGTTATATGAGAGTTGTCTCCTTAGAGGGACTGCCATTTGAAGGACTGGCACGAGTTCTCCGGGGTGAAAACTCATGACCTCTCTCATTGGATGGACCCTGCAATGTAGGCGTGCAAGCATCGTCCTCTTTGTGAAGGTAGCCGTGTTGGAGACTTGTTCGTTGTCTGTTCTAGTGTCATTTATTTTTTGCCACTTTGTAAACCAATTTTGGCATCGACATCTTGGACGTCGCTACATACGGCACCGTGAAACAATGCTCGTGGATTTAGACCATATAAAGCTTTCTTAGTTTGCACACCTTTATAGTCTGCTCACCCTCTACTGCTCCACCTCTATGCAATAGCATTTCCTTGGCCGTTGTGGAGTTCATCTCCTTTCAGATAGCCACCGGGGTCCTCAGAGTACACCATGAATTTCCTGCCATTCATATTCCTATCGAGCTGGTACTGGGCATCAGCAACACGGGCCAACACAACCTTCCGAAAGAAATTGATGACCTCTGCATCATGTCTTGGGTGAGCTAAGGGATGCATGATGGGTAAATCCGCTGGTGGCTTGTCAACCTATTTGAGCTGATTTCCAGTGCACAGCCTTAAGAAAAACCGAGAGAAGTTAATCGCATCATATGCCTGTGTAAATCACCATAGGAAAAGAGTTCTTCACAATCAGCTAATGCACAAGCCATTCAAAATTTAATGAACATCAAATCAATGCTCACTAGCATGCACATGATGTGATAAGTATGTATGAGATAAAGTTTGCAGTATGATTGATGTCGAAAACCGCATGGGACTGCAGCCTTTCTAGCATTAGTGGATTTTCCAGTGTTACATGTATGGACCTCATCGGTTTTTGCATTTACGTACAAACGATTGCTTCCAAACTTATTTGGGTGGAAAAGGATGTTACTGCATATGATCTTTCTCCATGATTTATCTTGAGTTTCCCTGACAAATTGTGTGACGCGATGCAGGATTTGTGTGCGTGCGGGGATTCGAGAGGGAAACTGGGGCACCAAGGCCCCTATGCCAACATCTGCACGTCGTGGCAAGCAAAGTGCCCAGACGACGCAACACAGCAGCAGCAGCAGCAGCAGCAGCAGCAGAGCAGAACTTGGATTCAGCACAGGCGTCAGCTTCATAAGTATCATGACCCCGGTAGTTCTCGATCTGCGCATGGGCCGTATTAGTTAGTTTAGTTCCTGTTGGACGATCAGGAGCACTATTGTACACTGGTTTTTGGTTCTTTTAGTCTAGGAAACAAATTAAACCATGCTGGACATGCTTGACGATCAATGAAACTAGATGGGGTAGCGCGCTCCGCCGCACCTGGCAACAGGAAACAATGTCTTTTTTTTTAGTAATGCAACATGAAACAAATTGGTCACCGGTATGGACAATGGCAAACAGGAGAGCTCCATCTTTGTCGTGACAGCCGTGTCCACAAGGCAGCGAACCGGGGAAACTCAATCGCATAACCATCGGCCTCATTTGTACCTCCAAAGCCCATCCAGCAGGCGCATGCGCCGGCAGCAGTACTACGCAAGAAGCTTGGAGTCAAAAAACGCAAGCGCACAGTGGAATTTCTCATTCTTCGCCTTTTGCTACCTATAGTCACTATACTACTACGGAGCAATGCATCCAATTTTTTTCATCCATCCGGTTTTCCTTTGGTTTACAGCTATTTCGTCTGGTTTTTCTTCCTGTTTTTTTTCATTTCTTTTATGGTTTGGCATCGGGTTTCTTCTGGATTTTAGGGGTTTCCCTTACCATTTTCTCTGTTTTATTATTTTCTTTCCTTTTTATGTTAAATTTTTATTTTTCATTTTTTAAAATTCTTGATCATTTTTTTAATTAGTGAATATTTTAAGAAATTCGCTAATAAATTCGTGAACAATTTTTTAGCCCATCCATATTTTTAAAGTTGGGATTTCTTAAAAGGTGCAACCATCTTTAAGAATAATGAATACATATTTAAATACATGAATATTTTTCAAAATAAAGAATTTTTAGAAAAAAATCAGAATTTTCTAAAATTTTGAATATTTTTAAAAAAATACAGGAATATTTTTGAAAATTCATAATCATTTATAAATTCATAAAAAAATTGTGCAATAATTCTTTTTTAATTTATAAAGACAATTCCTTTCTAAGAGTTTTGACTCAGGAGTGAACACTACCACCAACTGTCAAGATACCATTGGGCAGGTGATGGGTGTGACACCCATGCCGAATCTTCAACAACGTCATCAAGCTACTGGAAGGTCTTGGCCTATGCGAAGCAGTAGATCATAACCATGCTATACAAATCGCAAAAGGGGAATTACAAAACAAGTACTAGATAATGGTGGATTTCTTACCCCAATGGGAGAAACCTCACTTTTAATTGTGCTCTAGAGGCTGCGGTCCATTGCCGCTATCAAGAATCGGGCGGATGGAGGTCGTGGCAGCAGCAAGGCAGAGGCAGCGACGGAGTAGCGCGAGGATGTGACTGGAAGTGGTTGGAAGAAAGGGGCTCTACTTGCGAAAATTTAGAAACGTGCCACTCTCAAGTGCTGCTCATGGTCCCAACGCGCGGATGAAAGCTCAATCGAATCTCCCTTTTTTGGCTGGCCAATTAAGGCCCTGTTTGGTTCAACTTTTATCAATGGATTCCGCTGCCGCACAGCAGAATCTGAACCAAAGGGCGAACCCAAAGTGAATCCGATTCCGTAAATACCGCCAATATCTGAACCAAAAGCGGAAGCAGTCCAGGACGTGCTTTCCAAAATCTGATTCCGCTGTGGGCAAAAATCTGAAAAAACTTTATCAGCTGGTTTGCCAAATGACCTACATCTTTTTCACATCAGATTTTTCACAGCTGTTTTTCCACATCTGCTTTTAGAAATCCATAGCCGAACCAAACAGGGCCTAAGTCTCCTCATCTGGCCTAGTGGATGAAAGCACTTTTTTTAGACACCTCGAATCTCCCTTTTTTTGATTGGCCAATTAAGTCTCCTCATCTGGCCTAGTGGATGAGAGCCCTTTTTTGAGACACCTCGAATCTCCCTTTTTTTTACTGGCCAATTAAGTCTCCTCATCTGGCCTAGTGGATGAAAGCCATTTTTTGAGACACAATAGATGAAGGTTCAACCGAATCTCCTATTGACATGGTGAAGTGGTGGGTCCCAAATTGAAGGGAACGACGTGAAAGGATGGCAGGTTGACGACAATTGGTGGAGACAACACACTGGGTTATGTAGCCAATTTCGGAGGCAACACGCAGGGTTATGTAGCCCAATTTCTACACAAGCGTTGGTGGCACAGACTGAACTAGAGTGGCAACCTTCGCATATCCATGTTTAGTAGTGGCACTGACCAAAATTCACATAGAATATTGGTCCAATTTGTCAGATTCGTGATCGTGACTCTATGGTGTCATTGCCAAATAGAGGCACCATAATAGGAGTCTTTGGTTTCTTCCAAATAGTGGTCGATTGGTAGGCGACGGTGTTTCCCTCGGTGTGGTCTCGGCTCATGGTGGTAGTTGTGCTCACAGACGCTTTTCCATTGACGATGTAGTCGTCAATTCCTATATGTATTCTTGAACGAGCTTCTCTAATATCTAACGGGTTGATGCCCTTCAAGTGGGTCATGAAGGCCCTCTCTGGTGGTGAATGGATGCTTTTACGATGATATTCAACCTTTCTAAAGTAGGCAAGGTCTTCTTCCTCTGATGGAGTGCATGTTTCCACATCAATATTGCATTCGCCTAAACTTGTCCATCATATTTGGTGGATGCCTTTCTCTAATATAACAAATAGTGAAAATACCTACTTCGCCTACAAGATACATTGTGACCTTCCGTATGACCATTCAGAAAGTTCACTTCTATCAAATAGTCTCTACAATCCAAACTTAGAATCTATCTTTTTTCTTTCACCCTGTGTATGCATTCCTCTTCAAGAGTGCTTTGTCTTGTAGTGGAGTACATTGTATTCATGAATTTACATTTTTCTTAGTGAAATGGAACCAGGTGTTATGTGTGGTTGTTTAATGAGCAATTATGTTGGTCATTGTGAGTCATCTGTCATCCTTATCATTGTTGTATTGTAATTGCTAACTGTAAAGTAATTGTGGTGCATCTTAACTTGTTATGAAATTTAGCATTTAGATATTGTCCAAGCGATATCTCTTTCTTATTACGATGTCATGCACTAGTAGAAAAAGAGGCTTCCATACGCCCCCATTAGTCCCCAAAATAATCGAACCGCGACCAAAGGGGTCTTTAGTCGCGGTTCGGGAGGAGACCATGACCAACTATCTCTGGGCCCAGCGTGCGCCGGACGGGTGGGGCTTTAGTCCCGGTTGGCTCGGCCAACCGGGACTAAAGGTCCTCAGCTGGCTCGAAGGTTTTAGTCGCGGTAGGCCGTGCCAACCGGGACTAAAGGTTAGACCTTTAGTCCCGTTGGTCCGCCAATCATGATTATCGGTTCAACCTTTAGTCGCGGTTGGCGGACCAACCGGGACTAAAGTTAGATTTTAGTCGGTTGGTGCAGCCAACCGCGACTAAAGGGATTTGAGGCCTCATTTTCAAAATGGGCATAACTTTTGCATACGAACTCGGATGAAAAAAAAAATTTTATATGAAAAATCATCTACTCGAAAAGTTACATCCGAATTTAACATTTTCAAAATCCTCAAAAACCTAACAGAAAAAAAAAGATACGGGGCTTTTAAGATTTGGAGAGGCAAAAAATTCAAAAAATTTCAAATTGTGGTCAAACTGTGGTCAAACAATGGTCAAACTAATTATTCTAGAATATTAGTGTTACTAAATAATTATTTCAGTTTTTTAAATTTTGGTCAAATCTGGTCAAACAGTGGACAAACAATGGTCAAACTAATTATTCCAGAAATATTAGTGTTACTAAATAATTATTGTTTTTAAAACAATAGTTTCAAACTCAAACAGTGAAATGTGTCACTTCATGCTCAAGCTAAATTCACGAGGGTTAATAGAATTGACATCCTACTATTGTCGGAAAACAACAAGTGCAGACTTGGAAACGAGGGAGAATAGAATCCAGGAAGTTAAGCGTGCTCATTTGGAGTAGTGAGAGGATGGGTGACCGTCCGGAAGTTAGATGATTTGGAATGATGAGGGTGATTAGAGATTAGAGGTTAAATTGAGCAGTGATGAGGGGTGGTGATTAGAGATTAGAGGTTAATATAATTCAGAAATTTGAAAATAAAAAATTTAAAAAATTCGCAAAAAAACTCATGGAGGAGGCCTTTAGTCCCGGTTAGCCACGAGAACCGGGACTAAAGGACGGGCCTTTAGTCCCGGTTGGCCACGAGAACCGGGACTAAAGCCTTTAGTCATGATTCAGAAGAGGCGCGACTAAAGGGGGGGGGGGTCTTTAGTCGCGCATATTTAGTCCCGGTTGCACAGCCGGGACTAAAGGCCTTTGCGAACCGGGACTAAAGGCCTTTTTTCTACCAGTGATGACAATTAACTGATTCGCATACATGTGTTGGTGAACAAGTGATCGATCACCTACCTTGCATGTGCTCAACGTCTACTAGCATATAGGATGGAGAAAGCAACTCAAATTAAGGCTATTGCATGTGATGTTGGGCAGACAACATCCCCACATAGGTGTTATGGAGTGAGGAGTTGTCGGTAGGGTATCAGACATGGTACGCCAAGCATTGTACTTCAAAAAGTAACAAAAATAGTCATTCTACCTTTAATAACTTTGTGCAATGTGTAAAGCCGCACCTACTAGTCTATGTACCATCATATATATCTTTGTCCGCATTACTTGTGCTAGAGATATGAGTGGTAACGTAACCCATGTAGGCATATGAAATAAATTGCAGACGATCTCTTTTTTTATTCTTCGAAGCTTCATATATATCTTTAGTTGAGGAAAATGATGCTATACCAGCATTGCCATGCTTTAGGGATGAGAGACATTGCGAAAAATGATTCAAGCCAGTTGACTAACCAAAGTTCGTATTCTCAAAAGCATTGGCTAGAGTTGTGATGGCTAGGTCTGTAGGGGAATGTATCCAGTGCACCCACACCCGTGGTGCTACCTGTGCACCGGATGCCATAGAATATTTTAAAATTTTTAAAATATTCTAGCACGTTAATGCAACATCAATGTATGATGTCACAAAATTTCGTATAAAAATTTAAAATATTTTTTAAGATACAAAAATGAAAAATTTGACATCAGTGTGATAGTGGGCCAAATCTAAAGCCCAAGTTATGTTATGTACTATTCAGTGTTGAATTTATCATTTTTGTTTTTCGAGTTATGTTTTGAATTATGGCTTGCAATTTTGTGACAACCTACATTGATGTTGTGTGAGTGCGCTAAAGTTTTTTTTTAGAATTTCTTGAACATTTTAAAAGCACAATGTGAGTTTGCTGCATCGGTAGCAGCACAACCTCCGGTGAACCAGATATTTTCCCAGGTCTGTAGGGTGTAGTGGTTTATAATGGATTTTCATATCAAATTTTCAGTTGCAGTTGTTATGAGCACTTGTTTGATAGGTGGTCATGGTGCGCACAGTAACATACCCACCTTGATATTGTAAGCGCAAATGATGGCAACGCTCTCGAGTGACACTTCTTTGATATGACATCATGGGTGTGTGTCCCATCTCAGGCCCCATGATGAGGGCCCCGACCTAGGTAAACGCCTCGTGTGTGATCCCTTCTAATACTTACGATGACGCGGACAACCCTATATGGGGACTACCAATGATTTTCTGTACCGCCACCGATTACTTTGGTGGATGAGTGTCTCATCATTGTCATCCTGCATGCATCATTTTCTTAGGTGTTCGCTTGTTCCCTGTTATGCTATTTGTAAGCAAATTTACTCGACACCATGTATGTAGTTAAATATTTTGGGGGTTTTTCTTGATTTAAAATTGTACGTGAATCCTTTTTTCAAAAGAATACATACAACAAACACTCATAGCAATCACCACTACGAGGTGTTACTATAGGTGTCAAGTTTTCAAAAATTAATTTATGGTCAAATAGTCTTTGCAATATACACTTACAAGCCATATTCTCTCTCAACCTATCTTTTTCTTCCTTTTTCTAGAATTTTGTTTTTGTAGTTGAGTACTTGTCTTCCGCTTAGAAAAAGGAATCACATGTTTTACATGTTTGTTTAATGAGCAACTACATCATTATGATCTTTATCATAATTATAAAGTACTTGTTAAGATTTTAAAGTAACACTGGTGCATCTTAATTTGTTATAACATCGTAAAGCTTCATGGTTTACAAGCAACTTTGCCATGCATATTAATCTATACATACAATGAATCTTATTCTCTTTACCACCACGATATGGAGACAATGAAGATGGATATTTACTCCAGACATTTTCATGCCCTTGTTCGACATATCATGCAATTTCTCGTTGTACATATTGTCGATATCCGACATATACCATCCAATGAGTGGCCCATGCAATGAGCAACCTAACGAGCCTTCTTGTTGTGCAGGATTTTGTATCCCACTCACCCAAGTTTCATGTATTTGACTGGAAGATAAATTCGAGAATGTGACAATGGCTTTGGGATGAGCGACATAAAAAAACCCCACCTAGTTTGGTACTATAGACTACAAAGTGAGGGTTTATCGTTGGCCAAGCACATTGTCAGATGAACGACATATCCTCTTCGAAACACTCTGCCCCATGTACATGGTAGTCCAGGTAATGAGGTGGCTTATGGTGGTGATACATCACTAGCGGTCATTGACATCCTTCATCTTTTCCACCATTTGCTTGTTGACTTGGTGTGAGATACAACATTTCAATTTGTGATTTGTTAATCCGTCGACCACCAAAGATCTTTAACTTATCGTGGCCTTACTAGAATAACTAAAGGATATCCACTCCAGGTAAATTAGATGCTCTGAGTAAAGCCACACCTACCTATGTGACGCATCAAACCAATTTGTTCTCAACATATACCAAAGTTTTAAAAGATGCCTAGAAGTGAGTGATGGAAAAAAAACCCATGCACTAAAGCTATAAAAACAGCCACACATAATTTTTTTAATCTTGTGTTGGGTTTTGCATTCATTTTCACTCTTTGCTTGTAAGTTCCCGGTTGTATTATTTGGTAGTTTCCACTTTATTACAACTGCAATATAGGAACACATGTGAAACACTACACCGCCGAACGCATTCAGTGAGCCAAGAATCCCACCAAATATCCAATTCTGAGCCCGGGCTCATGTTCACCCAGTGAACAATAAATTCAAAACAAATACTAGAAAATTAGGAAAAAAAACCATTTTTTGGCATGGAAGATGTTTGAGTGTTGAGTGTGTGAGGTCTGTGCCAGTTTTCAGCGCATTCGGACATCTGAATAGCTCTCAGGAAAAACAATCGTCCGAACAATGCACAAACAATAAACTTTTTCACAAACCACAAATTTGTCTTTTTTATTATGAGCTACTCAGATGTTTAAATGAGCTGAAATTTGGCACACACATCACACACTAAAGCATCTTTCACCATAAGAATTTCAGAATTTTTGATTTTCTATTACTATTATTAACGAATTTACTGTTCACTATCGGGTTCATCTGAGCCCGGGAACCAAAATGCCCTGTCCGAATCCCACACCCTTTTATCATAATAGAGTATACATAATTACGCTACAAAAAGAATGCATGTTGGCAAAGGTGTACCGATCACCTATAGTGGGAGCTGTAGCTTGAACTCAACGATATATGCATGGCCACAATAGGATGGTGGCACCTTGTTGGGTTTAGATACTCCATGACACGTTGTGTAGAAGTCGTTGCAGCAACAATGAACCCAGGACACCGAGGCCTCTGTTTGATAATCTTGTTGGCCTCTTCAGTTCGTGAGTAGTACTCATGTTTCCTTGCATTAGAAACCCTACAATTATAAGAGATGCTAGCGCATGTCATTGCCCATCCTATGATAAATTTGAAGAACAATAGTGCCCTTGGTAGACTCCGCAGAAAGTCAACATTCTTGGACTTTGAGACTTTAAGATGACCAGATGGCTCAGTCAAAGTTGTACTCCAATGTTATGGTTTTTGTCAAATGATCCAGATTAAATTAGTCTAACTATTAGCTAAACTTAAATTCAGACATGTGTGAGCGCCTCATATTTCGCAAAGGAGGAAAACATATCTGTAGTTTCTAGATATCTTGCAAAATCAGAGATTTACTGCTCGATTACTGCAGTGCCATGCAGCTTGGCTTTGCAATTTTGGTAGGGGACTCCCATATTACGGGGGCTCCTGGCCGTTGGATCATCCACTTTCTTTCAAACATGAAACATCAAAAGAGAAAATACTTAAAAGAAAAAGAACAAAGAAAGTCGAGCCCACACCAGTTACGCGTGTCTTGTAGCATTTGTAAATTGCACATTAGGTGCGTCATATGTGGATGCGCAAGAACTAATCATTACAAAAATAATATTTAAAAAATTCAATGGAGCAGAGATAAAACATTCATCTTCGCCCTATGTAACAATATTGTTTTCTAGTTAACTAAAGAAGACAAAAATCCAGACAACGTGTGCGGGGTAGATATCAACCCTCCCCCTCCTTCCTAACGAGTTTGACGGCCGGCGACTTGTTGGCTCTAAAAAATCGCCACTTATTAGGAGAAGAGAGGGAAAAAAAGGACGAAGACAATGATATGTTTACTCGCAAAACGAATTGACCCGCTCTCTCTCATTCTCACTTGTTTCTAAATGCATGAAATGAAAACCCGCCCCCACAGAGAAAACATACAACACCACAACACACCAAACAGGCCATAAACAAAACAGGCTCGACATTGATGTCCGGATTTCAAGGCTGCCAAATCGAATGGGATTTAACTAATTCTCTATCGACTGAGGAAATAAGAAAATAAAAATTAGTTTGGTAAAAATGACAAAACTATCAGAAAGATTTTGTGTGCGTGAAGGAAACATAAATAAATTAGAAATAAAAGTGAAATAACAAAAAAGGCAACAAAAACTCCACAAAGCAGAATAAAAGGGGACCAAAATACTGCGTTGCAAAAGTAACCGGGAAGTAACATAAGAAGCCCATAGCCGTCACGCATGCTAAAAAGGAGAGAAAACAGTCCATGATGCCTAGCTGAACTCCGCTCGTTCGACGCAACAAAATCGTTGTATAACCAAGTCAACCTGCACGATTCACACGCATATTCATTTGACAGCTGAGGTTGTAAATGATATATAAATATTTATGAACAAATCCGAATAATATATAACAGAACACTGAAAACAAAAGAAATAAGCAAGGAAAAATAAAAATGAAAAATATTAAAGAGAAAACAAGAAGAGAAAAGAAAAGTGGGACAAAACAAGTAAATTAGGAAATAAAATTCCACAAAAAAATACAGACATGCACACGTCATTTCTCTCTGTACGAAAAAGTGGCACATAGTTTCAAAAATAAAAGTGGCATATAAAGAGAAAAGCAGAAATACCTCTCACTTCACACAAGTTGGATGACAGCCTCGCCTGAAGGAGCACCATAATCGGCCGGCCCAGCTACCGTGAGCCACAGCCTCTTATTTTTCCTTCTGTTTCCTTTTCGCGTTTTTTTTTGTTTTTTCAATATTGTTTTCGTTTTTTTTCTGTTTCTCTTTCGCGTTTTTTGTTTTAATTTCGTTTATAATCCAAATATTATAAATAAATATATTACAAAAGCCCTTTACATAAATAATTTAAAAATAAATGTTAACCAAGCATTTGAAAAATGTTAAATGTGCAGACAGAAAATGTTTGTCATGTATAGGAAAATTGTATACAAAAAATATAAAATGTGCGTGAAAAAATTTGACCATGTATTTTTAAAAATGTTAACCCAAGCATTTTAAAAAAGTTGACCAAGTATTTGAAAAATGTTATTCAAGCATTGGAAAAATGTTAAAATTATATATAAAAAGTGCTGACCATGTATTCAAAACATTTCAAAATTTTATTTGAAAAGTGACAATCAAGAATTTGCAAACATGTTAAATGTGTACAAAAAATGTTGACCAGGTTTTCCAAAAATGTAATCTGGTATTTGAAAAATGTTAATCAAGCATTTGAAAAATATTATATCTGTATAGAAAAAAGTGGACCATGTATTCCAATTTTTTAAATATTTTATTTGAAAATTGTTAATCAAGTATTTGAAATAAATGTTAAATGTGTATACAAAAAATGTTGACCATGTATTCTAGGATTGTTAATCTGGTACAGTAAACATGTTCATAAAGCATTGTTTTAATGTGTCCAGAAAAATGTGGACCTGTATTCAATAAATGTTAATCTTATATTTGAAAAATAGTCAGGTATATACCCAACAATGTGTATAGAAAAACAGTGATAATCCTAGAGAAAATAAAAGAAAACCTATGAAAAAAAACCGAGGAAAAACGAAGAAAAAAGAAGTAGAATAAAAAAGCCTGTGAAAAAGGGAAAGAAACAAAGAAAGCCAAATGAAATAAAATAAAAAATAAATAAAATAAAAACCCAGTAAAAACATAGAAAGAAAGAAAAAAACTGGTGAAAAAACAAGAAAAAGCAAAAACAAAAGAAACCCAGAAACCGGTGGAAAACTGGTTGTTTTCATTTAACTCGGTCTCGCATTAGTTACTTAATACGAACGCGCTGGTGTGTTTTGGCCAGGGAGCTATGCTGCACCCAGGACATCCAGGGGTCAATGCCCACTCGCTCTCTTTTTCTCTGCTTCTTTTTCTAGGGACTCTTTTTGTCTACTTGATTTCTTCGTCTCGCTATAAGCGAGATATTTACAGGACCCATCAACAAAATAGGCTCGTAACACAACAAAAAAAGCCCAGCGCTCAGCGAAAATAAAAAGGCCCTCTCAAGGTTCTCAAGATTCACAGAGTCCTAGGGCAAAAAATCAAGACATCCCTGTGCGAATCTTTGCACGAATCTTGAAAAATGATTGGATGGCAAACGGCCCACTGAGACATAGCTATATCTCGGTCATTTAACAAAAGCATTATTTTTTTAGACCACGGCACATGCCTTTTTTTTGCGGGGGAGCACGGCACATGCCTTTTGCCCACAAACATTGGCGGGAGATATTTTAATGTTACTGTTTATGTCAGAGCGCACGAGCCCAAGCTCTGTTTTTCGTTTTCCAAAAAATGTGTCTGGATCGCTTCCAGACAGATTATTGCGTGGTCTGGCATGTGCCTGGATGTTGCTTGGAAAGTGTTTGGTTGATGTTCAGAAGATGCCTGAGCTAGCCTAGCATGGGAGTTCCCACTGTATGTTTAGCCTGGCTAAATACGTCTGTGATGTGATTAGCCTGGCCCAGCATTGGAAAAGGGACGCCTGGAGGATGCCTGGAGAGTACGACAGCAGCCTAGGAATACTAATAAAGTATTGGCACATGCATACTGTTGACTTGATGCTGTACCAGGCCAGGCTACGAACAAAACACTCCCATCAAACTCAAGCCTGGCCAGGCAAAAAACGCATGTTGAAAACACTCCCATCAGACTCAAGCCTGACCAGCCAAAAAACGCATGTTGTTTCAGGCTCGGTCCAGGCACCGGTTTGTCCCAAGCACAAGACTGAGGACACCAACTAAACTGACCTATATGTATGACTGATTTCATCCTAGAATATATTTACAGATATTCTAATGGGAAAACGCTCGCACAAGTGCTCCCTCGCGCGATGTCATCGGCACTGCTCATCAGCTGCTTGCATGCTGTTCGTGATTACCTTCAACAGTTCAAAGCTTAATGCGTACGCCCGCTTGTGGTGGTGCAAACGAGCCACTTCGCGCAGTATTGACGTCCTATTTTTTTTGGAGGGGGGGGGGGGGGTGTTTCTCATGAAAGGAGGTTGAAACCCAGTTTCTACATCATTAACTACTAGCAACAAGTATTTCTGGACGAAGGAAGTATTAATCAGAGTATACAACAAAAACAACCATGGAAGAACCATTACAATAAAAATGAAATACACCTACGACTAAAAGTCGACTTCTTCCACAACAGCGCCTTTAAGGGGTACACGTCCTCACACCGTAGTCATCACGTCTGATATTGTCAGAACAAGGATTTTCGTCCTGGTTGCTGAGATCCGAAAATTCGTATAGGCATGCAGGTGCGGGGGCACACACCTGTGAAGCTCTGTCCGGTCGCTCGATTGCCTCGCGATTCATGTAGTTGGATCCCAGGATACAATAAGTTTTAAGTTTTAATCATTGAAACTTATGAATTTGCATCTAATTTTTTTTATTTTCTCGGTCGCAAGTATCAACTTTCAGAGTTGAAACTTTAAATGATTTTTTTGTCGGTCGCGGGTACTAAGTTGTGATTTTATCGGCCACTTGTATTAAGTTTCAAGAGTTGAAGCTTAACGTCCGCTACCTGTTGATCGCTCGATCGATCTGCATGATCTTCATGCATACGTGTTGGTGAAATGGCGATCTATCTATCAATGATCTTGGATATGCTCAACGTCCACTAGTATATATATGCTGAAGAAAGCAGCTCAAAATTAAGGCTGCTGCATGTGACGGACAGTCTGATTTGCCGGTGGCTGTCGGGTTTTACCTTGCCCTGCAGGTATGAGCATGGTACGCCAACCCATGATAATTTTGGTGCAATGAGTAAAGCCTCACCTACTAGTCTACCATCATATATATCATTATCCTATTTACATATGCTAGAGATGTGAGTGGTGTCATGGCACATGCAAACAAATATGTAGACTCTCTTCATTTGTTCGTCCGAGCTTCATATCATGAAGTGAAAAAGGGAAGAAAAAAAAACTCGTTGCGAGTCAGATTCTGGCATGTGCATGCCTTAGGGATGAGTGGCATTGGGAAATATGATTCAACTTCTCTGGAAACTGTAGCTTCAACTTCCCTGGAAACTGTAGCCTCGAGACCCTACTGTGTGAGTATGATGTGCTCCAGTCCTTGCTACATGCTTGCGCCAATCACTTTGA
The DNA here is from genome assembly GCA_021605145.1 of Aegilops bicornis. Taxonomy (NCBI): domain Eukaryota; kingdom Viridiplantae; phylum Streptophyta; class Magnoliopsida; order Poales; family Poaceae; genus Aegilops; species Aegilops bicornis. Next base: position 617,684,163 of record CM038669.1, on the reverse strand, counting down.
CTGGTGATGCAGTGACATGGACACCTTCAATCTTTTATAGTAGCAGGAACTACTGTGGGATACACCATCCTGTATTTCTGAAGAAGGATCATGATTATTGTATTGAGGTGGAGTGGAATGGTAATCTGAAGTTAGTCGCTAGTCGGAGAGTAGAAGAAGACCCGCTAGAAACAAATTTGGTAAGCTAGAATAACATGTACAAGTTCTGGTGGCCGGCTGCCTCAGCTGCGAGTACAGCAACTAAAGCCGCACGGACTAGTATAGTATAGCATCATATATACATTTGCCGTCTTTACATATATGCTAGATATATGAGTGGTGACACTACCATGTAACCAAAGGTTTTTAATTTCGGAAACAAAATAATTTCGGACCTCACTGAAATGTGCGAAATTTCGCATATTTTGAAAAATATTTCGGATTTTGAGATTTCAAATTTCACTTAATTTTAACGGATTCTAACATAATTTAAATTTATTTTGAAATCACTTTGAATTTGTCTTGAAATATCAGGGTTAAAAATATTTCAGACCCCACCGAAATATGCGAAATTTCGGAAATTTCACTGAAATTTCGTTGAAATTAATATCCCATGAAATATGCAGATTAGTTATTCATCAGCTTGCTGGGACCTCCAGGGTCTCCCCTTTTTTATGGGATGCAAATAAACCTAATCCATGCTTCAACAAAAAAGCATGAAAACCCTTAGGTGCGATTAGCCTGAGCAGCTCTGTCTGGAACAAAAATGCACCCCGCAAGTCAAGTTTATGTAGTTCTTACAGCTCCATATATATACTAAATAAACCAATGCGCCAAGTCGGATGCAATCGCCTCCAATTAAAATGTTTGGATAAAACCAATATCAGATAGTTTATAATAGATATCATTTGTTACACATTCCATTTTCACTAGAAGCATCCGCATGCTTCGCTACGCCGGTCTTGTTAGCATTGTTCTATAAAGTCCTTTTTAGCGATGCCACAACAAGTTCCTTACATATCTAATCAATTATTATTGATTGCTAGCATAACGACCATGGCAGCTGCACAAGACTCGCAACAACAAGTCTGCGGAAAACTGATAACCTTTCCACAATTTTTCCAGCTCTGGCAGGTGAGCCCACCACTTGGAGCAACCATGGCTTACCATTCCAATCACAAAACCTGGTGTGCTCATACAGCAAGCTGCTAGTTATTGTCCTGGAGAGCTCTGCCCCCTTTATACATGGTGTTTCAATCAAGAAAAGCTACCAGCTGCCACCAGCTGCATGAGCTGGATTGAAGAGAGAAGATCCCATGGAATGTACCATCTGCATAAGAAAGAAGGTTTGCGTTTGTGGCTGGCCAAGGGTCAAGACAAAGCAGAAATCGCTTTATTCTATTGCTCCATGTGGAATCCCTGTATGTAGTTCAACAGCAACAACTCAGCTGAAAAGCTAGCTAGCTAGGTAGCCAATGCAAGAACAAAATCGCTTCATATCTGGCATCGAATACGTTGATGTTTTGCTGCTGGGGCCTGCGGTGGGACGTCCTTGGTGCTGCTCAGCTCTAAAGTTTTCCTTGCTCTGGCAAAAGATACCCGTACTGAAGATCAGGAAAGGAAAGGTTGAGCGACACGTGGAGCAAATTCCAAAGGGAGGACGATCGAGACACCATCCGCAAGGAAAGCAGCTCCTGCTCTAGAATAGTCGATCGGTCTCGGCGCATATGCTAGCATAAGATCCATATCCCGAAGCCAACCCCGCAGTATATAAGCGACGCCGAGGCGCATATGTTTCCATCAACGAGCACAAGAACTTCAAAACATAGAGCAAGCATTAGCAAAAAATATAGTTCATAGGAGGCAAAAGAGCGTTGGCTTATAGCAAGGCATGTCATATTTGACCGACGTGTGTGAATCACAGGGCGCTTCTCCCCTGGCACGGTGGCATGTATGTACCGTTGAGTGTGCAGTGCAGCTTGCTAGCAAGCCGTGCGTGCCAAAGGAGAATTGCCCTGCCATTCGCCTCAGCTGCTCTCTGAACTCTGATCCAAACGGGTGAGGCATCTAACTGTAGCTGCGTGCAGCATGCGTCTCACAACTCACAAGGCAACCCCTGATATGCATGTATGTTCATTTGTTCCTGAGACTAACCATGCTTACATTTGTCTGTGATGATTAACTTGTTGGCCCAGATCCGACGCCGAGTACTTTCCGGCGACGGCGATAACCGACGACGAACGACGTCGAAGAACGAAGCTCTCTGACGAACTCGACGAAGTGCTTTACGCCAAGTTACACCGTAGTACAAAGTTAGCCTCCTACTAGTTTATCTCCAATCAATTCTTCCTGACGTGTATTAGTACTAAGCACTAGCACTTCTAGCCGGGACACAATACGAGCACGTACACACACTTGATCGATCTTTAATCGACTTGGCGCAGACTACGTACACGCACACTTGATCGATTTGGATGGCCACAGGCTCTTGTCGAGCCTGCTACTTTTGTATTGCTTTTCAACTCACGGTGGTACAAAGTTTACAGAGCTAGTCAAGTATATATACTAGTAGCTAACCTATGTCTACTAGCAATCCTACTCGGCAATGACTTTGAAGCCAACACGGACTCGTGTGTACACGTACACGGAACCGGACACGTGACATACTATTCGTGTTTAATCTGCTCTGATACCAATTGTTGGCCCAGATCTGACGCCGAGTACTTTCCGGCGACGGCGATAACCGACGACGAACGACGTCGAAGAACGAAGCTCTCTGACGAACTCGACGAAGTGCTTTACGCCAAGTACACGTCAGGAAGAATCGATTGGAGATAAACCACCAGGAGGCTAGCTTTGTACTACGGTGTAACTTGGCATAAAGCACTTCGTCGAGTTCGTCAGAGAGCTTCGTTCTTCGACGTCGTTCGTCGTCGGTTATCGCCGTCGTCGGAAAGTATTCGGCGTCGGATCTGGGCCAACATAACTTGTGTACTCTACTTGAACAATGCTGAGTAGTACGGATGTTGTGCCGGGAGAGATCAAATGGGCACTATGCATATAACACAAGAGCTAGATCTCCCGTGAAACATCTGAAGGTGATGAGCAACATTTTATAGCCGTTACGGGACGCACAGGGAAATTGAGCACGCCGTGGCGCTCGATTTCCATCCGTACCCTCTATTGCTTGTGGCTCTCATTTGTCTTAGATGTACTTGCTCACTCATGACTTGTTTATATGCAATTATGTGGTCAAAACTGTAAGATGGTAAACTCAATCCTGAAGTGTCGTTAGCATATAATTTTTCATGTAACCTCCACCCAGAGCCCTCTGTGTATTAGTGAGAAAAGTGAGAAGTCCTTACTGGATGGAGATACAATGAAAGCTGACGTGCTTGTTTAGTACTCCCTCCGTCCCACAGTTTGCAAAAACGTCTTATATTATTGAACAGAGAGAGTATTCAAGAGGATCCCTTGGTTGAGCGGACGTTTTGTGAAGATAAATAGAATTAGATGTTAATCGTTTTTTAGTGAGCAAAAACTGTATCACCCTCTGAGAAACATCTTTCATATAATATCACCATCCTATATCACTTTCACTTGTCAGCAATTTCATTTGTTATGAGATTTTAACATTTTGCACTCTGCACGCCCTTTGTCGTCCCTATTAATTAATCTATATATCCATCAAAGCTCTTTACTACCGCAGTATCAATCAAGACAATTAAGGTGAATATCTACTCCAGAAAATTTTCATGCAGTGAGTAGTGAGTACTAGACACACTTGCTTGTCTGACGTATTATGCATCTTCCCTCCCCTTCTCTCTATATATGCTCAAGATCCGATGGATAGAATGCAATGAGTGGCCCATGTACTAATGTTAGCAAACTAAACCACATATTTTATTGTCTTGTTGGATTTTTCGTCTGTTCCACAAATGTTGAATTCTGTACCTGCCATTCAGATTTTGCCATGACTTTCACAAATGTGATTTCTTGCTGAAATTTTGCAAGCTCTTAGAACATTTGTCAAAGTTTGCTGTAAAAAAATTCAGATTTTTTTGAACATTTTTAAATGTTTTTCGAGTTACTGTTCAGTTGAGCTCGGGTGTAAAGGGGCACTTTCACTCATCATCTTTGGAAGTAAGAACATGTAGAACCACGGTCCCAAATATTGGCCTCAAACGCCCGTACGGGCTGCCCGATTGCTGTAAGGTTAGGATTTTACCACCAACCGGATCGTGAAAATTCAGCCCAAAAGTACGGGTTGTATGTCACTCCCATACCTAGCCTGGGGACACCCGGTTGCGTCGGCCACATAGGCTGTGGCCCGCTATGGCCCACCATGAGCCCATAAAGACCCCACCAAACACTAGCTCGGCGTCCACTCTCAACCACTCTGCTCACTCACAGTACCGTCCTATTCCTGTCGCCTCCCCTCCCTTCAAGTGTCGCCCCCTTCACCATGGCGAGCTCCAGTAGCTCCTCCGACAGCGATTCCGATCCCGTTGACTGCGACGACCTCTTGCAGGAGGATGTCTCCGGCAGCGAAGCATCGAACGACGAAGAGTTTGCACTTCGCATGACCATTGAGTGGTCGCAGGTGAACACTGGAGGGAGCTCGAGCTCTACGTCATCCGCGTTGTCCCCCGTGTCCCGCCACGACAATGCGACGGAACACGATGGCCCGTCGTGCTCTGCTCCGATTCAGATTCAGCATCGGGCGCCCCTTCCCCTCCAGCCCCAGCGCCTCTGGGCAGCGTTAGGTGCTCGTGCCTGTGCCAACCTGATGAGGACATCAATACCATTGTTACACCCATAACCCCTACTGCTACGTATACTGGACCAATTACTAGAGCTCGCATACGCCGATTAAATTATCAGGTACTTTCGTTTCTTGGTAATGATTCTAATGTTCATGAGAATATGATGTTGCCTAAATTGGATACATTTGTTTTGCTTACAAATGAAGGGCCTAGTTTGGAGAAGGATGAACATTGGAGCAAGAACAAGCATATGGAGATGATGGCATGCGCAAGGGGAACAAGAACGGAGTTACAAGTGATGATTTCAGGACTTTGAAGCCACCATAATGAGTGCATGAAGCCTTGGACGAAATATACAAGATGCCACTTCATAAATTTCGTCCAGAGGCTATTCTAGGTGCTGCGTCACCTTATTATTGGGCCAGGCCCATGTAATTTTGAAATACATAAGTATATGCTATTTTTAGAGTCCGTATGTGTGGGGAAACAAGAGATAGGGTTAGTTTCGGACCCCTCCACCAAGGGCCACGAAATTCCCCCCTCTTCCTCCATATATACAGCCCTTAGGGCACCATTTATACTTTGGGTTTTGTTTAGATTAAAGTTCGCCATAGCTGCAACTTCGTGTACTTCATTTGTGTCCAAGGACCAGATAAAGACGTCACAGAACCCCATCTTGATCAATAAAGCTTTCATCTTATATTCGCAATATCCATGTTGCAATCTCAGTTTCTTGCTTGTTCTTTGTTTGCTCGCAGGAGATAGACCCTCGTGGTCAGGTTGATCGTGCTCCGACGTGGTCAATAACCTCTCGGAGTTGGTTTAGCGATTGCTAAGGCGCGACGTCCTCGCCGACGTTAGAGTCGGATCGTCAAAGTCGATTTCCACCAAAGCGATATCCATCATCTCATCGAAAGACGGGACACCTTTGCCTCTATCAAGTGGTATCAGATTTTCAGGTTGCTCGGTGAGATTTTACAGTTTTTCGTAGTTTAGATCGAGTCTGTTCTTCATACCTACAGTCCACGAAAAAGCTAAAAAAATTTAGGGTTAGTTCATCCTATCCAAACCAATCTGAGCCTTTGCATAATCTTTTCTGTATTTTCTTTGTTGAATTTGCGGTTGCATCGCCGTGTCAAGTAGCTGGTCTTAGCGTCTAGTCCTTTAGAGTTTCGAGTTCTGTTCACAGGCTGTCACATCGCCGCTGCCATATATCACCACCGCATCATCATCATCGTTGCTGCCAAATACCACCACCGCATCAACTTCATCGTCGCTGCCATATACCACCACCACATATTCACCGCGAATCCGAGTCCATATACGCCACCACATATCTGCCGCCATCACGCCAATCCGAGTCCACCTGCAACATATATCCGCCACCAGTCCAAGTTCCACCAGATTCATCTCCGCCACCAGTCCTACTCCGAGTCCAGTATTTTGTTACTCTGTTTTGGATTTCGAGATCACGCCATACTCCAAGTCGGGATATAGTAGGACTCCCGAACTTTCGTGCTACCCGCAGTAGAAAAAATAGTTCCAGTTTAAAAAAAACTAAGTCTGGAAAATTCTAGCTAGGCAGTTTTTAGACCATTTATAGACTTTTTCGAAAAAAATTGTTGCGGAGCAAAAAAAAGGAAAAAAGTGCAAAAAAGTGAAAAAAAGGAAAAAAAATCAGAGCGTGCTCCTCCCTTGTTTACGTGCAGCGCCGTGATTTTGTTAGTGTTGTAGGCTCGCGTCTCTAGCACGGTCTAGCTTAGGACCAGTACAGTACCGTCATTGAGCATTTATTCAACTTTGCATCTCTGAATTGATTATTGCTGACCCTTTTGCTACCATATTATAAGCCTTCCCAGCTCCACATACATCTACGTCATGCGTTTGACTCTCCCTGGTAATCACTCTATCCAAGCTTTGAGAGTTTTGACTACAACGGTTGCCGATCACCACCTGCTGCTGGGTAAGAACTGGTAAGAATTTGAGATTCGCTTGATGGATTTGTGACACCCCACCACCACCATATTCCAGTAGTCCGTAGGATCATATTCTTGTCTATTTCTATTGCAGCTAACTATGGCAGGAACACAAGCCGACGAGATTGACTGGGAGAACATGACAAACAAGGAGCTTCATGATAAGTTTCATCAAATGTTGGGTCAACAGGTGGAAGACGTGATGGTCAGCTTTGGAAAGGCAATGGATAAGATGGATGACATTGAGAAGTCAATTGACACCAAGTTGGATGCCAAGTTTGATGAATTACTCAAACGTCTCCCACAACCAGCTCTACGCCGCGATACAGTAGGGCGAGCACAGCGTGTTCCTATTGAGCCAGGACAAAATTCTGGTGCCGCTGCTACTGCTGTTGGTGCTTTTGTAGCTCCTGCTGCTACTGCAGAGGTGGAGGACTATTACGAGGATGAGGTTGATTAGAATCAGAACTACGTGCAGCCACCAGCACCACCACCAGCAGGTCGATCTCAGGTATATATTCGCAACGGTAGGCCTGCACCACCATCTCAGGTACGAGATAATGACCATATTCCTAAACTGAAATTGAATATTCCACCATTTGAGGGTAGATATGTTCCTGATATATATCTTACTTGGGAGTTAGAAACTGAACAACGTTTTACATGTTTACAATATCCCGAGGAGAGACGGGTTGCTGCTGCTGTTTGTGCTTTCACTAGTTTTGCATGTGTATGGTGGTCTGAACATTGTAGATTATATCCTATTCCAACTACTTGGGCTGCTTTGAAAATTGCTTGTACTCGTTGGGTTCCACCATATTATCAACGTGAATTGCTTCAAAAATTGCAGCGTTTAAGACAAGGGAAAAATTCTGTAGAAGAATATTATCAGGAATTACAAACTGGCATGATTAGATGTGGTATTGTTGAGGAGAATGAAGCTATGCTTGCATGTTTTATGGGCGGATTAAATAAAGAGATTCAGACCATTCTAGAGTATAAGGAGTATACTAATATCACTCGTTTATTCCATCTTGCTTGTAAAGCTGGACGTGAAGTGCAGGATAGACAATCATTGGCGCTGTCGGTGTCAAAACCGGCGGATCTCGGGTAGGGGGTCCCAAACTGTGCGTCTAAGGATGATGGTAACAGGAGACAGGGGACACGATGTTTACCCCGGTTCGGGCCCTCTCTATGGAGGTAATACCCTACTTCCTGCTTGATTGATCTTGATGATATGAGTATTACAAGAGTTGATCTACCACGAGATCGTAGAGGCTAAACCCTAGAAGCTAGCCTATGGTATGATTGTTGTTGTCTCTATCGACTAGCCTGGCCTCGGTTTATATAATGCACTAGAGGACTAGGATAACAAGAGTCCTAGCCGAATACGCAGGTGGGGAGGAGTCCTTGTCTTGATCGCGAAGTCTTGTGGAATCTTCCTTGTATGCGGCAGCTGTCCGGACTGGCCCATGAGTATACGGCCATGGGGGTCCTCGGCCCAATCCAACTAATCGGGAGAAGACGTGGTGAGTACCCCCTAGTCCAAGACACCGTCAGTAGCCCCCTGAACCGGTCTTCAAGTTAGGGACGCTCCTCGATTCTTCCGAACTGTTCTTCATCTTCGGTCGTCGGTCTTGAAAACTGGTTCAACAAATCTTCTCATCTTCGATCTTGAGGATCGCTGAAGTGCATCCGAAGAGTTTACACGTTTGGTATCCGAGGAGCCCCTTTAAGTTTCCGGCCTTTATCAATGCCTTGTTATTTTTATGCCATGCCTCGGATTTGAAGTTGTTCCCGGGAGGCAGTGTCCTCTTGCGTCCGAGCTCCAACACCGTACTGCATTCGAGGTATCTTTTGCAGCCGAGCACCAACGCCGGACTATGTCCAAGCTCCAACGCCGGACTGTATCCGCGCTCCAACGCCGGACTATATCCGAGGTGTCATAGATCACCTTGGTTCAAAAAAGTTGAAGGAGTTTAGCCGAGCTTAATGCCGGAAATGCCCTCTATGGAGCTAGCCGCTAGCGCCCGAGCTTTATGCCGGACTGCTTCCAGGTGGTGCACCACCCGACCGCGGGCTGATTTTTGTGAATATTTTAATCGGTGCAGTTTATTCTCTGCCGATGTATATCCAGTAGCCCTCAAGGTGTGTATCAGTCTAAAACACGAGATGCACCTGAATGCAATCATAAAACCGCTCCCAAAGAGCCCTCGAGACTCAGTCGATGCGCCAAATCGGCGTGAGGATCAATTCCTAGCTCGACAAAGATACATAGGAATAAAAATGCAGTGTAATATATTAGAGATAATAGTGATCGGCGAACGGGCCCCTGAGAGAGGGTCGTGAGAAGTCGTCGTGATATATAGCTTGATGCCAGATAGGTCCAGATGGTACTTATTGCTGCCCGAAGACGCGCTTCCCATAGTTCGATCACGCCTAAAACTGAGCCCTTTTAATTTTCTGCATTGAATAGGCAATGCAGTAGCCCCTAAGACACTGGTCGGGTGGCAACACCAGATCAGGGGATTGATGTGCCCCTTTAATATTTGTAAATAATGAGCACAAAGCCCAGTAGCCCCCGAGCCTTAATGTGGGCACGGGTGGCCGAATTAAGGATCGATATCCAGTAAAATCATAGATTATGTGTAATGATTCTATGTATCCAAGTACTTTACATCATTATTTTGACTCCATTGTGACCGTTTATCAGTTGAAAGTGGCCCATCGTCGGCTTCTACCCCTTGGTAGATACTATGCAGGGTGTCTCCGTACTAACAAAACAACCCTTAGCCGACGTCTCGGTGCCCATAGGCGGTTGTGTTAGCAGAAACGAGGCAATCAGATATGCGGGCTTTAAAACTTTCGCTTAGTCATAGGAGCTTTATACTGGGGAAGCTAGCTATGAGCCCCCGGTTAGTGGTTGGCGACAGCCGAGGTCAAGCCGTAAACACTTGGCCAATGTTTGGCCCATCATTTAACATAGTCATCGGATCGCTGACCAGTTTACGCCTATTGTGAAAGTCAGTTTTCGGCTTTCTCCACTGAGGTGCTTGACCATGCGAGCTGGAAGCACAATCGCAGTGGTTCTCCCTTGGCACACCTACCCGAACAAAGCGGAACGTAGGAGGCAAGCACAGGAGCCGGGCAACCCAACTATTGACCAAGACACAATTGAAACCGATGCATATATAGCAATATCCGAGAATGTTTTTGCCGAATCCCTAAAGGTGTCCGGCGTTGTAATCTTGAGACTAATGCTGGAAACACACAAATAGTTTAAAAGTGCCATAGGCTCGAAAAGCCAAAAACTTATTCAAAAGTTTAATGTCCGAACTAGATCAAGTGTTCGGTGCCAAATCGAAAATTGGTCTTAGAAAAAAGGTGTTTCGTGGGTGCTTTAACATGACACATCCTATCTCGACACTTCAAGCGGGTCAGCCTACGGCTTCAACCTCCTATCCGAAGGTGGAGTACTTCTCACTAGGCCAGTTTAGCAAACTTTAGCGGCTTTGAGAGAGAAATTAGGCTCCCCGGCTATTGACCGCACACACGCGTCGAAAAAGGAGTGATAGAAAAAGACTTTGCAACGACTAAGAAGAAGAACACTTATTATAAAACAGCTCACATAAATTTAAGAGCCCCCGAGTGACTTGGGAAAAAGAATGATTGTATGTACCGAAGTACTTATATCATATCTATGTTCAACCGAACATTAAACGCGTCTTAACCGATCGTCGGCTTCTCCCTCTTCGGTCAAGGACCGAAAAGTGTTATGTACTCCACCTGTCGAGAATATCGACGGTGTTTCCGATAACCAGGCAATCAGGTCATAAGGTTGTAACAGACAAAGCGCGCTCAGGGAACTTATGCTATATTACTGATAAAGTGTAAGAAGCATCTTCAAAGAAAATAGTACCCCCACTGATACCGTTCTTCGGTGCTCATTGTTAATATGAGACTTGTGCAATAGATTTTTTGTAATCATGAGTTCCGTTGTGTGCCGACCATAATTGAAAACAGTAAGAGCGCTAGCTTTCGGCTTCACCCAGTCCGAGGTCCGGCTCGGGTGACCCGATCGTGACAATCGCAGAGGTGCTCCCTTTACTCCCTAGCCGAACAATCGGGAACGTAGGGGTAAACACAGGAGCAAGGCAACCTATCTTGCGAATCACTTAGGTCAATATGGTGCATATTGTGGCGTAATACACGAACAAGGATTGAAGCCGTACAAGTATAATCATATGCAAGAGGAAAAGCTCCAGCAAGGGAGCCCCCAAGTAAACGGGGTATTTGAATTTGTGCGTCACAAACAAAGTTTGGACAAGGAAACTTTTTACAAGCAACTTTTTTCCAAAAAAAAAGTATAATTCTTGGTCAAACCGAACATCAATTAAAAATTTAAAACTTTGAACATGAAGGCAACTTAGCTGGTTAATGTGTTCGGTATTGATGACGCGGTCCGAGCTTGATGCCGGACAAGGTTCCATCCCCCAAGCCGGTCCCGAGGTGGCGGAGCAAAGAGCTCGGCACTCCGAAGTGGTGACATAGCACGGTTGATGCAGGCCGGCAGAGTGATGCCGAAGTCCCCGGCATGGGGTAATGAAGTGTGACGAAGCCCTCCGTCCAGCCGAGGTGACGCCAAAGGATATAGTCCGGCTGGATCATTTTCCTGTGCACAAAAAATAGTGCAGACCGGGGATAATAGTAATAATAAAAAAATGTTGCATAATAAATAATTTATGCAAAGTGAGTAATAAAAGAAATATGGCCTGGCGCCAAAGTCAATGTCGATGCAGGGCGTCGGTGATGCAAGAAAGGCTTGGCAAAGCCTGAATTCCTGTGTCGATCCGAGTTCGGATGCGGCGTCACGGACTATGTACGGAAACTGACCGAACCACCATGCGACCGTCGATAATGCGGTCACCATTTGATAGACCTGTGTACATATGATGGACAAACCAAAGTAATAATTCCTTGGGAAGAATGAACCCAAACAAGCAAAAAAATACTAGGATTAATAGCACCTGGTTTATTTGTTGTAGCAATCCGAAGGAAGGTGATTCCCAAAATTGGGACTCGGTCTGCACACCCATTGCCTGATGGGCGATAAAGCGACGGCATGGCAATGCTGGCAAAGGTTGGCTTGCCGAGGCAAAGCCCTCGGTCCAGTTAATCGTGACGAAGCTGGTCGGCTGGTGACGCCAAAGTCGTCGGAGTAGGTTGATGAAGAGATGATGAATCCCCCGGTGCAGCCGAGATGTCGAAGCCTCGATGTCAGCCGATGAGTCGAAGTAGGTCGGCGTGATGGACACCGGCTTGAAGGAGAAACAGTGCGGCCCTACCAATGCAGGTCGTGACGTGGTCCATGTCGGCTTGATGAAGTGACCGTGCGGGGATGCCGGTGTGCCCGCTCCGTGTAATCCGTGGGGCGGCGATGTTGGTGATGATTTATACTTTACGCTGTCGAACTCTTGTTCGGCTTGCCGAGATGACGATCCGAAGAAGTTGAGCTCGGCTCAACAAAGTGACGACGTGTCTAGAACAGGTCGGCAGCCGTGGAGCAATATTGCCGGACTGGTTTGACACCAGCATGATGTTGAAGATCATGTTCAAAGGATTTTAAAGTTAGTGGGATGTGTTCGGGAACAAAACACAATACCCCATAGAAACTTCCTTCAAAAAGGATGTCCGAAATCCCATTCAGAAAAAAGATGAACTCGGGTCGGATTCGTTTTCGCGCGGAAAACATATCTGAAAATTTATGCACTAATCGGAAGGTTCCCGGAGTTTGGACGGTTGGATCGAGCTGAAATTTTGAGGGGTGGTAGATATAGGAATTCCGCAGCCGATCAATGGTTGGATCTTCCAAAGGACGTCCGAGCTAGAAGCTGGACACCATGCCCTAAACTCATCCAGATTCTCGTCCAGATTTAACAGGGCTCCGGTATATCGCAGATTGCCAGAGATTCCTCCATCGGAACTCGTCGAAATTTTCCAGGGTTGTTGTAGACACAATTATGTACAATTCCACTGAAGCAATCGTTAAAACGACACTTGAGGAGGCGGCGGCGGCGGACACAAGTTCCCGTCCAGAAAAACAGCACGGTCGCCCGAGGGCAATGTTGACGTTGAGCCCCCGGGCTCCCTGGATAATTCCTCCATGATCTTGATAGAGATTGGAGTTGATATTGATGAAGGCCCTCATCCGAACATGACGATCGGAGGTAGGGCGCAGTCCTTGGTCGAACCAAGGTGACCAGTCGAGCTGGTGACGAAGATGTCGAAGTCGCAGTTGATCTACAGGCGAGCCATCGACCTTTTGCTGAACACACAACAGAACTCTTAGTGAAATTACCAATGTCGGTGTCAAAACCGGTGGATCTCAGGTAGGGGGTCCCAAACTGTGCGTCTAAGGATGATGGTAACGGGAGACAGGTGACACGATGTTTACCCAGGTTCGGGCCCTCTCTATGGAGGTAATACCCTATTTCCTGCTTGATTGATCTTGATGATATGAGTATTACAAGAGTTGATCTACCACGAGATCGTAGAGGCTAAACCCTAGAAGCTAGCCTATGGTATGATTGTTGTTGTCTCTTTCGACTAGCCTGGCCTCGGTTTATATAATGCACCAGAGGCATAGGATAACAAGAGTCCTAGCCGAATACGCCGGTGGGGAGGATTCCTTGTCTTGATCGCCAAGTCTTTGTGGAATCTTCCTTGTATGCGGCAGCTGTCCGGACTGGCCCATGAGTATACGGCCATGGGGGTCCTCGACCTAATCCAACTAATCGGGAGACGACCTGGTGAGTACCCCCTAGTCTAGGACACCGTCAGGCTCGAACTAACTTTTCTGCAGGCCGACCTTCATCATGGACACCGCGTGCATCTTCTACTTCAACTGCACCAGCACCTCCATCAGGTGCCACCTCCAGCGGTGATACAAGAAAGCAGGCACAACCACCATTATCTGCCAAGAGCGCACCTGCCGGGCCTGCACAGAGTTCTTCTTCTTCCATGGCATCAACAGCGCACACAAGTGATATTATTTGTCGTCGTTGTAAGGGAAGAGGTCATTATGCGAGAGAATGCAAATCTCAGCGTGTGATGATTGCTACTGAGGATGGTGGGTATGAGTCCGCTAATGACTATGATGAGGAGACTTTAGCTCTTATTACACGTGAAGAACATGATGGAGATGATTCTGATCATGAGACGCAATACATGGCTCCTGAAGACGCTGACAGGTATGAATGTTTAGTTGCTCAACGTTTTTTGAGTGTGCATGTCACACAAGCTGAGAAAAATCAGAGGCACAATTTGTTCCATACAAAGGGAGTTGTGAAGGAACGTTCTATGCGCGCCATCATAGATGGAGGGAGCTGCAACAACTTGGCTAGCATGAAGATGGTGGAGAAGCTATCTCTCACCACAAGACCACATCCACATCCTTACTACATCCAATGGTTCAACAACAGCGGCAAGGTTAAGGTAACACGTACTGTTCGTGTGCATCTTAGTATATCTACATATGCTGATTATGTTGATTGTGATGTGGTACCTATGCAAGCATGTTCCTTATTACTTGATCGACCATGGCAATTTGATAAAAATTATGTACACGATGGTAGAAACAATCAGTATATTCTTCATCATAAGGATACAAATATTACTTTGCTTCCTATGACTCCTGATTCCATTTTGAAAGATGATATTAATAGAGCTAATAAAGCAAAACAGGAGAAAAATAAGAGTGAAAATCATATTGTGGCAAAAGAATTCGAGCAACAAATGAAGCCTAATAGTAAACCATTTAGTGTTGTTTCTGAAACTAAATTGAAAAGTGCATGTTTACTTGCCACTAAATCTGATATTCATGAGCTAGATTTCAGCAAATCTGTTTGCTATGCTTTTGTGTGCAAAGAGGCATTATTTTCATTCGAGGACGTGCCTTCCTCTTTGCCTCCTGCTGTCACTAATATTTTGCAGGAGTTCGCTGACGTCTTTCCACAAGACATGCCACCGGATTACCTCCCATTCGAGGGATTGAGCATCGATTGACTTAATTCCCGGTGCATCATTACCCAACCGTGCACCATACCGTACCAATCCAAAGGAGACGAAGGAGATTATGTGTCAAGTACAGGAGCTGCTCGACAAAGGTTATATACGCGAATCCCTTAGTCCTTGTGCTGTTTCTATTATTCTAGTGCCGAGAAAGGATGGTACATCATGTATGTGTGTTGATTGTAGAGGCATTAATAATATTACTATATATTATCGGCATCCTATTCCTAGGCTAGATGATATGCTTGATGAATTGAGTGGCTCTACAATATTCTCCGAAGTTGATTTGCATAGTGGATACCATCAAATTCGTATGAAATTGGGAGATGAATGGAAAACAGCATTTAAAACTAAGTTTGGATTATATGATTGGTTAGTCATGCCTTTTGGGTTAACTAATGCACCTAGTACTTTTATGAGATTAATGAACGAAGTTTTACGTGCTTTCATTGGACAATTTGTGGTAGTTTACTTTGATGACATATTGATTTATAGCAGATCTTTGGAAGAACATTTAGAACATTTATGTGTTGTTTTTATTGCTCTACGTGATGCCCGTTTGTTTGATAACCTTGGGAAGTGCACCTTTTGCACCGACCGAGTATCTTTTCTTGGCTATGTTGTTACTCCACAGGGAATTGAAGTTGATGAAGCCAAAATTGAAGCTATTGAGAGTTGGCCGCGGCCCAAAATGGTCACACAAGTGAGGAGTTTTCTTGGGCTCGCTGGATTTTATAGGCGTTTTGTGAGAGATTTTAGCACCATTGTTGCACCTCTCAATGAGCTTACAAAGAAAGATGTGCCTTTTCTTTGGGGTACCGCACAGGAAGAAGCCTTCACAGTATTGAAAGATAAGTTGACACATGCTCCTTTACTCCAACTTCCTAATTTTAGTAAGAATTTTGAGCTTGAATGTGATGCTAGTGGAATTGGATTAGGAGGTGTGTTATTACAAGATGGCAAACCTGTTGCATACTTTTCTGAAAAATTGAGTGGGCCTAGTCTGAATTATTCTACTTATGATAAATAATTATATGCTCTTGTTCGGACTTTAGAAACACGGCAACATTATTTGTGGCCCAAAGAATTTGTTATACATTCTGATCATGAATCTTTGAAACATATTAAAAGTCAAGCTAAACTGAATCGTAGACATGCTAAATGGGTTGAATTCATTGAGACTTTCCCTTATGTCATTAAACACAAGAAGGGTAAAGAAAATGTTATTGCTAATGCATTGTCTCGTCGCTATACTATGCTTTCACAACTTGACTTCAAAATATTTGGTTTGGAGACCATCAAAGATCAATATGTGCATGATGTTGATTTTAAAGATGTATTGCAGAATTGTAAAGAAGGGAGAATATGGAACAAGTTCGTCGTTAATGATGGATTTGTGTTTCGTGCTAACAAGCTATGCATTCCAGCTAGCTCTATTCGTCTTTTGTTGTTGTAGGAGGTGCATGGAGGAGGATTAATGAGGCACTTTGGCGTGAAGAAGACGGAGTACATACTTGCTACACATTTCTTTTGGCCAAAGATGAGACGGGATGTTGAGCGTTTTATTGCTCGCTACACTACATGTCAAAAAGCTAAGTCACGACTCAATCCTCATGGTTTATATATGCCTTTGCCTGTACCTAGTGTTCCTTGGGAGGATATATCTATGGACTTTGTTTTAGGTTTACCTCGAACAAAGAAGGGGAGGGATAGCATATTTGTTGTCGTGGATAGATTCTCGAAAATGGCACACTTTATACCATGTCATAAAAGCGATGATGCTGTTAATGTTGCTGATTTGTTCTTTCGTGAAATTATTCGCTTGCATGGTGTGCCCAATACTATTGTTTCAGATCGTGATACTAGATTTCTTAGCCACTTTTGGAGATGTTTATGGGCTAAATTGGGGACTAAACTACTTTTTAGTACTACTTGTCACCCCCAAACTGATGGACAAACTGAATTAGTCAATAGAACATTGTCTACTATGCTTAGGGCTGTTTTGAAGAATAATAAGAAAATGTGGGAGGATTGCTTGCCTCATATTGAATTTTCTTATAATCGTTCATTGCATTCTACTACTAAGATGTGCCCTTTTGAAGTTGTGTATGGTTGATGACCCACAAGTGTAAGGGATCAATTGTAGTCCTTTCGATAAGTAAGAGTGTCGAACCCAACGAGGAGCAGAAGGAAATGATAAGCAGTTTTCAGTAAGGTTTTCTCTGCAAGCACTGAAATTGTAGGTGATAGATAGTTTTGTGATAAGATAAATAGTAACGAGTAACAAGTAAATAAAGTAAATAAATTGCAGCAAGGTGGCCCAATCCTTTATGTTGCAAAGGATAAGCCTGGACAATTTCTAATAATGAGAAAGGAGCTCCCGAGGACACATGGGAATTACCGTCAAGCTAGTTTTCATCACGTTCATATGATTCGCGTTCGGTACTTTGATAATTTGGTATGTGGGTGGACCAGTGCTTGGTTACTGCCCTAACTTGGACAAGTATCCCACTTATGATTAACCCCTATTGCAAGCATCCGCAACTACAAAAGAAGTATTAAGGTAAACCTAACTACAGCATTAAACATATGGATCCAAATCATCCCCTAACGAAGCAACGCATAAACTAGGGTTTAAGCTTCTGTCACTCTAGCAACCCATCATCTACTTATTACTTCCCCATGCCTTCCTCTAGGCACAAATAATGGTGAAGTGTCATGTAGTCGACGTTCACATAACACCACTAGAGGAAAAGACAACATACATCTCATCAAAATATTGAACGAATACCAAATTCACATGACTACTAATAGCAAGACTTCACCCATGTCCTCAGGAACAAACATAACTACTCACAAAGCATATTCATGTTCATAATCAGAGTTGTAATAATATGCATGAAGGATCTGAACATATGATCTTCCACCAAGTAAACCAATTAGCATCAACTACACGGAGTAATCAACACTACTAGCAACCCACAAGTACCAATTTGTGGTTTTGATACAAGATTGGATACAAGAGATGAACTAGGGTTTTGAGAGGAGATGGTGCTGGTGAAGATGTTGATGGATATTGACCCCCTCCCGATGAGAGGATCGTTGGTGATGACGTTGGTGATGATTTCCCCCTCCCGGAGGGAAGTGTCCCCGGCAGAATAGCTCCGCCGGAGCCCTAGATTAATTCCGCCAAGGTTCCGCCTCATGGCGGCGGAGTTTCTTCCCGTAAGCTTGCCCACGATTTTTTCCAAGGTAAAAGCTCTGATATAGCAGAAGATGGACAACGGAGGCCCGCCAGGGGGCCCAGGAGATAGGGGGCGTGCCCTGTAGGGGGGGCGCCCTGTAGGGGGGGAGCCCTCCTCTCTCCTGGACAGGGTGTGGGCCCCCTGGTGTATTTATTTCGCCCAAAAATTCTTATTAAATCCAAAAAGATGTTTCGTGGAGTTTCAGGACTTTTGGAGCTGTGCAGAATAGGGTTTCCAACGTTTGCTCCTTCTCCAGCCAGAATTCCAACTGCCGGCATTCCCCCTCTTCATGGTAAACCTTGTAAAATAAGAGAGAATAGCCATAAGTATTGAGATATAATGTGTAATAACAACCCATAATGCAATAAATATTGATATAAAAGCATGATGCAAAATGGACGTATCAACTCCCCCAAGCTTAGACCTCGCTTGTCCTCAAGAGGAAGCCGAAATCGAAAAATATGCCCACATGTTTAGAGATGGAGGTGTCGATAAAAATAAAATACGGACATGAGGGCATATTGATCATTCTTATAACAGCAACATATATCGATTTTATCATATGATTTCTTATGCTCAAGTAACAATCAATTCACAAGGTCAAGTATGGTTCAAAAACTTCATTGGGAACTAACAAACTATAATCTCAGTCATTGAAGCAATTGCAATTTATCGTAACATCAGAAAGAGTCAAAAATAGAGCTTTTCAGCAAGTGCACATACTCAACTATCTTGTAGTCTTCTACAATTGCTAACACTCACGCAGTACTTGTGGTTATGGAGTTTCATTGGACATCGAGAAAGATAGGGGCTTATTGTGTTGCCTCCCAACGTATTCACCTTTAAGGTGATGTCAACAATAATAGCCCATGCTAACTTACATCCAATTGGATATATATATATATATATATATATATATATATATATATATATATATATATCATGATCTTTCAAACACGAGGAGCTTGTCAAAGGATAAAATGAAAAAGGGAAAGGTGAGGATCACCTTGACTCAAGCATAAAGTAAAAACATAAAGTAAAAGATAGGCCCTTCGTAGAGGGAAGCAGAGGTTGCCATGTGCGTTTAGGGTTGATGCACAAAATCTTAATGCAAAAGAACGTCACTTTATATTGCCCCTTGTATGTGGACCTTTATTATGCAGTCCGTCGCTTTTATTACTTCCACAACAAGATCGCATTACAAAGCTTATTTTCTCTGCACTAATAAGTCATACATATTTAGATAGCAATTTTTATTTCTTGCAACATGACAACTTACTTGAAGGATCTTACTCAATCCATAGGTAGATATGGTGGACTCTCATGGAAAAACTGGGTTTAAAGATATTTGGAAGCACAAGTAGTATCTCTACTTGGTGCAAGGAATTTGGCTAGCATGAGGGGGAAAGGCAAGCTCAACATGTTCCGAAGGTCAATGACAATATACTTTAACTGAGATGTCCGAAAACATAAACTATTATGTTGTCTTCCTTGTCTAACGTCAACTCTTTTATCATGTCATACTTAATGAGTGCTCCCAATTATAAAAGGTGTCCAATATAATATATTTATATGTGAACCTCTCTTTCCTTATCACTTCCTATTAATTGCAACGATGACCAAGGCTACGTTCATCAACTCTCAACAATTTTTATGCCTCATACTTTCTATGTGTGAAGTTATCACTATCCATAAGATCAATATGAACTCTTTTATTCTTTCTACTTTCTCAAGATCATAGCAACATAACAAAGCCCTTGACTCAACACTAATCTTTATTATAGATAGCTCACGGACTTGATTACAAAAATAGATCACAAAGCGAAACTCAAAACTACTTGATATCAAACTTCAATCTACTAGATCAAGATACTATTAAAAGGATCGAACTAAATAAAGTGGTAAAGATGGGAGTGTGACGGTGATACGATACCGGGGCACCTCCCCCAAGCTTGGCAGTTGCCAAGGGGAGTGCCCATACCCATGTGATTATGTCCTCGGAGGTGATGCAGCAGGAGTTGTTGATGATGTAGGCTTGTTCCTTAATTTACGCTTGAGTATAATATTTTGCTCCTTTAGGTCCTCGATCTCCTGCTCAATGCTTAATACTCTTTTGCATAATTCCTGTTTATTTTCCTGCAAGAGACAAAAAGGGATAAACTCGATCTTTGGCTTCTTTGCTCTATCAGGGAGGCTTGACTTTTTAAACTCCATATGCATGTCCCCAGGCTAAGGCAATGGGGCTTCGTCTTTGTCTGAACTCGTCTCCTCCTTTATTTTAGGCTCATAGTCTTCCCCTTCTTCAAACGTCCAGCCATCATGGTCCAAGTTCCCATAGACCTTAGGGTCTGCGAGGTAATCAGCCACATAACTTTCCCATTCCGAATCTTGGGATGACATGTCGCTCTTAAATCTGAAACAGAAACAGCTCGAAACGAGAACAGAGGATATTTGCGTGATACGGTGGTCAAAACCTTCGGGAGTATATATAATGAATTTTTACCGACCAAAATACATAACGTGCAAGAAAACGGAGTCCGGGAGGCACACGAGGTGCCCACGAGACAGGGGTGCGCGCCCAGTAGGGGGCGCCCTCCA
The DNA here is from genome assembly GCA_021605145.1 of Aegilops bicornis. Lineage (NCBI taxonomy): Eukaryota > Viridiplantae > Streptophyta > Magnoliopsida > Poales > Poaceae > Aegilops > Aegilops bicornis. Next base: position 617,663,529 of record CM038669.1, on the reverse strand, counting down.
CTCTCGTGGGGGCCTCGTGTCCCTTTAGGACTACTTCTTTCTTCCTAAAATTCTTAAATATCGCAAAACTGATAAAAATTGCCATTGGAGTTGTTTTGGAGTCGGTTTACTTACCGTACCACATACCTATACCTTTTCGGAGTCTGGAACGTTCTGGAAAGTGTCCCTTATGTATTCCTCAGGGGTTACGGTTTCAACAATATTAGTTTCAAAATTGATAGGATTACCTGAAATATAATGTTTAATTCTTTGACCGTCTACCATCCTCGGACTCGTGCCTTCGAAGTTGTTGATTTTTATAGCACCAGAACAATAGACCTCCTCGATAACGTAGGGACCTTCCCATTTTGAGAGAAGTTTACCTGCAAAAAATCTTAAATGAGAGTTGAATAATAACACATAATCTCCTACGTTAAACTCACGCTTCTGTATCCTCTTATCATGCCAGCGTTTGACTTTTTCTTTGAATAGCTTGGCATTCTCATATGCTTGGGTTCTCCATTCATCAAGTGAGCTAATATCAAACAACGTCTTCTCATCGGCAAGTTTGAAGTCATAATTGAGCTCTTTGATAGCGCAATATGCCTTATGTTCAAGTTCAAGAGGTAAATGACACGCTTTTCCATAAACCATCTTATAAGGAGACATACCCATAGGATTTTTGTATGCAGTTCTATATGCCCATAATGCATCATCAAGTTTTTTGGACCAATTCTTTCTAGATCTATTCACAGTCTTTTGCAAAATTAATTTGAGCTCTCTATTGCTCAACTCTATTTTACCACTAGACCGCGGATGATAAGGAGATGCGATTCTATGATTGACATCATACTTAGCAAGCATCTTACTGAAAGCACCATGAATAAAGTGTGAACCACCATCAGTCATAAGATATCTAGGGACTCCAAACCTCAGAAAAATAACTTCTTTAAGCATTTCAATAGAGGTGTTATGATCAGCACTACTAGTTGGAATAGCTTCTACCCACTTAGTAACGTAATCAACAGCAACTAAAATATGTGTATAACCATTAGAGGCAGGATAAAGTCCCATATAATCAAAGCCCCAAACATCAAACGGTTCAATAACAAGAGAATAATTCATAGGCATTTCTTGATGTCTACTAATGTTACCTATTCTTTGACATTCATCACAAGATAAGACAAACTTAAACTAGTAGAAAAGGGGGCAAAGATCCAGGCCGGGTCATCCCATTAGTCCCGGTTCAGTCCAGAACCGGAACCCATGGGGGCATTGGACCCGGTTCGTGAGCCCCGGGGGCCGGCCGGGCCACGTGGGCCATTGGTCCCGGTTTCGGACCTTTTGGTCCCGGTTGGGGGGACGACCCGGCACCAATGGGCCTCGCTCCTGGCCCACCACCATTGGTCCCGGTTGGTGGCTTGAACCGGGACCAAAGGCTGCCCTTTAGTCCCGGTTCATGCCACCAACCGGGACCAATGAGGTGCCGATATATAACCCCACGCGGAAGAGCAGAGCACACAGCTCTGTTTCTTCCGCGCCCGAGGGGAGAGGGCTTGGTGGTGCTCTAGCTCACCTCCTATGCACACAAGGTGTTCGATGGAATGCCCGAGCCACACTACTTAATCTTTCTCCTCTCCAAGCTCGACCTCCAAGCTCCATTTTCTCAATATTTTTCTAGGTTTAGCGGTCCGTCACGCCCCGTCCCCGTCTTAATCGCCGTCGATCACCCGCGCCGATCTCATCGCCGGCACCACCGTGGTGAGCCTCTTGTTGTTATCTTCTTTCCGAAAGGAAAAATATTCTTACTTGTATGTTTAGATAGATACTTGTATTATTATCTTACTTTTATTATTGCATCTTATATAGTGCGATGGTTTTGGTATCCGCCCCCGTCGGCCCTCGTCACATCTATGATTCGGATGTGGTATATATTATCTTTATAACTATTGGTTCATTTATTGTTTATGAAAATTATGCCGACCAACGTGACATAGATTTTATTTATCTAGGAGGTATGTGAACCGGAACTTCCAACCGACCCTATTGTCGAGAGGTTAAATTTAGTTGAAGAAGAAAACAATTTCTTGAAGGAAAAAATAAAAAAATTTGAGGAAGAGAAGATGGTATTGGAGTTGCATGTTGCGGATGTCGTCGATGATCACAAGATCAAGATGGATGCAATGCGCTTTAAGATTAGAAAGACTAGAAAATATGCCATTCATACCGAGGCTTGGTATCATTATGCCGTTGGATCAATTGTTACCTTGGTTGCGATTATGATCGCATTTGTTTTCACATTGAAATGTTTTACATAGTTTCAATGTATGGTTTAATTAATTAGATGCTCTGGAGAGCTATATGTTGTTAGATGAGAACTATGTATGTACTTTGGTTTTAATGTGATAATGAACTTCTATTAATTTCACTAGTAGAAAAAGGGGCTATCGTCCACCCCGGTTTAGCCCATTAGTCCCGGTTCAATCCAGAACCGGGACTAATGTGAGCATTTATCCCGGTTCGTGCGGCTAAGGCATTAGTCCCGGTTCACTGTGCCCTTTAGTCCGGTTTGTGCCTCAAACCGGGACTAAAGGCGATACCATTAGTCTCGGTTCATGCCTCAAACCGGGACTAAAGAGTAGACCTTTAGTCTCGGTTTGAGGCACGAACCGGGACTAATGGGGATTGAGACCTTTAGTCGGTTCGTGCCACGAACCGGTACTAAAGGTCCCATTTTCAAACTCTCCACCCCCCAAAGTGGATCGCCTTTTCAATTTTAAAAAATAAAAGAAAATGATGGAAATGTCAAAAAATAAAAGAAAATAAGTTTCCCATGTGATATGTGGTCTAGTTGGGAAAATTTGGAAATGTAATTCGACTTTATTTGCAAAATCTCTAGAAAGTTGTAAATATGGGCATAACTTTTGCATACTAACTCGGATGAAAAAGTTTTTATATGAAAAATCATCTACTCGAAAAGTTACATCCAAATTTAACTGGGAACCCGTTAAACATTTTCAAAATCCTCAAAAACCTAACGAGAAAAAAAAAAAGTTACGGGGCTTTTAATATCTAGAGTGGAAAAAATCGAAAAAATTTCAAACTGTGGTCAAACAATGGTCAAACCATGGTCAAACTGATTATTCTAGAATATTAGTGTTACTAAATAATTTATTCAGTTATTTTGAATTTGGTCAATCTGGTCAACCTGTGGCCAAACTATGGTCAAACTATGGTCAAAACATGGTCAAAACATGGTCAAACCATGGTCAAACTAATTATTCTAGAATATTAGTGTTACTAAATAATTTGTTCAGTTATTTTGAATTTTGGTCAAATCTGGTCAAACTGTGGTCAAACTGTGGTCAAACTATGGTCAAACTATGGTCAAACCATGGTCAAACTAATTATTTAAAATAACTATTGTTTTCTAAATAATTATTGTTTTTGAAAACAATAGTTTGAAACTCAAACAAAGTGAAATGTGTCAATTCATGCTCAAGCAAAATTCACGAGGGTTAATAGGATTGACATCTTACTATTGTCAGAAAACACCAAGTGCAGACTTGGAAACGAGGGAGAATAGAACCCGGAAGTTAAGCGTGCTCAGGCTGGGGGAGTGGGAGGATGGGTGACCGTTCGGGAAGTTAGGTGATTTGGAATGATGAGGGTGATTAGAGAAGAGAAGAGGATAAATTGAGCAGTGATGAGGGGTGCTGATTAGAGATTAGGGATTAAAATAATTCAGAAATTTGAAAATAAAAATTATTCAAAAAAAATTTCAAAAAAAAAATTTCAAAAATATTTTTCAAAAAATAAAATCATAAAATTTCCATTAGTCCCGGTTGGTGTTACCAACCGGGACTAAAGGTGGAGCCCCACGTGGCCGCGGCCTTTAGTCCCGGTTCTGGATTGAACCGGGACTAAAGGGGGGGAGGTATTAGTACCGACCCTTTAGTCCCGGTTCACCAACCGGGACTAAAGGCCCTTACCAACCGGGACAACAGGCCCTTTTTCTACTAGTGTTTGGTCACTTATTTATCTATTCATGATGTTCTGTAATGGTTTTTGACACACTTAATTATATATAATGCACGCAGATGAACCGGCAATGGATGTACGATGACAGACACACATCCGAGTACATTAAGGGCGTGCATGAGTTTCTCGAAGCGGCTGAGGCAAACAAGCAGAATGGTTTTATGTGTTGTCCATGCAATAAATGTGGGAATACGATGTCTTACTCTAACCTGAAAATCCTTCACACCCACCTGCTTTACAAGGGTTTCATGCCACACTATAATGTTTGGACGAGGCACGGAGAAATAGGGGTTATGATGGAAGACGACGAAGAAGAAGAGTACGATGACAACTATGTGCCCCCTGAATACGGTGATGCTGCAACAGGGGGAGCTGGTGAAGATCAAGAGGAACCAGACGATGTGCCCAATGATGCTACAATGGGTGAAGCTGCTGAAGATCAATAGGAACCAGACGATGTGCCCGATGATGATGATCTCCGCCGGGTCATTGTCGATGCAAGGACGCAATGCGAAAGTCAAAAGGAGAAGCTGAAGTTCGATCGCATGTTAGAGGATCACAAAAAGGTTTGTACCCCAATTGCGAAGATGGCAACACAAAACTTCGGTACCGTCTTTGGAATTGCTGCAGTGGAAGGCAGAGAATGTTGTGCCTGACAAAGGATTTGAGAAGCTACTGAAAATATTGAAGAAGAAGCTTCCAAAGGATAACGAATTGCCTGACAGTACATACGCAAAAAAGAAGGTCGTATGCCCTCTAGGATTGGAGGTGCAGAAGATACATGCATGCCCTAATGACTGCATCCTCTACCGCGGTGCATACAAGGATCTGAACGCATGCCCGGTATGCAGTGCATTGCGGTATAAGATCAGACGAGATGACCCTGGTGATGTTGACGGCGAGCCCCTCGGGAAGAGGGTTCCTGCGAAGGTGATGTGGTATGCTGCTATAATACCACGGCTGAAACGTCTGTTCAGAAACGGAGAGCATGCCAAGTTGATGCGATGGCACGTTGAGGACCGTGAAGAAAGACGGGAAGTTGAGAGCACCACCGACGGGTCGCAGTGGAGAAAAATCGAGAGAAAGTACTGGGATGAGTTTGTAGAGGACCCAAGGAACGTATGGTTTTCTTTAAGCGCGGATGGCATTAATCCTTTCGGGAGCAGAGCAGCAATCACAAAGACTGGCCCGTGACTATATGGATGTATAACCTTCCTCCTTGGATGTGCATGAAGCGGAAGTTCATTATGATGCCAGTTCTCATCCAAGGCCCTAAGCAACCCGGCAACGACATTGATGTGTACCTAAGGCCATTAGTTGAAGAACTTTTACAGCTGTGGAATGGAAATGGTGTACGTACGTGGGATGAGCACAGACAGGAGGAATTTAACCTAAAGGCATTGTTATTCATGACCATCAACGATTGGCCCGCTCTCAGTAACCTTTCATGACAGACAAACAAGGGATACCATGCATGCACGCACTCTTTAGATGACACTGAAAGTATATACCTGGAAAAATGCAGGAATAATGTGTACCTGGGCCATCGTCGATTTCTTCCGACCAACCATCAATGTCGAAAGAAAGGCAAGCATTTCAAAGGCGAGGCAGATCACCGAAAGAAGCCCGCCATGCGCATCCGGTGATCACGTGCTTGCTATGGTCAATGATTTACACGTAATCTTTGGAAAGGGTCGGCGCACTAGCTGTTACGAATGACGCCGAGGGACACGCACCCATGTGGAAGAAGAAATCTATATTTTGGGACCTACCCTCTGGAAAGACCTAGAGGTCCGCTCTTCAATAGACGTGATGCACATGACGAAGAACCTTTGCGTGAACTCGCTAGGCTTCTTGGGCGTGTATGGAAAGACAAAAGATACACACGAGGCACGGGAGGACCCGCAACGTTTGCACGAAAAAGACGACATGCTTCAAGCGGTATGAAGGTCCTGCCGACTACGCTCTTATGAAAGAAGAGAAAGAAATCTTCTTTGAATGCCTTTCGGTATGAAGGTCCCGACTGGCTTCTCGTTGAATATAAAGGGAATAATAAATATGCCAGAGAAAAAGTTCCAGAACCTAAAGTCTCATGACTTCCACGTGATTATGACAACTGCTTCCGGTTGCATTGAGGGGGCTTCTACCGGAAAACGTCCGATTAGCCATTGTGAAGCTATGTGCATTCCTCAATGCAATCTCTCAGAAGGTGATCGATCCAGAAATTGTACCAAGGCTAAGGAGTGATGTGGCGCAATGTCTTGTCAATTTTGAGCTGGTGTTCCCACCATCCTTCTTCAATATCATGACGCACGTCCTAGTTCATCTAGTCGACGAGATTGTCATTCTGGGGCCCGTATTTCTACACAATGTGTTCCCCTTTGAGAGGTTCATGGGAGTCGTAAAGAAATATGTCTCAGAATCGCTTAGGCGAGAAGGAAGCATCTCCATGGGCCATCAAACGAGAGGATGTCATCGGGTTTTGTGTTGACTTCATTCCTGGCCTTAAGAAGATAGGTCTCCCTAAATCGCGGTATGAGGGGAGACTGACCGAAAAGGCACGCTTGGAAGGGACTCAATAATATGCGAGGACGGATATTCTTGGTCTCAAGCACACTACAGTTCTCTACGTAACTCTATCTTGGTGACCCGTATGGCGATGAACACATAAACAACTGTGCTCCAAACACCGGAGCAAAGGCGACGATCGGATTACATGTGAACACATCAGGACTTTTAGCAGTTGGTTGGAAACACGTCTCAGAGGTGACAACACTGTTTGTGATGAGCTGTACATGTTGTCCAAGGGACCATCTTTGACTGTATTGATTTACAAAGGATACGAGATAAATGGGAATACATTTTACACGATTGACCGAGATCAAAAGAGCACCAACCAAAACAGCAGTGTCCACTTTGATGCAACAACCGAGAGGGGAAAGGACACATATTATGGTTACATAGTGGACATATGGGAACTTGACTACGGACATGATTTTAAGGTCCCTTTGTTTAAGTGCAAATGAGTCAATCTGTCAGGAGGCGGGGTACAGGTAGACCCACAGTACGGAATGACAACAGTGGATCTGAAAAATCTTGGGTACACTGACGAACCGTTCGACCTAGCCAATGATGTGGCACAGGTTATCTATGTGAAGGACATGTCTACGGACCGAGAAAAAGAAAAGATAAGGAAGCGAATACATCATACGATGAGCCAAAGCGCCACATAGTTCTTTCAGGAAAAAGGGACATCGTGGGAGTGGAGGGCAAGACAGACATGTCTAAAGATTATGAAAAGTTTCATGAAATTCCTCCCTTCAAAGTCGAGGCTGACCCAAGCATCCTGATAAACGATGAAGATTATCCATGGTTACGGCGCAATAAGCAATGACACAAGCAAAGAAAAAGTAAAGACTTTCTCCCGCAACTATTATGATGATACCATGCCAACTTTGTAACAGACGAGTATGATACCGTTGTCCGTTTTGTACATGCACATGCTATGTGGGTGAAATTATAATACCATGCTAACTTTCAACTTTTTCAGAGTTCATTTCTTTAATGTCTTATGGTTCGGCCCTCGTAATACCATTAATCCCGGTTCACTCCTTGTCAACTATGTTCTCACCAAGAACACTCTCAAGAGGGCACCACGTGGGCCATTGGTCCCGGTTCGTCTGGACCTTTTGGTCCCGGTTCCACGCACGAACCGGGACCAATGCGCCTCGCCCCTGGCCCATGACCATTAGTCCTGGTTTGTGCCACAAACCGGTACTAAAGGGTTGGTCCTCGTTGCGCTCAGAGTTTAGTCCCTCCTCGCCAACCGAAGGTCGCTCACACCAGTTTATAAACCCGTCCCTCTCTGCCTTGTTGAGCTCCTCTTAAAGTGAAAATAGATGCCCCTATACAGGGAATTTGAACTAAATTCATAGTGAATTTCTTTGAAATTCATAGAAATTTATTATGAATTTAGGTTGAATTTTCTCTATAGGCGCATCTATGTTCATTTTTTAGTAAAGTTAATCACAAACTTCTGATTCACACAAATTTTAAAGAATTCAAATTTTAACTATTCAAATTTAAAAACTAATGACACTAACAGAAAGTTTAAATTTTTTCTAAAACTAATGGCATTAACAGAAAGTTTATAATTTTGCTGACGTAAAAGCAAAAAGAACTAAAAAATAAAGCAAAAAACAAAAGAAAATAAATAATGCAGAAAACAAAACAAAAAAACTGGAAACAAAATAAAAATAGCAACAATAAGTATTCTGTTGTAAGGAGAAACAAAATAAAATAAATAAAGCAACAAAAAAATAAAAAAAGTGTTTTCAAATTTGAAAACTAATGGCACTAACAGAAAGTTTATAATTTTTCTAAAACTAAAAGCAAAAAAGAATTAAAAAATAAACAAAAAACAAAAGAAAATAAATAATGCAGAAAACAAAACAAAAAACTGGAAAAAAATAAAAATAGCAACAATAAGTATTTTGTTGTAAGTAGAAACGAAATAAAATAAATAAAGCAAGAAAGAAAACAAAAAAACAAAAAAAGTGTTTCCAAAATTTGAAAACTAATGGCACTAACATAAAGTTCATAATTTTTCTAAAACTAAAAGCAGAAAGAATTAAAAAATAAAGCAAAAAACAAAATAAAATAAATTATGCAGAAAACAAAAAAAAACTGGAAATAAAAATAAAAATAGCAACAATAAGTAAAGAAAACAAAAAAACAAAAAAAGTGCCTCCTACTGGGCCCCCACGGCCTGAATACGACTAGAAACCTTACCATGGGCCAGGATTCAGGCCCGCAGGAGGCCCAGTAGTCCCACACGCAGATAAGTGACTTTAGGCCTGTAATCCTGCATTTGAGAGGAGCTCGAAGTGGTCAGCGCAGCAGCGCTTATAAACCACTGTCGAGCCCTCTCGGCTAGCGAGGTGGGACTAAACATCCCACCGCACGGCGCCAGTTCCAGCACAAGGTCTTTGGTCCCGGTTGGTGGCACCAACCGGGACTAAAGAAGATTGCGGTTCGTGGCACAGGGACCAATGCCTTTAGTCGGTTGGTGCCACCAACCGACCAAAGCTCGCTTCCGCCCTTTGGGCTCTTTGAAAGAGGCCTTTGGTCGGTTGGTGGTGGCACCAACCGGGACTAAAGGGGGGCACTGGTACCGGTTTGTGCCACGAACCGGGACCAAAGCCTTTCCTATATAAGCAAACACTTGGGAAATTTCCCCCACCCGCCATTCTTCTCTCCAATGCCGCCAGGCTGCTGCGCCGCTCCTCGACGCCGGCCCCTGCCCCGACGTCGCCGTCGCCTCCCTAGCCGCCCGAGGTCGCCGTTGCCGCCGCTTCGCCGTCGCCCGTGCCCTCGCCTGACGCTGCCGCCGCCCTACCCGGCAGCGTCTGCTGCCGCCCGTCTTCGCCTCGCCCCAGCCCGCCCTTCCTCGCCTCGGCCGTCGCCTGCCCTGTCGCCGTTCTCGCCGAACGCCTGCCCGTTGCCGTCCTCGCCGCCGAACCCGCACCCCTACCCCTCCGTTGGTCCGGCCGGCGCCCCGCCCCTGTTTTTTTTCTTATATTACATGCTTGTTTTTTACAGATTATATATATATATATGTATATATGTGAGTATATGTATTGTGTATATTGCTTCTTTTCAGATTTTTTTCATGTATATGATGATTTGTATTTTGCTTTTTTATAAAAATGTATATATGTTTGTATGTTCTCTGTGTATATCTGTTCATATATGCAAAAGTTAGATTTATATATTTAGAAAAGGATTATCTATATATGTTCTCTGATTTAGTACATATTAGGTTAGTTTCATTTTTAGAATTTTTTTTATATTTAGGAGAGGAAAAAAGAAAATAAGAAGAGGAAAAAGGAGAAGAAGAGGAGAGGAAGAAAAGGAAGAGGAGAAGAAGAAAGGAATAGAGGAGAAGAAGAAAAAATAGAAATTTTTTTATACAACTTCAAGTGAGTGTTATTGTCGTGTGTATATTCGGTTTCCCCTTTTACTCGAGCGAGGTTATAGTAATGTAATTGATGAGTTATGCATGCGTGCGCAGCTTCCACTATGTTCTTCTGGAGATTAAGCTTGAGCGGAGACTAGTAACTGTCTTAGACTCGAGACGAAAAGATCCCGAAACCTATGCGGACATGACTAAATTGCTCAACAAGTAAGTTCAATCGATCATTATCGCACCACATCGGCAACTTTTTGTTCATCTCCTGATATCTCAAGTAATAATAATTATTTACTTTGTCTTGCAGGGTTTGGAAACAGTTCACCGCAGAAGCTCCGGGACTACCGAAGGAGCTACGATATACATACCCGAAAGTAAGTAATACTAGCTAGCTAGTTGCGCGCATCTCCCGTTGATTCTATAGCTATACTTTCATCAATGCCATTTATAATGCTTCATTATCAGTTTAATTGACCTCTATTTCTCGTAAAGTGCTTGTGGCAGGAATAAAGGAATAATTACTGTGGATACTACGTGTGCGAGTTCATCTACAACGCGACTTTGAAAAATAAGCGGGGCTACTCTAAAAGACAATATGAAGTGCGTAAGCAATAATATTCACAATTTCATTTTATTACCTCATCATTTCTGTTGAGTTTCATTCATATATATGTATTAACCCCTTCTTTAAATTAGACGTGGCAGATGCGGAATGAACTCCTACCACAAGATCTCATGAAAGCAATTCAAGAGGAATTGGCGGGATTCTTTGTTGACCACGTCATCAATAAAGCCGGAGAATACCATGTGGAAGTTGATTTCAAATGCTAGGGGATTGTAAGAGATCTTACATATTGTATATGTATGTAGCCAGTAGCATCGGATAGATAATACGAAAACTTGTTGTTCGACCAATCTCTCGGAGAAGGAGAGGTCGATCGATCACTTCTCTCGGTATGCATGACGAACTTCTGTACTTAATGGTTTGCTTCATTTTCTTACTAGCTAGCGTGTCGAGGGCCTCTCTATGTATAGTACGTAGCATCGACCAAGCACGGACATAAGAGAGGATACTTCTCTCTATTAATTTGCTAGCTAACACAATATATGAAACACCTAAATTAACCCCCCAAAACCCCCAACCCCCCCCCCCCTTTCACAAAAACAAAAACCACAGCCCCTGAAATGCTGACGCGTGGATGCCTATTGGTCCCGGTTGGTGCCACCAACCGGGACCAAAGGCCCTCCTGCATGGGCTTGGCGCACCGGCCACATGGAGGCCCATCTGTCCCGGTTCTGGTCTGAACCGAGACTAAAGGGCCAGGGCATTAGTAACGACCCTTTAGTCCCAGTTCATGAACCGGGACAAAAGGCCCTTACCAACCGGGACTAATGGTGGTTTATCTACTAGTGAATTACGAGCATCTTTGAAGAGAGTAGGCCAATAAAAACCAGATTGTAGTACCTTGTGTGCAGTTCTATCTCCAGCGTGGTGTCCTCCATATGATTCGGAGTGACACTTACGTAGAATCTGTTCCTGTTCATGCTCAGGCACACAACGTCTAATAACACCATCTACTCCTTCTTTATAACCGTGTGGATCATCCCAGAAGTAATGTCTTAAATCATAAAAGAACTTTTTCTTTTGCTGGTATGTGAAACTAGGTGGTATAAATTTAGCAACAATGTAATTAGCATAATTAGCATACAAGGAGCAGTACGAGAAGCATTAACAACCGCTAATTGTTCATCAGGAAAGCTATCATTAATAGGCAGTGGGTCATCAAGAACATTCTCTAACCTAGACAAGTTGTCTGCAACGGGGTTCTCAACTCCCTTTCTATCCATAATATGCAAGTCAAATTCTTGGAGCAAGAGAACCCATCTAATGAGTCTAGGCTTAGCATCTTTCTTTTCCATAAGATATTTAATAGCAGCATGATCCGTGTGAATAGTAACTTTGGAATCAACGATATAAGGTCTAAACTTATCACATGCAAAAACAACTGCTAAGAACTCTTTTTCAGTAGTAGCATAATTTCTCTGGGCAGTATCAAGAGTCTTACTAGCATACTGGATAACATTCAATTTTTTATTGACTCTTTGCCCTAGAACAACACCTACAGCATAATCGCTAGCATCACACATTATTTCAAAAGGTAAATTCCAATCAGGTGGCTGAACGATGGGTGCAGTGATCAAAGCTTTCTTAAGTATTTCAAATGCTTCTACACAATCATTATCAAAGACAAAAGGAATAACTTTTTGCAATAAATTAGTCAAAGGCCTAGAGATTTTAGAGAACTCCTTAATGAACCTCCTATAAAAACCGCCATGACCAAGGAAACTTCTTATACCTTTTATGTCCTTGGGACATGGCATCTCTTCAATAGCATCAACCTTGGCTTTATCAACTTCAATACCTCTCTCGGAGATCTTGTGCCCCAAGACAATGCCTTCATTAACCATAAAGTGACACTTTTCCCAATTCAGAACAAGACTAGTGTCTTCGCATCTCTGCAAAACTCGATCAAGGTTGCTCAAACAATCATCAAAAGAGGGTCCATAAACTGAGAAATCATCCATGAATACCTCACAAATCTTTTCACAAAAATCAGATAATATAGCCATCATGCATCTTTGAAAGGTAGCAGGTGCATTACATAAACCAAAAGGCATACGTCTATAAGCAAAAGTACCAAAAGGGCAAGTAAAAGTAGTTTTAGATTGATCCTTCACGACATGTATCTCGAGAGAAGCCGTAATAACCATCTAGAAAGCGTAAATGTGTGTGTTTGGATAGTCTTTCTAGCATTTGATCAATAAAAGGTAAAGGGTAATGATCTTTCTTAGTAGCTTTATTTAATCGACGGAAATCATTACCATCCTATAACCTGTAATAATTCTTTATGGGATCAATTCATCTTTATCATTAGGAACAACGGTAATACCTCCCTTTTAGGAACACAATGGACAGGGCTTACCCATTCACTATCAGCAACGGGATAAATAATACCTGCCTCAAGGAGCTTTAATATCTCCTTTCTTAGCACTTCCTTCATCTTGGGATTTAATCGTCTTTGAGGATCTCTAACTGGTTTAGCATATTTCTCCACTGTAATTTTGTGTTGGCATAATGTGGGACTAATGCCTTTAAGATCATCCAGAGTATATCCAATAGCTGCTCGGTGCTTCTTCAGAGTTTTCAATAATCTTTCTTCTTCTTTCTCTGAAAGGTTAGCACTAATAATAACATGATATATTTCCTTTTCATCAAGATAAGCATACTTAAGATTATCAGGTAATGGTTTGAGTTCAAACACGGGATCATCCTTGGGTGGAGGGGGATCCCTAAGAATTTCAACGGGAAGGTTATGTTTCAGCATAGGTTCCTGTTTAAGGAACACTTCATCTATTTCCTCTCTTTCCTTCATAAACATATCGTTTTCATGGTCTAGCAAATATTGTTCAAACGGATCAGTTGGAGGAACAACAATGGAAGCAAGACCAATAATCTCATCCTTACTAGGTGGTTCCCTATCACGAGGTTGTCTACTAAACTTAGCAAAATTAAACTCATGAGACATACCATCTATGCCAACAGTAACAGTATTCTTTTCACAACTAATCGTAACACTAGCTGTATTCAAGAAGGGTCTACCAAAAATAATGGGACAAAAATCATCTGGTGGGGAACCGAGAACAAGAAAATCAGCAGGGTATTTAACCTTCCCACACAAAACTTCAACATCTCTAACAATCCCAATAGGTTTAATGGTATCCCTATTAGCAAGATTAATGGTAACATCAATGTCTTCTAATTCAATGGGCGCAATGTCGTGCATAATTTCTTGATATAAGGTATAAGGTATTGCACTAGCACTAGCACCCATATCACATAAGCCATGATAACAATGATCTCCTATTTTAAGAGAAATAACAGGCATGCCTACTACAGGTCTACGCGTCTTAGTATCTGGTCTAGCAATATTAGCAGTCTCACCACAGAAATAGATAACATGCCCATCTAAATCATCATCCAAGAGATCTTTAACCATAGCAATACTAGGTTCAATATTGATTTGTTCAGGAGGTGTATAAGTCCTAGTATTACTCTTACGAACAACAGTCGAAGCTTTAGCATGATCTTTTATCCTAACAGGAAAAGGAGGTTTTTCAACATAAGTAGTAGGAACAATAGGATCACTATAGGTAATAGTCTTTTTCTTCGACTGTAATAGGTGCAACTACTTTCACTTCAACAGGAGGATTATATTTAAACCACTTCTCTTTAGGGAGATCAACGTGAGTAGCGAAAGATTCACAGAAAGAAGCTACTATCTCAGAGTCAAGTCCATACTTAGCGCTAAATCCACGAAAAGCATCGGTATCCATAAAAGATTTAACAGAATCGAACTTAGGTGTCATACCTGACTCCTTACCATCATCGGAACCCCAATCTTCAGAGTTGCATTTAATTCTTTCCAATAAGTCCCATTTGAAATCAATAGTCTTCAAAGATATAAGAACCAAAGACAGGAAGTATCGAGTAGGTTGCGATTATTAAGAGAAAGCCGAGCATAAAAGTTTTGAATAATCATTTCCCGAGAGAGCCCATGATTGGGGCATGAATATAACATTGACTTAAGCCTCCCCCAAGCTTGAGCGATGCTTTCTCCTTCGCAAGGCCAGAAATTATATATGTAATTACGATCACGATGAACAAGGTGCATAGGATAGAACTTCTGGTGAAATTCCAACTTCAATCGCTTATAATTCCAAGATCTCGTATCACCAGATAGCCTATACCATGTCAATGCATCTCCTTTCAAAGATAAATAATCCACAAACTTCATCCACAAAGATAAGGTGTAAATCGGGATGCAATGTTCCGTCTCCTGCAAATGGATTAGCTAGCAGTTTCTCTATCATACCCGAAGGAATCTCAAAGTAAATATTTTCATAAAGTTCAGTAGGTTGAGGAGCAACTCTTTGCTCTTCTGGTTGGGGTGAAGATACCCCAAACAAGCCCCTCAAAGGATTAGTTCCATAGTGACAAGTAACAAAAAAATTCAGCACACTATATAAATGTTTCCTTACCAAGTTCCACTCACCAAAAGCGCTACACTCCCCGGCAACGGCGCCAGAAAAGAGTCTTGATGACCCACATCGCCCAGATAAGTAAGAGTGTCGAACCCAACGAGGAGCAGAAGGAAATGATAAGCGGTTTTCAGTAAGGTTTTCTCTGCAAGCACTGAAATTGTAGGTGATAGATAGTTTTGTGGTAAGATAAATAGTAACGAGTAACAAGTAAATAAAGTAAATAAATTGCAGCAAGGTGGCCCAATCCTTTATGTAGCAAAGGATAAGACCGGACAATTTCTAATAATGAGAAAGGAGCTCCCGAGGACACATGGGAATTATCGTCAAGCTAGTTTTCATCACGTTCATATGATTCGCGTTCGGTACTTTGATAATTTGATATATGAGTGGATCAGTGCTTGGGTACTGCCCTAACTTGGACAGGTATTCCATTTATGATTAACCCCATTGCAAGCATCCGCAACTACAAAAGAAGTATTAAGGTAAACATAACCACAACCTTAAACATATGGATCCAAATCAGCCCCTAACGAAGTAATGCATAAACTAGGGTTTAAACTTCTGTCACTCTAGCAACCCATCATCTACTTATTACTTCCCCATGCCTTCCTCTAGGCCCAAATAATGGTGAAGTGTCATGTAGTCGACGTTCACATAACACCACTATAGGAAAAGACAACATACATCTCATCAAAATATCGAAAGAATACCAAATTCACATGACTACTAATAGCAAGACTTCACCCATGTCCTCAGGAACAAACGTAACTACTCACAAAACATATTCATGTTCAATCAGAGGAGTAATAATATGCATAAAGTATCTGAACATATGATCTTCCACCAAGTAAACCAATTAGCATCAACTGCAAGGAGTAATTAAAGACAGTATAACCGAGCCTAAAGCGAGCCCTCTCATCGATTCGTGTTTCTGGCCGTTCGATTTCACTATCTAGACTTTCATGGTCGTTGGATTTCCTGTCTAAAGCGCTTCTGGTAAAAACTGGGCGAACTGTCGTATGGGCTACTGCTCCACAGGCCAAAACGGAGCACTGTGGTTAACTGGGCCTTTGGCCAGTCCATTCCAGCCCACACGCTTCGGGCCAACATACACAAAAGGCCTTCGGATCGCCAATCCTCCCGAAAAAAACTGCGTTGGATCGATACAAACAAATCGACTGGTCGTTATCGGAGAAAGAAGGGGATCGATGCGAGATAGACAGGAGGGGATCGATCCAGCAGAAGCGGTGATCGATCTACGACGGAGAAATGTTGAGAGAGTAATTCGGGGCTTTAATGGCAGTTGATGCGCACCACTCGTCCGGGGCTGATAATTGCAAGGTCAGTTACCATAGCGCCCCTTGTTCTTCTACTCCACGCATGTCCATATATTCCTTCATTCTTACCTCACGTCACGACCTCGCCGCTGCGGAGGACCACCACCATGACCATTTGCTGGATTCAGCTCCCCACCTTCCTCTCTTGGTCGTCGAGAAAAAACCAAGAGCGTTGGCGACGGCATCCCTCTGTAGTGGCGTAAATCAGCGGTAGCGGCTGCAATTCTTCTCTATCCTATTTAGACTCCTTACTGATGATGCTTTTCTATCTCGCATTTTGTGCAGCTGCCCTCAATCATAATATTTGAGACTTACTGTCAACTAGACTGCCCGCTTTATCTTCTCCTTACTACAGATTTTTTGTTGCCTTCTGCATCCGCTCTCTTTTTCTTATTGCTATTTTTTGTGTGCTACCAAATTGATGCAGGTGCCATAAAAAAGGATTACCGCTGATGTTAGTGGTAGGTTGGGTTGGGGAATTCCTAATTCCTAGCTCATGATTTGCAATGGTTATCAGCCATGTTATACGTGTATCGATCACCGCTTCTGCTGATGTTAGTTGTACGTGCACACAAGGTATCTCATCTTATTGTCTTAATATCCATGTATATCAGTATATGTGCCTATGATTTGTAAATTTCATGCGCTTGTGTCCATCAATTTTAGCAACATGGGCGGGTCTTTGTTTATTCAGGTTTATACATTGCAGAACCAAAGACAAGTGTTGTATAACATGAGAAAGTATTCTCAATACAATAGCATTGCCTATACAGGTTGAGTTAGTTTTTTGTTCCTGCGTCTAAAGTGCTTAATTTATAGTCGTGGATGCGATGATATGATATTGAAAATTCCTCTGCAAAAATGGCAACTTCTCATCCCTGATTTAGTATCTACCTAATTGTCTCATATCAGTTAAGTGGTGTCCTATCTGAATTCTGAACACACTGGGCACTAGGAAAAATAGCTGTAGCTACTAGCTAGACATATCTATCATCATTGATCTTTGCTTTTCGGTCATGGACAGCTGCAAAATGCACCATTTAGTAGCTACACTTGGTTTTCATATTTCTTTCCCGCTGAGCACAAGAGAAAGAACTCCAGATTCATGCATGATGATCTTTCGAAGTCAATATTTATTACTACGTACACACGATAGAACATGTAGTGCTGTCGCAGGAAGATAAATCTTCGTATGGCCTTATTATTTAGTCTTTTGTGTGGTTATACTACTATGTTATTATGGTCATTAAGGCTCTGTTTTACGTGGAACACTTGAACTTCTCAAACATTTTTTCACTATTCACAAACATTTTTTGAAACCTAGAACATTTCAAATGAGCATGTTGTAAATTCATAAACATATTTTCAAATTCATGAACATTTTTTTAACACTGAACATTTTTTGCGGTTGGTGAACATATTTTGAAATTTACCGTTCGTGAAAAATATTGGTGTTTTGCGAACGTATTTTCTTTTCCTTTAAAATTTATCGTTAGCAAACATTATTTTAAAGCCACGAATATTTTTTCCAAATTCATTGTTCGTCAATGTTTTTACAAATTGATCATTCGCGAACATTTTTTAAAGTTCCGAACATTTTTTCCATATCCGTAAACAATATTTGTGGTTCGCGAACATATTTTCAAATTTATCGTCCATGAATACTTTTTCAAAGTTGCAAACATTTATTTTGTATTCACGAACATTTTTGTTGTTCGTGAACATATTTTCAAATTTATCATTCATGAACATATTATCTTTTCTTTTAAAATTTATGATTCACAAACATTTTTTAAAGTCGCGAACATGCTTTTCAAATTCATCGCTGGCGAATTTTTTTCAAATTCATCGTTCGCGAACCTTTTTTAAAGTAGTGAACATTTTTATAAACTAATGAGCATTTTTTGAAGTTGTGAACATTTTTTCATATTTGTGAACATTTTTTGAAACCATGAATTTGAATTTATTTGCATATTTCCGTCACAGGCCGATACCTTGTGGAGCCCCCTATCTGACGTGTCACGGATCAACGGCGCCAGTTGGCCAGTCAGTAAGGGTCAGACGGATTTCGGACCTGAATGACACACTTACTGCACACTTCAAGAATCTGGATGTCGATTTTCATAGTTTGAGGACCTACAGGATACAACTGAAATAGTTCACGAACCTACAATGCACTTCGCTCCTAGATAAATGTATGCTATTCCAATTCATGTTATTAATCTTCTTTGTTCTTCACTGAATATGTATGGACCGCCTATGTTGAGGCATTGTAATTCATTTTTTCTCATATTAGACCATCTAGATTTTTACCATCATCTACATAGTTTTTAACGAACGGGCGCAACAACGCGCGCCATCATGATTTAGTCAACACTACTAGCAACCCACAAGTACCAATTTGTGGTTTTGATACAAGATTGGATACAAGAGATGAACTAGGGTTTTGAGAGGAGATGGTGCTGGTGAAGATGTTGATGGAGATTGACCCCTTCCGATGAGAGGATCGTTGGTGATGATTTCCCCCTCCCGGAGGGAAGTGTCCCCGGCAGAATAGCTCCGCCGGAACCCTAGATTGATTCCGCCTCGTGGCGGCGGAGTTTCGTCCCGTAAGCTTGCCCACGATTTTTTTCAAGGCAAAAGCTCTGATATAGTAGAAGATGGACACTGGAGGCCCACCAGGGGGCCCAGGAGATAGGGGGGCGCCCTCCTCTCTCTTGGACAGGTTGTGGGCCCCCTGGTGTATTTCTTTCGCCCAAATTTTTTATTAAATTCAAAAGGATGTTTCGTGGAGTTTCAGGACTTTTGGAGCTGTGCAGAATAGGTTTCCAACGTTTGTTCCTTTTCCAGCCAGAATTCCAGCTGCCGGCATTCCCCCTCTTCATTGTAAACCTTGTAAAATAAGAGAGAATAGCCATAAGCATTGAGATATAATGTGTAATAACAGCCCATAATGCAATAAATATTGATATAAAAGCATGATGCAAAAATGGACGTATTAATGGTTCCCTACCTCGTGCACCTATTGATTTGCCTCTTCCATCTTCGGAGAAGGTTAATTTTGATGCTAAACAACGTGCTAAATTGATTTTAAAAATGCATGAGTTAACTAAGAAAAACATTGAGCGTATGAATGCTAAATATAAACTTGCTGGAGATAAGGGTAGAAAACATGTTGTGTTTGCACCTGGAGATCTTGTTTGGTTACATTTGCGTAAGTATGGATTTCCTGATTTGCGCAAATCAAAGTTAATGCCACGTGCTGCTGGTCCTTTTGAAGTGTTGAGAAAATAAATGATAATGCATATAAACTTGAGCTGCCTGCAGATTTTGGGGTTAGTCCCACTTTTAACATTGCAGATTTGAAGCCTTATTTGGGTGAGGAAGATGAGCTTCCGTCGAGGACGACTTCATTTCAAGAAGGGGAAGAGGATCAGGACATCAATACCATTGTTACACCCACAACCCCTACTGCTACATATACTGGATCAATTACTAGAGCTCGCGCACGCCAATTAAATTATCAGGTACTTTCGTTTCTTGGTAATGATTCTAATGTTCATGAGAATATGATGCTGCCTAAATTGGATACATTTGTTTTGCTTACAAATGAAGGGCCTAGCTTGGAGAAGGATGAACATTGAAGCAAGAACAAGCATGGAGATGATGGCATGTGCAAGGGGAACAAGAACGGAGTTACAAGTGATGATTTCGGGACTTTGAAGCCACCATAATGAGTGCATGAAGCCTTGGACGAAATATACATGATGCCACTTCATAAATTTCATCCAGATGCTATTCTAGGTGCTGCGTCACCTTATTATTGGGCCAGGCCCATGTAATTTCGAAATACATAAGTATAGGCTATTTTTAGAGTCCGTATGTGTGGGGAAACAAGAGATAGGGTTAGTTTCGGACCGAGGGGCACGAAATTCCCCCCTCTTCCTTCATATATACAGCCCTTAGGGCACCGTTTAGACTTTGGGTTTTGTTTAGATTAAAGTTCGTCATAGCTGCAAATTCGTGTACTTCGTTTGTGTTCAACGACCAAACAAAGACGTCACAGAACCCCATCTTGTTCAATAAAGCTTTCATCTTATATTCGCAATATCCAGATTGCAATCTCAGTTTCTTGCTTGTTCTTCGTTTGCTCGTAGGAAATAGACCCTCGTGGTCAGGTTGATCATGCTCCGGCGTGGTCAATAACCTTTCGGAGTTGGTTTAGCGATTGGTAAGGCGCGACGTCCTAGCACGTTCGTAGTCGGATCGTCAAAGTCGACTTCCACCAAAGTGATATCCATCATCTCATCGAAAGATGGGACACCTTTGCCTCTATCACAACCTAGAGGACGCGGATGTCGGAGTCAAAGGTAAAAGCCGCCCGTTGCAAGAGGCTGCGGGCTGCGCAGTGGCCGGCGAAGGCCGTCCCTTCCTGCCCATGAACCATATCCATGCATGTCAACTTAGAGGAGTAGGTCATCTGCGAAGTCATCAACCGTTCGCTGACGTCGGTGGGTACGGACACTGGGCGTCTCTGGCGTAATAACCCAAAGGTGCTCCGGCTCGGGATCGAAGCGTCGGAGCGCCGCGGGACAGAGAAGGAGACCACCAAGGTCAAGGCGGCACGTCACACGAAAAAGCAAGCCCATACCATCCACCGCCTTCTCTGTCTACATCTCCATGTCGTCGGACAGCGGCATGACGAGAACGGATGATGATGACAGTCCTCCCGCAATGCACACCTACACAGACGAGTACTACCGTGGCTTCGGTGACCGCAAGTGGAAGGGGCCGCCAAGAAATGGAGATCCACTCCTTCCTGCACCGTGTAGCTAGTATATTTTGTATGTACTAATATATTAGACAAAGAACTATTTCTGATGAACCGTGTCCGATGACGAACTATGTCTTTTGTGTCTATGCTATGTATTTCTAGTTCGATCTACATTGCCATGTTGATCGACGTTGTTTCCAGCTTTGTATGGATCTGTATGCCGACATATGTATCGGGGGTTGCGAATGTGGACATAGAGAAATATGGTGTGCCCAGTCACTGACCATGGATGCGCCAAGCCACGCTTGTGGGCATCTAGGGCCCCAATTAGGCATCCGGGGTTGTAGATGCTCTAAGTACCCAGAGTCTGTGCTAAGCTACATGCATGGTACAATACTATATGTGAAAGGTAAAAGACAGTGGCTCTTTTACCCTTGATAGTTTTTGTGCAATGAATGAAACCGCATCTGCTAGTCTATCAGTCTATCATCATATTGGTTGTTCTCTTTACATATGTGTGACATGTGAGTGATGACACATTACTGGAACCGCCTACTTTGTCGAGTGCCCAAGACACTCGGCGAACGACAGAAAAAACTAGGCAAATCCTTTGCCAAGAAATGTTCTTGGCAAAAGGCATTCGGCGTACTCCCCTTAGGAAAATAGAACTTCGGTGAGTGTTGTCTTCAGAACTGCATACTTATTGCCAAGATCTAAGTCGGTACTCTTGGCAAAACAAAGTGATTTCATGACTGTGAGTGGGGCTGGCGCCGCCAGGTCTTGCCGACTGCCCCAAGGAGAACCCGGCAAACACCTTCCTATTTGCCGAGTGTCAACTCTCGGCATACCTAGCACCAACAACTCCCCAGGTACTGCCATGTGTGACCTTTTTCCGAGAGCCGTCACCAAGATCTTGGTGTACATACACGAGCAACTCTCCAGGTGCTCCCTTTTGCCGAGTTCCATCTTCAAGTTCTCGGCAAATAATCAGCCAACCTGCCAACACCCTCCACGTGACCTTGTTTGAGTAATTCTCAGAAAATATTCATTGTCGTGTGTTCCTCTCGTAAAAAGACATTGTCAGCCCAATTCCTAATTGTTTTTCATATAACCCTACAGCAAACAGATATAACAGTAATATCCAATAAGTATCACATACATCAATTTGTATACCCTATAAGGACCACATACATAACAACAAACTCACAAAATTATCATATATGGCCCACACATGCTAAGTTTGATGTCACACATAGTTACTTAGCACGAGTGTCTCCTCGGTAAACAACAATGTGGTGAATGCATATTAGATACGATCACATGATAAAAGCAGCCCCACAATTAGGAAGAACTAGAAAAATAATATCAAGTTCTTGAACCCACTCAACCTGATAAGTTGGCATGTACCATCGCCTACTTCATGATTGCTCTTCTCTTTGAGCAAGTACTCATGCTTTGCCTCCTCCCTACTATTGGCCGATTCAAAGGAGTAGCCTTTTACCCCTTGTTCATTGCATGAAGGCCATGAATCATAGACTCCTGGACACGTACCTCTGTACACCACATACCACTTCATCTATAAAGAAAGAGAATACAATTTTAAGAAGCAACCCAAATTAAAAAATAACACATGTAAAATAAACCACATAAGCATTCACGACTCATATATCCCAAAGCATCACAAGTGCCACTCCGGGTCACATCAGCCGGTAGATAACTACATCACTAGATCAAGGTCAAACTATCTGGCTAGACTACTCCGAGTTGTAGCCGGAGAAGCCACTGATCATAGTCGGCACAGGTGGGAATCTCCCCAAAGTGGGGGAGCAAGCATCGTCGTTACTAGCGTTCGACAGACTCAATGGCACCAGGTCATCGCTCATCTCAGTTTGTCGACTCTTGGTGATGTTTATGTGATGATCTCCTCGTGTGTTACCAAAGTATCACGGAATAAGGAGATCACCCAAATAGATCCCATACGACAACAGTAGGTATCGTCCTCCTCGAAGAACATCTCTCAATTGGTTGTATATGTGGTGGACACTCTCTGAATGGTATTTCGACTGACGGTGATGCTCAAGCTGCCGATCCTCTCCTGCGTTACCATAGTCTGAAATGAGGAGCTCACACAGCTCGACCGCCTACGACAACAGTTGAAACTTCAGGAACATCTCTTACAAAGAGAGTCAAATCAGACTCAAAAGTCAAGATACATATCGCAATTTTAACACATTTCAACTCACTAACACGGTGAAGCTCGTCCTGACTTAAGAATGAAACGCAACACCTTCCCTTAAAAAATGATACACCGCTGTTCCAGGAATCTAGAGAAAATTTACCGCCTCCCCCTCGAGAATATTTGGGAAATGCTCGCACCGCCTGGCCTGCCATCTTCATTCATGACTTTTATTTACGAATCGTTGGCTAGAAAATACGGGATCCCAGAAATGCATGTATCGGACGTGACGACTTGCGGCTCTCCCGCGGACGACTGGGCTAGGGTCGCGTGGCCGTCGTCCACGGCAGAGCCGCTAGTCGCAGTGGCCGGGCCGAGTGAGACTTCAGATAACAATGTGAAGCTTCATTCTCAGACTTGATATATAACCTGGACATCTCAAATATTCAAAAGATTAAAATATCTCTCATTTGCTAGCAAAATTCATTTTCATTCCTAGCACAAAACATTGTTGCTCCATGCAGCAAGCTACTGAGTCCTGGTCCCACAGAGAGCTCTGCCCACCTTTATGCGTTCTGTTTAAGTCAAGAAAAGCTACCAGCTGCATGAGCTCGATTGAAGAGAGAAGATCCCATGGAATGTTCCACCTCAAACATTAGAAAGAAGGTTTGCGTTTGTGGCTGGCCAAGGGTTAAGACAAAGCATAAATCCCTTTATTCTCTTGCTCCATTGGGAATGCCACAGTATGTAGTTCAACAGCAACAGCCCAACTGAAAAGCTAGCAAGCTAGGTAGCCAATGCAAGAACGAAATTGCTTCATATTTGGCATTGAATACGTTCACGTCTTGCTGCTGCGGCGATACGTCCTTGGTGCTTCTCAGCTCTAAAGTTTTTCTGGTGCCGGCAAAAGGTACCTGTACTGAAGATCAGGAAAGGCAGGGTTGAGCGACGCCTGGATTACATTCAAAAGGGGGACAATCGAGAGACCATCGGCAAGGAAAACAGCTCCTCCTCTGGAATAGTCGATTGTCCTCGGTGCATATGCTACCATAAGATGCATATCCCAAAGCCAACCCCGCGGTATATAAGCGACGCCGAGGCGCATATGACACAAGAGCTAGATCAAATGGGCATTATGCATATAACACAAGAGCTAGATCTCCCGTGAAACATCCGAAGGCAATGAGCAAGATTTTTTAGCCATGACAGGACGCACAGGGAAATTCAGCACGCAGTGGCGCTCGATTTCCATCCTTACCCTCTCTTGCGTGTGGCTCTCATTTGTCTTAGATGTTCTTGCTCACTCATGACTTGTTTATATGCAATTATGTGGTCAAAATTGTAAGATGATAAACTCAATATCCTGAAGTGTCGTAAGCTTATAATTTTTCATGTAACCTCCACCCAGAGTCCTTTGTGTAGTAGTTAGAAAAGTGAGAAGTCCTTAATTGATGGAGATACAATGAAACTTAATGTGCTTGTTTAGTACGCCCTCCGACCCACAGTTTGCAAAAACGTCTTATATTGTGGGGCGGAGAGAGTATTCAAGAGGAACCCCGTTTGAGCGGACATTTTGTGAAGATAAATAGAACGCTAGATAATAGAATTAGATGCTAATTGTTTTTTAGTGAGAAACTATGTCACCCACTGAGAAACATCTTTCATATAATATCATCATTCTACATCACTTTCACTTGTCAGCAATTTCATTTATTATGAGATTTTTAACATTTTGCACTCCGCACGCCCTTTGTCGTCCCTATTATTTAATCTACCTATCCATCAAAGCTCTTTACCACTGCAGTATCAATCAAGACAATTAAGGTGAATATCTACTCTGGAAAATTTTCATGCAGTGAGTAGTGAATACTAGACACACTTGCTTGTATATATCTACTCCGGAAAATTTTCATGCATTTTTCCTCTCTTTCTCTCATATATATGCTCAAGATCCGACGGATAAAACACAATGAGTGGCCCATGTAATAATGCTAGCAAACTAAACCACATATTGTCGTGTTGGATTTGTCATCCGTTCCACCAAGATTCACATCTCTGAGTGAAAAAAAGGAATTAGAAATGTGAGAATACGTTAGAATGAGAGACGTTGGGAAAACAATTCAACCTACCGATCTTTTTGTGACTGCAAACTAGGAGTTTCTCCTCTACCAAATTGATGGTGAAATCTCTTGTCCTCGAGCAGACTCTGCTTATTTAAGATTCCGTCTACCATTCTCTTGTGGAATAACTTGTCGGCCAGAGCCTTCCTGAAGGGTGAAGAACACAAGCTGAACATGATTGCAGCTAAACTAAATGGAATCGAAGGGCTGACTGCAAAGAAGTTAACGCAACCTAGCTCTTCGGGTTGTTAACTCGAAACCCAGGCCGTCGCTGGGGACAAAAATGCGCAGGATGGTTGGCACGGTTAACTACTCGTCTACTCATGTTCTGTGTTGTGGAGGGATCGAACTGAAAAATAGCTGTACTACTATCTCCTCTACATGCTCGCTTCTCTTTCACCTTCCTTTAACTCTGAATTTCAGGATTTCTCTATATGTCTTCGTGTGACGCAGAGACACTCTTATATCCGAGTTGAGTTCCGGTCATGACTTCTTCTTTCCCACAATGGTGGGAGGTTGGCTTGGCGGAGTGGGGCCTCCTGTAGTGTTGTGTGTGTGTTTCGTAGTGTTGTGTGTTTTGTTGGCGTTGGTTGTGCTGCTCGGCATGCCGTCGACAAGTGTGGGCTTGGTCCATTGTGTTCTGATGTTTTCGAGTGGGGTTCGCCTTTGGGTGGGGGCATGTCCCAGCGTCTGACGTACAGCTTTATGCCTTTTGTATATGGTTTTAGCCTGGGTTTTCCTAATTAACCGGGAAACTCTTTTCTTCTTAATGAATGTAAAAAAGAATCTAAATCGACATTATCATGTGTGTCAGATGTTAAACTACAATGACACCCTTTTCAGGTGCCAGATGTTTTTTTTGCAACTTTTTTTATGTTCAACAAATCAACTTGCAGCTTTGTATACTTGCGAGAACATGAAGTTTGTGTTGTGTACATATTTTGACACTACAATGACAGACTAATTAATCAGAAAACCATAGTTAGTCTTGGCTCTAGCACTATCTATGCTGTTAGTTATTGTGATATAGACTATGAGATGTAAATTAATCAATAAATTATGTATTTTTGTTGAAATTGTAAATCAAATCAAAATAATATCGGAGTGCGCAGGATGAACAAACTATTGAAAGATGTAAGAGGGAATGCTTTAGCCTTTTTTTTGGCAATATACATATGTAATTACATTAAATTGTATAGGAAATTGGTAGAGACATCTTGAGTTTGCTGATCATCTATGGAAGTAAGAGTATGTACAACCAGGTTCCCCATATCGACCCAAAATGCTCGTGCGGACTGCCCGGTCACTATACGGTCAGGATTTTTGCCATCAAACCAGACTAGACTAATCAAACCCAAATGTCTGGGCTGTCTCGCACTCCCCATACCTAACCCATATGCGGGCGGATATGGGGACATTTGGATGCGCAAATCACATAGGCTATGACCCAGTATGGCCCGCCACGTGAGCTCATTCTGACTTAATGAAATGCAGCACTTCCCCTAAAAAAGATACACTGTTGTTACAAGAATCTAGAGAAAATTTGCCGCCTTCCCCTTTCGAGAATATTTGGGAAATGCTCAGACCGCCTGGCCTGCGGCTACATTCACGCCTTTCATGTTACTAATCGTTATGGGATCCTAGAGATGCATCGATCCAGGCCAAATTGCTCACAACTGCCTATTTCAGCACTCAACCATATTGCTCACAGCAGACTATTTCAAAAGGCTGCAATAGAGTAGAGCTTGACGGCCAGCTGTAAGATTGTTCACAACAGCCTATGTCAGCGCCCCAGCTGGATCTGAAAATTGCACATATGTATTGTCTAATGAATGCAATTGGTCCGTTCATCATTGCAAAGAATTGCACAGAGAAACGTGTTTCTAATCCATCTATAAGGTTGTACGTTCTCCGAATCTAGAGTGAATTGCAAAAACCATCGACATTCAAGGCAATGGTTGCGGAAACCACTATTCTATGGATTTGTGCTGAAAAAGCCTAATTTTGAGGCTAATTTTTTTATAACAAACACTAGTCGGTGACTTAGACTGTTTTGAGCACGATTATGACATGTGGGTCCTGCTGTACCGGGTGACGTGGCAAATAAAAAAGCCAAACACAGCCCGATACAATTTTGTTTTACTAAAACGTAATCGGTCCTCGTGACCTTCATCTCCCATGGTGGAGGCCGCCGCCATCCTCCCTCGCGCGGGTCCGCGCATGAGAGGCCAACGTGCCTGCCCTTGCTGCCCTTAGCGCCCCCTTCCCCATCGGAGCAAGAGCTGTCGCGGCTGCCGGAGTAGCAGCCGCCGTGGGTACCGATAGGCCGGCACCAGCGGCTGATGGCCGGTGGCAACAGATTTTCCGAGAACGGCAGAGGCCGATGTGGGACACAACATGGGGCGGCGGCGGATCTCGTGGTGCGCCTCCTGCCGACCCGCCATATGTAGCAGCGCCGGTGCAAGCCATGAGTAGTAACCACTCACCGGAGCGTGCAACAGCCACGCCAGCCGTGCGTGGACGCGAGCAGCCATGCCGGGCGTCAGCGGCTATGCTGCAGATGAGCTGCTTGGAGTGGGGCATGGGAGCTCGTGGCCCAGCCGACGCAGGGAGCTGCTGCTAGGTTGCACACCGGGCGAGCTCAAGCTCCACCGGCCGCGCAGGGGAGTCCCAACCAACATGAGTCAATGGTGAGAGGCAGGAGATGGAACCTTACCCTCTTTTTTAATGAAAATGATTTTATCATCTTAGGCCTTTTATTACATTTTAGTCCCTTCTATTTTGTCTATTTGCCATCCATTATGTCATGCCGCGTCACCTTGTCCAGAGGGGCCTGCCTATCATAATCGTGTTCAAAATGACCTAAGCCAGTTAAGAGCATTTCCAACAGGAGCCCAAAAAGAGCTCAAGGCTTAAGAATTCTTTATTTTGGGCGCCAATAGCTCCAACTGATGCTGTAAAATATTGCGCAGTATATTTTGGGCTCCAGATTATGCCGCTTCACAATTTGCACCGCGTGCTTTTTTGGGCACGTGTTTTGGGCGCCTACAAAATCAATGTTGGTCCCGGTGCAATAAAAGTACTACACTGGCGCTCTATAACTTTTTTTGGCCGCGATAGTTTTATGCGGCTGTTGGAGATGCTCTAATAGTGTTTTTTGCAACAACAACAAAAAAGCCTCAGAATTAGGCTTTTTGACATAAACCGTGAGAATTGCGGTTTCTGCAACCCTTTCCGTTAAGGTCGATGGTTTCTGCGATTCACTCCTGAATCTATAAACTTGGGTTTCTCTGAACATGAACCTTGACGTTACCCTGCTGCACCTGGTTGCCCCTTCGACCTCACCAGCAACCATGTCCGCTGGTGCAGTGGGCCATGGAGGACGAATGGAGGTCTACCCTGGGAACCTTCGACTGCCGCCGCCGCTCACTAGGGGCGGAGTCGTGGCCGAGCCATGTTATCTCTGCCCAAGGTAGGAGATGAACTCACGCACACAAGATAGAAGAAGAGCACACAGGAGTTTTGGCACCGCACTACTTGTACCTTTTCTGACTCTCTTTCTTTTAATTAACCAAAGTGATTACAGGGTACATAAAAGGGAAGCAAACGCACGGGCCAAGTCACACACCGGCCTGATCCTAAACTCACGCTCCACGCACACACGTACTCCACTAAACAAGTGCATGCACATCCAGCCACTCTGATGGATCAACTCAACGTCTTTGCCTCAACTAACTCAGCTCACTTTGAGCTAGTCTCTTGGCACGGCAACGTACAGATCCATCTCGCTCTCGGCTGCATGCATGTACTGATCAAATCTACCTACTACTTATGCATGTACTCACAACTCCTGGCTTCACTTGACCGATGATCAGCTCGCACCATTGCCAATCCATCAGTCCACTTTACCATGATGCCATGCATCGCTGTACTAGACTTAGACTAAACAGACCCAAACATAAATAAACTAGATGAACTACTAAACAACAATGGTTAACACCAACAAGCCAAAGCACCCCGTGAGGCGCTCGTGGTCCAAGAGGTGCGGAGGGGCTGCCCCAGCGGCAGAGTCTCGTGGCCGTCAACCGCGGGAGTGCTGCTAGTCACTGAGACGGCAGCGGCCTGGCTGAGTGAGACTTGAGATAATAATGCAAACCAATTGAAACAAGGTTCAGAGAACATTGTGAAGCTTCAGTCTCAGACTTGATATGAAACCTGGACGTCTCAAATATTCAAAAGATTGAAATATTTCTCATTTGCTAGCAAAATTCATTTTCATTCCCAGAACAAAACATTGTCATTCCATGCAGCAAGCTACCGAGTCCTGGTCCCACAGAGAGCTCTGCCCCTCTATGCGTGGTGTTTCGGTCAAGAAAAGCTACCAACTGCATGAGCTGGATCGAAGAGGGAAGATCCAGTGGAATGTACCATCTCAGAACATAAGAAAGAAGGTTTGCGTTTGTGGCTGGCCAAGGGTCAAGACAAAGCAGAGATCGCTTTATTCTCTTGGAATCCCACGGTATGTAGTTCAACAGCAACAACTCTGCTGAAAATTAAAGCTAGCTCGCTAGGTAGCCAATGCAAGAACAAAATCACTTCATATCTGGCATCGAATACGTTGATGATTTGCTGCTGCGGCGGTACGTCCTCGGTGCTGCTCAGCTCTAAAGTTTTGCTTGCACCGGCAAAAGGTACCCTTACTGAAGATCAGGAAAGCAAGGTTGAGCAAGGAGGAGCACCATTATTCCTAGCGCACATTCCAAAGGGGAAATCATCGAGAGACCACCGACAAGGAAAGCAGCTCCTCATCTGGAATAGTCGATAGGCCTCGGCGCATATGCCACGAGAAGATCCATATCCCGAGGCCAACCCCACGGTATATAAGCAACGCCGAAGTGCATAATGTTTCCATCAACGAGCACAAGAACTTGAAAGCATGGAGCAGGCATGCATTACCAAAATATATAGTTGAATGGAGCCAAAAGAGCCTTGACTTATACTAGGAAGAAATGACAAATTAGACCGACGTGTGTGAATCACAGGGCGCTTCTCCCTTGGCACGGTGGCATGCATGTATCGATGATGGCGGTAGCCTGGTCCCTGGTGAGTGTGCGGTGCATGCAGGTAGTTAGCCGTGCGTGCCAAAGGAGAATTGCCCTGCCATTCGCCTCAGCTGCTCTCCGAATTATGATCCAAACAGGTGATGTATCTGAATTATGATCCAAACAGGTGATGTATCTATCCATAGCTACATCCAGCATGCCGTTCACAAGGCAACCCCTTATATGCAAGTACGTTCATATGTTCCTAAGTCTAACCATGATTGCGTTTGTCTGTGATTATTAACTGGTGTACTCTACGTAGACAATGCTGAGTAGCGCGGATCAAATTGGCATTAGGGCATCTCCAGCCGTTCGGCCCCAGGGCGCCTAAATAGAGCGGCCTGGGCGTGTCGGCAGTTCGGCCTCGGCGACCTAGCTCGATCACGCCCCACGCCGCCGGCCTCGGGATGCGGGAAATTTAAACTTGGTCGTTCCGCTCTCAAAAGACGCCGCAAATCCGGCGATCGGACGTAGTCTGGCGTTACAAAACAGAGCGCCGCCGCCGCAAGTTCGCGCGGCGCAACGATTCACTCGGGCGGGTCGGCTCTGTGCGTTGGCGGAGTCGGCGGCGCGGGCTCGCCGGTGTCGGAACTGCTTCGGTGCTGGGCTGCGCCGGCGCTGCTTCGCACTGCTGGGCGGGCGGCGTAGAGGCGCTGCTCGGGCTTGGCGTCCGGTGGTCGTGGGCGTCGTCGGCGTTGCCGGCAGCTCGTTCAGGATGAGGCCGCGCTGCACCAGGTACCACGCCTTGAGCTTCGCTGCTTTCTTCTGGAGCATGTCCGCCCGCCCATCAGAAAAGCCATGTCGGTGTTCCTCTTCTTCGCGGCGACGTTCGTCCGGAGCAGGTCGAGCTTGATGGCGTTGTTCTTCATTAGCGACGATCACCGCGCCTCGGTCTTCTCTTCGCGTAGGACGGCCCGGGACTGGGCGCCGGCGAGGCAATGCTCGATGGACTCCTGCAATCACGCGGTTGCCGCGTCGGCGCTTTTCCCCTTCTTTGCCAATTTGTGGCCGTCCGCTTCTCTCCGACGCGCCGAGTCGCTGCGTCTGCTTGTGGCGTCTCCTTGGCCTTGTCGAGGGCATCGCCGGACTTTCGCCCACTTCTCGCACTTGTCAATGCGCTTGTAGACGTGGAGGTGCTTGAAGTCGGCATCTTGGTTGTCGCCCGATACATGGCGAACATCGCGCAGCAGCTGCGCGGAGGGACGAACAGTTGGCGGGCGGCGGGCGTAGACGACGAAGATATGCGGGCGAACGGCGTGCGTACCTGATCCTCAACGCTGGCGCTGCTCTCCGGGCGAGCCGCGACCTCCTCGACGATTCCATGCCATTTGTTGCACGCCAACTGGATACGCCCCCAATGGTTCGCCATCGCCATGGAGCCGCGCTGCATGTAGACGCCTTTGAAGTAGGGTCGACGAGCTTCCGCTCGTCGAACTCGGCCTTGATGCGGTCCCAGTACGTCTCCAAGCTCTGGTTCGCGCCGGTGGTCGGGTCGAGGCGCATTTACTTTCCATGCTTCGGCGAGGCATTCCTCCTCCTTGGACGTCCACTTGATGCGCGGTTCGCCTGACCTAGCCGCCCGCTTCTTCTTCTTCCGGCGCCCCTTCGTCGGAACAGGAGCCGGCTCCTCCTCCTGGTCCTCCTCCTCCTCCTCGGGTTCTCGCGCTGCCGTCGCCAGAGACGTAGCCGAGCTCGGCCTCCATGTCGCCGCTGAGGTCCACTACCTCGTCCTGGGTGGCGAAACCGGGAGACGCGGCGGCCGCGGTCCATCCTGTCGGCTCCCGGGTCGTCGGCGTCGCCGAGGTGCGAGAAGGGTAGCGGTCCACGGTAGAGATGGGGCGCCGGTGTGGACGCCAGAGGCGGCGGGCGGCGTAGTAGTTGTATGGAGGGTACTGCACGCCGACGGCGGCGGGCGAGGGCGCGGCGCGTAACGGGTGACCATGAGGGAAGGTCACGCTTGGGTTGAACCCACTGCGGCGCTGCCGCCGCCGGGCGTAGCCGGGCGACGATGAACCCCATGGAGATCCGGCGCCTTGCTGTCCCCAGGGTGCGTACTGGGCGTGGCTGACGGCGGGTGGATTCATCCCCGCTTGGCCGACCGATGAGGAAGACTTCACCGCGCGCACCGCGTTGTCGTGCCCTTCTTGGCTATGGCCCTGTTCCGCCTGTCGGCGGTGACTGCTTCGCGCCGCTGAACTTCCACCCTCCACTCGGCATTCGACAGGCCCGGTGGTTTCGATGGCGGCGCCCTCGGCTTCTCTCGCCGGCTGAGCCACGGGCGCCATGTCGCGGTTGCCGCGGGCATGGCGTGCATTTCTTCGGCGGCATGGCGTACTTCTTCGGGGCGAGCGGGAGGGGGTTTGGCGGGAGAAAGGGAGAGAATGGCGGAGGAAGGCGAGCGAGCGGGAGAGATGCGAGGGAAAAGCGTCAAGAAACGGCGGGAAAAGGCCCTCAGGTCGCCTCCAGGGCGGGCCCACGAGCCTTTTTCGCTTGTGCCGGCTCCCCAAGCGCCCCCGAGGGCGCCGGGTTCGGTCTGGGTCCGCCGGCGCCAGTTTTGGCCCGAGCCGGCGAAAAACGGGTTTCTGGGGGCGCGACTGAGGCATTTTTTTGGCGCCGGCGCGGCAAAATTGTCTGGGGAGGGCCTGTTGGGGGCGCGGCTGAAGATGCCCTTATGCATAATACATAGCACAAAAGCCAGAACTCTCATGAATCATCTGCAGGCTACAAACTCGGGGGACTTCCGATCTTGTGTGCAACGGTGCATACGGAAGCAATCGTTTCGGTACGTTACATTATATGATATGTCTGAATTCGATGATTGGCCGGTCGGACTCGTTGTCAATCTTGGGGTTGATGGCGAGCTGCATGTGTTGGTGAACTGATGATGCTCCATCACTAATCTTCAATGTGACTGACCGCTAGCATATGCTGCTAGCTGCATGCATGTACTGACGGGCAGACCGCGGATGTCGGCCATGAGCGACATTTTGTAGCTGTGACGGGTAACTTGTTATGAGCTAAGTAGCATGGTGGTACTATACACCAGTGTACGTGGAATGGTGCAATCTATTAAGCCCCCACCTACTAGTATACCATCATATGTATCTTTGTATGTCAGTTCTCTCTTTGCATAGGCTAGAAATATGAGTGTTGAGGGTGACTCGACCATGTAGCCAAGAAGCTTAAGATTAATATGCAGACTATCTCTTTAAGTGCACATCCAAGCTTCAATTACGTAAGGTCTTGTTCGGTTAGACCTCTCTTGGAGAGTATTCGAGAAGTTTGGAGGGATTGAGGGGGATTTTGACTTGTAGGAGAATTAATCCTTCCAAATCCACTCCAATCCCCTTCAAAACCGTTGCAACAGAACAAGCCCTAAGGGAGAACGACCTTGCTGCAATTGCTATCTTGGCATGACCATGCCTTAGGTTTGAGCGGTGTTGGAAAAATTGATTCAACTAAGCTGCATCACCTAGCAACAGATTTATGAGTCATGAGTTGCAATATCTATTGTGGTTGATACAGAGGTTAAAGATGTAGCTCCCTTCAATTTAATTTATTTATCTTAGCAACCTAATGTACGACACTTATCATTTTGCAATAGACTATGTGCATCACCTGATGTAGAGGCCGAGAGTTCACCCTCCTTTCCAGAGAAAAAAGATTAATAAGGTGGCGACAAGAACTCTATCATGTCACTGACACATGCTTCACTCTCGAGGGCATTCTTCCTCTAACCACTTCAACTAGTGCTAGAATGAAGCGACCATCCTCAATCATCTGTACTCGAATACCAGTCTCATAGGAAACACCTACCTGGATTTTTTTTGAAAAGAACCTATATTTCTTCAAATGGGTCATATGCTAGACTGTTGAAAATGAGACAAAGTTAGTTTTAGTGTCGAAGAATGTCTCATTATTAAGCAAATTCGGAAAAATCAAATAACAAATATTAGAGAATCATGGGGTAGTTGAAAGAGCACAATAGCTTAGTCAAATTATACTCCATGATATTGTTCTGTTACATTACCCAAACTTTATTAGTCTAGCTGCCAGCTAAATTTAAATTCACAGATGGTATGTGAGTGACTTGAGCTGGCATGTCACATGGGTCGGGTAGGTATAACCACGTTGGTAGCCTCCTAGTGCCGCAGTTCCAGGTAGCGAGGGTAGCGGAGACATGCATGCCTGTGCCACGGAAAGGAGTTGCTCGACTGCCTCGGTTGTGAGGACAACAAAGTGGTTCGGAGGAAGAGTTGCTCGTGGTGTGGAAAACGTCGTCGGTGACCATTCTTGGGCACATCTGGTTCTCATAGTCCTAAACACCTTCCATTTTGCCCTTCCAAGGAACTATTCTATCTTGTGGGTGGTGCTCTAGCTAACTACCCCGACGGTCTTGCCAGGACACTATATATCTAGAGCGGTGATGGCTAGGTCCATAGGGTGTGGTGGTTTGCCGGTGACGGTTGGGGGTTGTTGTGATAAATGGGTTTCTACATGCAGGGGCGGAGGCCCAGGGCGTGAGGCCCAACTCCTTTGGTGACTATAGTGTTACCAGAGATGTGAGGCCCAAATCTAGGGGTATTGCTTGAAGGCGGCCCAGGGCGCGCTGCCGGCCTGGCTCCGCCCCTGTCTACATGGTAGGTGGTTCTGGTTCACGAGCCAAAGCTAACCCAATGTTCTCTCTGCTGACAAAGACAATCTCTTCGCACTTCTGCTCTAGAGGTGTCATCATGGGTTTATTGAGGCATGCCCACAAGATCCTTGAGGTCCGTGGAAGGGGCGACAGTCGGAGGTGGTACAAGGCATATACCCCACTATGACTTTGTGGCCCCTTTAGGGAACCATATTTGGTGCCTTTGGTCGATGTTAGCTAGTTGTTACGTGGTTGCTTCGTTGAAGATAAATGGGTCGCTCGGTGTGGAGATGGTGGCCATGTTTTTTTTCTAAAACGGGATACCTTGGCCTCTGCATTATCATGATGAACACAACCATATTACTAAATAGAATGGAATTTGTTCGATTAATTCATGGTATCAACCAAAATGAAAAAAAAAGTGACCTGCCTACGAGTTCCACGATGCAGATATCGGTCCACTCCCATGACCTTGAGGACGGCAAGGTGGCCTACATGGGAGCTAGTCATGGTATGGGTGCCCTTGGGTTATCGCCCTTGTCCATATGTGATTGTCATCTACTTTGGATCACCATTGACCTCACCCTTCTAGACCAGTGTTGTAGTTGGCTATTCGATGTTCTCACCCTTGGTCAAGTTAGCTAGCTAGAGCAGCGACACCGACTGGTTGGGTGTGGTGGTGTGATCGGCTACACTGCAGTTTTGTGGGTGGATGTTTTGGGCAGTGGGTCCTCAGGTGGTCATGGTGCTTAGGTGACTGCTACACCCAAAGGTGTGTGTCGTGCCCATGAAGGCAATGCTCACGAGCATTGGTTCCCTATCTAGAGGCATCATCATGGGCTTGTATTCCTCACAGCCTCATCTCCTACTCTGGGTGAAAAATTCTTGGTCCCATTTCGTCATACTAGTGGTAGTGGCTCTATAGTGTAGTTCCCAACTAGAGGTACCGCCTAAGGAGCCTTGGCATCTAGAAGATATTCGTCACATGATAGGCTATGGTGTCCCCCTCAATGTGGTGTCGGCTCGAGGTGGTGGTTATGCTTCTTTTCATTGGCTATATAGTCGTAAGTTCCTATACGAGTTCTCTAATAGGCTTCCTTAACATACTATGTCATTCGACGTGGGATGGCCCTTTTCGGTGGTGAATGGATGGTCTTGCGATGAATTTCGTCCTTTCTATAGTAGATGAGGGCTACTTCATCTAATGGAGTGCATGTTTTCACATCAATGCATTGCATTAACCTCAACCTTGGCCATCAATCAAGTCAGTGCATTCCTTCCCTCTAAACTAAGAAACAAAATACATTCGTTGTTGGTCTACTTGGTCGTTCTATCCATGGCTACATGGTTGTCTCCTAAAACCCTAGTTGTGGGTCATTCCCCAATCCTCCCCTTCCCTTTCCACTGCCGGAGGAGGCCCTCGTGCAAAGCCCTGTGGGCGGAGGCGATTGCGGGGTACCTCCTATACGGCTCACGATAGTTGCAGCGAACTCATGAGTGGAGCAACAGTGGCGATGGGTGTGGCGGTGCAGTTCACCGGCGTGGCGGCGCTTGGTGCTGCCCCTTGTTGCTGAAGGTGTATATCTAGGCTTCTGAAGCTCCATGAGGTAGTTGGTGGTCTCCGACGGTATGCTCTGGTTCTCTATATGATTGTCAACACAGGATCCCTGGCGTCCGCCTCCATCAACACATGCCCCCCTTTTCTCTCCTCCTCGCATTCGTTGCTTCTGCGCCGACGGTTTTTGTAGGACTTCCCCTTGGTTGTCGTCCTCCCCGCCTCTCCGGTCAATCTAACTTCGGCCTTGCGCCTCCTCACTCCATCCGCCGCAGGTATACTCTTTCCTGCCAGAGTTTGTGCCATGAGGTTGGGCCTCGTCTCCGACTTCCTACCGTCGTCCATTGGATATTGGAACATTGGTGTATCCGGGCTTCTCATGTTGCGGTGGGGTTCCAGGCGAAAGCTCAGTGACAGCTTCGCTACGGGCATTGTCGTTACTCTCCTTGCAGGCGTAGTGAGTTGTGGGGGATAGATCGGGATCAAGCGATAGCTCTTACTTGGTCAGCGCTAGTAAGGGCGGTGCATGTGGGCGTCGCGCTCTTCCTTGGAAGCATTGCCATTTCCTCCCCTGGCAGCATTGATTCCCTCGATGCGGCACGCTTCGTCGAGTCTCAAACCACTCAGTTATCTTTGGTGTGCATGCTCAAGACCCTCACATGGGCACCATTGTGTTGCGGCGAGCTTTGTGCTCTTGGTGTTGTCTCAGTTAATCTTTGCTCAATGACGGCACACGATGCCTCTTCAATTTGCTAATCGTTCTGAATTTCCGCGGCGGAGCTCCCAGTCAATGTGTGTGCTTTGTTGCGGCACTCGTTGACTGTGGATGCTCCTGTGTTGCATCATGGGGTTCAGTACGCATACCGGTGCAAAGGCGCTAGGCTGCTTGCAAAGTCTTGGTATTCTGACCCCTCGACGACACCACATATCTACTTGTGTCTCTCGTGGTGATCGTCAATCTGTCTGCTACCAAGGTCGTGCTTGGTCCTAGACATTTTTTTCTTAATTCTTTTTACCCTTGCTACTTGTACGGTTTTCGGCCTGGTTTTTCTCATAAACGGGGTCAACTTGTTAACCCTTATAGACTGGATCATCCTCTTGCTATTATGGCCACTTTGAGTAATAAATTCAGGTAGGGAAACTGCCCCCCCCCCCTCCTCCCTAGTGATTCTTAAAAAAAGTTGTTGCTCTTTGTTATGAAATTGAGCAATTCCAGTATGGTCCAAGCCACTTAAATCTTTTTTTCTTGAAAAAGGGATGCCTCCAACGACCTCTGCATCGTTATGATGCACATAGCCAAAGTGCAAGCCTCACTTATGGTACTTATTAATTACTAGTAAACGCCTGCATGCGTTGCCGCGGGTTTTTAGAAAAATTTAAGATGCTACTCATGAAGCTAAAATAACCAAGAATAATGCCGTCTCAACTAACTCACATCTTTTTCTTGACAATCAGCTAACACACATCATATTATCATACTATCGAAGCCTTCCACACCTTCGGCTATCAGTTGACCATTCACAAGAGGGCGGCGGCGGGCGCTTAGACTTGGTCATCTACGGCGCTATGGGCAGCCGAAGATCGAGTTGGACGTGGGGGTGTAAGGAGGGAAACAAGCACGCAAGGAGCAGCGGCATTGCGACGAGCAGTCGTGCCACGACCTTTACCTTTTCCCGGGCAACAGCCAGAGGCCACCACGCTCCTCGGCTCTCCCTCCTCTCTTCCATGCCTGGCAACAAGATGGGCGAGATAGAGAGGAGGCAACCAAGATGCTTTTCTATATGGCGACCAAGATGCTTTTGTTTACTCGTGCCACGGATTCCTTACAGCCCCACCCTCGAGCGAAAAATTATATCTTCTTTTCAAATTTATCTTCTTTTGCTGCTTGGTTTTCATTATTCTCGTCAAACAAGAATTGCCTTGCTATATAACCTCGTCAAACTAATATCATAAGCTTTTTATGGATCCACTAATATGAGTTCATCATTATTTCGTTACTAAAAAGGATGGAACTCTAAGATGTTAAACAACATGCTACACCAAATACTGTGAACTGATTGTATAATCAAACAATTTAATTCAAAATTATAAGATCTTAGGCATTTAATTACAAAACCAATGTGTTTGTGTTTAATGTTATGTTTGATAACTTCTACAACCAAGTTCTTCTTGATATATGTGCACCAATTTTAAAGCAAATGTAGAGTAGCAGAAACAACCATTTCACCCTTTTTCCTTCTTCTAGAAATCCAGTAATAGACTAATGATATAGACTGCTCTGTTTCCTTTAGATGTAGGGTCCTCCTTGATTATGATGTAGGGTCTCGTCCGGCCATCGAAGCCCCTCCGCTGTCACTCCCTCCCTCATAACTACATCCTCCTCCTTGAGTCACCGCGCCAACCCCATCCCGCGTCAGTCTGAGCGTCCGGCAGTTCCCAAGCGTTACTCACCCGGCCTCATGATGCGCGACTCCGTCACCAGCATGTCACCAGCATGCCCTTGCACCACCTCATGCATGCCCCCTTCACCGACCAACAACGGCCATGGACGAGGTCAACAGGCACTAAGCCCTTGACCACCGTTGCATGCGCTGCTCTCCCTGCAACAGTGTATCAATTTCAAAATGGTGTATCAATTAGCTCCGGTGTTCTACTTATGGCTGAAAAAAATTGTCTTTGATTTTTTATTTTGACCCGATTGAAATTAAGTGGTTGCAATGAAAAAGGAAATTGAATTAGATTACTTCACTATCATACTACTAATCTATTCTAAGTAGATTCAAAGATAATATAATAGAAAGACTCTAAAGTACCAAATTCTTCGAAAACACACATAAGAGAAACTTAGATAACTGTGAAATCCAAATGCCTGAACAACGAATCAAAATTATAGAATATGCACAAGCATGAGGACAAAAACACAATTTATGGAGCCCAGGAAAGGTTTCATGGAGC
Source organism: Aegilops bicornis (assembly GCA_021605145.1). Classification (NCBI taxonomy): domain Eukaryota; kingdom Viridiplantae; phylum Streptophyta; class Magnoliopsida; order Poales; family Poaceae; genus Aegilops; species Aegilops bicornis. Next base: position 617,623,780 of record CM038669.1, on the reverse strand, counting down.
AAAAATATTCTATTCTACATAATGATCTTTGCTCCTTGGGACTCATTTATACGGGTTTTTGCTTTGCTCTGACCTAGCATGCTGACCAGTCCCCCATATTTTTGTTTTAGCTCATTATCTAGTTGTTTTTATCAGTTCGATGTAAATATATCGTCCTGCGAGTGATATTACAAACCGGTGGGGTGCTACCCCCCCCCCCCCCCCAGTTATTCTTCAACAAAAATGGCTTTATTAATTCTTTTCCAAAAAAAATCATTGACAACAACAACTAACAGTCATGGATACATTTCCACTTCAAACATGTCGTTACTTGCCCGAGGTTGATGTAGAGGTCCTTGATGTCGCTCTTGAGCTCCTGGTTGCCATTCTTGAGGTCAAAGAACACCTACAGAGATATTAACCACCACAACCATTTCAAATCTTCACAAACTAAAACGAAAGAGCAATCCTATATATAGGGAAAAACACACGAATGGCACAAAACCGGCTGACGATTCCTTGTTATAGAAACTAATATGCGCACTCATTTTCTATTTGGATCATATTTTGTTGAACAAATCGTTGCTTCATTTCAGTACCAGTGCCACATCGATGTGTTTCACCTGATCAGTACTACAGGGTCTATCTTTGTGCAAAAAACTATAACGATGCTATGAACTTGTCGCTCTGCACCGCTCAAAGGGCAACACGTTCCTGTCGAGGTCTGGTCCCCGGCCAGCCATTGCATGTGGAGCTGTCGCAGCTCCCAGCCGACGCCGTCCAGGTGGAGCGTTGGCGACTCCCAGCCGGAGCCGGCCGCTTGATTTAGATGAGTTGATCCAGGTCCAACGCCGCTCCGAACTCCTCTTTGACGGGCTCCATGCCCTTATTGATGTGCCCATGCCAGTCTAAGGAGGCTGGGAGCTCAGCTATTGCCTGAATTACATGCCTGCTCACAAATTTAAAACCGCTGGCTAAAATCTCATATCACTTTCAGAATAAAACTTGATGAAACAGAGTTATGATAACAAAACCATGCAATGAATCAGGATTTTGATAAATAAAATCAAAAGTACATGTTTTACCCCAACAAGCTATACTGCAATATTTCCGTGACTCGGTTCTATCAGCACACCGATGACATAATAGATGCATTGTTCTAAGAAATAGGTACTCAGAACTGGAAATATTACCTATTTGGTAAGTGCAAGCTTACGCCTATGGAAGTATGGATGCTTTCTATCCATCACCACAAATGAACAGAGAAAGCAGAGAGCAGAAGAACCCAAAATCGAGACAGCTAAATGAGAGGGATAGGGCTCACAGAAAGGGTCTTCTCATTGCAGCAGCATCGACATTTGCTCAAGACAAATCTCTTCGGAGTTGCCCATGCCTTACTCTTCGACCGACCAGACCTCCTCCAATGGTTGCCGTCAGCTCTCGCCTCCTCATGCAGCCCCTTGTATTTTGTGCTTCAGCACTGAACACGAACAGAAGATTCAGCTAGTGATACTATAGATCTAACAATTGGGGAATCATATAAGTGAACTTACATCCATGCTTGACAGATCAAACCATTTCGTACCTCTTGGCAACAGTACCGAGCATCCCAAGAACCTTGTATATCATGTATGGAAGAAGAGTGAAACAAACAAAGATTTCATGACTGTGTAGCATTGGCAAGTCCCTTTTCCATGACTTCATCAATAACCGCTTCATATGTGTGCAATCCTTTGAAGTAAAGTGTACTTCCATCCTACATCGTCACCAAGAAAACATCACTTCAAGCAACAGAACGTCAACACACCCGGATTCAGAATACACATACACTTTATTCTAGCTGTAGAAATCTAATAGCACGCTGATCAAAATTAGTGCAAGGACATATCAACAGGTAAAAAAGATATGGAAGACTAACTTTATCCAAACAAACAGGAAGAGGAGCAATATAAAATGATGGGCCAGATCAAAGGGAGTTGGCTGTGGGAGAGAAGTGTCGATGATTACCACGATTCAGTTGCTAATCACCGTCGAGGATCCCAACATCGACAAACCATATCGATTCAGGAAGAGCTGGAACAATTCGTGATAGTGCTGCATCAGCCTCCCGCTGGATGTTTTTAGTGGGAAAATACAGTATAATATGTATATCTAGTCCAACCTAATTCTCTAGTTAATGACCTTCTTTGTTTTGTTTTATCAGATTCTATTCTAATTCAGACGGTTTTATTTTACATTCAGACTGTAGTTAATTGCCTCCTTTCTCCCTCTGTCCACACCATAGACAAGGATGCACTACCAGCTTTAGCGGCCAAAATCTGGATCTATTGAGTCAGCTTCATCACCCAGATTTTCTGAAAAGAGCACGAAATCATAATACCATTATACAGCAGTTGAAAAATCAGACTGGGCATGGGCCGTCTATTAGCTTTGCTAAGTATGGTGTGGTCCATTTAGGCTGGCTTGATTAAGAAACTTTATACATACTACTATATATTAGTAGATGAGTTACATCTCGTAAGAAAACGAAGTTACAGGAATTGAAATCCACCACCGTAACTGTACATGTATATAATAGATGAGGCTTAGACATAAAACAACATTAATTTTATGTCAACAAGGAGGTTCACAGGTCATCTGGATTTCTTTCATTTTTGTGAATTGGCATGATAAGTGGTCGGACCGTTCCCCGGACCACAGCAAGCGGGAGCGATGTGCACTGGGCTGCCCTTTGTGAATTGGCATGTCAAGCAGGAGTGACGTGACAAACTAATAAACATGTTCAGTGACGTATCACAAATGCAAGGTAAGAAAACAAAAAATATTACTAACCAAGTTTACTAACTATCATTCGAGTTTGCCTGCACGGAGGAAATGTTGCAGTATGATTCCTTGAGTTAGAAGCAGATAAAGATAATTGATTATCCACTACAAAATCTCTAACCACTGCACACATGCAATGATGGTTAGTAGGAATACACAATTTTATGACCTGTAACATCACTACAAGGTTCGTTGGTCAATGTCCTTCCAGAATATGAACTTGAATTGTGTGGGTGCATATTATGACCTGTAAAAGAATGACACAGATCATTCACCATATAGATATCCATACATCTACCTGGATCCATTTATGACTGACTACGAAAGTAAATGTCACATAAAGGACAAGGAGCAGTACACAAAAACCTTTCAACAAGTATATGCATTTAACATAGGTGTATATTAAGTTATTAACTGCAGAGCAACTTGGTAGCTAAGCAGCTATGCTAACTTGCTAACTTAAGTTTCTGTTAGCAAATGTTCGTACAGTTTCAGAAAACGTTGGGAGTAGTTGATAAGAGTTCATCATGCTAATTACAAATATTCCAGACTACACTGCGAAAGGTGAAACTTGAATTACTAATACACTGGCAATCCTTTCAGTAATAAGATATGAACGAATAAGCAGAAAACTAATATTTCCTTATTTCCTTGTATCAAGACAGCAGACTCATGACTTACCATGGTACAGAACAAGAAACTTGTCAGCGTTAATTTTAAGTTAATAGGCAAAGCTCACAAGTCATCAAGATTTTATTTCTTTGTATCTTCACGTTCTAAGTATGTTCGCCTTATAAGTATCAAGAAACTTGTTTGCTAACCTGAATATAATTCTCAACTGATGGCTAAAATGGCAGGCAGAGAAAGAGCATATCTGAACAAAACACCTGGTAGAGCACCCTACAACAAACCTCCAAAATGATTAGCGGCATTCGATCATTTCAAAGTGCCTGCAGAAATAAAATCGAAATAGTAATCAGGACAAAATCTATTTTGCAGAAGTGCACTCTAAATTCAGATATAGCGTTTTCAAAAATCCAGTGAGTGATGCTAAAGAGGACATATCTTGCACATATTTGAAGAAGCCACCATCATCCCACATTGGTCATGGCAGTGAGAAACAATCAAGTCCTAAAACAGAGTAGGATCTATTAGAGAAAATTTGAAAAGGTGTATTAGTATGTGACCATAAAATAAGGTTGTAGACAGACCAGGAATACTCGTTTAGATCATCATAATTACACCTTGTTGAATGTGGTGTTTTTTCGATGCTGGATTTTTTCTGACTCCTACCAAATATAAGAGAACCATGTCCATTACCAAGAAGCTTCTTCCTTTCTTTCAAGAGTATGTGTACGACCCAAAGGCATTTTTTTCGCATCATTATCGGAATCCACTCCCCTAATCACCTTTCTCTGTATCTATCTTTAACATATTTGCTAGCCCCGAAATCTGTAGGGAAATTAGACGCAAACTATGACAGAAAAGTGTGAAACACAGTGACAACAGAATTAGCTCACCCCTTCATACTGCTGTAGAGTAGAGTATTTATATATGATATCTGGTTAGTGTAGTAAGCTGATCTTTAATTCCAAAGGCAAGTGCACCATCGGCATGTGGTTCTGCAAAAACCATCACTGAAGGAATCATATCAGAAATCCATGAACTGTCATCTGTACAACAAGAAAAAGGAAAAAGGACCACAAATGGGTATCCAACTCGGGCAGCAGTGGCGACCTTATACATTGTTCAAATCAACCTGCATATATAATAAACAACAATATAATTTATTTATAAACAAAATTATTAGCAGCCAACAGACACTTAATCTTTTTAGAAACTGGAAAGTTTGATTTCATAACATAAGTGTGTTCTTTCATAAGGCACAATATCTGAAGCATTTCAATCTATACTCCAAATAACAATAGCCAACACCGTGACTAATAGTATATCAGGGAAGAACATTAGGTTCATTTTTTTCATGAGGCAACAAAAATATATGATAAATATCTTCCTGCGTATTAGCAACAGGAGGGATATAAATAAGCATACAGGTTGTACTCCAGCTTAGATTGCACCATACACCTCCATTAGTCATAAAATTTAGGAATAGTGCAGCCTGTTTTGACGATGGAAAATACAAAATGTTTGTAGTCAATAAAATCAATATATAGAGTAAAAAACGAGGCAAACTCATTCTGTAACTTGTTAGCTTCAGCTTCCCAGATTTGTACTAAATCCCACCTCAACAGCCCAAAATTACGACCGTGTTGAACTATTCCATCTCAACAGCCCAAAATTACTAAATCCCATCAAAAACTGCATGTTGAACTGTTCCAAAGCACCATTAATCAGAACATGTACAAAGAAACAAAGGAGTGATCAACAGCCAAAAATAGGCTAAATTACGAACCTGAGAATCAGGTCATGGGGTTCAAGGAAACTCCTTGGCGCCCTGCTGGCGGGAGTTGAGCATGACCGTGGACTCACCAGCGTCGTCAAAGCTGCAGAACCTGCTGCTGCTACTGCTGCTTGACATCGCGCTGCTGTCCCTTGCAAAGTATTATTCTGAACACTCTGCGAAACGCCCGTCTGAATTTCCATGATGGCACGAAACTAAATGTAAGTAATATTGCTCTAGGAAATACAGGAGTACTCCGAGTGCTCTGTTCATCTGATGGATTGTGCGTGTGCCAAGAGCCAGGCTAAGATGCACATTTAGTATGCATAGGAATAAAAAAAGAAACATACTTTCAATTTCAATGGGATCCCTCGGGAAGTTCCTTTGCAGTATAACATACATTTACTCGAAGATTTCCATTTTACTTTTCGAACCAGGATGTAAAATCATTTTCAGCGTATTAGTTGTCTTTATCTTCTCCATCAGATCCAGCCACATATACATGAATGAACAAGTGCCGTAGTGAATTCTATAAATTACAAACTATTTGAAGGTTGAAGCGCATAAATCAAGTGATTGTTATGCGTGCAATTAGACACTGGACTACTGGAGCAGATGATGTACTACCCAAAGCCAAGCCTCACATCATTTGTAGGAACTGCAAGCCAAATCAAACAACAACAAAATTGAAGAGCACCATTTACCTCTGAATGGCAAGCATCCCCTCTTGAAAAAGCTGATCCAAGTTGAGGTAGCCCAAGAATCCACATGCGCTGTGGTGAAGAGGAGGTAGGTTGGCAACCCCATCGCCTTGTCCACGTGCACCGCAGATCCTATGACACCGTCAGCGACAACCACGAATCACCGCTAGAACTCTGTTCGTCCTTCCGTGCCTCCCGACAAGCTCCGACGCGTGGTGTCGTGCTCGGAATGAGGGAGCTGGGCAAGCGACCTATGCGTTGCTACGGACGGCGGCGGCGACCCTGAGAAATTGCAAACATAACATATTACAAAATGGAAGGCAATATAGTAACACCCATATTAGCATCCTGACACATGGAACTGGGAAATTGAGGGACATGTACAGTAGCTACAATACCATACTTACCAGTCAGATTAGCATAACCCACCAGTCAGATTAGCATAACCCACATCTATCTAAATGACAAGAAATTTAGGCTAAAATACTTTAGGATAAACTGGAAGGCAATATAGTAACACCCATATTAGCATCCTGACACATGGAACTGGGAAATCGAGGGACATGTGCAGTAGCTACTAATACCATAACTTACCGGTCAGATTACCATAACCCACATCTATCTAAATGACAGGAAATTTAGGCTAAAATACTTTAGGATAAACTGGAAACATTAAAAGATAGTTCTGCAAGGGTCACCTGTAAATAGCAGTACTTACGAAGCAAGATAGCATGTCTTGAAGATTCATCTTGTATGCACCAGCTAGTAGCAGATATTCGAACATTTACCAAAAACATACAGAGAGAACTGTGAGTTGCATATTCCTACAGGTAAATGCAATGGCTTACAGTACAAAACATGTGTACTACCGTCAATGCTATCTCCAGAAGGTGTTGCATTGCCAATGTGTTAGTGATAACGCATAGCAATATGCATAAAGGCATACAACAAGAGGAAAACGAGGAGAAGGCCGGGTACGCTCCTCCATGGATCTGGCAGCAACGACTGTGGCTACCTCGCTGGCGTCGTCGGCGGTGGCGGAAGCTCCGCCCGGTTGTGGCCACGGCCAGATCCGGGGAGCACGGTGACGGGAGGTCTGGGAGGAGAAGAACGACGGTGCTGGAGGTCCCCTTCCGTCGATCTAGCGGCGTGCAGGATCCATCCGAGAGGAGGTCGATGGAGGTGAGGGCCGGCCCGGCTTGGCGATTGCGGACCTCGGCGGCGACCTGGAGGCGGCGGTGTGTCACATATGCAACCTGGGCGGCGGCTCCTCTCGGTCCTCAGCCGCAGCGGCTAGTCTCGGATCTCGGTGGCGGCTCCTCTCGGTCGTCGGTAGCGCGGCGACTACTCTCGGACGTTGGCGGCGGCGCTGTGACCTGCGATTGCGTCGAGAAGAGGACGGATCAGTGGAGACCAGCGGCGGCTCGGTGCCAGGGCGGCGAAGGATGGAGCGGTGGCGGTGAAGGAGCGAAGAGCGGCGCCCGGGTGAATGAGGGCACAGAACTCGGGCGTCTGTTTCTCGCTCGAGAACGCGAGACCTAGCTCGTCGTGCGGGGGATTGTTTGCGATTTTTTTCGCTGGTTAATTTTCGCCGGTTATTTTTCGCTGGTTAATTTTTGCGGTTTGTTCGTGTCACATGGGTGCGAAGGGAGCTTAGGCGGCGTGGGGGCGGGTGTGGGACTCGGCCCTGAGGGTTTTTTGGTTCATCAGCGGCTGAGCAGGAGGTGGGAGCAGGTACCAAAAAGACCATAGTAGGTGGGACGAAAATAAAACCCGAAACACGACCTACCAACTGAGACATTAGGAGTAGAGATTTGGTCCACTAGAGTGCTTCTCTTTACCATGACGGTACCAGGAAAAATAAGGTGAATAGGTACTTCACAAAATTTCATGAAATGAGTAAAATCACACCTAATATTATGACCTGTCATGCACTTCATCTTTCTACATATACCTGAGATACGACACATACCATGCAGTGAGTGCCACATCTAGTGAAGCTAGCAAATGAACAACGTGTGACTTTCTTGTGTTGGGTTCCACATCCCTTTCATCCAAGTATGCAAGTTTCACATCTTTGAGCGAATGAGAAATAAAAAAATGTGACAATCTCTCGGAATGAGCGACGTTGGGAAAAAAGTTCCACCAAACCTCATTCTCCGGAGTACTAAGCTAAGAGTTCCTCTTCGGCCAAACAAATTGTGAAACCTGCACATTACACCGCTGCAGTCAGGTGAAGTGTATGTGCAGCTGCACATTTCAACACGCTGCAAGGGAACAACTAGCTAGCTACCCAGACATACACACATGATGTGTGCATGTGGGCGCAAAGCTACGTGCCTGGCAAATCTCCGTTTATGCTGGCTGGCTGTGTGATTAAACCCCTGCCAAAGATGACCCGGCAGTGCATGGTCCCATACGTTGTACAACTGTGCACCGCAGCAGCTCATCAGTGTATGAGCATCGATCTGAGGTATCTCCACCTCCTCAATTGGCATGTTCGAGGTGTGCACCGTTACGCCGGACCGAAAGATCGAACCAGCATTATGGCCAGCACAACCACAGATATATCTCAAGATATATTGGTGTCTTTGGTACTCCCATGACATGAATGGAAAGATCTCCCATGAAATGAAGTATCTGCAGGCCGGCTTGAACAAAATGTCTCTACCTTCTATATATACATGATTTCGAAATTTTCATGAAGTGTCTGCAAGCCTTCTTTTATACGTGATTTCAAAATCTTTATGATAAACTAAGTACTACAACTTCTGAAAGAACTAACTGTAAGTCTTGCTGGTTGGTCTACATTGTGAATAGCAGCAATATTTATACATTAATTAGAGTTAGATTTTAGATAGCTGTGCAATGCAGTTGAACTTGAAACAAGGTTCAGAAAACATTGTGAAGCTTCAGATTGTTATGTTTTGGGACTTGATATAAAACTAGGCATCTCAACTTATAATATTAAAATAAAATCAATGTTAAATAAGTGAACTGATCTAATTTGTTAGCAAAATTCATTTTCATTCCCAACACATTACCACCCCTCAATACAGCTAGCAGTATCTGGTCCTGCAGAGCTCTTGCCCCTTTATGCCTGTTGTTTCAGTTAGGAAAAGCTACCTGCTGCATGAGCTTGATCGGATAGAGAAGATCCAATGGAATGTACCATCTCAGACCAAACGAAAGAAGGCTTTGCGTTTGTCGCTCGCCAAGAGTTAGGAAAAAAGCATAAATCGGTTTATTCTCTCTTTTTGAGGGACTTATCGGTTTATTCTCTTGCTCCATGTGGAATGCCACGGCGAGTGGTTCAACAGCAGCAACAGCTCGGTTAAAAAGCTAGCTAGCTAGGTTGCCAATGCAAGAACAAAATCTCTTGATATCTGGCATCAAATGCTTTGATGTTTCATAGATGCACCATCAAAAGGTGTCGGTACCGAGATCAGGGAAAGGCGAGGTTGAGCGATGAGAAGGACCATTATTCCTGGAGCACATTCGAAGGGGACCAATGGAGAGACTGCCGGCGAGGAAACAACTTCTCTTCTGGAATAGTCGATCGGCCTCCGGCGCATATGCTGCCAGAAGATCCATATCCCAAAGCCAACCCCACGGTATATAAGCAAGGCCGAGGCGCAGAATGTATCCGTCAACGAGCACAACAACTTCGAAACATTGAGCAGGCATTAGAAAAATATATAGTTGATAAGGAGGCAAAGAGCTTTGGCTTACAGCAAGGCATGACAAATTTGACCGACGTGTGTGAATCACAGGGCGCTTCTCCCTTGGCACGGTGGCATGCATATAGATGATGGTGGTAGCCTGGTGAGCATGCGGTGCAGCTTGCTAGCGAGCCATGCGTGCCAAAGGAGAATTGCCCTGCCATTCGCCTCAGTTGCTGCGTGAATTCTATTCCAAACAGGTGAGAGCTATCTATCCATAGCTGCATGCAAAAAGCGTTTCACGAGTCACAACTCGCAAAGCAACCCCAAATGAAATGCAAGTACGTTTATCTGTTCTTGAGATTAACCATGCTTGTGTTTGTCTGTGATATGATTATCTTGTGTAATCTACGTAGGAGGTAGCCCAATGGACCAATGGTCCACAGTAGTGGAACTAATCACTCGAATTTATTTATTTTCAGTTTTTTTCTTTTGCTGGCTATATAGGCTGCCGGCAATTTCATGGTGGTCCATGGACAATTCTATTCGACAATGTTGAGCAGCATAGATATTGAGCCGGAGAGAGCATTTTGAGTAGCACATAAGCTAGATATGGGAAGATCTCCCACGAAATATCTGCGGCTTTTCGACAATATAGTGAGTAATGCTAGACGTACATAAACTAACATAATGTTTTTATGTAACAGAAAACGTGGATACTCCCTATTAGATTGAGGGGGTGGGAGGGGCCCACACCCATAAAAATCAGGGGGGCAGAGAATTTGTTAGGCAGGTTACCTAGGATTGAGTAAATGCTTTACGTAGGTGTAGCAGTTTCCATGTATAGCCGATCACTTCGGTTGGTAACATAGTATGTGGAAGTATCTACAACTGGAGTGGGCTAATTTGACCTGCTATATGTCCGTGTCCACTTCAAGTCCTGATTTGTCCGTGCATGTGACGTATGTAGTGGTTGACCTTTGACGAAGATTTGAAGGGTCCGGCTGTAGATGCTCTAACGTCTGGATTCAATGACCGTTCGGTCGGACTCGATCATGGGCTTTATCAAAGATCAGCATGTGTTGGTAAACCAATGACCGACCACTCATCTTGGATATGTCTGGCCACTACATATGCTGAGAAGAATAGCTCAAAGGAAGCTTGTTGCATGTGCTAACAGTATGCCCGCGGGTGATGACTTGACGAGCATGGGCGATATTTTGTAGATGTGACAGACAGTGAGAAGAGAGCACGCACTAGTAGAGAAAAGTCCTATTGTCCCGGTTGGTGAGGGTCTTTAGTCCCGGTTCATGAACCGGGACTAAAAAATCGATACTAATGCCCTGGCCTTTTAGTCGGTTCAATCGAACCGGGACAGGATGAAACCTCCACGTGGCCTGTCGCTGAGCGGCGGGAGGGCCTTTGGTCCCGGTTGGTGGCACCGGGACCAATCAAACATCCAGCGTCGGACATTTCTGTGGCTAGGGTTTTTGTTTTTTTTTGAAGGGGTGGGGGGGGGGGGGGTTTGGGGTTTTGGGGGGTTAATTTAGGTGTTTCATATATTGTGTTAGCTAGTTAATTAATAGAAAGAAGTGTCCTCTCTTTTGTCCGTGCTTGATCGACGCTACGTACTATACATACGTATAGAAAGGACTAGCTAGACACGCTAGCTAGCTAGTAAGCAAACGAAGGAAACAGAAGATCGTCATGAATATATATGCATACAGAGAAGTGATATCGACCACCTCTCCTTCTCCGAGAGATTGGTCGAACAACAAGTTCTCGTATATCTATCCGACACTACCGGCTACATATATACAATAATTATCTTTTACAAATATAATCTCCTAACACTGCAGACGCGTGGTCCACATAGTATTCTCCGTCTTCAGCGATCACGTGGTCAAGAAAAAATGCCGTAATTCCTCTTGAATTGCTCATGAGCGATCTGGTGCTAGGAGTTCATCCGCATCCGAAACATCTAAGTTTAAGAAGGGGTCAATACATATATATATATATATATATATATATATATATATATATATATGAATGAAACTCAACACAAATGATGGTAATAAAATAAAATTGTGAATATTGTTATTTACGCACTTAATATTGTTTGTCAGAGTAGCCCCGCTCACAGGTCGTGTGGCGGATGGACTCGCTAATGTAGTATCCACAGAAATCATTCCCTTGTTCCTGCCACAACCACTTTACAAGAAATAGAGGTCAATCAAACTGATAATTAGCAAGCATGTTAAGCGGTATTGATGAAACTAGCGCTTGAATCACTAGGAGATCGTGGAATATGCTACTATAGTACTTACTTTCGGTGTCTAAATTGCAGCTTCTTGGCAGTCCGGAGCTTTTTGGTGAATTTTCTCCAAACCCTGCCATACAAAGAAAACAATTACTTGATATCAGAAATGAACAAAGTTGCTGATATGGTGGATAATGATCGATTTAACTTAATTCTCGAGCATTTCAGTCATGTCCGCATACTCCTTGGGATCTTTTCGTTTGGAGTCTAAGACAGTTACTACTCCTGCTCAAGCTTAATCTCTTGGAGAATATAGTGGTACCTGCGCGCGTATGCATAACTCATCAATATTACATTACTATAACCTGGACTAATAAGGAAAACCGAATATGCCACAAGACAGTAACACTCACTTGAAGTTGTAAGAAAAGAGTATTATATCTTTGTGTTCATTTATTACCAACGATTGTAGCAAGTTGGCCTCGGTATTTTTGGCATGAAATTCAACCTCAGTTGCATCTATGAGATATGTGTTAATGAACCCAATATCACCCACTTGTCTTTTCTTCAATTTGGCGATCTTCAATCTGCATAATATAGTGAGGATAATTATAAATATATGCAATGAAAGAGCTGAGTTATATAGAGACTTAATGACAAAAGTAGTACTACTTACAGACAGTAGCAGGTGACCGTTGCTTTATCGAGGGCCAATTGATTGAAAACTGATAGAACTCCTCAAATGGAATAGGCAACAATTCAATTCCAACGAGGTCATGCTCCTTTTAACTCTCACATACAAATTACTCCTCCCCTCAGACTCTGCAGGTTTTCATGTACCAATCATGCAATCTTCGCATCATCGTTGATAGAGATCTTTCATCTTTGACGAGAGGCTTCCCGTACTCGTATCTTTGTATTTGCACCTCCAAGAAATCATAATGTACATCGTCGGGCAGATAATCTTGAGGATTGCCATAACGGGCACCATCCTCGGATCGGCGATGTCGCTAGCGAGCACCTTGGCGGGGGCACGATTGCTTCGCTTGTTCGCCGAGCTGGGCAATTTGTTTCCCAGCTCGTCGTTCTTTCATTCTGTGATCACTTTTAGTACTTCCCGACCTCTCCGCTTGGCAAATGTCTTTCCAATAATGCGCTCATAGTTGCCTTTGGCGGAGACTTGGGTGGTTTTGTCGGGGCAGCCAGTGCGCTTCTCTTTCACGGATCTACCTTCTCCTCCGGAGGTGGATGTCTCTTTGCTTTCAACCCTTCAAACCAGTCATCCACTTGGTCTGCGCGATCTTCGCATTTTCCTCCTCGGTCCTCTCGTGACGGTAACCTCTGGAGTCTTGAGAGAAGGACCGAATCTGTATCTCGTCCGCCTTTGGCTGTCTTGCTAGACGCCCGGCAGAGCAGGCGGGCGGGTGTCTTCTTTCCTTGCTTACGAGGCGGAGGAGAAGGACTACTGACGCGCCGGAGCAGCCAGGCGGCAGGTCTCTTCCGCCCTTGCCGACGAGGCGGAGAAGGAGGAGGCTGGCTGATCGGGCGCGCCCGGTGCAGGCGGAGAAGCGGCGGAGTGCCGCCACGCGCGGAGAAGGAGCCGACCGAGTGCCTGAACGTCACTTTCGCGGAGGAGGAGGCGGTGGAGGAGGCGGAGTGCCTTGACTCGCCGGAGGAGGAGGAGGAGGCGGAGGCGTCCAGTTCGGAAGGTTGATGAGATCCTTCCGCCATAGGCATGGAGTCTTCATAGCAGAACCCAGCCGATACTCCCCTTCACCGGTAGGGTGGTCATGCCGCAGGTCCTCAAATCAATCCGTTATTTCATCCACCATCACCTTAGCATATCATACGGAATCGGCCGATAGTGAAAAGTTGAGTCGGGTTTAGTAGGATAAACAGAGCCAACAATCGCCTTGACCTTCAAATTGCTCCATTCCGCCATATGGTGGCAATTTTGAGACTCCGTGATAGCATCCACGGGATAGCTGGCAGGAGCCATCAAGGCATGCTCCGGCTGAAGCAGCTCAGTGGAAGCCATGCTGTTTCTCCGCTGAGATGGCGGGGTAGCTTCGGGGGAAGCTTCGGCTGGTCGTTTGCTCCGTTCTTCTTCTCGTTCCTCTAGCCCCATTACCTTTCATGCAGCGCCTGCATTTGGCTCTGCTCGGTTTCTTCCTCCTCTCATGGGTTTTGTAACCCCCTGCGTCCGAAATCCAGCCTTCCACGAAATGGAGCTGGCGTGCCTCGTGTCCGTCCGGGGTGCTCGGGGATTCGAGGGCCATTGTGAGCTCGTCCTTCTCCACATGCGGAATGAACTTCCCTTGCTGCGCTGCTTTGATATATTGCTTTAGCCTCTTGAATGGTATGTCCAATTGATCGTCCGTCCAAATGCACTTCCCTGATACAGGGTCCAAGGTTCCGCCAGCCCCGAAGAACCAAGTCCGGCAACGATCTGGCCAGTTCATTGTCTCTGGTTCGATCCCTTTATCAAGCAGATCATTCTCAGCCTTGGCCCACTTAGGCCGGGCTATGAGGTAGACACCTGACACCGTGCGATGGTGAAGCTTCTTCTTCGCAACATTTTGCTTGTTTGTCGCCGACATCTTTTTACTCTTTTCTGATGTCTTGTGGGCCACAAATGCGGACCAGTCATCTCTGATCTTCTCATATTTGCCCTTGAATTCTGGTGTCTCTTTTTTATCGACAAACTTATTCAGGTCTTTCTTCCAATTCCTGAATAGGTCTGCCATCTTCTTAAGAGCAAAAGACTTGATTAATGGCTCTATAACTGGCTTCTCCGGATCATCCTCTGGTGGTAGGGTGAAATTTGACTTCAGCTCAGTGCAAAGATCATTTTTCTGCAGATCATTGACATAAGACAACTCAGGGTCTTTGTTCTTAGGCTTATACCATTCTTTGGATGCTGATTGGGATCTTGTCCCTAACCAGAACCCCGCACTGAGCAATAGATGCCTTCTTTGTCCGGATGGGTTCAAACGGTTGGCCGTCGCGCGCGATTTCTATGATCTAAAACCTTTCATTCGAGCTCAACTTTTTCTTGGGCCTCGTCTCTTTACGAAGTTGTGCTCGATCCGGAGGGCTAGAAAAAGAGACAAAGAGCGAGAGTTAATTAATATGTGTACATACCAAATGCATCAATTAGCTAGTCGGCACAGGCTTAACTAATATATATACTGGCGGACTCAGTTCGGTGATCACCGGATCAGTCCTCACGGTCTACTTCTTCACCCTCTCCTTCTTGCACGGCATTGGTGTGACACTCCAAAAAATTTATTCAGTTTTCAACAAAAACTTTGTTTGATTTGAAGAAGGTCATTTAAATCCTTCCAAAACCTCTCTCTCTCAAAACTTTTTCCCATGGCAAGGATTTTATTTGGTATCTTCTTCAACCCTGGTGTTTGGTTATTAAAAACCTTTCTTCTGATTTTTCCATCTCAAATATATTTTTGGAATTTATTTTCTTAAAAAAAAAGAAACCCTATGGGTTTTGGGGCTACTCTTTTGTTTTGAAACCATCCATGGTTTTACTATGCCTCATGTGGTAATTTCTTCCAAAACCCCTCCCTCCACTTTGGGGCAATCCAAACATTCTGTTCCAACAGGTCCAACCCATTTTGGATTTTATTTCATTTATTTTATCCCCAAAAACATTTCTGTCATTTATTCTAAGCCTAGATGATTTACAAAGGAAGTACCTGTTTTCCTTTGAGTTTTGATCTCTAACCAACTTCCCTGGATAGTCCTTAGCACCCCCAACCTAGATCCATCAAGATCCACTCTTCCTCTTTTCAAAATTTTCAAGTTTCAACCTCTGCAAGTTTGGACCAGATTCATCATTTTGGTGAAATTCATATTTTACTTTCTCCAAAAATTCCACAAAAATTCAGGCAGCCCCAGGTGCTTTGAGAGACCACCACACCAAAGATCAGCCCCAGATAAATTTTTCTCATACCTAAATCATTTCATCAAACACTTGGCGGCCTTTGTTCCTATACATTTTCGGTAAAATTCAGAGTTTCAGTGTTTTCAGTGTCGTTTTTCGTCAGTGGCTTGTCATCGATCACCAGTGCACCATGGCGCGTTGCGCCCGGCCTCTCCTCCTTGACCAGAGCATCGCACGCCCTCTTGGACAGACGCAGGTGTCGGTGGCGGCGAGCATCGCCCAGCGCCCGGCAGCCTGCGGTGGCGAGAGCCAACCGTGGCGGCCAGCGGAGCCAGCGCCGGCTTCGCTCGCCGTTCTGCGCCGCCGCGCTCCCTAGCCCTCCGCGTGGCCTCATGCATGCCAGCGCACACCGCAGCACCGTCGCCGTGGCCCGGCAAGCACAGGGCGCCCTCTGCCGCCGACGGGCCCACGCCGCCCCGTTCTATCAAAACCACCCACGCGCGCCTAATCCAACCTGGTTTATCTTCTAAATGGAACCCGTGGACCTCCACGTTGATGCCCCGCCCCCTAAACTCCCCGACCAAGCACTGCGCCACCGTAACCATCGCCGGAGATCCCCGTTCACGGCCACCGCCTCAGATCGCCTATAAAATGAGGCCCCGAGCTCGTTCTCGAGCACGCACCACTGCTGCACCCCACGGTACCCCGCCAAGCCACTAGGGGGACCTCGAAGAGGTCTCCTCCCCCAACTCCGGCCGCCCTGATCCGCCTCGGCCACCAGCTCGATCCACTCCGGTGAGGCCATCCCCGCCGCCCAAACCTCGTCAGTAGTCTCCTAGAGTACCCAGTGATCTAACCCCAGCTTCAATTTGACCTCCGCAGTCCTCCCGACGAGATCCAACTCCACCCGAGCCGCCGTCCGCGGAGCAAGGACCGCCCGTCGGCGTGGTGCTCGCCGACGACCACCACCACCACCCACAGACGCGGAAGGTCACACAGAACAAGAAGGTACTCTCCGATCCTCCCAACGTGGGACCCCTCGTCGATATTTTCTCTTTTGAATCGTTTTCTGAAACGCCTTCAGGCAGAATCGTTTAAAACGCCTTCAGCAGAATACGTTCCCCATATCGACCCAAAATGCTCGTGCGGACTGCCCGGTCACTATCACGGTCAGGATTTTTGCCATCAAACCAGACTAGACTAATCCAACCCAAATGTCTGGGCTGTCTCGCACTCCCCATACCTAACCCATATGCGAGGCGGATATGGGGACATTTGAATCATAAATCACATAGGCTATGACCCAGTATGGCCCGCCACGTGAGCTCATTCTGACTTAATGAAATGCAGCACTTCCCTAAAAAAAGATACACTGTTGTTACAAGAATCTAGAAAATTTGCCGCCTTCCCTTTCGAGAATATTTGGGAAATGCTCGCACCGCCTGGCCTGCGGCTACATTCACGCCTTTCATGTTACTAATCGTTATGGGATCCTAGAGATGCATCGATCCAGGCCAAATTGCTCACAACTGCCTATTTCAGCACTCAACCATATTGCTCACAGCAGACTATTTCAAAAGGCTGCAATAGAGTAGAGCTTGACGGCCAGCTGTAAGATTGTTCACAACAGCCTATGTCAGCGCCCCAGCTGGATCTGAAAATTGCACATATGTATTGTCTAATGAATGCAATTGGTCCGTTCATCATTGCAAAGAATTGCACAGAGAAGCGTGTTTCTAATCCATCTATAAGGTTGTACGTTCTCCGAATCTAGAGTGAATTGCAAAAACCATCGACATTCAAAGGCAATGGTTGCGGAAACCACTATTCTATGGATTTGTGCTGAAAAAGCCTAATTTTGAGGCTAATTTTTTATAACAAACACTAGTCGGTGACTTAGACTGTTTTGAGCACGATTATGACATGTGGGTCCTGCTGTACCGGGTGGCGTGGCAAATAAAAAGCCAAACACAGCCCGATACAATTTTGTTTTACTAAAAAGCGTAATCGGTCCTCGTGACCTTCATCTCCCATGGTGGAGGCCGCGGCCATCCCTCCCTGTCTTGATCCCGCGCATGAGAACCAACGTGCCTGCCCTTGCTGCCCTTAGCGCTCCCCTTCCCCTTTGGGCAGTAGCTGCGCGGCTGCTGGAGTAGCAACCGCCGTGGGTACCGATAGGCGGCACCAGCGGCCGATGGCGGTGGCAACAGATTTTCCGAGAACGGCAGAGGCCGATGTGGGACACAACATGGGGGCGTGGCGGATCTACGTGGTGCGCCTCCTGCCGACCCGCCATATGTAGCGGCGTCGGTGCAAGCCGCGAGTAGTAACCACTCACTGGGCGTGCAACAGCCACGCCCGGTCGTGCGTGGGACGCGAGCAGCCATGCCGGCTGACGGCGGCTATGCTGCAGATGAGCTGCTTGGAGTGGGGCATGGGAGCTCGTGGCCCAGCCGGCCTTGAGGGGAGCTGCTGCTAGGTTGCACACCGGCGAGCTCAAGCTCCACCGGCCGGCGCAGAGTCCCAACCAACATGAGTCAATGGTGAGAGGCAGGAGATGGAACCTTACCCTCTTTTTTAATGAAAATGATTTTATCATCTTAGGCCTTTTTATTACAATTTAGTCCCTTCTATTTTGTCTATTTGCCATCCATTATGTCATGCCGCGTCACCTTGTCCAGAGGGGCCTGCCTATCATAATCGTGTTCAAAATGACCTAAGCCAGTTAAGAGCATTTCCAACAGGAGCCCAAAAAGAGCTCTGCGCGCTAAGAATTCTTTATTTTGGGCGCGAATAGCTCAACTGATGCTGTAAAATATTCTTGCGCAGTATATTTTGGGCTCCAGATTGCTTGGCTTCACAATTTGCACTGCGTGCTTTTTGGGCACGTGTTTTGGGCGTCTACAAAATCAATGTTGGTCGGTGCACTAAAAAGTACTACAATGGCGGCGCTATAACTTTTTTTTGGCGCGAAAGTTTTATGCGGCTGTTGGAGATGCTCTAATAGTGTTTTTGCAACAACAACAAAAAGCCTCAGAATTAGGCTTTTTGACATAAATCCGTAAATTGCGGTTTACGCAACCCTTTCCGTTAAGGTCGATGGTTTCTGCGATTCACTCCTGAATCTATAAACTTGGGTTTCTCTGAACATGAACCTTGGCGTTACCCTGCTGCACCCGGGTTGCCCCCTTCGACCTCACCAGCAACCATGTCCGCTGGTGCAGTGGGCCATGGAGGACGAATGGAGGTCTACCCCTGGGAACCTTCGACTGCCGCCGCCGCTCACTAGGGGCGGAGTCGTGGCCGAGCCATGTTATCTCTGCCCAAGGTAGGAGATGAACTCACGCACACAAGATAGAAGAAGAGCACACAGGAGTTTTGGCACCGCACTACTTGTACCTTTTCTGACTCTCTTTCTTTTAATTAACCAAAGTGATTACAGGGTACATAAAAGGGAAGCAAACGCACGGGCCAAGTCACACACCAGCCTGATCCTAAACTCACGCTCCACACACACGTACTCCAGTAAACAAGTGCATGCACATCCAGCCACTCTGATGGATCAACTCAACGTCTTTGCCTCAACTAACTCAACTCACTTTGAGCTAGTCTCTTGGCACGGCAACGTACGGATCCATCTCGCTCTCGGCTGCATGCACGTACTGATCAAATCTACCTAGTACTTATGCATGTACTCACAACTCCTGGCTTCACTTGACCGATGATCAGCTCGCACCATTGCCAATCCATCAGTCCACTTTACCATGATGCCATGCATCGCTGTACTAGACTTAGACTAAACAGACCCAAACATAAATAAACTAGATGAACTACTAAACAACAATGGTTAACACCAACAAGCCAAAGCACCCCGTGAGGCGCTCGTGGTCCAAGAGGTGCGGAGGGCTGCCCCAGCGGCAGAGTCTCGTGGCCGTCAACCGCGGGAGTGCTGCTAGTCACTGGCGACGGCAGCGGCCTGGCCGAGTGAGACTTGAGATAATAATGCAAACCAATTGAAACAAGGTTCAGAGAACATTGTGAAGCTTCAGTCTCAGACTTGATATGAAACCTGGACGTCTCAAATATTCAAAAGATTGAAATATTTCTCATTTGCTAGCAAAATTCATTTTCATTCCCAGAACAAAACATTGTCATTCCATGCAGCAAGCTACCGAGTCCTGGTCCCACAGAGAGCTCTGCCCCCTCTATGCGTGGTGTTTCGGTCAAGAAAAGCTACCAACTGCATGAGCTGGATCGAAGAGGGAAGATCCAGTGGAATGTACCATCTCAGAACATAAGAAAGAAGGTTTGCGTTTGTGGCTGGCCAAGGGTCAAGACAAAGCAGAGATCGCTTTATTCTCTTGGAATCCCACGGTATGTAGTTCAACAGCAACAACTCTGCTGAAAATTAAAGCTAGCTCGCTAGGTAGCCAATGCAAGAACAAAATCACTTCATATCTGGCATCGAATACGTTGATGATTTGCTGCTGCGGCGGTACGTCCTCGGTGCTGCTCAGCTCTAAAGTTTTGCTTGCACCGGCAAAAGGTACCCTTACTGAAGATCAGGAAAGCAAGGTTGAGCAAGGAGGAGCACCATTATTCCTAGCGCACATTCCAAAGGGAAATCATCGAGAGACCACCGACAAGGAAAGCAGCTCCTCATCTGGAATAGTCGATAGGCCTCGGCGCATATGCCACGAGAAGATCCATATCCCGAGGCCAACCCCACGGTATATAAGCAACGCCGAAGTGCATAATGTTTCCATCAACGAGCACAAGAACTTGAAAGCATGGAGCAGGCATGCATTACCAAAATATATAGTTGAATGGAGCCAAAAGAGCCTTGACTTATACTAGGAAGAAATGACAAATTAGACCGACGTGTGTGAATCACAGGGCGCTTCTCCCTTGGCACGGTGGCATGCATGTATCGATGATGGCGGTAGCCTGGTCCCTGGTGAGTGTGCGGTGCATGCAGGTAGTTAGCCGTGCGTGCCAAAGGAGAATTGCCCTGCCATTCGCCTCAGCTGCTCTCCGAATTATGATCCAAACAGGTGATGTATCTGAATTATGATCCAAACAGGTGATGTATCTATCCATAGCTACATCCAGCATGCCGTTCACAAGGCAACCCCTTATATGCAAGTACGTTCATATGTTCCTAAGTCTAACCATGATTGCGTTTGTCTGTGATTATTAACTGGTGTACTCTACGTAGACAATGCTGAGTAGCGCGGATCAAATTGGCATTAGGGCATCTCCAGCCGTTTGGCCCCAGGGCGCCTAAATAGAGCGGCACTGGGGCGTGTCAGCGCTTAGTTCGCCGCTGAGGCGACCTAGCTTCCCACGCCCCCACGCGCCGCCTCGGGATGCGTGGAAATTTAAACTTGGTCGTTCCCGCTCTCAAAAGACACCGCAAATCCGGCGATCGGACGTAGTCTGGCGTTACAAAAACAGAGCGCCGCCGCCGCAAGTTCACGTGCGCAACGATTCACTCGGCGGGGTCGGCTCCAGGCGTTGGCGGAGTCGGCGTGCGCGGGCTCGTCGGTGTCGGAGCTGCTTCGGTTCTGGGCTGCGTCGGCGCAACCCGGCACTGCTGGGCGGCGATGTAGAGGCGTCGTTCGGGCTTGGCGTCCGTGTGGTCGTGGGCGTCGTCGGCGTTGCCGTCGGCAGCTTCGTTCAGGATGAGCCGCGCTGCAGGTACCACGCCTTGAGCTTCGTCGTTTCTCTGGAGCATGTCCGCCCGCCCATCGGAGAAAAGCCATGTCGGTGTTCCTCTTCTTGCGGCGGCGTTAAATCCGGAGCAGGTCGAGCTTGATGGCGTTGTTCTTCATTAGCGACGACCACCGCGCCTCGGTCTTCTCTTCGCGTAGGACGGCCCGGGCCTGGGCGTCGGCGAGGCAATGCTCGATGGACTCCTGCAATCGCGCGGTTGCCGCGTCGGCGTTTTTCCCCTTCTTTGCCAATTTGTGGCCGTCCGCCCGCCCCTCTGACGCGCCCGGAGTCGTCGCGTCCGGCTTGTATGTCTCCTTGGCCTTGTCGAGGGCACGTCGGACTTTCGCCCACTTCTCGCACTTGTCAATGCGCTTGTAGACGTGGAGGTGCTTGAAGTCGGCATCTTGGTTGTCGCCCCGATACATGGCGAACATACGCAGCAGCTGCGCGGAGGGACGAACAGTTGGCGGGCGGCGGGCGTAGGGGACGAAGATATGCGGGCGAACGGCGTGCGTACCTGATCCTCAACGCTGGCGCTGCTCTCCGGGCGAGCCGCGACCTCCTCGACGATTCCATGCCATTTGTTGCACGCCAACTGGATACGCCCCCAATGGTTCGCCATCGCCATGGAGCCGCGCTGCATGTAGACGCCTTTGAAGTAGGGTCGACGAGCTTCCGCTCGTCAAACTTCGGCCTTTGATGCGGTCGATCGTCTCCAAGCTCTGGTTCGCGCCGGTGGTCGGGTCGAGGCAGACGACTTTCCATGCTTCAGCGAGGCATTCCTCCTCCTTGGATGTCCACTTGATGCGCGGTTCGCCTGACCTAGCCGCCCGCTTCTTCTTCTTCTGGCGCCCCTTCGTCGGAACAGGAGCCGGCTCCTCCTCCTCCTCGTCCTCCTCCTCCTCCTCGGGTTCCTGCGCGTCGTCGCCGTAGACGTAGCCGAGCTCGGCCTCCATGTCGCCGCTGAGGTCCACTACCTCGTCCTGGGTGGCGAAACCGGGAGACGCGGCGGCCGCGGTCCATCCTGTCGGCTCCCGTGTCGTCGGCGTCGCCGAGGTGCGAGAAGGGTAGCGGTCCACGGTAGAGATGGGGCGTCGGTGTGGGCCAGAGGGCGGGCGGGCGGCAGTAGTTGTATGGTGGGTACTGCACGCCGCCGATGGCGGGCGTGGGCGTGCGCGTAACGGGGTGACCTTGAGGGATGGTCACGTTTGGGTTGAACCCACCGTGCACGTCGCCCGTCGGCGTAGCCGGGCGACGATGAACCCCATGGAGATCCGGCGCCTTGCTGTCCCCAGGGTGCGTACTGGGCGTGGCTGACGGCGGGTGGATTCATCCCCGCTTGGCCGACCGATGAGGAAGACTTCACCGCGCGCACCGCGTTGTCGTGCCCTTCTTGGCTATGGCCCTGTTCCGCCTGTCGGCGGTGACTGCTTCGCGCCGCTGAACTTCCACCCTCCACTCGGCATTCGACAGGCCCGGTGGTTTCGATGGCGGCGCCCTCGGCTTCCTCTGCTTCGGCTGGGCCACGGCGCCAATCGCGGTTGCCGCCGCGCGCGGCATGGCGTACTTCTTCGGCGGCATGGCGTGCTTCTTCGTGGCGAGCGGGAGGGGGTTTGGCGGGAGAAAGGAAGAGAATGGCGGGAGGAAGGCGAGCGAGCGGGAGAGATGCGAGGGAAAAGCGTCAAGAACGGCGGAAAAGGCCCTCAGGTCGCCTCCAGCGGGCCCACGAGCCTTTTCGCTTGTGCCGGCTCCCAAAGCGCCCGAGGGCGCCGGGTTGATCCGGGTCCGCTGGCGCCAGTTTTGGCCCGAGCCGTAAAACGGGTTTCGGGGCGCGGCCGAGGCATTTTTGGCGCCGGTAGCAGCAAAATTGTCTGAGGAGGGCCTGTTGAAGCGGCTGAAGATGCCCTTATGCATAATACATAGCACAAAAGCCAGAACTCTCATGAATCATCTGCAGGCTACAAACTCGGGGGACTTCCGATCTTGTGTGCAACGGTGCATACGGAAGCAATCGTTTCGGTACGTTACATTATATGATATGTCTGAATTCGATGATTGGCCGGTCGGACTCGTTGTCAATCTTGGGGTTGATGGCGAGCTGCATGTGTTGGTGAACTGATGATGCTCCATCACTAATCTTCAATGTGACTGACCGCTAGCATATGCTGCTAGCTGCATGCATGTACTGACGGGCAGACCGCGGATGTCGGCCATGAGCGACATTTTGTAGCTGTGACGGGTAACTTGTTATGAGCTAAGTAGCATGGTGGTACTATACACCAGTGTACGTGGAATGGTGCAATCTATTAAGCCCCCACCTACTAGTATACCATCATATGTATCTTTGTATGTCAGTTCTCTCTTTGCATAGGCTAGAAATATGAGTGTTGAGGGTGACTCGACCATGTAGCCAAGAAGCTTAAGATTAATATGCAGACTATCTCTTTAAGTGCACATCCAAGCTTCAATTACGTAAGGTCTTGTTCGGTTAGACCTCTCTTGGAGAGTATTCGAGAAGTTTGGAGGATTGAGGGGGATTTTGACTTGTAGGAGAATTAATCCTTCCAAATCCACTCCAATCCCCTTCAAAACCGTTGCAACAGAACAAGCCCTAAGGGAGAACGACCTTGCTGCAATTGCTATCTTGGCATGACCATGCCTTAGGTTTGAGCGGTGTTGGAAAAATTGATTCAACTAAGCTGCATCACCTAGCAACAGATTTATGAGTCATGAGTTGCAATATCTATTGTGGTTGATACAGAGGTTAAAGATGTAGCTCCCTTCAATTTAATTTATTTATCTTAGCAACCTAATGTACGACACTTATCATTTTGCAATAGACTATGTGCATCACCTGATGTAGAGGCCGAGAGTTCACCCTCCTTTCCAGAGAAAAAAAAGATTAATAAGGTGGCGACAAGAACTCTATCATGTCACTGACACATGCTTCACTCTCGAGGGCATTCTTCCTCTAACCACTTCAACTAGTGCTAGAATGAAGCGACCATCCTCAATCATCTGTACTCGAATACCAGTCTCATAGGAAACACCTACCTGGATTTTTTTTGAAAAGAACCTATATTTCTTCAAATGGGTCATATGCTAGACTGTTGAAAATGAGACAAAGTTAGTTTTAGTGTCGAAGAATGTCTCATTATTAAGCAAATTCGGAAAAATCAAATAACAAATATTAGAGAATCATGGGGTAGTTGAAAGAGCACAATAGCTTAGTCAAATTATACTCCATGATATTGTTCTGTTACATTACCCAAACTTTATTAGTCTAGCTGCCAGCTAAATTTAAATTCACAGATGGTATGTGAGTGACTTGAGCTGGCATGTCACATGGGTCGGGTAGGTATAACCACGTTGGTAGCCTCCTAGTGCCGCAGTTCCAGGTAGCGAGGATAGCGGAGACATGCATGCCTGTGCCACGGAAAGGAGTTGCCTTTCGACTGCCTCGGTTGTGAGGACAACAAAGTGGTTCGGAGGAAGAGTTGCTCGTGGTGTGGAAAACGTCGTCGGTGACCATTCTTGGGCACATCTGGTTCTCATAGTCCTAAACACCTTCCATTTTGCCCTTCCAAGGAACTATTCTATCTTGTGGGTGGTGCTCTAGCTAACTACCCCGACGGTCTTGCCGTCAGACACTATATATCTAGAGCGGTGATGGCTAGGTCCATAGGGTGTGGTGGTTTGCCGGTGACGGTTGGGGGTTGTTGTGATAAATGGGTTTCTACATGCAGGGGCGGAGGCCCAGGGCGTGAGGCCCAACTCCTTTGGTGACTATAGTGTTACCAGAGATGTGAGGCCCAAATCTAGGGGTATTGCTTGAAGGCGGCCCAGGGCGCGCTGCCGGCCTGGCTCCGCCCCTGTCTACATGGTAGGTGGTTCTGGTTCACGAGCGAAAGCTAACCCAATGTTCTCTCTGCTGACAAAGACAATCTATTCGTGCGCTTCGTTATCTAGAGGTGTCATCATGGGTTTATTGAGGCATGACCACAAGATCCTTGAGGTCCGTGGAAGGGGCGACAGTCAGAGGTGGTACAAGGCATATACCCCACTATGACTTTGTGGCCCCCTTAGGGGAACCATATTTGGTGCCTTTGGTCGATGTTAGCTAGTTGTTACGTGGTTGCTTCGTTGAAGATAAATGGGTTGCTCGGTGTGGAGGTGGTGGCCATGCTTTTTCTTCTATTTAGAAGGGGATACCATGGCCTCTGCATTATCATGATGAACACAACCATATTACTAAATAGAATGGAATTTGTTCGATTAATTCATGGTATCAACCAAAATGAAAAAAAAAGTGACCTGCCTACGAGTTCCACGATGCAGATATCGGTCCACTCCC
This sequence comes from Aegilops bicornis, assembly GCA_021605145.1. Taxonomy (NCBI): domain Eukaryota; kingdom Viridiplantae; phylum Streptophyta; class Magnoliopsida; order Poales; family Poaceae; genus Aegilops; species Aegilops bicornis. The sequence goes on along the minus strand of CM038669.1, from coordinate 617,597,984 downwards.
ATGACCTTGAGGACGGCAAGGTGGCCTACATGGGAGCTAGTCATGGTATGGGTGCCCTTGGGTTATCGCCCTTGTCCATATGTGATTGTCATCTACTGGATCACCATTGACCTCACCCTTCTAGACCAGTGTTGTAGTTGGCTATTCGATGTTCTCACCCTTGGTCAAGTTAGCTAGCTAGAGCAGCGACACCGACTGGTTGGGTGTGGTGGTGTGATCGGCTACACTGCAGTTTTGTGGGTGGATGTTTTGGGCAGTGGGTCCTCAGGTGGTCATGGTGCTTAGGTGACTGCTACACCCAAAGGTGTGTGTCGTGCCCATGAAGGCAATGCTCACGAGCATTGGTTCCCTATCTAGAGGCATCATCATGGGCTTGTATTCCTCACAGCCTCATCTCCTACTCTGGGTGAAAAATTCTTGGTCCCATTTCGTCATACTAGTGGTAGTGGCTCTATAGTGTAGTTCCCAACTAGAGGTACCGTCTAAGGAGCCTTGGCATCTAGAAGATATTCGTCACATGATAGGCTATGGTGTCCACCTCAGTGGTGTCGGCTCGAGGTGGTGGTTATGCTTAGAGTCTATTTTTCAAGGCTATCTAGTCGTAAGTTCCTATATGAGTTCTCTAATAGGCTTCCTTAACATACTATGTCATTCGACGTGGGATGGCCCTTTTCGGTGGTGAATGGATGGTCTTGCGATGAATTTCGTCCTTTCTATAGTAGATGAGGGCTACTTCATCTAATGGAGTGCATGTTTTCACATCAATGCATTGCATTAACCTCAACCTTGGCCATCAATCAAGTCAGTGCATTCCTTCCCTCTAAACTAAGAAACAAAATACATTCGTTGTTGGTCTACTTGGTCGTTCTATCCATGGCTACATGGTTGTCTCCTAAAACCCTAGTTGTGGGTCATTCCCCAATCCTCCCCTTCCCTTTCCACTGCCGGAGGAGGCCCTCGGGCAAAGCCCCAGGGGCGGAGGCAATTGCGGGGTACCTCCTATACGGCTCACGATAGTTGCAGCGAACTCATGAGTGGAGCAACAGTGGCGATGGGTGTGGCGGTGCAGTTCACCGGCGTGGCGGCGCTTGGTGCTGCCCCTGGCTACTGAAGGTGTAGATCTAGGCTTCCCAGGCTCCATGAGTCAGTTGGTTGTCTCCAATGGTATGCTCTGGTTCTCTGCACGTTTGTCAACACAGGATCCCTGTCGTCTGCCTCCATCCACGCCTGTCCCCTTTTTCTCTACTCCTCGTCGTCGTTGCTTCTGCGCTGACGGTTTTTGTGGGACTTCCCAGTGGCTGTCGTCCTCCCCGCCTCTCCTATCAATCCAACTTCGTCCTTGCGCCTCCTCAATCCATCCACCGCAGGTATACTCTCTCATGCTAGAGTTTGTGCCATGAGGTTGGGCCTCGTCTCCGACTTCCTACCGTCGTCCATTGGCTATTGGAACATTGGTGTATCCGGGCTTCTCATGTTGCGGTGGGGTTCGTGCGAAAGCTTCGATGACAGCTTCGCCACGGGCATTGTCGTTACTCTCCTTGCAGGCGTAGTGAGTTGTGGGGATAGATCGGGATCAGCGATAGCTCTTACTTGGTCAGCGCTAGTAAGGGCGGTGCATGTGGGCGTCGCGCTCTTCCTTGGAAGCATTGCCATTTCCCCCTCCCCGGCAGCATTGATTCCCTCGGGCGCACGCTCGTCGAGTCTCAAACCACTCAGCTATCTTTGGGGTGCATGCTCAATACCCTCACATGGTCACCATTGTGTTGCGGCAAGCTTTGTGCTCTTGGTGTTATCTCAGTTAATCTTTGCTCAATGATCGCACAAGATGCCTCCCCAATTTGCTAATCGCTCTGAATTTCATGGCGGAGCTCCCAGTCAATGTGTGTGCTTTGTTGCGGCACTTCGTTGACTGTGGATGCTCTGTGTTGCATCATGGGGTTCGACGCATACCGGTGCAAAGGCGCTTAGGCTGCTTGCAAAGTCTTGGTATTAGACCCTCGACGACACCACATATCTACTTGTGTCTCTCGTGGTGATCGTCAATCTGTCTCGCTACCAAGGTCGTGCTTGGTCCTAGACATTTTTTCTTAATTCTTTTTACCCTTGCTACTTGTACGGTTTTCGGCCTGGTTTTTCTCATAAACGGGGTCAACTTGTTAACCCTTATAGACTGGATCATCCTCTTGCTATTATGGCCACTTTGAGTAATAAATTCAGGTAGGGAAACTGCCCCCCCCCCTCCTCCCTAGTGATTCTTAAAAAAAGTTGTTGCTCTTTGTTATGAAATTGAGCAATTCCAGTATGGTCCAAGCCACTTAAATCTTTTTTTTCTTGAAAAAGGGGATGCCTCCAACGACCTCTGCATCGTTATGATGCACATAGCCAAAGTGCAAGCCTCACTTATGGTACTTATTAATTACTAGTAAACGCCCGTGCGTTGCCGCGGGTTTTTGGAAAAATTTAAGATGCTACTCACGAAGCTAAAATAACCAAGAATAATGCCGTCTCAACTAACTCACATCTTTTTCTTGACAATCAGCTAACACACATCATATTATCATACTATCGAAGCCTTCCACACCTTCGGCTATCAGTTGACCATTCACAAGAGGGCGGCGGGCGCGGGCGCTAGACTTGGTCATCTACGGCGTTGCGGCAGCCGAAGATCGAGTTGGACGTGGGGGTGTAAGGAGGGAAACAAGCACGCAAGGAGCAGCGGCATTGCGACAGGCAGTCGTGCCACGGCCTTTACCTTTTCCCAGGCAACAGCCAGAGGCCACCACGCTCCTCGGCTCTCCCCTCTCTTCCATGCCTGGCAACAAGATGGGCGAGATAGAGAGGAGGCAACCAAGATGCTTTTCTATATGGCGACCAAGATGCTTTTGTTTACTCGTGCCACGGATTCCTTACAGCCCCACCCTCGAGCGAAAAATTATATCTTCTTTTCAAATTTATCTTCTTTTGCTGCTTGGTTTTTCATTATTCTCGTCAAACAAGAATTGCCTTGCTATATAACCTCGTCAAACTAATATCATAAGCTTTTATGGATCCACTAATATGAGTTCATCATTATTTCGTTACTAAAAAGGATGGAACTCTAAGATGTTAAACAACATGCTACACCAAATACTGTGAACTGATTGTATAATCAAACAATTTAATTCAAAATTATAAGATCTTAGGCATTTAATTACAAAACCAATGTGTTTGTGTTTAATGTTATGTTTGATAACTTCTACAACCAAGTTCTTCTTGATATATGTGCACCAATTTTAAAGCAAATGTAGAGTAGCAGAAACAACCATTTCACCCTTTTTCCTTCTTCTAGAAATCCAGTAATAGACTAATGATATAGACTGCTCTGTTTCCTTTAGATGTAGGGTCCTCCTTGATTATGATGTAGGGTCTCGTCCGGCCATCGAAGCCCCTCCGTCGTCACTCCCTCCCCCATAACTACATCCTCCTCCTTGAGTCACCGCGCCAACCCCATCCCGCGTCAGTCTGAGCGTCCGGCAGTTCCCAAGCGTTACTCACCCGGCCTCATGATGCGCGACTCCGTCACCAGCATGTCACCAGCATGCCCTTGCACCACCTCATGCATGCCCCCTTCACCGACCAACAACGGCCATGGACGAGGTCAACAGGCACTAAGCCCTTGACCACCGTTGCATGCGCTGCTCTCCCTGCAACAGTGTATCAATTTCAAAATGGTGTATCAATTAGCTCCGTGTTCTACTTATGGCTGAAAAAAATTGTCTTTGATTTTTATTTTGACCCGATTGAAATTAAGTGGTTGCAATGAAAAAGGAAATTGAATTAGATTACTTCACTATCATACTACTAATCTATTCTAAGTAGATTCAAAGATAATATAATAGAAAGACTCTAAAGTACCAAATTCTTCGAAAACACACATAAGAGAAACTTAGATAACTGTGAAATCCAAATGCCTGAACAACGAATCAAAATTATAGAATATGCACAAGCATGAGGACAAAAACACAATTTATGGAGCCCAGGAAAGGTTTCATGGAGCAAAAATATTCTATTCTACATAATGATCTTTGCTCCTTGGGACTCATTTATACTGAGTTTTGCTTTGCTCTGACCTAGCATGCTGACCAGTCCCCCATATTTTTGTTTTAGCTCATTATCTAGTTGTTTTTATCAGTTCGATGTAAATATATCGTCCTGCGAGTGATATTACAAACCGGTGGGGTGCTACCCCCCCCCCCAGTTATTCTTCAACAAAAATGGCTTTATTAATTCTTTTCCAAAAAAAATCATTGACAACAACAACTAACAGTCATGGATACATTTCCACTTCAAACATGTCGTTACTTGCCCGAGGTTGATGTAGAGGTCCTTGATGTCGCTCTTGAGCTCCTGGTTGCCATTCTTGAGGTCAAAGAACACCTACAGAGATATTAACCACCACAACCATTTCAAATCTTGACAAACTAAAACGAAAGAGCAATCCTATATATAGGGAAAAAACACACGAATGGCACAAAACCGGCGACGATTCCTTGTTATAGAAACTAATATGCGCACTCATTTTCTATTTGGATCATATTTTGTTGAACAAATCGTTGCTTCATTTCAGTACCAGTGCCACATCGATGTGTTTCACCTGATCAGTACTACAGGGTCTATCTTTGTGCAAAAAACTATAACGATGCTATGAACTTGTCGCTCTGCACCGGCTCAAAGGGCAACACGTTCCTGTCGAGGTCTGGTCCCCGCCAGCCATTGCATGTGGAGCTGTCGCAGCTCCCAGCCGACGCCGCCCAGGTGGAGCGTTGGCGACTCCCAGCCGGAGCCGGCCGCTTGATTTAGATGAGTTGATCCAGGTCCAACGCCGCTCCGAACTCCTCTTTGACGGGCTCCATGCCCTTATTGATGTGCCCATGCCAGTCTAAGGAGGCTGGGAGCTCAGCTATTGCCTGAATTACATGCCTGCTCACAAATTTAAAAACCGCTTGGCTAAAATCTCATATCACTTTCAGAATAAAACTTGATGAAACAGAGTTATGATAACAAAACCATGCAATGAATCAGGATTTTTGATAAATAAAATCAAAAGTACATGTTTTACCCCAACAAGCTATACTGCAATATTTCCGGTGACTCGGTTCTATCAAAGACACTGATGACATAATAGATGCATTGTTCTAAGAAATAGGTACTCAGAACTGGAAATATTACCTATTTGGTAAGTGCAAGCTTCTGCCTATGGAAGTATGGATGCTTTCTATCCATCACCACAAATGAACAGAGAAACAGAGAGCAGAAGAACCCAAAATCGAGACGCTAAATGAGAGGGATAGGGCTCACAGAAAGGGTCTTCTCATTGCAGCAGCATCGACATTTGCTCAAGACAAATCTCTTCGGAGTTGCCCATGCCTTACTCTTCGACCGACCAGACCTCCTCCAATGGTTGCCGTCAGCTCTCGCCTCCTCATGCACCCCCTTGTATTTTGTGCTTCAAAGACCGAACACCTAACAGAAGATTCAGCTAGTGATACTATAGATCTAACAATTGGGGAATCATATAAGTGAACTTACATCCATGCTTGACAGATCAAACCATTTCGCACCTCTTGGCAACAGTACCGAGCATCCCAAGAACCTTGTATATCATGTATGGAAGAAGAGTGAAACAAACAAAGATTTCATGACTGTAGCATTGGCAAGTCCCTTTTCCATGACTTCATCAATAACCGCTTCATATGTGTGCAATCCTTTGAAGTAAAGTGTACTTCCATCCTACATCGTCACCAAGAAAACATCACTTCAAGCAACAGAACGTCAACACACCCGGATTCAGAATACACATACACTTTATTCTAGCTGTAGAAATCTAATAGCACGCTGATCAAAATTAGTGCAAGGACATATCAACAGGTAAAAAAGATATGGAAGACTAACTTTATCCAAACAAACAGGAAGAGGAGCAATATAAAATGATGGGCCAGATCAAAGGGAGTTGGCTGTGGGAGAGAAGTGTCGATGATTACCACGATTCAGTTGCTAATCACCGTCGAGGATCCCAACATCGACAAACCATATCGATTCAGGAAGAGCTGGAACAATTCGTGATAGTGCTGCATCAGCCTCCCCGCTGGATGTTTTTAGTGGGAAAATACAGTATAATATGTATATCTAGTCCAACCTAATTCTCTAGTTAATGACCTTCTTTGTTTTGTTTTATCAGATTCTATTCTAATTCAGACGGTTTTATTTTACATTCAGACTGTAGTTAATTGCCTCCTTTCTCCCTCTGTCCACACCATAGACAAGGATGCACTACCAGCTTTAGCGGCCAAAATCTGGATCTATTGAGTCAGCTTCATCACCCAGATTTTCTGAAAAAGAGCACGAAATCATAATACCATTATACAGCAGTTGAAAAAATCGTACTGGGCATGGGCCGTCTATTAGCTTTGCTAAGTATGGTGTGGTCCATTTAGGCTGGCTTGATTAAGAAACTTTATACATACTACTATATATTAGTAGATGAGTTACATCTCGTAAGAAAACGAAGTTACAGGAATTGAAATCCACCACCGTGAACTGTACATGTATATAATAGATGAGGCTTAGACATAAAACAACATTAATTTTATGTCAACAAGGAGGTTCACAGGTCATCTGGATTTCTTTCATTTTTGTGAATTGGCATGATAAGTGGTCGGACCGTTCCCCGGACCCTGGCAAGCGGGAGCGATGTGCACTGGGCTGCCCTTTGTGAATTGGCATGTCAAGCAGGAGTGACGTGACAAACTAATAAACATGTTCAGTGACGTATCACAAATGCAAGGTAAGAAAACAAAAAATATTACTAACCAAGTTTACTAACTATCATTCGAGTTTGCCTGCACTGGAGGAAATGTTGCAGTATGATTCCTTGAGTTAGAAGCAGATAAAGATAATTGATTATCCACTACAAAATCTCTAACCACTGCACACATGCAATGATGGTTAGTAGGAATACACAATTTTATGACCTGTAACATCACTACAAGGTTCGTTGGTCAATGTCCTTCCAGAATATGAACTTGAATTGTGTGGGTGCATATTATGACCTGTAAAAGAATGACACAGATCATTCACCATATAGATATCCATACATCTACCTGGATCCATTTATGACTGACTACTTAAAGTATATGTAACATAAAGGACAAGGAGCAGTACACAAAAACCTTTCAACAAGTATATGCATTTAACATAGGTGTATATTAAGTTATTAACTGCAGAGCAACTTGGTAGCTAAGCAGCTATGCTAACTTGCTAACTTAAGTTTCTGTTAGCAAATGTTCGTACAGTTTCAGAAAACGTTGGGAGTAGTTGATAAGAGTTCATCATGCTAATTACAAATATTCCAGACTACACTGCGAAGGTGAAACTTGAATTACTAATACACCGGCAATCCTTTCAAGTAATAAGATATGAACGAATAAGCAGAAAACTAATATTTCCTTATTTCCTTGTATCAAGACAGCAGACTCATGACTTACCATGGTACAGAACAAGAAACTTGTCAGCGTTAATTTTAAGTTAATAGGCAAAGCTCACAAGTCATCAAGATTTTATTTCTTTGTATCTTCACGTTCTAAGTATGTTCGCCTTATAAGTATCAAGAAACTTGTTTGCTAACCTGAATATAATTCTCAACTGATGGCTAAAATGGCAGGCAGAGAAAGAGCATATCTGAACAAAATACCTGGTAGAGCACCCTACAACAAACCTCCAAAATGATTAGCGGCATTCGATCATTTCAAAGTGCCTGCAGAAATAAAATCGAAATAGTAATCAGGACAAAATCTATTTTGCAGAAGTGCACTCTAAATTCAGATATAACGCTTTCAAAAATCCAAAGTGAGTGATGCTAAAGAGGACATATCTTGCACATATTTGAAGAAGCCACCATCATCCCACATTGGTCATGGCAGTGAGAAACAATCAGAAGTCCTAAAACAGAGTAGGATCTATTAGAGAAAATTTGAAAAGGTGTATTAGTATGTGACCATAAAATAAGGTTGTAGACAGACCAGGAATACTGCTTAGATCATCATAATTACACCTTGTTGAATGTGGTGTTTTTCGATGCTGGATTTTTTCTGACTCCTACCAAATATAAGAGAACCATGTCCATTACCAAGAAGCTTCTTCCTTTCTTTCAAGAGTATGTGTACGACCCAAAGGCATTTTTTTCGCATCATTATCGGAATCCACTCCCCTAATCACCTTTCTCTGTATCTATCTTTAACATATTTGCTAGCCCCGAAATCTGTAGGGAAATTAGACGCAAACTATGACAGAAAAGTGTGAAACACAGTGACAACAGAATTAGCTCACCCCTTCATACTGCTGTAGAGTAGAGTATTTATATATGATATCTGGTTAGTGTAGTAAGCTGATCTTTAATTCCAAAGGCAAGTGCACCATCGGCATGTGGTTCTGCAAAAACCATCACTGAAGGAATCATATCAGAAATCCATGAACTGTCATCTGTACAACAAGAAAAAGGAAAAAGGACCACAAATGGGTATCCAACTCGGGCAGCAGTGGCGACCTTATACATTGTTCAAATCAACCTGCATATATAATAAACAACAATATAATTTATTTATAAACAAAATTATTAGCAGCCAACAGACACTTAATCTTTTTAGAAACTGGAAAGTTTGATTTCATAACATAAGTGTGTTCTTTCATAAGGCACAATATCTGAAGCATTTCAATCTATACTCCAAATAACAATAGCCAACACCGTGACTAATAGTATATCAGGGAAGAACATTAGGTTCATTTTTTCATGAGGCAACAAAAATATATGATAAATATCTTCCTGCGTATTAGCAACAGGAGGGATATAAATAAGCATACAGGTTGTACTCCAGCTTAGATTGCACCATACACCTCCATTAGTCATAAAATTTAGGAATAGTGCAGCCTGTTTTGACGATGGAAAATACAAAATGTTTGTAGTCAATAAAATCAATATATAGAGTAAAAAACGAGGCAAACTCATTCTGTAACTTGTTAAGCTTCAGCTTCCCAGATTTGTACTAAATCCCACCTCAACAGCCCAAAATTACGACCGTGTTGAACTATTCCATCTCAACAGCCCAAAATTACTAAATCCCATCAAAAACTGCATGTTGAACTGTTCCAAAGCACCATTAATCAGAACATGTACAAAGAAACAAAGGAGTGATCAACAGCCAAAAATAGGCTAAATTACGAACCTGAGAATCAGGTCATGGGTTCAAGGGGAAACTCCTTCGCGCCCTGCTGGCGGGAGTTGAGCATGACCGTGGACTCACCAGCGTCGTCAAAGCTGCAGAACCTGCTGCTGCTACTGCTGCTTGACATCGCGCTGCTGTCCCTTGCAAAGTATTATTCTGAACACTCTGCGAAACGCCTGCCTGAATTTCCATGATGGCACGAAACTAAATGTAAGTAATATTGCTCTAGGAAATACAGGAGTACTCCGAGAGTGCTCTGTTCATCTGATGGATTGTGCGTGTGCCAAGAGCCAGGCTAAGATGCACATTTAGTATGCATAGGAATAAAAAAAGAAACATACTTTCAATTTCAATGGGATCCCTCGGGAAGTTCCTTTGCAGTATAACATACATTTACTCAAGATTTCCATTTTACTTTTCGAACCAGGATGTAAAATCATTTTCAGCGTATTAGTTGTCTTTATCTTCTCCATCAGATCCAGCCACATATACATGAATGAACAAGTGCCGTAGTGAATTCTATAAATTACAAACTATTTGAAGGTTGAAGCGCATAAATCAAGTGATTGTTATGCGTGCAATTAGACACTGGACTACTGGAGCAGATGATGTACTACCCAAAGCCAAGCCTCACATCATTTGTAGGAACTGCAAGCCAAATCAAACAACAACAAAATTGAAGAGCACCATTTACCTCTGAATGGCAAGCATCCCTCTTGAAAAAGCTGATCCAAGTTGAGGTAGCCCAAGAATCCACATGCGCTGTGGTGAAGAGGAGGTAGGTTGGCAACCCCATCGCCTTGTCCACGTGCACCGCAGAGATCCTATGACACCGTCAGCGACAACACGAATCACCGCTAGAACTCTGTTCGCCCTTCCGTGCTCTCCCGACAAGCTCCGACGCTGGTGTCGTGCTCGGAATGAGGGAGCTGGGCAAGCGGCCTATGCGTTGCTACGGACGGCGGCGGCGTAATTCTGAGAAATTGCAAACATAACATATTACAAAATGGAAGGCAATATAGTAACACCCATATTAGCATCCTGACACATGGAACTGGGAAATTGAGGGACATGTACAGTAGCTACAATACCATACTTACCAGTCAGATTAGCATAACCCACCAGTCAGATTAGCATAACCCACATCTATCTAAATGACAAGAAATTTAGGCTAAAATACTTTAGGATAAACTGGAAGGCAATATAGTAACACCCATATTAGCATCCTGACACATGGAACTGGGAAATCGAGGGACATGTGCAGTAGCTACAATACCATAACTTACCGGTCAGATTACCATAACCCACATCTATCTAAATGACAGGAAATTTAGGCTAAAATACTTTAGGATAAACTGGAAACATTAAAAGATAGTTCTGCAAGGGTCACCTTAAATAGCAGTACTTACGAAGCAAGATAGCATGTCTTGAAGATTCATCTTGTATGCACCAGCTAGTAGCAGATATTCCGAACATTTACCAAAAACATACAGAGAGAACTGTGAGTTGCATATTCCTACAGGTAAATGCAATGGCTTACAGTACAAAACATGTGTACTACCGTCAATGCTATCTCCAGAAGGTGTTGCATTGCCAATGTGTTAGTGATAACGCATAGCAATATGCATAAAGGCATACAACAAGAGGAAAACGAGGAGAAGGCCGGGTACGCTCCTCCATGGATCTGGCAGCAACGACTGTGGCTACCTCGCTGGCGCTGCCGGCGGTGGCCGGAAGCTCCGCCGGTTGTGGCCACGGCCAGATCCGGGAGCACGGTGACGGGAGGTCTGGGAGGGAGAAGAACGACGGTGTTGGAGGTCCCTTCCGCCGATCTAGCGACGTGCAGGATCCATCCGAGAGGAGGTCGATGGAGGTGAGGGCCGCCGGCTTCGGGCGATTGCGGACCTCGGGCGGCGACCTGGAGGCGGCGGTGTGTCACATATGCAACCTGGAGGCGGCGGCTCCTTCCGGTCCTCAGCCGCAGCGGCTAGTCTCGGATCTCGGTGGCGGCTCCTCTCGGTCGTCAGCGCGGCGACTACTCTCGACGTTGGCGGCGGCGCTTGTGACCTGCGGTTGCGCCAGAAGAGGACGGATCAGTGGAGACCAGCGGCGGCTCGCTGCCGTGGCGGCGGCGAAGGGATGGAGCGGTGGCGGTGAAGGAACGAAGAGCGGCGCTGGTGAATGAGGGCACAGACTCGGGCGCCTGTTTCGCCGAGGGCACCGAGACCTAGCTCGTGACGTATGCGGGGATTGTTTGCATTTTTTTCGCTGGTTAATTTTCGCCGGTTATTTTTCGCTGGTTAATTTTTGCCGGTTTGTTCGTGTCACATGGGTGCGAAGGGAGCTTAGGCGCTGGGGCGGGTGGGACTCGCCCTGAGGGTTTTTTTGGTTCATCGCGCTGAGCAGGAGGTGGGAGCAGGTACCAAAAAGACCATAGTAGGTGGGACGAAAATAAAACCAAACACGCACCTACCAACCGAGACATTAGGAGTAGAGATTTGGTCCACTAGAGTGCTTCTCTTTACCATGACGGTACCAGGAAAAATAAGGTGAATAGGTACTTCACAAAATTTCATGAAATGAGTAAAATCACACCTAATATTATGACCTGTCATGCACTTCATCTTTCTACATATACCTGAGATACGACACATACCATGCAGTGAGTGCCACATCTAGTGAAGCTAGCAAATGAACAACGTGTGACTTTCTTGTGTTGGGTTCCACATCCCTTTCATCCAAGTATGCAAGTTTCACATCTTTGAGCGAATGAGAAATAAAAAATGTGGCAATTTCTCGGGATGAGCGACATCGGGAAAACAGGTCAACCAAACCTCATTCTCCGGAGTACAAGCTAAGAGTTCCTCTTCAGCTGAACAAACTGTGAAACCTGCACATTACGCTACTGCAGTCAAGTGATGTGTATGTGCAGCTTCAAATTTCAACCCGCTGCAAGGGAACAACTAGCTAGCTACCCAGACATACACACATGATGTGTGCATGTGGGCGCAAAGCTACGTGCCTGGCAAATCTCCGTTTATGCTGGCTGGCTGTGTGATTAAACCCCTGCCAAAGATGACCCGGCAGTGCATGGTCCCATACGTTGTACAACTGTGCACCGCAGCAGCTCATCAGTGTATGAGCATCGATCTGAGGTATCTCCACCTCCTCAATTGGCATGTTCGAGGTGTGCACCGTTACGCCGGACCGAAAGATCGAACCAGCATTATGGCCAGCACAACCACAGATATATCTCAAGATATATTGGTGTCTTTGGTACTCCCATGACATGAATGGAAAGATCTCCCATGAAATGAAGTATCTGCAGGCCGGCTTGAACAAAATGTCTCTACCTTCTATATATACATGATTTCGAAATTTTCATGAAGTGTCTGCAAGCCTTCTTTTATACGTGATTTCAAAATCTTTATGATAAACTAAGTACTACAACTTCTGAAAGAACTAACTGTAAGTCTTGCTGGTTGGTCTACATTGTGAATAGCAGCAATATTTATACATTAATTAGAGTTAGATTTTAGATAGCTGTGCAATGCAGTTGAACTTGAAACAAGGTTCAGAAAACATTGTGAAGCTTCAGATTGTTATGTTTTGGGACTTGATATAAAACTAGGCATCTCAACTTATAATATTAAAATAAAATCAATGTTAAATAAGTGAACTGATCTAATTTGTTAGCAAAATTCATTTTCATTCCCAACACATTACCACCCCTCAATACAGCTAGCAGTATCTGGTCCTGCAGAGCTCTTGCCCCTTTATGCCTGTTGTTTCAGTTAGGAAAAGCTACCTGCTGCATGAGCTTGATCGGATAGAGAAGATCCAATGGAATGTACCATCTCAGACCAACGAAAGAAGGCTTCATGCTTGTCGCCGCCAAGGTTAGGAAAAAAGCATAAATCGGTTTATTCTCTCTTTTGAGGGACTTATCGGTTTATTCTCTTGCTCCATGTGGAATGCCACGGCGAGTGGTTCAACAGCAGCAACAGCTCGGTTAAAAAGCTAGCTAGCTAGGTTGCCAATGCAAGAACAAAATCTCTTGATATCTGGCATCAAATGCTTTGATGTTTCATAGATGCACCATCAAAAGGTGTCGGTACCGAGATCAGGGAAAGGCGAGGTTGAGCGATGAGAAGGACCATTATTCCTGGAGCACATTCCAAGGGGACCAATGGAGAGACTGCCGGCAAGGAAACAACTTCTCTTCTGGAATAGTCGATCGGCCTCCGCAAGATATGCTGCCAGAAGATCCATATCCCAAAGCCAACCCCACGGTATATAAGCAAGGCCGAGGCGCAGAATGTATCCGTCAACGAGCACAACAACTTCGAAACATTGAGCAGGCATTAGAAAAATATATAGTTGATAAGGAGGCAAAGAGCTTTGGCTTACAGCAAGGCATGACAAATTTGACTGACGTGTGTGAATCACAGGGCGCTTCTCCCTTGGCACGGTGGCATGCATATAGATGATGGTGGTAGCCTGGTGAGCATGCGGTGCAGCTTGCTAGCGAGCCATGCGTGCCAAAGGAGAATTGCCCTGCCATTCGCCTCAGTTGCTGCGTGAATTCTATTCCAAACAGGTGAGAGCTATCTATCCATAGCTGCATGCAAAAGCGTTTCACGAGTCACAACTCGCAAAGCAACCCCAAATGAAATGCAAGTACGTTTATCTGTTCTTGAGATTAACCATGCTTGTGTTTGTCTGTGATATGATTATCTTGTGTAATCTACGTAGGAGGTAGCCCAATGGACCAATGGTCCACAGTAGTGGAACTAATCACTGAATTTATTTATTTTCAGTTTTTTTCTTTTGCTGGCTATATAGGCTGCCGGCAATTTCATGGTGGTCCATGGACAATTCTATTCGACAATGTTGAGCAGCATAGATATTGAGCCGGAGAGAGCATTTTGAGTAGCACATAAGCTAGATATGGGAAGATCTCCCACGAAATATCTGCCGCTTTTCGACAATATAGTGAGTAATGCTAGACGTACATAAACTAACATAATGTTTTTATGTAACAGAAAACGTGGATACTCCCTATTAGATTGAGGGGTGGAGGGGCCCACACCCATAAAAAATCAGGGGGGCAGAGAATTTGTTAGGCAGGTTACCTAGGATTGAGTAAATGCTTTACGTAGGTGTAGCAGTTTCCATGTATAGCCGATCACTTCGGTTGGTAACATAGTATGTGGAAGTATCTACAACTGGAGTGGGCTAATTTGACCTGCTATATGTCCGTGTCCACTTCAAGTCCTGATTTGTCCGTGCATGTGACGTATGTAGTGGTTGACCTTTGACGAAGATTTGAAGGGTCCGCTGTAGATGCTCTAACGTCTGGATTCAATGACCGCTCGGTCGGACTCGATCATGGGCTTTATCAAAGATCAGCATGTGTTGGTAAACCAATGACCGACCACTCATCTTGGATATGTCTGGCCACTACATATGCTGAGAAGAATAGCTCAAAGGAAGCTTGTTGCATGTGCTAACAGTATGCCCGCGGGTGATGACTTGACGAGCATGGGCGATATTTTGTAGATGTGACAGACAGTGAGAAGAGAGCACGCACTAGTAGAGAAAAGTTCTATTGTCCCGGTTGGTGAGGGTCTTTAGTCCCGGTTCATGAACCGGGACTAAAGGGTCGGTACTAATGCCTCGTTTTTTAGTCCCGGGTTCAATCTGTAACCGACAGATGGGCCTCCACGTGGCTCAAGGCGCTGAGCTCAGTAGAGGTTTTGGTCCCGGTGGCACCAACCCACCAATAGGCATCCACGCCACAAGATTTCTGTGGCTAGGGTTTTTGTTTTTTTGAAGGTGGGGGGGTTTGGGGTTTTGGGGGTTAATTGAGGTGTTTCATATATTGTGTTAGCTAGTTAATTAATAGAAAGAAGTGTCCTCTCTTTTGTCCGTGCTTGGTCGACGCCACGCACTATACATACAAGATAGAAAGGACTAGCTAGACACGCTTAGCTAGCTAGTAAGCAAACGAAGGAAACAGAAGATCGTCATGAATATATATGCATACAGAGAGAAGTGATATCGACCACCTCTCATTCTCCGAGAGATTGGTCGAACAACAAGTTCTCGTATATCTATCCGACACTAACGGCTACATATATACAATAATTATCTTTTACAAATATAATCTCCTAACACACGGACGCGTGGTCCACATAGTATTCTCCGTCTTCAGCGATCACGTGGTCAAGAAAAAATGCCGCCAATTCCTCTTGAATTGCTCGCAGGCGATCTGGTGCTAGGAGTTCATCCCGCATCCGAAACATCTAAGTTTAAGAAGGGGGTCAATACATATATATATATATATATATATATATATATATATATATATATATATATATATGTCTGAATGAAACTCAACACAAATTATGGTAATATAATAAAATTGTGAATATTGTTATTTACGCACTTAATATTGTTTGTCGAGTAGCCTCCACAGTGTCGTGGTGGCGGATGGACTCGCTAATGTAGTATCCACAGAAATCATTCCCTTGTTCCTGCCACAACCACTTTACAAGAAATAGAGGTCAATCAAACTGATAATTAGCAAGCATGTTAAACGGTATTGATGAAACTAGCGCTTGAATCACTAGGAGATGCGTGGAATATGCTACTATAGTACTTACTTTCGGGTGTCTAAATTGCAGCTTCTTCGGCAGTCCCGGAGCTTTTTTGGTGAATTTTCTCCAAACCCTGCCATACAAAGAAAACAATTACTTGATATCAGAAATGAACAAAGTTGTTGATATGGTGGATAATGATCGATTTAACTTACTTCTCGAGCATTTCAGTCATGTCCGCATACTCCTTCGGATCTTTTCGCTTCGAGTCTAAGACAGTTACTACTCCCTGCTCAAGCTTAATCTCTTGGAGAATATAGTGGTACCTGCGCGCACGATGCATAACTCATCAATATTACATTACTATAACCTGGACTAATAAGGAAAACCGAATATGCCACAAGACAGTAACACTCACTTGAAGTTGTAAGAAAAGAGTATTATATCTTTGTGTTCATTTATTACCAACGATTGTAGCAAGTTGGCCTCGGTATTTTTGGCATGAAATTCAACCTCAGTTGCATCTATGAGATATGTGTTAATGAACCCAATATCACCCACTTGTCTTTTTCTTCAATTTGGCGATCTTCAATCTGCATAATATAGTGAGGATAATTATAAATATATGCAATGAAAGAGCTGAGTTATATAGAGAGACTTAATGACAAAAGTAGTACTACTTACGTACATGTAGCAGGTGACCGTTGCTTTATCGAGGGCCAATTGATTGAAAACTGATAGAACTCCTCAAATGGAATAGGCAACAATTCAATTCCAACGAGGTCATGCTCCTTTTTAACTCTCACATACAAATTACTCCTCCCCTCAGACTCTGCAGGTTTTCATGTACCAATCATGCAATCTTCGTGATCATCGTTGATAGAGATCTTTCATCTTTGACGAGAGGCTTCCTGCATCAGATCTTTGTATTTGCACCTCCAAGAAATCATAATGTACATCGTCGGGCAGATAATCTTCAGGATTGCCATAACCGGCACCATCCTCGGATCGACGATGTCGCTAGCGTGCACCTTGAGCGGGGCACGATTGTTGCTTGTTCGCCGAGCTGGGCAATTTGTTTCAGCTCGCCGCTCTTTCATTCTTTGATCACTTTTAGTACTTCCCGACCTCTCCGCTTCGCAAATGTCTTTCCAATAATGCGCTCATAGTTGCCTTTCGGCGGAGACTTGGGTGGTTTTGTCAGCAGCCAGAGTGCGCTTCTCTTTCACCGGATCTACCTTTCCTCCGGAGGTGGATGTCTCTTTGCTTTCAACCCTTCAAACCAGTCATCCACTTCGGTCTGCGCGATCTTCGTGATTTTCCTCCTCGGTCCTCTCAGACGGTAACCTCTCCGAGTCTTCAGAGAAGGACCGACCAGATCTCGCCCCGCCTTTGGCTGTACTGCTAGACGCCGCAGAGCAGACGGAGCGGTGTCTTCTTTCCTTGCTTACGAGGCGGAGGAGAAGGACTACGACGCTACGGAGCAGCCAGAGCGGGCGACGGGTCTCTTCCGCCTTTTGCCGACGAGGCGGAGAAGGAGGAGGCTGGCTGCTCGGGCGCCGCCGGTGCAAAGCGGAGAAGCAGCGGAGTGCCGCCACGCCGGAGAAGGAGCCGGCCGAGTGCCCCGAACGCCACTCACGGGAGGAGGAGGCGGTGGAGGAGGCGGAGTGCCTTGACTCACGGGAGGAGGAGGAGGAGGCGGAGGCGCCCAGTTCGGAAGGTTGATGAGATCCTTCCGCCATAGGCATGGAGTCTTCATAGCGTAACCCAGCCGATACTCCCCTTCACCGGTAGGGTGGTCATGCCGCAGGTCCTCAAATCAATCCGTTATTTCATCCACCATCACCTTAGCATATCCTTCTGGAATCGGCCGATAGTGAAAAGTTGAGTCGGGTTTAGTAGGATAAACAGAGCCAACAGCCGCCTTGACCTTCAAATTGCTCCATTCCGCCATATGGTGGCAATTTTGAGACTCCGTGATAGCATCCACGGGATAGCCGGCAGGAGCCATCAAGGCATGCTCCGCTGAAGCAGCCTGCTGGAAGCCATGCTGCTTTCTCCGCCGAGATGGCGGGGTAGCTTCGGGGAAGCTTCGCTGGTCGCTTGCTCCGCTTCTTCTTCTCGCTCCTCTAGCCCCATTACCTTTCATGCAGCGCCTGCATTTGGCTCGCTTCCAGCTTCTTCCTCCTCTCATGGGTTTTGTAACCCTCAAGGTCTCGAAATCCAGCCTTCCACGAAATGGAGCTCGGCGTGCCTCGTGGTCCGCCTGTGGTGCTCAGGATTCCCGAGGGCCATTGTGAGCTCGTCCTTCTCCCTGTCTGGAATGAACTTCCCTTGCTACGCTGCTTTGATATATTGCTTTAGCCTCTTGAATGGTATGTCCAATTGATCGTCCGTCCAAATGCACTTCCCTGATACAGGGTCCAAGGTTCCGCCAGCCCCGAAGAACCAAGTCCGCAACGATCCGCCAGTTCATTGTCTCTCGGTTCGATCCCTTTATCAAGCAGATCATTCTCAGCCTTTGGCCCACTTAGGCCGGGCTATGAGGTAGACACCGACACCGCATGATGGTGAAGCTTCTTCTTCGCAACATTTTGCTTGTTTGTCGCCGACATCTTTTTACTCTTTTCTCGATGTCTTGTGGGCCACAAATGCGACCACCATCTCCGATCTTCTCATATTTGCCCTTGAATTCTGGTGTCTCTTTTTATCGACAAACTTATTCAGGTCTTTCTTCCAATTCCTGAATAGGTCTGCCATCTTCTTAAGAGCAAAAGACTTGATTAATGGCTCTATAACTGGCTTCTCCGGATCATCCTCCGGTGGTAGGGTGAAATTTGACTTCAGCTCAAAGGCAAAGATCATTTTTCTGCAGATCATTGACATAAGACACCTCGTGGTCTTTGTTCTTAGGCTTATACCATTGCTGGATGCTGATTGGGATCTTGTCCTCAACCGTAACCCCCGTGACCGGAAAGCAATAGATGCCTTCTTTGTCCGGATGGGTTCAAACGGTTGGCCGTCGCGCGCGATTTCTATGATCTAAAACCTTTCATTCGAGCTCAACTTTTTCTTCGGGCCTCGTCTCTTTACCGAAGTTGTGCTCGATCCGGAGGGCTAGAAAAAAGAGACAAAGACGAGAGTTAATTAATATGTGTACATACCAAATGCATCAATTAGCTAGTCAGCACAGGCTTAACTAATATATATACCTGGCCGGACTCAGTTCGGTGATCACCGGATCAGTCCTCACGGTCTACTTCTTCACCCTCTCCTTCTTGCACCGGCATTGGTGTGACACTCCAAAAAAATTTATTCAGTTTTCAACAAAAACTTTGTTTGATTTGAAGAAGGTCATTTAAATCCTTCCAAAACCTCTCTCTCTCAAAACTTTTTCCCATGGCAAGGATTTTATTTGGTATCTTCTTCAACCCTGGTGTTTGGTTATTAAAAACCTTTCTTCTGATTTTTCCATCTCAAATATATTTTTGGAATTTATTTTCTTAAAAAAAGAAACCCTATGGGTTTTGGGGCTACTCTTTTGTTTTGAAACCATCCATGGTTTTACTATGCCTCATGTGGTAATTTCTTCCAAAACCCTCCCTCCACTTTGGGGCAATCCAAACATTCTGTTCCAACAGGTCCAACCCATTTTTGGATTTTATTTCATTTATTTTATCCCCAAAAACATTTCTGTCATTTATTCTAAGCCTAGATGATTTACAAAGGAAGTACCTGTTTTCCTTTGAGTTTTGATCTCTAACCAACTTCCCTGGATAGTCCTTAGCACCCCAACCTAGATCCATCAAGATCCACTCTTCCTCTTTTCAAAATTTTCAAGTTTCAACCTCTGCAAGTTTGGACCAGATTCATCATTTTGGTGAAATTCATATTTTACTTTCTCCAAAAATTCCACAAAAATTCAGGCAGCCCCAGTGTGCTTTGAGAGACCACCACACCAAAGATCAGCCCCAGATAAATTTTTCTCATACCTAAATCATTTCATCAAACACTTGGCCGGCACTGTTCCTGTACACTTTCAGTAAAATTCAGAGTTTCCGAAAGTGTTTTCAAAGTGTCGCTTGCCGCTGGCTTGTCATCGATCACTGGCACCCTGGCGCTGGCGCCTGCCTCTCCTCCTTGACCAGAGCATCGTGACGCCTCTTGGACAGACGCAGTGTCGGTGGCGGCGAGCATCGCCGGGCGCTGCAGCTTCGCGGTGGCAGAGCCAACCGTGGCGGCTAACGGAGCTGGCCAGCTCGCTACGCCGCTTCTGCGCCGCCTAACGCCTCCCTAGCCTCCGCAGGCCTCATGCATGCCAAGACACACCGCAACACTGCCGCTGCGGGTTCGGCAAGCATGTGGCGCGCCTCCGCCGCCGACGGGCTCAAGGCCGCCTGCTCTGTCAAAACCACCCACGCCGCCTAATCCAACCTGGTTTATCTTCTAAATGGAACCCGTGGACCTCCACGCTGATGCCCCGCCCCTAAACTCCCCGACCAAGCATCGCGCCATCAGAACCATCGCCGGAGATCCCTGCTCACGGCCACCGCCAGATCGCTTATAAATGAGGCCCCGAGCTCGTTTCTCGAGCACGCACCACCACTGCACCCCACCAAGACTTCGCCAAGCCACTAGGGGACCTCAAGAGGTCTCCTCCCCAACTCCGCCGCCTCGATCCGCCTCGCCACCAGCTCGATCCACTCCGGTGAGGCCATCCCCGCCGCCCAAACCTCGCCAAGAGTCTCCTAGAATACCCAAAGGATCTAACCCCAGCTTCAATTTGACCTCCGCAGTCCTCCCCGACGAGATCCAACTCCACCCGAGCCGCCGTCCGCCGGAGCAAGGATCGCTGCCGACGTGGTGCTCGCCGACGACCACCACCACCACCCACAGACGCTGAAGGTCACGCTGAACACGTAGGTACTCTCCGATCCTCCCAACGTGGGACCCTCGTCAAGATTTTCTCTTTTCGAATCGTCGAAAACGCCTTCAGGCAGAATACGCTTCGAAAACGCCTTCGGCAGAATACGCTCCCCATATCGACCCAAAATGCTCGTGCGGACTGCCCGGTCACTATACGGTCAGGATTTTTGCCATCAAACCAGACTAGACTAATCCAACCCAAATGTCTGGTTGTCTCAAGACTCCCCATACCTAACCCATATGCGGGCGGATATGGGGACATTTGGATGCGCAAATCACATAGGCTATGACCCAGTATGGCCCGCCACGTGAGCTCATTCTGACTTAATGAAATGCAGCACTTCCCCTAAAAAAAGATACACTGTTGTTACAAGAATCTAGAGAAAATTTGCCGCCTTCCCCTTTCGAGAATATTTGGGAAATGCTCGCACCGCCTGGCCTGCGGCTACATTCACGCCTTTCATGTTACTAATCGTTATGGGATCCTAGAGATGCATCGATCCAGGCCAAATTGCTCACAACTGCCTATTTCAGCACTCAACCATATTGCTCACAGCAGACTATTTCAAAAGGCTGCAATAGAGTAGAGCTTGACGGCCAGCTGTAAGATTGTTCACAACAGCCTATGTCAGCGCCCCAGCTGGATCTGAAAATTGCACATATGTATTGTCTAATGAATGCAATTGGTCCGTTCATCATTGCAAAGAATTGCACAGAGAAACGTGTTTCTAATCCATCTATAAGGTTGTACGTTCTCCTAATCTAGAGTGAATTGCAAAACCATCGACATTCAAGGCAATGGTTGCGAAACCACTATTCTATGGATTTGTGCTGAAAAGCCTAATTTTGAGGCTAATTTTTTTATAACAAACACTAGTCGGTGACTTAGACTGTTTTGAGCACGATTATGACATGTGGGTCCTGCTGTACCGGGTGACGTGGCAAATAAAAAAGCCAAACACAGCCCGATACAATTTTGTTTTACTAAAAAACGTAATCGGTACTCGTGACCTTCATCTCCCATGGTGGAGGCCGCCGCCATCCTCCCCTGTGCGCTGTCCGCGCATGAGAGGCCAACGTGCCTGCCCTTGCTGCCCTTAGCGCCCCCTTCCCCATCGGAGCAGTAGCTGCCGCTGCTGCCGGAGTAGCAGCCGCCGTGGGTACCGATAGGCCGGCACCAGCGGCTTCAAGGCCGGTGGCAACAGATTTTCCGAGAACGGCAGAGGCCGATGTGGGACACAACATGGGGCGTGGCGGATCTCGTGGTGCGCCCCCGCCGACCCGCCATATGTAGCAGTTGCCGGTGCAAGCCGCGAGTAGTAACCACTCACCGGAGCTGCAACAGCCACGCCTGCAGGTGGACGCGAGCAGCCATGCCGGGCGGCCAGCGGCTATGCTGCAGATGAGCTGCTTGGAGTGGGGCATGGGAGCTCGTGGCCCACCCGACGCAGGGAGCTGCTGCTAGGTTGCACACCGGGAAGCTCAAGCTCCACCGGCCGGCGCAGGGGAGTCCCAACCAACATGAGTCAATGGTGAGAGGCAGGAGATGGAACCTTACCCTCTTTTTTTAATGAAAAATGATTTTATCATCTTAGGCCTTTTTATTACAATTTAGTCCCTTCTATTTTGTCTATTTGCCATCCATTATGTCATGCCGCGTCACCTTGTCCAGAGGGGCCTGCCTATCATAATCGTGTTCAAAATGACCTAAGCCAGTTAAGAGCATTTCCAACAGGAGCTCAAAAAGAGCTCTCATGCGCTTAAGAATTCTTTATTTTGGGCTACTAATAGCTCCAACTGATGCTGTAAAATATTGCGCTGCAGTATATTTTGGGCTCCAGATTATGCCAAGGCTTCACAATTTGCACTGCGTGCTTTTTTGGGCACGTGTTTTTGGGCGCCTACAAAATCAATGTTGGTCCCGTGCACTAAAAAGTACTACAATGGCGCATTATAACTTTTTTTGGCCATGAAAGTTTTATGCGGCTGTTGGAGATGCTCTAATAGTGTTTTTTGTAACAACAACAAAAAAGCCTCAGAATTAGGCTTTTTGACATAACCAGTAGAATTGCGGTTTCGCAACCCTTTCCGTTAAGGTCGATGGTTTCTGCGATTCACTCCTGAATCTATAAACTTGGGTTTCTCTGAACATGAACCTTGACGTTACCCTGCTGCACCTGGTTGCCCCTTCGACCACCACCAGCAACCATGTCCGCTGGTGCAGTGGGCCATGGAGGACGAATGGAGGTCTACCCCTGGGAACCTTCGACTGCCGCCGCCGCTCACTAGGGGCGGAGTCGTGGCCGAGCCATGTTATCTCTGCCCAAGGTAGGAGATGAACTCACGCACACAAGATAGAAGAAGAGCACACAGGAGTTTTGGCACCGCACTACTTGTACCTTTTCTGACTCTCTTTCTTTAATTAACCAAAGTGATTACAGGGTACATAAAAGGGAAGCAAACGCACGGGCCAAGTCACACACCGGCCTGATCCTAAACTCACGCTCCACGCACACACGTACTCCACTAAACAAGTGCATGCACATCCAGCCACTCTGATGGATCAACTCAACGTCTTTGCCTCAACTAACTCAGCTCACTTTGAGCTAGTCTCTTGGCACGGCAACGTACAGATCCATCTCGCTCTCGGCTGCATGCATGTACTGATCAAATCTACCTACTACTTATGCATGTACTCACAACTCCTGGCTTCACTTGACCGATGATCAGCTCGCACCATTGCCAATCCATCAGTCCACTTTACCATGATGCCATGCATCGCTGTACTAGACTTAGACTAAACAGACCCAAACATAAATAAACTAGATGAACTACTAAACAACAATGGTTAACACCAACAAGCCAAAGCACCCCGTGAGGCGCTCGTGGTCCAAGAGGTGCGGAGGGCTGCCCCAGCGGCAGAGTCTCGTGGCCGTCAACCGCGGAGTGTTGCTAGTCACTGAGACGGCAGCGGCCTGGCTGAGTGAGACTTGAGATAATAATGCAAACCAATTGAAACAAGGTTCAGAGAACATTGTGAAGCTTCAGTCTCAGACTTGATATGAAACCTGGACGTCTCAAATATTCAAAAGATTGAAATATTTCTCATTTGCTAGCAAAATTCATTTTCATTCCCAGAACAAAACATTGTCATTCCATGCAGCAAGCTACCGAGTCCTGGTCCCACAGAGAGCTCTGCCCTCTATGCGTGGTGTTTCGGTCAAGAAAAGCTACCAACTGCATGAGCTGGATCGAAGAGGGAAGATCCAGTGGAATGTACCATCTCAGAACATAAGAAAGAAGGTTTGCGTTTGTGGCTGGCCAAGGGTCAAGACAAAGCAGAGATCGCTTTATTCTCTTGGAATCCCACGGTATGTAGTTCAACAGCAACAACTCTGCTGAAAATTAAAGCTAGCTCGCTAGGTAGCCAATGCAAGAACAAAATCACTTCATATCTGGCATCGAATACGTTGATGATTTGCTGCTGCGGCGGTACGTCCTCGGTGCTGCTCAGCTCTAAAGTTTTGCTTGCACCGGCAAAAGGTACCCTTACTGAAGATCAGGAAAGCAAGGTTGAGCAAGGAGGAGCACCATTATTCCTAGCGCACATTCCAAAGGGGAAATCATCGAGAGACCACCGACAAGGAAAGCAGCTCCTCATCTGAATAGTCGATAGGCCTCGGCGCATATGCCACGAGAAGATCCATATCCCGAGGCCAACCCCACGGTATATAAGCAACGCCGAAGTGCATAATGTTTCCATCAACGAGCACAAGAACTTGAAAGCATGGAGCAGGCATGCATTACCAAAATATATAGTTGAATGGAGCCAAAAGAGCCTTTGACTTATACTAGGAAGAAATGACAAATTAGACCGACGTGTGTGAATCACAGGGCGCTTCTCCCTTGGCACGGTGGCATGCATGTATCGATGATGGCGGTAGCCTGGTCCCTGGTGAGTGTGCGGTGCATGCAGGTAGTTAGCCGTGCGTGCCAAAGGAGAATTGCCCTGCCATTCGCCTCAGCTGCTCTCCGAATTATGATCCAAACAGGTGATGTATCTGAATTATGATCCAAACAGGTGATGTATCTATCCATAGCTACATCCAGCATGCCGTTCACAAGGCAACCCCTTATATGCAAGTACGTTCATATGTTCCTAAGTCTAACCATGATTGCGTTTGTCTGTGATTATTAACTGGTGTACTCTACGTAGACAATGCTGAGTAGCGCGGATCAAATTGGCATTAGGGCATCTCCAGCCGTTTGGCCCCCAGGGCGCCTAAATAGAGCGGCCTGGGGCGTGTCAGCGCTAGTTCGGCCCCTGGGGCGACTCTAGGCCCCGGCCACGCCCCCACGCCGCCCTCGTGGATGCGGGAAATTTAAACTTGGTCGTTTCGCTCAAAAGACGCCGCAAATCCGCGATCGGACGTAGTCCGGCGTTATAAAAACAGAGCGCCGCCGCCGCAAGTTCGCGCGGCGCAACGATTCACTCGGGCGGGTCGGCTCCAGCGCTGGCGGAGTCGGCGGCGCTGGCTCGCCGGTGTCGGAACTGCTTCGTGCTGGGCTGCGCCGGGCGCTGCTTCGCACTGCTGGGCGGCGGCGGCGTAGAGGCGCTGCTCGGGCTTGGCGTCCGTGGTGGTCGTGGCGCTGCCGGCGCGTTGCCGCCGGCAGCTCGCTCAGATGAGGCCGCGCTGCACCAGGTACCACGCCTTTGAGCTTCGCCGCTTTCTCGGAGCATGTCCGCCCGCCCATCGTAAAAGCCATGTCGGTGTTCCTCTTCTTCGCGCGACGCTCGTCCGGAGCAGGTCGAGCTTGATGGCGTTGTTCTTCATTAGCGATTTACCACCGCGCCGGTCTTCTTCGCGTAGGGACGGCCCGGCCTGGGCGCCGGCGAGGCAATGCTCGATGGACTCCTGCAATCGCGCTGTTGCCGCGGCCGGGCGCTTTTCCCCTTCTTTGCCAATTTGTGGCCGCCCGCCGCTTCTCCGACGCTACCGGAGTCGCCGCGTCTGCTTGTGGCGTCTCTTGGCCTTGTCGAGGGCATCGCCGACTTTCGCCCACTTCGCACTTGTCAATGCGCTTTGTAGACGTGGAGGTGCTTGAAGTCGGCATCTTGGTTGTCGCCCGATACATGGCGTAACATACGCAGCAGCTGCGCCGGAGGGACGAACAGTTGGCGGGCGGCGGGCGAGGGGACGAAGATATGCGGGCGAACGGCGCGGCGTATTTCGATCCTCAACGCTGGCGCTGTTTCTCCGGCGAAGCCGCGACCTTCCTCGACGATTCCATGCCATTTGTTGCACGCCAACCGGATACGCTTCAATGGTTCGCCATCGCCATGGAGCCGCCGCTGCATGTAGACGCCTTTGAGTAGGGGTCGACGAAGCTTCCGCCGTCGAACTCGCCTTGATGCGGTCCCAAGACGCTCCAAGCTCGTTCGCGCCGGTGGTCGGGTCGAGGCAGACGACTTTCCATGCTTCAGCGAGGCATTCCTCCTCCTTGATGTCCACTTGATGCGCCGGTTCGCCTGACCTAGCCGCCCGCTTTCTTCTTCTTCTCGCGCCTTCGCCGGAACAGAGCCGCTCCTCCTCCTCCTCGCCCTCCTCCTCCTCCTCGGTTCTCGCGCTGCCGCCAGAGACGTAGCCGAAGCTCGCCTCCATGTCGCCGCTGAGGTCCACTACCTCGCCCCGGTGGCGAAACCGGAGACGCGGGCGTCGCGTCCATCCTGTCGGCTCCCGTGGTCGCCGGGCGCCGCCGAGGTGCGAGAAGGGTAGCGGTCCACGGTAGAGATGGGGCGCCGTGTGGACGCCAGAGGCGGCGGGCGGCGCAGTAGTTGTATGGAGGGTACTGCACGCCGACGAAGGCGGGCGAGGGCGCGGCGCGAACGGGTGACCATGAGGGAAGGTCACGCTGGGTTGAACCCACTGCGGCGCTGCCGCCGCCGGGCGTAGCCGGGCGCATTTATGAACCCCATGGAGATCCGGGCGCCTTGCTGTCCCTGTGGTGCGATCGGGCGTGGCGACGGCGGTGGATTCATCCCCGCTGGTCGACCGATGAGGAAGACTTCACCGCTGCGCACCGCTGTTGTCGCGCCCTTCTTGGCTATGGTTCTGTTTCCGCCGGGCGGTGATCGCTTCAAGGCCGCTGAACTTCCACCTCCACTGCATTCGACAGTGCCCGTGGTTTCGATGGCGGCGCCTCGGCTTCCTCTGCTTCGGCTGGGCCACGGCGCCAGTCGCGGTTGCTGCCGCGCGCGGCATGGCGTACTTCTTCGGCGGCATGGCGTACTTCTTCGCGGCGAGCGGGAGGGGGTTTGGCGGGAGAAAGGGAGAGAATGGCGGGAGGAAGGCGAGCGAGCGGGAGAGATGCGAGGGAAAAGCGTCAAGAAACGGCGGGAAAAGGCCCTCGGGTCGCCTCCAGGGCGGGCCCACGCGCCTTTTTCGCTTGTGCCGGTTTCCTGCGCCCGAGGGCGCCGGGTTCGGTCTGGGTCCGCCGGCGCCAGTTTTGGCCCGAGCCGGCGAAAAACGGGTTTCTGGGGGCGCGACTGAGGCATTTTTTTGGCGCCGGCGCGGCAAAATTGTCTCGGGAGGGCCTGTTGGGGGCGCGGCTGAAGATGCCCTTATGCATAATACATAGCACAAAAGCCAGAACTCTCATGAATCATCTGCAGGCTACAAACTCGGGGGACTTCCGATCTTGTGTGCAACGGTGCATACGGAAGCAATCGTTTCGGTACGTTACATTATATGATATGTCTGAATTCGATGATTGGCCGGTCGGACTCGTTGTCAATCTTGGGGTTGATGGCGAGCTGCATGTGTTGGTGAACTGATGATGCTCCATCACTAATCTTCATCGTGACTGACTGCTAGCATATGCTGCTAGCTGCATGCATGTACTGACGGGCAGACCGCGGATGTCGGCCATGAGCGACATTTTGTAGCTGTGACGGGTAACTTGTTATGAGCTAAGTAGCATGGTGGTACTATACACCAGTGTACGTGGAATGGTGCAATCTATTAAGCCCCCACCTACTAGTATACCATCATATGTATCTTTGTATGTCAGTTCTCTCTTTGCATAGGCTAGAAATATGAGTGTTGAGGGTGACTCGACCATGTAGCCAAGAAGCTTAAGATTAATATGCAGACTATCTCTTTAAGTGCACATCCAAGCTTCAATTACGTAAGTTCTTGTTCGGTTAGACCTCTCTTGGAGAGTATTCGAGAAGTTTGGAGGGGATTGAGGGGGATTTTGACTTGTAGGAGAATTAATCCTTCCAAATCCACTCCAATCCCCTTCAAAACCGCTGTAACAGAACAAGCCCTAAGGGAGAACGACCTTGCTGCAATTGCTATCTTGGCATGACCATGCCTTAGGTTTGAGCGGTGTTGGAAAAATTGATTCAACTAAGCTGCATCACCTAGCAACAGATTTATGAGTCATGAGTTGCAATATCTATTGTGGTTGATACAGAGGTTAAAGATGTAGCTCCCTTCAATTTAATTTATTTATCTTAGCAACCTAATGTACGACACTTATCATTTTGCAATAGACTATGTGCATCACCTGATGTAGAGGCCGAGAGTTCACCCTCCTTTCCAGAGAAAAAAAAGATTAATAAGGTGGCGACAAGAACTCTATCATGTCACCGACACATGCTTCACTCTCCAGGGCATTCTTCCTCTAAGCACTTCAACTAGTGCTAGAATGAAGTGACCATCCTCAATCTTCTGTACGAATATCAGTCTCATAGGAAACACCTACCTGATGTTTATTTAAAGAACCTAGATTTCTTCAAATGGGTCATATGGTAGACTCTGGAAAATGAGACAAAGTTAGTTTTAGAGTCGAAGAATGTCTCATTATTGAGCAAGGAAAACTCGAGTAACAAATACTAGAGAATCGTGGGGTATTTGCAAGAGCACAATAGCTTAGTCAAATTATACTCCATGATATTGTTCTGTTACATTACCCAAACTTTATTAGTCTAGCTGCCAGCTAAATTTAAATTCATAGATGGTATGTGAGTGACTTGAGCTGGCATGTCACATGGGTCGGGTAGGTATAACCACGTTGGTAGCCTCCTAGTGCCGCAGTTCCAGGTAGCGAGGGTAGCGGAGACATGCATGCCTGTGCCACGGAAAGGAGTTGCTCGACTGCCTTTGTGAGGACAACAAAGTGGTTCGGAGGAAGAGTTGCTCGTGGTGTGGAAAACGCTGCCGGTGACCATTCTTGGGCACATCTGGTTCTCATAGTCCTAAACACCTTCCATTTTGCCCTTCCAAGGAACTATTCTATCTTGTGGGTGGTGCTCTAGCTAACTACCCCGACGGTCTTGCCGTCAGACACTATATATCTAGAGCGGTGATGGCTAGGTCCATAGGGTGTGGTGGTTTGCCGGTGACGGTTGGGGTTTGTTGTGATAAATGGGTTTCTACATGCAGGGGCGGAGGCCCAGGGCGTGAGGCCCAGCTCCTTTGGTGACTATAGTGTTACCAGAGATGTGAGGCCCAAATCTAGGGGTATTGCTTGAAGGCGGCCCAGGCGCGCTGCCGGCCTGGGTTCACTGCCTACATGGTAGGTGGTTCTGGTTCACGAGCCAAAGCTAACCCAATGTTCTCTCTCACGACAAAGACAATCTCTTCGTGCACTTCTGCTCTCTAGAGGTGTCATCATGGGTTTATTGAGGCATGCCCACAAGATCCTTGAGGTCCTGTGGAAGGGGCGACAATGAGGTGGTACAAGGCATATACCCCACTATGACTTTGTGGCCCCTTAGGGGAACCATATTTGGTGCCTTTGGTCGATGTTAGCTAGTTGTTACGTGGTTGCTTCTGCTGAAGATAAATGGGTTGCTCGGTGTGGAGGTGGTGGCCATGCTTTTTCTTCTATTTAGAAGGGGATACCATGGCCTCTCGTGATTATCATGATGAACACAACCATATTACTAAATAGAATGGAATTTGTTCGATTAATTCATGGTATCAACCAAAATGAAAAAAAGTGACCTGCCTACGAAGTTCCACGATGCAGATATCGGTCCACTCCCATGACCTTGAGGACGGCAAGGTGGCCTACATGGGAGCTAGTCATGGTATGGGTGCCCTTGGGTTATCGCCTTGTCCATATGTGATTGTCATCTATCGGATCACCATTGACCTCACCCTTCTAGACCAAAGTGTTGTAGTTGGCTATTCGATGTTCTCACCCTTGGTCAAGTTAGCTAGCTAGAGCAGCGACACCGACCGGTTGGGTGTGGTGGTGTGATCGGCTACACTGCAGTTTTGTGGGTGGATGTTTTGGGCAGTGGGTCCTCGTGTGGTCATGGTGCTTAGGTGACTGCTACACCCAAAGGTGTGTGTCGTGTCTATGAAGGCAATGCTCACGAGCATTGGTTCCCTATCTAGAGGCATCATCATGGGCTTGTATTCCTCACAGCCTCATCTCCTACTCTGGGTGAAAAATTCTTGGTCCCATTTCGTCATACTAGTGGTAGTGGCTCTATAGTGTAGTTCCCAACTAGAGGTACCGCCTAAGGAGCCTTGGCATCTAGAAGATATTCGCCACATGATAGGCTATGGTGTCCCCTCAATGTGGTGTCGGCTCGAGGTGGTGGTTATGCTTCTTTTCATTGGCTATATAGTCGTAAGTTCCTATACGAAGTTCTCTAATAGGCTTCCTTAACATACTATGTCATTCGACGTGGGATGGCCCTTTTCGTGGTGAATGGATGGTCTTATGATGAATTTCGTCCTTTCTATAGTAGATGAGGGCTACTTCATCTAATGGAGTGCATGTTTTCACATCAATGCATTGCATTAACCTCAACCTTGGCCATCAATCAAGTCAGTGCATTCCTTCCTCTAAACTAAGAAACAAAATACATTCGTTGTTGGTCTACTTGGTCGTTTCTATCCATGGCTACATGGTTGTCTCCTAAAACCCTAGTTGTGGGTCATTCCTCAATCCTCCCCTTCCCTTTCCATCGCCGAGGAGGAGGCCTCGGCAAAGCCCTGTGGGCGGAGGCAATTATGGGTACCTCCTATACGGCTCACGATAGTTGCAGCGAACTCATGAGTGGAGCAACAAGGCGATGGGTGTGGCGGTGCAGTTCACCGCATGGCGGCGCTTGGTGCTGCCCCCTGCCATCAAGGTGTAGATCTAGGCTTCCTGTGCTCCATGAGTCGCTTGGTTGTCTCCAATGGTATGCTCGTTCTTCAGACGCTTGTCAACACAGATCCCCGCTGCCCCGCCTCCATCCACGCCTGTCCCCTTTTTCTCTACTCCTCGTCGCCGTTGCTTCATACCGACGGTTTTTGTGGGACTTCCTGCTGGTCGCCGCCCTCCCCGCCTCTCCTATCAATCCAACTTCGCCCTTGCGCCTCCTCAATCCATCCACCGCAGGTATACTCTCTCATGCTAGAGTTTGTGCCATGAGGTTGGGCTCGCCTCCGACTTCCTACCGCCGCCCATTGGCTATTGGAACATTGGTGTATCCGGCTTCTCATGTTGCGGTGGGGTTCTAGGCGAAAGCTCGCTGACAGCTTCGCCACGGGCATTGTCGCTACTCTCCTTGCAGGCGAGTGAGTTGTGGGGATAGATCGATCAAGCGATAGCTCTTACTTGGTCAGCGCTAGTAAGGGCGGTGCATGTGGGCGTCGCCTTCCTTGGAAGCATTGCCATTTCTCCCCTGGCAGCATTGATTCCTCAAGCGTGCACGCCTGCCGAGTCTCAAACCACTCAGTTATCTTTGGTGTGCATGCTCAAGACCCTCACATGGGCACCATTGTGTTGCGGCGAGCTTTGTGCTCTTGGTGTTGTCTCAGTTAATCTTTGCTCAATGACGGCACACGATGCCTCTTCAATTTGCTAATCGCTCGAATTTCATGGCGGAGCTCCCTACCAATGTGTGTGCTTTGTTGCGGCACTCGCTGACTGTGGATGCTCCTGTGTTGCATCATGGGGTTCAAGACGATACCGTGCAAAGGCGCTTAGGCTGCTTGCAAAGTCTTGGTATTAGACTTCGACGACACCACATATCTACTTGTGTCTCTCGTGGTGATCGCTAATCTGTCTCGCTACCAAGGTCGTGCTTGGTCCTAGACATTTTTTCTTAATTCTTTTTACCCTTGCTACTTGTACGGTTTTCGCCTGGTTTTTTCTCATAAACGGGTCAACTTGTTAACCCTTATAGACTGGATCATCCTCTTGCTATTATGGCCACTTTGAGTAATAAATTCAGGTAGGGAAACTGCCCCCCTCCTCCCTAGTGATTCTTAAAAAGTTGTTGCTCTTTGTTATGAAATTGAGCAATTCCAAAGATGGTCCAAGCCACTTAAATCTTTTTTTCTTGAAAAGGGATGCCTCCAACGACCTCTGCATCGTTATGATGCACATAGCCAAAGTGCAAGCCTCACTTATGGTACTTATTAATTACTAGTAAACGCCTGCATGCTGTCATGGTTTTGGAAAATTTAAGATGCTACTCACGGCTAAAATAACCAAGAATAATGCCGCCTCAACTAACTCACATCTTTTTCTTGACAATCAGCTAACACACATCATATTATCATACTATCGAAGCCTTCCACACCTTCGGCTATCAGTTGACCATTCACAAGAGGGCGGCGGGCGCGGGCGCTAGACTTGGTCATCTACGGCGTTGCGGCAGCCGAAGATCGAGTTGGACGTGGGGGTGTAAGGAGGGAAACAAGCACGCAAGGAGCAGCGGCATTGCGACGAGCAGTCGTACACGGCCTTTACCTTTTCCTGTGCAACAGCCAGAGGCCACCACGCCTCGGCTCTCCCTCCTCTCTTCCATGCCCGGCAACAAGATGGGCGTAGATAGAGAGGAGGCAACCAAGATGCTTTTCTATATGGCTACCAAGATGCTTTTGTTTACTCGTACACGGATTCCTTACAGCCCCACCCTCGAGCTTAAAAATTATATCTTCTTTTCAAATTTATCTTCTTTTGCTGCTTGGTTTTTCATTATTCTCACAAACAAGAATTGCCTTGCTATATAACCTCACAAACTAATATCATAAGCTTTTTATGGATCCACTAATATGAGTTCATCATTATTTCCGTTACTAAAAAGGATGGAACTCTAAGATGTTAAACAACATGCTACACCAAATACTGTGAACTGATTGTATAATCAAACAATTTAATTCAAAATTATAAGATCTTAGGCATTTAATTACAAAACCAATGTGTTTGTGTTTAATGTTATGTTTGATAACTTCTACAACCAAGTTCTTCTTGATATATGTGCACCAATTTTAAAGCAAATGTAGAGTAGCAGAAACAACCATTTCACCCTTTTTCCTTCTTCTAGAAATCCAAAGAATAGACTAATGATATAGACTGCCTGCTTTCCTTTAGATGTAGGGTCCTCCTTGATTATGATGTAGGGTCTCGTCCGCCATCAAGCCCCTCCGCCAGCCACTCCCTCCCTCATAACTACATCCTCCTCCTTGAGTCACCGCGCCAACCCCATCCCGCTGGCCCGAAAGGCCCGCAGTTCCCAAGCTGCTACTCACCCGCCTCATGATGCGCGACCACCACCAAAGATGTCACCAAGCATGCCCTTGCACCACCTCATGCATGCCCCTTCACCGACCAACAACGGCCATGGACGAGGTCAACAGCACTAAGCCCTTGACCACCGCTGCATGCGCGCTTGCCTCCCCGCAACAAAGGTATCAATTTCAAAATGGTGTATCAATTAGCTCCGTGTTCTACTTATGGCTGAAAAAAATTGTCTTTGATTTTTATTTTGACCCGATTGAAATTAAGTGGTTGCAATGAAAAAGGAAATTGAATTAGATTACTTCACTATCATACTACTAATCTATTCTAAGTAGATTCAAAGATAATATAATAGAAAGACTCTAAAGTACCAAATTCTTCGAAAACACACATAAGAGAAACTTAGATAACTGTGAAATCCAAATGCCTGAACAATCTAATCAAAATTATAGAATATGCACAAGCATGAGGACAAAACACAATTTATGGAGCCCAGGAAAGGTTTCATGGAGCAAAAATATTCTATTCTACATAATGATCTTTGCTCCTTGGGACTCATTTATACGGGTTTTTGCTTTGCTCGACCTAGCATGCTGACCAGTCCCCCATATTTTTGTTTTAGCTCATTATCTAGTTGTTTTTATCAGTTCGATGTAAATATATCGCCCTGCGAGTGATATTATAAACCGGTGGGTGCTACCCCCCGCTTATTCTTCAACAAAATGGCTTTATTAATTCTTTTCCAAAAAATCATTGACAACAACAACTAACAGTCATGGATACATTTCCACTTCAAACATGTCGTTACTTGCCCGAGGTTGATGTAGAGGTCCTTGATGTCGCTTCTTGAGCTCCTGGTTGCCATTCTTGAGGTCAAAGAACACCTACAGAGATATTAACCACCACAACCATTTCAAATCTTGACAAACTAAAACGAAAGAGCAATCCTATATATAGGGAAAAACACACGAATGGCACAAAACCGGGCGATTTATTCCTTGTTATAGAAACTAATATGCGACTCATTTTCTATTTGGATCATATTTTGTTGAACAAATCGTTGTTTCATTTCAGCACCAGTGCCACATCGATGTGTTTCACCTGATCAGTACTACAGGGTCTATCTTTGTGCAAAAAACTATAACGATGTTATGAACTTGTCGCCCGCACCGCTCAAAGGGCAACATCGTTCTCGCCGAGGTCTGGTCCCCGGCCAGCCATTGCATGTGGAGCTGTCGCAGCCCCACCGACGCCGCCCGTGTGGAGCGTTGGCGACTCCCAGCCGGAGCCGGGCCGCTTGATTTAGATGAGTTGATCCAGGTCCAACGCCATTCCGAACTCCTCTTTGACGGGCTCCATGCCCTTATTGATGTGCCCATGCCGCCTAAGGAGGCTGGGAGCTCAGCTATTGCCTCAATTACATGCCTGCTCACAAATTTAAAAACCGCTTGGCTAAAATCTCATATCACTTTCAGAATAAAACTTGATGAAACAGAGTTATGATAACAAAACCATGCAATGAATCAGGATTTTGATAAATAAAATCAAAAGTACATGTTTTACCCCAACAAGCTATACTGCAATATTTCCGTGACTCGGTTCTATCAAAGACACCGATGACATAATAGATGCATTGTTCTAAGAAATAGGTACTCAGAACTGGAAATATTACCTATTTGGTAAGTGCAAGCTTCGCCTATGGAAGTATGGATGCTTTCATCCATCACCACAAATGAACAGAGAAACAGAGAGCGTAAGAACCCAAAATCGAGACGCTAAATGAGAGGGATAGGGCTCACAGAAGGGTCTTCTCATTGCAGCAGCATCGACATTTGCTCAAGACAAATCTCTTCGGAGTTGCCCATGCCTTACTCTTCGACCGACTGCAGACCTCCTCCAATGGTTGCCGCCAGCTCGCCTCCTCATGCACCCCTTGTATTTTGTGCTTCAAAGACCGAACACCTAATGTAAGATTCAGCTAGTGATACTATAGATCTAACAATTGGGGAATCATATAAGTGAACTTACATCCATGCTTGACAGATCAAACCATTTCGTACTTCTTGGCAACAGTACCGAGCATCCCAAGAACCTTGTATATCATGTATGGAAGAAGAGTGAAACAAACAAAGATTTCATGACTGTGTAGCATTGGCAAGTCCTTTTCCATGACTTCATCAATAACCGCTTCATATGTGTGCAATCCTTTGAAGTAAAGTGTACTTCCATCCTACATCGTCACCAAGAAAACATCACTTCAAGCAATGTAACGCCAACACACCCGGATTCAGAATACACATACACTTTATTCTAGCTGTAGAAATCTAATAGCACGCTGATCAAAATTAGTGCAAGGACATATCAACAGGTAAAAAGATATGGAAGACTAACTTTATCCAAACAAACAGGAAGAGGAGCAATATAAAATGATGGGCCAGATCAAAGGGAGTTGGCTGTGGAGAGAAGTGTCGATGATTACCACGATTCAGTTGCTAATCACCGCCGAGGATCCCAACATCGACAAAACCATATGGATTCGTGAAGAGCTGGAACAATTCGTGATAGTGCTGCATCAGCCTCCCCGCTGGATGTTTTTAGTGGGAAAATACAAGATAATATGTATATCTAGTCCAACCTAATTCTCTAGTTAATGACCTTCTTTGTTTTGTTTTATCAGATTCTATTCTAATTCAGACGGTTTTATTTTACATTCAGACTGTAGTTAATTGCCTCCTTTCTCCCTCTGTCCACACCATAGACAAGGATGCACTACCAGCTTTAGCGGCCAAAATCTGGATCTATTGAGTCAGCTTCATCACCCAGATATTCTGAAAAGAGCACGAAATCATAATACCATTATACAGCAGTTGAAAAATCGCATTGGCATGGGCCGCCTATTAGCTTTGCTAAGTATGGTGTGGTCCATTTAGGCTGGCTTGATTAAGAAACTTTATACATACTACTATATATTAGTAGATGAGTTACATCTCAGAAGAAAACGGGTTACAGGAATTGAAATCCACCACCGTGAATCGTACATGTATATAATAGATGAGGCTTAGACATAAAACAACATTAATTTTATGTCAACAAGGAGGTTCACAGGTCATCTGGATTTCTTTTCATTTTTGTGAATTGGCATGTCAAGTGGTCGGACTGCTCTCGGACTCGGCAAGCGGGAGCGATGTGCACTGGGCTGCCCTTTGTGAATTGGCATGTCAAGCAGGAGGACGTGACAAACTAATAAACATGTTCAAAGTGACGATCACAAATGTAAGGTAAGAAAACAAAAATATTACTAACCAAGTTTACTAACTATCATTCGAAGTTTGCTCAAGACCGGAGGAAATGTTGCAAAGATGATTCCTTGAGTTAGAAGCAGATAAAGATAATTGATTATCCACTACAAAATCTCTAACCACTGCACACATGCAATGATGGTTAGTAGGAATACACAATTTTATGACCTGTAACATCACTACAAGGTTCGTTGGTCAATGTCCTTCCCTAATATGAACTTGAATTGTGTGGGTGCATATTATGACCTGTAAAAGAATGACACAGATCATTCACCATATAGATATCCATACATCTACCTGGATCCATTTATGACTGACTACGAAAGTAAATGTCACATAAAGGACAAGGAGCAGTACACAAAAACCTTTCAACAAGTATATGCATTTAACATAGGTGTATATTAAGTTATTAACTGCAGAGCAACTTGGTAGCTAAGCAGCTATGCTAACTTGCTAACTTAAGTTTGTGTTAGCAAATGTTCGTGACAGTTTCGTAAAACGTTGGGAGAAGTTGATAAGAGTTCATCATGCTAATTACAAATATTCCAGACTACACCGCGAAAGGTGAAACTTGAATTACTAATACAATCGCAATCCTTTCAGTAATAAGATATGAACTAATAAGCGTAAAACTAATATTTCCTTATTTCCTTGTATCAAGACAGCAGACTCATGACTTACCATGGTACAGAACAAGAAACTTGTCAGCGTTAATTTTAAGTTAATAGTGAAGGAAATATGCCCTAGAGGCAATAATAAAGTTATTATTTATTTCCTTATATCATGATAAATGTTTATTATTCATGCTAGAATTGTATTAACCGGAAACATAATACATGTGTGAATACATAAACCTACAGAGTGTCACTAGTATGCCTCTATTTGACTAGCTCGTTAATCAAAGATGGTTGTGTTTCCTAACCATGAACAAGGAGTTGTTATTTGATTAACGGGATCACATCATTGGTTGAATGATCCGATTGACATGACCCATTCCATTAGCATAGCACCGATCGTATAGTTTGTTGCTAGTGCTTTTCTTCATGACTTATACATGTTCCTATGACTATGAGATTATGCAACTCCCGCTTGCCTCGAGGAACACTTTTGGTGCTACCAAACGTCACAACGTGAATCGGGTGATTATAAAGGTACATTACAGGTGTCTCCGAAGGTACATGTTGGGTTGGCATATTTCGAGATTAGGATTTGTCACTCCGATTGCCTGGAGAGGTATCTCTGGCCCTCTCGGTAATGCACATCACATAAGCCTTGTAAGCATTGCAACTAATGTGTTAGTTGTGAGATGATGTATTACGGAACGAGTAAAGAGACTTACCGTAACGAGATTGAACTAGGTATTGGATACCGACGATCGAATCTCGTAAGTAACATACCGATGACAAAGGGAACAACGATGTCGTTATGCGGTTTGACCGATAAAAGATCTTCAGAGAATATGTAGGAACCAATATGGGCATCCAGGTTCCGCTTATTGGTTATTGACCGAGAATAGTTCTAGGTCATGTCTACATAGTTCTCGAACCCGTAGGGTCCGCACGCTTAACGCTTCGATGACAGTTCATAATGAGTTTATAAGTATTGATGCAATCAAGGTTGTTCGAGTCCCGGATGTGATCACGGACATGACGAGGAGTCTCAAATGGTCGAGACATAAAGATTGATATATTGAAGCCTATGTTTGACTTCGGAATGGTTCCGAGTGAAATCGGGAATTTATCGGAGTACCGGAGGTTACCGAACCCCGAACTACATGGGCCCATAGTGGGCCTTAGAGGAAAGGAGAAGGGCAGCCCTAGGTGGTCGCGCCCCCTTTCCCTAGTCCTATTAGGACTAGGAAAGGTGGGCCGCCCCTCTCTCTCTTCCTCCGGAATCCTAATCCAACTAGGATTGAGGAGGAGTCCTACTCCCGGAGGAGTAGGACTCCTTG
This sequence comes from Aegilops bicornis, assembly GCA_021605145.1. Lineage (NCBI taxonomy): Eukaryota > Viridiplantae > Streptophyta > Magnoliopsida > Poales > Poaceae > Aegilops > Aegilops bicornis. The sequence continues at coordinate 617,559,409 of CM038669.1, read as the reverse complement.
CGCGCCCCCCTTGGGCCGCCACCTCCCCTTGGCTCCTTTATATACGGGGCAGGGGCACCCCAAGATACAAGTTGATCTACGGATCTTTCCTTAGCCGTGTGTGGTGCCCCTTCCACCATATTCCACCTCGGTCATATCGCTATGGAGCTTAGGCGAAGCCCTGCGCGGAGAAGTCATATCGTCGCGGAGCTTAGGCGAAGCCTGCGCCGGTGGAGCATCAACATCGCCACCACGCCGTCAGGTCGACGGAACTCATCCCCGACACTTTGCCGGATCGAGTCCGGGATCGCCATCGAAATGAACGTGTGCGTAACTCGGAGGTGCCGTGACGCTCGCATCGGGATCGGTCGGATCGTGAAGACGCATTTACTACATCAACCGCGTTGTTATAACGCCCGCCACGGTTCACGAGGGTACGTGGACGGACACTCTTCCCTCTCGCTGCTATGCCATCACCATGGTCTTGGCGTGATCGTAGGAAAATTTTTGAAATTACTACGCTCCCCAACAAGGGTATCGTGAGCCGTGTTTTATGCGAGATGTCATATGCACGAGTAGAACACAAGTGAGTTGTGGACGATACAAGTCATACCGCCTACCAAAGATGTCATACTTTGGTTCAGCGGTATTGTTGGATGACGACGATCCAGATCAACCTTACGCTGCATTTCCACGCGAGACCGGTTCTCGACGTGCTTTGCACATAGATGGCTTGTGGAAGACCTGTCTCTCCAACTTTAGTTGAACTGAGTGCGGCATACGCCCGTCCTTGAGAAGGTTAAACGGAGTCTATTTGACAAACTATCGCTGTGGTTTTGATGCGTAGGTAAGAACGGTTCTTGCTCAGCCCGTAGCAGCCACGTAAAACTTGCAACAACAAAGTAGAGGACGCCTAACTTGTTTTTGCAGGGCATGTTGTGATGTGATATGGTCAAGACGTGATGCTATATTGTATGAGATGATCATGTTTTGTAACCGAATTATCGGCAATCGGCAGGAGCCATATGGTTGTCGCTTATTGTATGCAATGCAATCGCGATGTAATGCTTTACTTTATTACTAAGCGGTAGTGATAGTCGTGGAAGCATAAGATTGGCGAGACGACAACGATGCTACGATGGAGATCAAGGTGTCGCTACGGTGACGATGGTGATCATGATGGTGCTTCGGAGATGGAGATCACAAGCACAAGATGATGATGGCCATATCATATCACTTATATTGATTGCATGTGATGTTAATCCTTTATGCATCTTATCTTGCTTTGATTGACGGTAGCATTATAAGATGATCCCTTACTAAATTATCAAGAAGTGTTCTCCCGAGTATGCACCGCTATGAAAGTTCTTCGTGGCCGAGACACCACGTGATGATCGGGTGTGATAGGCTCTACGCTCAAATACAACGGTGCAAAACAGTTGCACACGCGGAATACTCAGGTTATACTTGACGAGCTATGCATATAAGATATGACCTCGAAACACGGAGACCGAAAGGTCGAGCGTGAATCATATAGTAGATATGATCAACATATTGATGTTCACCATTGAAACTACTCCATCACACGTGATGATCGGTCATGGTGTAGTTGATATGGATCACGCAATCACTTAGAGAATTGGAGGGATATTTTTCTAAGTGGGAGTTCTTAAGTAATATGATTAATTGAACTTTAATTTATCATGAACTTAGTACCTGATAGTATCTTGCTTGTCTATGTTGTGTAGATAGATGGCTCGTGGCTGTTGTTCCGTTGAATTTTAATGCGCTCCTTGAGAAAGCAAAGTTGAAAGATGATGGCAGCAATTACACGGATCGGGTCCAGAATTTGAGGATTATCCTTATTGCTGCACGTAAGAATTACGCCCTGGAAGCACCGTTAGGTGCCGTGCCTAGTGTAAGGGCTGCGAGAAGTTGTGAACGCCCGCAAAGCAAAGCTGATGACTACTCTATAGTTCAGTGTGCTATGCTTTATGGCTTAGAACCGGACTTCAACGTTGCTTTGAACACCATGGAGCATATGAGATGTTCCAGGAGTTGAAGTTAATATTCCAAGCGTAATGGCCGGATTGAGAGATATGAAGTCTCCAATAAGTTCTATAGCTGTAAGATGGAGGAGAACGGTTCTCGCTGAGCATATACTCGTAATGTCCGGGTATAACAATCACTTGATTCAACTGGGAGTTAATCTTCCGGATGATTGCGCCATTGACAGAATTCTCCAATCATCGCCACCAAGCTACAAGAGCTTCGTGGATGAACTATAATATGCAAGGGATGACCAAAACAATGCCCGAAGCTCTTCGCGATGCCGAAAGTCATGAAGTAGAAATCAAAAAGGAGCATCAAGTGTTGATGGTTAACAAAACCACTAGTTTCAAGAAAAGGGCAAAGGAAAGAAAAGGAAACTTCAAAAGAACGGCAAGCAAGTTGCTAATCAAGAGAAGAAACCCAAGTCTGGTCCTAAGCTCTAAACCGGTGCTTCTATTGCAAGGTGCTGGTCACTGGAAGCGGAACTGCCCCAAGTATTTGGCGGATAAGAAGGACGGCAAGGTTAACAAAGGTATATATGATATACATGTTATTGATGTGTACCTTACTAATACTCGCAGAGCACTGGTATTTGATAATCGGGTTCTGTTGCTAATATTTGCAACTATAAACAGGGGCTACGGATTAAGCTAAGATTGGCTAAGGACGAGGTGACGATGCGCGTGGGAAATGGTTCCAAAGTCGATGTGATCGCGGTCGGCACGCTACCTCTACATCTACCTTCGGGATTAGTATTAGACCTAAATAATTGTTATTTAGTACCAGCGTTGAGCATGAACATTATATCTGGATCTTGTTTGATGCGTAGACGGTTATTCATTTAAATCAGAGAATAATGGTTGTTCTATTTATATGAATAATATCTTTTATGGTCATGCACCATTGAAGAATGGTTTGTTTTTCTTAATCTCGATAGTAGTGATACACATATTCATAATGTTGAAACCAAAAGATGTAGAGTTGATAATGATAGTGCAACTTATTTGTGGCACCGCCGCTTAGGTCATATCGGTGTAAAGCGCATGAAGAAACTCCATACCGATGGACTTTTGGAGTCACTTGATTATGAATCACTTGGCACTTGCGTAACCGTGCCTTATGGGCAAGATGACTAAAACGCCGCTTCTCCGGAACTATGGAGAGAGCAACAGATTTATTGGAAATCATACATACAGGTGTATGTGGTCCAATGAATGTTGAGGCTCGTGGCGGATATCGTTATTTTCTCACCTTCACAGATGATTTGAGCAGATATGGGTATATCTACTTAATGAAACACAAGTCTGAAACATTTGAAAAGTTCAAAGAATTTCAGAGTGAAGTGGAAAATCATCGTAACAAGAAAATAAAGTTTCGCGATCCGATCGTGGAGGAGAATATTTGAGTTACGAAGTTTGGCCTACATTTGAAACAATGCGAATAGTTTCGCAACTTACGCCACCGAACACCACAACGTAATGGTGTGTCCGAACGCCGAATCGTGATTTCTTATTAGATATGGTGCGATCTATGATGTCTCTTACTGATTTACCGCTATCATTTTGGGGTTATGCTTTAGAGACGGCTACATTCACTTTAAATAGGGCACCATCTAAATCCGCTGAGACGACGCCTTATGAACTGTGGTTTGGCAAGAAACCAAAGTTGTCGCTTTCTGAAAGTTTGGGGCTGCGATGCTTATGTGAAAAAGCTTCAACCTCGATAAGCTCGAACCCAAATCGGAGAAATGTGTCTTCATAGGATACCCAAAGGAGACTGTTGGGTACACCTTCTATCACAACCAAGGCAAGATTTTTGTTGCTAAATTCGGAAACTTTTTGGAGAAGGAGTTTCTCTCGAAAGAAGTGAGTGGGAGGAAAGTAGAAATTGATGAGATAATCTGTATCTACTCCCTTATTGAGAAGTAGTACATCATGTAAAAACAGTTTCGTGACACCTACACCAAATAGGGAGGAAGCTAATGATGATGATCATGAAACTTCAGATCAAGTTTCTACAGTAACTTCAGAGATCAACCAGAGCAAGATCCGCACTTCGAGTGGTACGGTAATCCTATTCTGGAAGTCATGTTATCGGAACATGATGAACCTACGAACTATGAAGAAGCGATGGTGAGCCCAGATTCCACAAAATGGCTGGAGGCCATGAAATCTGAGATGGGATCCATGTATGAGAACAAAGTGTGGACTTTGGTTGACTTGCCCGATGATCGGCAAGCAATTGAGAATAAATGGATCTTCAAGAAGAAGACTGACGCAGATGGTAATGTTATCGTCTATAAAGCTCGACTTGTTGCAAAAGGTTTTCGACAAGTTCAAGGGATTGACTACGATGAGACCTTCTCACCCGAAGCGATGCTTAAGTCCGTCCGAATCATGTTAGCAATTGCCGCATTTTATGATTATGAAATTTGGCAAATGGATGTCAAAACTGCATTCCTGAATGGATTTCGTGAAGAAGAGTTGTATATGATGCAACCAGAAGGTTTTGTCGATCCATAGGGAGCTAACAAAGTGTGCAAGCTCCAGCGATCCATTTATGGACTGGTGCAAGCCTCTCGGAGTTGGAAAAAACGCTTTGATAGTGTGATCAAAGTATTTGGTTTTATACAGACTTTTGGAGAAGCCTGTATTTACAAGAAAGTGAGTGGGAGCTCAGAAAGCATTTCCGATATTATATGTGGATGACATATTACCGATCGGAAATGATATAGAATTTCTGGATAGCATAAAAGGATACTTGAATAAGAGTTTTTCAATGAAAGACCTCGGTGAAGCTGCTTACATATTGGGCATTAAGATCTATAGAGATAGATCAAGACGCTTAATAGGACTTTCACAAAGCACATACCTTGATAAAGTTTTGAAGAAGTTCAAATGAATCGTGCAAAGAAAGGGTTCTTGCCGGTATTACAAGGTGTGAAGTTGAGTAAGACTCAATGCCCGACCACCGCAGAAGATAGAGAGAAAATGAAAGATGTTCCCTATGCTTCAGCCATAGGCTCTATCATGTATGCAATGCTGTGTACCAGACCTGATGTGTGCCTTGCTGTAAGTTTAGCAGTCAGGTACCAAAGTAATCCAGGAGTGGATCATCGACAGCGGTCAAGAACATCCTTAAGTACTTGAGAAGGACTAAGGATATGTTTCTCATTTATGGCGGTGACAAAGAACTCGTCAGAACGGTTACGCCGACGAAGCTTTTGACAATCGATCCGGACGATTCTAAATCGCAAACCGGATACGATTTACATTAAACGGTGGAGCTGCCGCTTGGTGCAGTTCCAAACAAAGCGCCGTGGCGGGATCTACATGTGAAGTTGAGTACATAGCTGCTTCGAAGCAGCTAATGAAGGAGTCTGGATGAAGGAGTTCATAACCGATCTAGGTGTTGTACCTAGTGTATCGGGTCCAATGAAAATCTTTTGTGACAATACTGGTGCAATTGCCTTGGCAAAGGAATCCAGATTTCACAAGAGAACCAAGCACATCAAAAGACGCCTCAACTCCATCCGGATTTGGTCCGTGGGAGACATAGAGATATGCAAGATACATACGGATCTGAATGTTGCAGACCCGCTGACTAAGCCTCTTCCACGAGCAAAACATGATCAGCACCAAGACTCCATGGGTGTTAGAATCATTACTGTGTAATCTAGATTATTGACTCTAGTGCAAGTGGGAGATCAAGGAAATATGCCCTAGAGGCAATAATAAAGTTATTATTTATTTCCTTATATCATGATAAATGTTTATTATTCATGCTAGAATTGTATTAACCGGAAACATAATACATGTGTGAATACATAAACCTACAGAGTGTCACTAGTATGCCTCTATTTTACTAGCTCGTTAATCAAAGATGGTTGTGTTTCCTAACCATGAACAAGGAGTTGTTATTTGATTAACGGGATCACATCATTGGTTGAATGATCTGATTGACATGACCCATTCCATTAGCATAGCACCTGATCGTATAGTTTGTTGCTAGTGCTTTTCTTCATGACTTATACATGTTCCTATGACTATGAGATTATGCAACTCCCGCTTGCTCGAGGAACACTTTGGGTGCTACCAAACGTCACAACGAATCGGGTGATTATAAAGGTACATTACAGGTGTCTCCGAAGGTACATGTTGGGTTGGCATATTTCGAGATTAGGATTTGTCACTCCGATTGCTCGGAGAGGTATCTCTGGGCCCTCTCGGTAATGCACATCACATAAGCCTTGCAAGCATTGCAACTAATGTGTTAGTTGTGAGATGATGTATTACGGAACGAGTAAAGAGACTTACCGTAACGAGATTGAACTAGGTATTGGATACCGACGATCGAATCTCGGTAAGTAACATACCGATGACAAAGGGAACAACGTATGTCGTTATGCGGTTTGACCGATAAAAGATCTTCAGAGAATATGTAGGAACCAATATGGGCATCCAGGTTCCGCTTATTGGTTATTGACCGAGAATAGTTCTAGGTCATGTCTACATAGTTCTCGAACCCGTAGGGTCCGCACGCTAACGCTTCGATGACAGCTCATAATGAGTTTATAAGTATTGATGCAATCAAGGTTGTTCGAGTCCCGGATGTGATCACGGACATGACGAGGAGTCTCAAATGGTCGAGACATAAAGATTGATATATTGAAGCCTACGTTTGGACTTCGAATGGTTCCGAGTGAAATCGGGAATTTACCGGAGTACCGGGAGGTTACCGGAACCCCCCGGGAACTACATGGGCCCATAGTGGGCCTTAGAGGAAAGGAGAAGGGGCAGCCCTAGGTGGCCGCGCGCCCCCCCCCCCTTTCCCTAGTCCTATTAGGACTAGGAAAGGTGGGCCGGCCCCCCTCTCTCTCTTTCCCCCTCCGGGAATCCTAATCCAACTAGGATTGGAGGGGGAGTCCTACTCCCGGAGGGAGTAGGACTCCTTGGTGCGCCTCCCCCCTTGGGCCGGCCACCTCCCCCTTGGCTCCTTTATATACGGGGGCAGGGGGGCACCCCAAGACACAAGTTGATCTACGGATCTTTCCTTAGCCGTGTGCGGTGCACCCTTCCTCCATTTTCCACCTCGGTCATATCGTTGCGGTGCTTTGGCGAAGCCCTGCGCCGGAGAAGTCTTTTCGTCGCTGAGCTTAGGCGAAGCCCCGCGCCGGTGGAGCATCAACATCGCCACCACGCCGTCAGGTTGACGGAACTCATCCCCGACACTTTGCTGGATCGGAGTCCGGGATCGCCATCGAGCTGAACGTGTGCAGAACTCGGAGGTGCCGTGACGCTCGCATCTGGGATCGGTCGGATCGTGAAGACGCATTTACTACATCAACCGCGTTGTTATAACGCTTCCACTTACGGTCTCACGAGGGCGTGGACGGACACTCTTCCCTCTCGCTGCTATGCCATCACCATGGTCTTGCGTGATCGTAGGAAATTTTTGAAATTACTACGTTCCCCAACAAATAGGCAAAGCTCACAAGTCATCAAGATTTTATTTCTTTGTATCTTCACGTTCTAAGTATGTTCGCCTTATAAGTATCAAGAAACTTGTTTGCTAACCTGAATATAATTCTCAACTGATGGCTAAAATGGCAGGCAGAGAAAGAGCATATCTGAACAAAATACCTGGTAGAGCACCCTACAACAAACCTCCAAAATGATTAGCGGCATTCGATCATTTCAAAGTGCATGCAGAAATAAAATCGAAATAGTAATCAGGACAAAATCTATTTTGCAGAAGTGCACTCTAAATTCAGATATAACGTTTTCAAAAATCCAGTGAGTGATGCTAAAGAGGACATATCTTGCACATATTTGAAGAAGCCACCATCATCCCACATTGGTCATGGCAGTGAGAAACAATCAGAAGTCCTAAAACAGAGTAGGATCTATTAGAGAAAATTTGAAAAGGTGTATTAGTATGTGACCATAAAATAAGGTTGTAGACAGACCAGGAATACTCGTTTAGATCATCATAATTACACCTTGTTGAATGTGGTGTTTTTCGATGCTGGATTTTTTCTGACTCCTACCAAATATAAGAGAACCATGTCCATTACCAAGAAGCTTCTTCCTTTCTTTCAAGAGTATGTGTACGACCCAAAGGCATTTTTTGCATCATTATCGGAATCCACTCCCTAATCACCTTTCTCTGTATCTATCTTTAACATATTTGCTAGCCCCGAAATCTGTAGGGAAATTAGACGCAAACTATGACAGAAAAGTGTGAAACACAGTGACAACAGAATTAGCTCACCCCTTCATACTGCTGTAGAGTAGAGTATTTATATATGATATCTGGTTAGTGTAGTAAGCTGATCTTTAATTCCAAAGGCAAGTGCACCATCGGCATGTGGTTCTGCAAAAACCATCACTGAAGGAATCATATCAGAAATCCATGAACTGTCATCTGTACAACAAGAAAAAGGAAAAAGGACCACAAATGGGTATCCAACTCGGGCAGCAGTGGCGACCTTATACATTGTTCAAATCAACCTGCATATATAATAAACAACAATATAATTTATTTATAAACAAAATTATTAGCAGCCAACAGACACTTAATCTTTTTAGAAACTGGAAAGTTTGATTTCATAACATAAGTGTGTTCTTTCATAAGGCACAATATCTGAAGCATTTCAATCTATACTCCAAATAACAATAGCCAACACCGTGACTAATAGTATATCAGGGAAGAACATTAGGTTCATTTTTTCATGAGGCAACAAAAATATATGATAAATATCTTCCTGCGTATTAGCAACAGGAGGGATATAAATAAGCATACAGGTTGTACTCCAGCTTAGATTGCACCATACACCTCCATTAGTCATAAAATTTAGGAATAGTGCAGCCTGTTTTGACGATGGAAAATACAAAATGTTTGTAGTCAATAAAATCAATATATAGAGTAAAAAACGAGGCAAACTCATTCTGTAACTTGTTAAGCTTCAGCTTCCCAGATTTGTACTAAATCCCACCTCAACAGCCCAAAATTACGACCGTGTTGAACTATTCCATCTCAACAGCCCAAAATTACTAAATCCCATCAAAAACTGCATGTTGAACTGTTCCAAAGCACCATTAATCAGAACATGTACAAAGAAACAAAGGAGTGATCAACAGCCAAAAATAGGCTAAATTACGAACCTGAGAATCAGGTCATGGGGTTCAAGGGAAACTCCTTGGCGCCCTGCTGGCGGGAGTTGAGCATGACCGTGGACTCACCAGCGTCGTCAAAGCTGCAGAACCTGCTGCTGCTACTGCTGCTTGACATCGCGCTGCTGTCCCTTGCAAAGTATTATTCTGAACACTCTGCTAAACGCCTGCCTGAATTTCCATGATGGCACGAAACTAAATGTAAGTAATATTGCTCTAGGAAATACAGGAGTACTCCGAGTGCTCTGTTCATCTGATGGATTGTGCGTGTGCCAAGAGCCAGGCTAAGATGCACATTTAGTATGCATAGGAATAAAAAAGAAACATACTTTCAATTTCAATGGGATCCCTCGGAAGTTCCTTTGCAGTATAACATACATTTACTCGAAGATTTCCATTTTACTTTTCAACCAGGATGTAAAATCATTTTCAGCGTATTAGTTGTCTTTATCTTCTCCATCAGATCCAGCCACATATACATGAATGAACAAGTGCCGTAGTGAATTCTATAAATTACAAACTATTTGAAGGTTGAAGCGCATAAATCAAGTGATTGTTATGCGTGCAATTAGACACTGGACTACTGGAGCAGATGATGTACTACCCAAAGCCAAGCCTCACATCATTTGTAGGAACTGCAAGCCAAATCAAACAACAACAAAATTGAAGAGCACCATTTACCTCTGAATGGCAAGCATCCCCTCTTGAAAAAGCTGATCCAAGTTGAGGTAGCCCAAGAATCCACATGCGCTGTGGTGAAGAGGAGGTAGGTTGGCAACCCCATCGCCTTGTCCACGTGCACCGCAGATCCTATGACACCGTCAGCGACAACACGAATCACCGCTAGAACTCTGTTCGTCCTTCCGTGCCTCCCGACAAGCTCCGACGCGTGGTGTCGTGCTCGGAATGAGGGAGCTGGGCAAGCGGCCTATGCGTTGCTACGGACGGCGGCGGCGACCCTGAGAAATTGCAAACATAACATATTACAAAATGGAAGGCAATATAGTAACACCCATATTAGCATCCTGACACATGGAACTGGGAAATTGAGGGACATGTACAGTAGCTACAATACCATACTTACCAGTCAGATTAGCATAACCCACCAGTCAGATTAGCATAACCCACATCTATCTAAATGACAAGAAATTTAGGCTAAAATACTTTAGGATAAACTGGAAGGCAATATAGTAACACCCATATTAGCATCCTGACACATGGAACTGGGAAATCGAGGGACATGTGCAGTAGCTACAATACCATAACTTACCGGTCAGATTACCATAACCCACATCTATCTAAATGACAGGAAATTTAGGCTAAAATACTTTAGGATAAACTGGAAACATTAAAAGATAGTTCTGCAAGGGTCACCTTAAATAGCAGTACTTACGAAGCAAGATAGCATGTCTTGAAGATTCATCTTGTATGCACCAGCTAGTAGCAGATATTCCGAACATTTACTGAAAACATACAGAGAGAACTGTGAGTTGCATATTCCTACAGGTAAATGCAATGGCTTACAGTACAAAACATGTGTACTACCGTCAATGCTATCTCCAGAAGGTGTTGCATTGCCAATGTGTTAGTGATAACGCATAGCAATATGCATAAAGGCATACAACAAGAGGAAAACGAGGAGAAGGCCGGGGTACGCTCCTCCATGGATCTGGCAGCAACGACTGTGGCTACCTCGCTGGCGTCGTCGGCGGTGGCCGGGAAGCTCCGCCGGTTGTGGCCACGGCCAGATCCGGGAGCACGGTGACGGAGGTCTGGGAGGGAGAAGAACGACGGTGCTGGAGGTCCCCTTCCGTCGATCTAGCGACGTGCAGGATCCATCCGAGAGGAGGTCGATGGAGGTGAGGGCCGGCCGGCTTCGGCGATTGCGGACCTCGGCGGCGACCTGGAGGCGGCGGTGTGTCACATATGCAACCTGGAGGCGGCGGCTCCTCTCGGTCCTCAGCCGCAGCGGCTAGTCTCGGATCTCGGTGGCGGCTCCTCTCGGTCGTCAGGCGCGGCGACTACTCTCGGACGTTGGCGGCGGCGCTGTGACCTGCGGTTGCGTCAGGAAGAGGACGGATCAGTGGAGACCAGCGGCGGCTCAGTGCCAGGACGGCGGCGAAGGGATGGAGCGGTGGCGGTGAAGGAACGAAGAGCGGCGCCGGGTGAATGAGGGCACAGACTTCGGGCGCCTGTTTCGCCGAGGGCACTGAGACCTAGCTCAGACGTCGGGGGATTGTTTGCGATTTTTTTCGCTGGTTAATTTTTGCCGGTTATTTTTCGCTGGTTAATTTTTGCCGGTTTGTTCGTGTCACATGGGTGCGAAGGGAGCTTAGGCGCGTGGGGGCGGGTGTGGGACTCGGCCCTGAGGGTTTTTTTTGGTTCATCGCGGCTGAGCAGGAGGTGGGAGCAGGTACCAAAAAAGACCATAGTAGGTGGGACGAAAATAAAACCAAACACGACCTACCAACTGAGACATTAGGAGTAGAGATTTGGTCCACTAGAGTGCTTCTCTTTACCATGACGGTACCAGGAAAAATAAGGTGAATAGGTACTTCACAAAATTTCATGAAATGAGTAAAATCACACCTAATATTATGACCTGTCATGCACTTCATCTTTCTACATATACCTGAGATACGACACATACCATGCAGTGAGTGCCACATCTAGTGAAGCTAGCAAATGAACAACGTGTGACTTTCTTGTGTTGGGTTCCACATCCCTTTCATCCAAGTATGCAAGTTTCACATCTTTGAGCGAATGAGAAATAAAAATGTGACAATCTCTCGGAATGAGCGACGTTGGGAAAAAGTTCCACCAAACCTCATTCTCCGGAGTACTAAGCTAAGAGTTCCTCTTCGGCCAAACAAATTGTGAAACCTGCACATTACGCCGCTGCAGTCAGGTGAAGTGTATGTGCAGCTGCACATTTCAACACGCTGCAAGGGAACAACTAGCTAGCTACCCAGACATACACACATGATGTGTGCATGTGGGCGCAAAGCTACGTGCCTGGCAAATCTCCGTTTATGCTGGCTGGCTGTGTGATTAAACCCCTGCCAAAGATGACCCGGCAGTGCATGGTCCCATACGTTGTACAACTGTGCACCGCAGCAGCTCATCAGTGTATGAGCATCGATCTGAGGTATCTCCACCTCCTCAATTGGCATGTTCGAGGTGTGCACCGTTACGCCGGACCGAAAGATCGAACCAGCATTATGGCCAGCACAACCACAGATATATCTCAAGATATATTGGTGTCTTTGGTACTCCCATGACATGAATGGAAAGATCTCCCATGAAATGAAGTATCTGCAGGCCGGCTTGAACAAAATGTCTCTACCTTCTATATATACATGATTTCGAAATTTTCATGAAGTGTCTGCAAGCCTTCTTTTATACGTGATTTCAAAATCTTTATGATAAACTAAGTACTACAACTTCTGAAAGAACTAACTGTAAGTCTTGCTGGTTGGTCTACATTGTGAATAGCAGCAATATTTATACATTAATTAGAGTTAGATTTTAGATAGCTGTGCAATGCAGTTGAACTTGAAACAAGGTTCAGAAAACATTGTGAAGCTTCAGATTGTTATGTTTTGGGACTTGATATAAAACTAGGCATCTCAACTTATAATATTAAAATAAAATCAATGTTAAATAAGTGAACTGATCTAATTTGTTAGCAAAATTCATTTTCATTCCCAACACATTACCACCCCTCAATACAGCTAGCAGTATCTGGTCCTGCAGAGCTCTTGCCCCTTTATGCCTGTTGTTTCAGTTAGGAAAAGCTACCTGCTGCATGAGCTTGATCGGATAGAGAAGATCCAATGGAATGTACCATCTCAGACCAAACGAAAGAAGGCTTGCGTTTGTCGCCGCCAAGGTTAGGAAAAAAGCATAAATCGGTTTATTCTCTCTTTTTGAGGGACTTATCGGTTTATTCTCTTGCTCCATGTGGAATGCCACGGCGAGTGGTTCAACAGCAGCAACAACAGCTCGGTTAAAAAGCTAGCTAGCTAGGTTGCCAATGCAAGAACAAAATCTCTTGATATCTGGCATCAAATGCTTTGATGTTTCATAGATGCACCATCAAAAGGTGTCGGTACCGAGATCAGGGAAAGGCGAGGTTGAGCGATGAGAAGGACCATTATTCCTGGAGCACATTCCGAAGGGGACCAATGGAGAGACTGCCGGCAAGGAAACAACTTCTCTTCTGGAATAGTCGATCGGCCTCCGCGCATATGCTGCCAGAAGATCCATATCCCAAAGCCAACCCCACGGTATATAAGCAAGGCCGAGGCGCAGAATGTATCCGTCAACGAGCACAACAACTTCGAAACATTGAGCAGGCATTAGAAAAATATATAGTTGATAAGGAGGCAAAGAGCTTTGGCTTACAGCAAGGCATGACAAATTTGACCGACGTGTGTGAATCACAGGGCGCTTCTCCCTTGGCACGGTGGCATGCATATAGATGATGGTGGTAGCCTGGTGAGCATGCGGTGCAGCTTGCTAGCGAGCCATGCGTGCCAAAGGAGAATTGCCCTGCCATTCGCCTCAGTTGCTGCGTGAATTCTATTCCAAACAGGTGAGAGCTATCTATCCATAGCTGCATGCAAAAGCGTTTCACGAGTCACAACTCGCAAAGCAACCCCAAATGAAATGCAAGTACGTTTATCTGTTCTTGAGATTAACCATGCTTGTGTTTGTCTGTGATATGATTATCTTGTGTAATCTACGTAGGAGGTAGCCCAATGGACCAATGGTCCACAGTAGTGGAACTAATCACTCGAATTTATTTATTTTCAGTTTTTTTCTTTTGCTGGCTATATAGGCTGCCGGCAATTTCATGGTGGTCCATGGACAATTCTATTCGACAATGTTGAGCAGCATAGATATTGAGCCGGAGAGAGCATTTTGAGTAGCACATAAGCTAGATATGGGAAGATCTCCCACGAAATATCTGCCGGCTTTTCGACAATATAGTGAGTAATGCTAGACGTACATAAACTAACATAATGTTTTTATGTAACAGAAAACGTGGATACTCCCTATTAGATTGAGGGGGTGGGAGGGGCCCACACCCATAAAAATCAGGGGGGCAGAGAATTTGTTAGGCAGGTTACCTAGGATTGAGTAAATGCTTTACGTAGGTGTAGCAGTTTCCATGTATAGCCGATCACTTCGGTTGGTAACATAGTATGTGGAAGTATCTACAACTGGAGTGGGCTAATTTGACCTGCTATATGTCCGTGTCCACTTCAAGTCCTGATTTGTCCGTGCATGTGACGTATGTAGTGGTTGACCTTTGACGAAGATTTGAAGGGTCCGGCTGTAGATGCTCTAACGTCTGGATTCAATGACCGTTCTGTCGGACTCGATCATGGACTTTATCAAAGATCAGCATGTGTTGGTAAACCAATGACCGACCACTCATCTTGGATATGTCTGGCCACTACATATGCTGAGAAGAATAGCTCAAAGGAAGCTTGTTGCATGTGCTAACAGTATGCCCGCGGGTGATGACTTGACGAGCATGGGCGACATTTTGTAGATGTGACAGACAGTGAGAAGAGAGCACGCACTAGTAGAAAAAAGTCCTATTGTCCCGGTTGGTGAGGGTCTTTAGTCCCGGTTCATGAACCGGGACTAAAGAAATCGATACTAATGCCCTGGCCTTTTAGTCCCGGTTCAATCCGTAACCGGGACAGATGGGCCTCCACGTGGCCTGTCGCTGAGCCCAGGCAGGAGGGCCTTTGGTCCCGGTTGGTGGCACCAACGGGACCAATAGGCATCCACGTCGACATTTTTGTGGCTAGGGTTTTTGTTTTTTTTTTGAAGGGGTGGGGCGGGTTTGGGGTTTTGGGGGGTTAATTTAGGTGTTTCATATATTGTGTTAGCTAGTTAATTAATAGAAAGAAGTGTCCTCTCTTTTGTCCGTGCTTGGTCGACGCTACGTACTATACATACGTATAGAAAGGACTAGCTAGACACGCTAGCTAGCTAGTAAGCAAACGAAGGAAACAGAAGATCGTCATGAATATATATGCATACAGAGAGAAGTGATATCGACCACCTCTCCTTCTCCGAGAGATTGGTCGAACAACAAGTTCTCGTATATCTATCCGACACTACCGGCTACATATATACAATAATTATCTTTTACAAATATAATCTCCTAACACACGGACGCTGCGTGGTCCACATAGTATTCTCCGTCTTCAGCGATCACGTGGTCAAGAAAAATGCATAATTCCTCTTGAATTGCTTTCAGCGATCTGGTGCTAGGAGTTCATCCCGCATCCGAAACATCTAAGTTTAAGAAGGGGTCAATACATATATATATATATATATATATATATATATATATATATTTATATATATATGAATGAATGAAACTCAACACAAATGATGGTAATAAAATAAAATTGTGAATATTGTTATTTACGCACTTAATATTGTTTGTCAGAGTAGCCCCGCTCACAGGTCGTGTGGCGGATGGACTCGCTAATGTAGTATCCACAGAAATCATTCCCTTGTTCCTGCCACAACCACTTTACAAGAAATAGAGGTCAATCAAACTGATAATTAGCAAGCATGTTAAACGGTATTGATGAAACTAGCGCTTGAATCACTAGGAGATGCGTGGAATATGCTACTATAGTACTTACTTTCGAGTGTCTAAATTGCAGCTTCTTCGGCAGTCCCGGAGCTTTTATGGTGAATTTCCTCCAAACCCAGCCATACAAAGAAAACAATTACTTGATATCAGAAATGAACAAAGTTGCTGATATGGTGGATAATGATCGATTTAACTTAATTCTCGAGCATTTCAGTCATGTCCGCATACTCCTGGGATCTTTTCGTTTGGAGTCTAAGACAGTTACTACTCCTGCTCAAGCTTAATCTCTTGGAGAATATAGTGGTACCTGCTTGCGTATGCATAACTCATCAATATTACATTACTATAACCTGGACTAATAAGGAAAACCGAATATGCCACAAGACAGTAACACTCACTTGAAGTTGTAAGAAAAGAGTATTATATCTTTGTGTTCATTTATTACCAACGATTGTAGCAAGTTGGCCTCGGTATTTTTGGCATGAAATTCAACCTCAGTTGCATCTATGAGATATGTGTTAATGAACCCAATATCACCCACTTGTCTTTTCTTCAATTTGGCGATCTTCAATCTGCATAATATAGTGAGGATAATTATAAATATATGCAATGAAAGAGCTGAGTTATATAGAGAGACTTAATGACAAAAGTAGTACTACTTACAGACAGTAGCAGGTGACCGTTGCTTTATCGAGGGCCAATTGATTGAAAACTGATAGAACTCCTCAAATGGAATAGGCAACAATTCAATTCCAACGAGGTCATGCTCCTTTTTAACTCTCACATACAAATTACTCCTCCCCTCAGACTCTGCAGGTTTTCATGTACCAATCATGCAATCTTCGCATCATCGTTGATAGAGATCTTTCATCTTTGACGAGAGGCTTCCCGTACTCGTATCTTTGTATTTGCACCTCCAAGAAATCATAATGTACATCGTCGGGCAGATAATCTTCAGGATTGCCATAACCGGGCACCATCCTCGGATCGACGATGTCGCTAGCAGGCACCTTGAGCGGGGGCACGATTGCTGGCTTGTCGCCGAGCTGGGCAATTTGTTTCCCAGCTCGTCGTTCTTTCATTCTTTGATCACTTTTAGTACTTCCCGACCTCTCCGCTTCGGCAAATGTCTTTCCAATAATGCGCTCATAGTTGCCTTTCGGCGGAGACTTGGGTGGTTTTGTCAGGGCAGCCAGAGTGCGCTTCTCTTTCACCGGATCTACCTTCTCCTCCGGAGGTGGATGTCTCTTTGCTTTCAACCCTTCAAACCAGTCATCCACTTCGGTCTGCGCGATCTTCGCATTTTCCTCCTCGGTCCTCTCGTACGGTAACCTCTCTGGAGTCTTCAGAGAAGGACCGAATCTGTATCTCGTCCCGCCTTTGGCTGTACTGCTAGACGCCGGCAGAGCAGACGGAGCGGGTGTCTTCTTTCCTTGCTTACGAGGCGGAGGAGAAGGACTACGACGCGCCGGAGCAGCCAGAGCGGCGACGGGTCTCTTCCGCCCTTCTTGGCGAGGCGGAGAAGGAGGAGGCTGGCTGCTCGGCGCGCCCGGTGCAGGCGGAGAAGCGGCGGAGTGCCGCCACGCGCCGGAGAAGGAGCCGGCGAGTGCCTGAACGTCACTCGCCCGGAGGAGGAGGCGGTGGAGGAGGCGGAGTGCCTTGACTTCGCGGAGGAGGAGGAGGAGGCGGAGGCGTCCAGTTCGGAAGGTTGATGAGATCCTTCCGCCATAGGCATGGAGTCTTCATAGCAGAACCCAGCCGATACTCCCCTTCACCGGTAGGGTGGTCATGCCGCAGGTCCTCAAATCAATCCGTTATTTCATCCACCATCACCTTAGCATATCCTTCTGGAATCGGCCGATAGTGAAAAGTTGAGTCGGGTTTAGTAGGATAAACAGAGCCAACAGCCGCCTTGACCTTCAAATTGCTCCATTCCGCCATATGGTGGCAATTTTGAGACTCCGTGATAGCATCCACGGGATAGCTGGCAGGAGCCATCAAGGCATGCTCCGGCTGAAGCAGCTCAGTGGAAGCCATGCTGTTTCTCCGCTGAGATGGCGGGGTAGCTTCGGGGGAAGCTTCGGCTGGTCGTTTGCTCCGTTCTTCTTCTCGTTCCTCTAGCCCCATTACCTTTCATGCAGCGCTTTGCATTTGGCTCTGCTCGGTTTCTTCCTCCTCTCATGGGTTTTGTAACCCCTGCGTCCGAAATCCAGCCTTCCACGAAATGGAGCTGGCGTGCCTCGTGTCCGTCCGTGGTGCTCAGGATTCGAGGGCCATTGTGAGCTCGTCCTTCTCCATGCGGAATGAACTTCCCTTGCTACGCTGCTTTGATATATTGCTTTAGCCTCTTGAATGGTATGTCCAATTGATCGTCCGTCCAAATGCACTTCCACGACACAGGTCCAAGGTTCCGCCAGCCCGAAGAACCAAGTCCGCAACGATCTGGCCAGTTCATTGTCTCTGGTTCGATCCCTTTATCAAGCAGATCATTCTCAGCCTTGGCCCACTTAGGCGGGCTATGAGGTAGACACCTGACACCGTGCGATGGTGAAGCTTCTTCTTCGCAGCATTTTGCTTGTTTGTCGCCGACATCTTTTTACTCTTTTCTGATGTCTTGTGGGCCACAAATGCGGACCAGTCATCTCTGATCTTCTCATATTTGCCCTTGAATTCTGGTGTCTCTTTTTTATCGACAAACTTATTCAGGTCTTTCTTCCAATTCCTGAATAGGTCTTCCATCTTCTTAAGAGCAAAAGACTTGATTAATGGCTCTATAACTGGCTTCTCCGGATCATCCTCTGGTGGTAGGGTGAAATTTGACTTCAGCTCAGTGCAAAGATCATTTTTCTGCAGATCATTGACATAAGACACCTCAGGGTCTTTGTTCTTAGGCTTATACCATTGCTGGATGCTGATTGGGATCTTGTCCCTAACCAGAACCCCGCACTGAGCAATAGATGCCTTCTTTGTCCGGATGGGTTCAAACGGTTGGCCGTCGCGCGCGATTTCTATGATCTAAAACCTTTCATTCGAGCTCAACTTTTTCTTCGGGCCTCGTCTCTTTACCGAAGTTGTGCTCGATCCGGAGGGCTAGAAAAAAGAGACTAAGTCGAGAGTTAATTAATATGTGTACATACCAAATGCATCAATTAGCTAGTCGGCCGAGCTTAACTAATATATATACTGGCCGGACTCAGTTCGGTGATCACCGGATCAGTCCTCACGGTCTACTTCTTCACCCTCTCCTTCTTGCACCGGCATTGGTGTGACACTCCAAAAAAATTTATTCAGTTTTCAACAAAAACTTTGTTTGATTTGAAGAAGGTCATTTAAATCCTTCCAAAAACCTCTCTCTCTCAAAACTTTTTCCCATGGCAAGGATTTTATTTGGTATCTTCTTCAACCCTGGTGTTTGGTTATTAAAAACCTTTCTTCTGATTTTTTCCATCTCAAATATATTTTTGGAATTTATTTTCTTAAAAAAGAAACCCTATGGGTTTTGGGGCTACTCTTTTGTTTTGAAACCATCCATGGTTTTACTATGCCTCATGTGGTAATTTCTTCCAAAACCCCTCCCTCCACTTTGGGGCAATCCAAACATTCTGTTCCAACAGGTCCAACCCATTTTTGGATTTTATTTCATTTATTTTATCCCCAAAAACATTTCTGTCATTTATTCTAAGCCTAGATGATTTACAAAGGAAGTACATGTTTTCCTTTGAGTTTTGATCTCTAACCAACTTCCCTGGATAGTCCTTAGCACCCCAACCTAGATCCATCAAGATCCACTCTTCCTCTTTTCAAAATTTTCAAGTTTCAACCTCTGCAAGTTTGGACCAGATTCATCATTTTTGGTGAAATTCATATTTTACTTTCTCCAAAAATTCCACAAAAATTCAGGCAGCCCCCAGGTGCTTTGAGAGACCACCACACCAAAGATCAGCCCCAGATAAATTTTTCTCATACCTAAATCATTTCATCAAACACTTGGCCGGCACTGTTCCTATACATTTTCAGTAAAATTCAGAGTTTCCGAGTGTTTTCAGTGTCGTTTTTCGTCAGTGGCTTGTCATCGATCACCAGTGCACCCTGGCGCGTTGCGCCCGGCCTCTCCTCCTTGACCAGAGCATCGCACGCCCTCTTGGACAGACGCAGGTGTCGGTGGCGGCGAGCATCGCCGGCGCCGGCAGCTTCTGCGGTGGCAGAGCCAACCGTGGCGGCCAACAGAGCCAGCGCCAGCTCGCTACGCCGTTCTGCGCCGCCCAACGCTCCCTAGCCCTCCGCGTGGCCTCATGCATGCCAGCACACACCGCAACACCGTCGCCGTGGCCCGGCAAGCACAGGGCGCGCCCTCTGCCGCCGACGGGCCCGCGCCGCCCCGTTCTGTCAAAACCACCCACGCGCGCCTAATCCAACCTGGTTTATCTTCTAAATGGAACCCGTGGACCTCCACGTTGATGCCCCGCCCCCTAAACTCCCCGACCAAGCACTGCGCCACCGTAACCATCGCCGGAGATCCCCGTTCACGGCCACCGCCTCAGATCGCCTATAAAATGAGGCGCCGAGCTCGTTCTCGAGCATGCACCACCACTGCACCCCACCAGTACCCCGCCAAGCCACTAGGGGGACCTCGAAGAGGTCTCCTCCCCAACTCCGGCATACTGATCCGCCTCGGCCACCAGCTCGATCCACTCCGGTGAGGCCATCCCCGCCGCCCAAACCTCGTCAGTAGTCTCCTAGAATACCCAGTGATCTAACCCCAGCTTCAATTTGACCTCCGCAGTCCTCCCCGACGAGATCCAACTCCACCCGAGCCGCCGTCCGCCGGAGCAAGGACCGCCGTCGACGTGGTGCTCGCCGACGACCACCACCACCACCCACAGACGCGGAAGGTCACGCTGAACACGTAGGTACTCTCCGATCCTCCCAACGTGGGACCCCTCGTCAGTATTTTCTCTTTTTCGAATCGTTTTCTGAAAACGCATTCAGGCAGAATACGTTTTCAAAGCGCCGGGCAGAATACGTTCCCCATATCGACCCAAAATGCTCGTGCGGACTGCCCGGTCACTATACGGTCAGGATTTTTGCCATCAAACCAGACTAGACTAATCCAACCCAAATGTCTGGGCTGTCTCGCACTCCCCATACCTAACCCATATGCGGGCGGATATGGGGACATTTGGATGCGCAAATCACATAGGCTATGACCCAGTATGGCCCGCCACGTGAGCTCATTCTGACTTAATGAAATGCAGCACTTCCCCTAAAAAAAATACACTGTTGTTACAAGAATCTAGAGAAAATTTGCCGCCTTCCCCTTTCGAGAATATTTGGGAAATGCTCGCACCGCCTGGCCTGCGGCTACATTCACGCCTTTCATGTTACTAATCGTTATGGGATCCTAGAGATGCATCGATCCAGGCCAAATTGCTCACAACTGCCTATTTCAGCACTCAACCATATTGCTCACAGCAGACTATTTCAAAAGGCTGCAATAGAGTAGAGCTTGACGGCCAGCTGTAAGATTGTTCACAACAGCCTATGTCAGCGCCCCAGCTGGATCTGAAAATTGCACATATGTATTGTCTAATGAATGCAATTGGTCCGTTCATCATTGCAAAGAATTGCACAGAGAAACGTGTTTCTAATCCATCTATAAGGTTGTACGTTCTCGAATCTAGAGTGAATTGCAAAAACCATCGACATTCAAGGCAATGGTTGCGGAAACCACTATTCTATGGATTTGTGCTGAAAAAGCCTAATTTTGAGGCTAATTTTTTTATAACAAACACTAGTCGGTGACTTAGACTGTTTTGAGCACGATTATGACATGTGGGTCCTGCTGTACCGGGTGGCGTGGCAAATAAAAAGCCAAACACAGCCCGATACAATTTTGTTTTACTAAAAAGCGTAATCGGTCCTCGTGACCTTCATCTCCCATGGTGGAGGCCGCCGCCATCCCTCCTGTCTTGTGATCCGGCGCATGAGAGGCCAACGTGCCTGCCCTTGCTGCCCTTAGCGCCCCTTCCCCACCGGAGCAGTGGCTGTCGCGGCTGCCGGAGTAGCAGCCCGTGGGTACCGATAGGCCGGCACCAGCGGCCGATGGCCGGTGGCAACAGATTTTCTGAGAACGGCAGAGGCCGATGTGGGACACAACATGGGGCGGTGGCGGATCTCTGTGGTGCGCCTCCCTGCCGACCCGCCATATGTAGCAGCGTCGGTGCAAGCCGCGAGTAGTAACCACTCACTTTGGGCGTGCAACAGCCACGCCCGATCGTGCGTGGACGCGAGCAGCCATGCCGTGACGGCGGCTATGCTGCAGATGAGCTGCTTGGAGTGGGGCATGGGAGCTCGTGGCCCGGCCGGCGGGGAGCTGCTGCTAGGTTGCACACCGGCGAGCTCAAGCTCCACCGGCCGCAGGGGAGTCCCAACCAACATGAGTCAATGGTGAGAGGCAGGAGATGGAACCTTACCCTCTTTTTAATGAAAATGATTTTATCATCTTAGGCCTTTTTATTACAATTTAGTCCCTTCTATTTTGTCTATTTGCCATCCATTATGTCATGCCGTCACCTTGTCCAGAGGGGCCTGCCTATCATAATCGTGTTCAAAATGACCTAAGCCAGTTAAGAGCATTTCCAACAGGAGCCCAAAAAGAGCTCTGCGCGCTAAGAATTCTTTATTTTGGGCGCCGAATAGCTCCAACTGATGCTGTAAAATATTGCGCTTGAGTATATTTTGGGCTCCAGATTGCGCGCTTCACAATTTGCACTGCGTGCTTTTTTGGGCACGTGTTTTTGGGCGTCTACAAAATCAATGTTGGTCCCGGTGCACTAAAAGTACTACAATGGCGCGCTATAACTTTTTTTGGCCGCGAAAGTTTTATGCGGCTGTTGGAGATGCTCTAATAGTGTTTTTTGCAACAACAACAAAAAAGCCTCAGAATTAGGCTTTTTGACATAAATCCGTAGAATTGCGGTTTCTGCAACCCTTTCCGTTAAGGTTGATGGTTTCTGCGATTCACTCCTGAATCTATAAACTTGGGTTTCTCTGAACATGAACCTTGACGTTACCCTGCTGCACCCGGGTTGCCCCCTTCGACCTCACCAGCAACCATGTCCGCTGGTGCAGTGGGCCATGGAGGACGAATGGAGGTCTACCCCTGGGAACCTTCGACTGCCGCCGCCCGCTCACTAGGGGCGGAGTCGTGGCCGAGCCATGTTATCTCTGCCCAAGGTAGGAGATGAACTCACGCACACAAGATAGAAGAAGAGCACACAGGAGTTTTGGCACCGCACTACTTGTACCTTTTCTGACTCTCTTTCTTTTAATTAACCAAAGTGATTACAGGGTACATAAAAGGGAAGCAAACGCACGGGCCAAGTCACACACCGGCCTGATCCTAAACTCACGCTCCACGCACACACGTACTCCACTAAACAAGTGCATGCACATCCAGCCACTCTGATGGATCAACTCAACGTCTTTGCCTCAACTAACTCAGCTCACTTTGAGCTAGTCTCTTGGCACGGCAACGTACAGATCCATCTCGCTCTCGGCTGCATGCATGTACTGATCAAATCTACCTACTACTTATGCATGTACTCACAACTCCTGGCTTCACTTGACCGATGATCAGCTCGCACCATTGCCAATCCATCAGTCCACTTTACCATGATGCCATGCATCGCTGTACTAGACTTAGACTAAACAGACCCAAACATAAATAAACTAGATGAACTACTAAACAACAATGGTTAACACCAACAAGACAAAGCACCCCGTGAGGCGCTCGTGGTCCAAGAGGTGCGGAGGGGCTGCCCCAGCGGCAGAGTCTCGTGGCCGTCAACCGCGGGAGTGCTGCTAGTCACTGGCGACGGCAGCGGCCTGGCCGAGTGAGACTTGAGATAATAATGCAAACCAATTGAAACAAGGTTCAGAGAACATTGTGAAGCTTCAGTCTCAGACTTGATATGAAACCTGGACGTCTCAAATATTCAAAAGATTGAAATATTTCTCATTTGCTAGCAAAATTCATTTTCATTCCCAGAACAAAACATTGTCATTCCATGCAGCAAGCTACCGAGTCCTGGTCCCACAGAGAGCTCTGCCCCTCTATGCGTGGTGTTTCGGTCAAGAAAAGCTACCAACTGCATGAGCTGGATCGAAGAGGGAAGATCCAGTGGAATGTACCATCTCAGAACATAAGAAAGAAGGTTTGCGTTTGTGGCTGGCCAAGGGTCAAGACAAAGCAGAGATCGCTTTATTCTCTTGGAATCCCACGGTATGTAGTTCAACAGCAACAACTCTGCTGAAAATTAAAGCTAGCTCGCTAGGTAGCCAATGCAAGAACAAAATCACTTCATATCTGGCATCGAATACGTTGATGATTTGCTCCTGCGGCGGTACGTCCTCGGTGCTGCTCAGCTCTAAAGTTTTGCTTGCACCGGCAAAAGGTACCCTTACTGAAGATCAGGAAAGCAAGGTTGAGCAAGGAGGAGCACCATTATTCCTAGCGCACATTCCAAAGGGAAATCATCGAGAGACCACCGACAAGGAAAGCAGCTCCTCATCTGGAATAGTCGATAGGCCTCGGCGCATATGCCACGAGAAGATCCATATCCCGAGGCCAACCCCACGGTATATAAGCAACGCCGAAGTGCATAATGTTTCCATCAACGAGCACAAGAACTTGAAAGCATGGAGCAGGCATGCATTACCAAAATATATAGTTGAATGGAGCCAAAAGAGCCTTGACTTATACTAGGAAGAAATGACAAATTAGACCGACGTGTGTGAATCACAGGGCGCTTCTCCCTTGGCACGGTGGCATGCATGTATCGATGATGGCGGTAGCCTGGTCCCTGGTGAGTGTGCGGTGCATGCAGGTAGTTAGCCGTGCGTGCCAAAGGAGAATTGCCCTGCCATTCGCCTCAGCTGCTCTCCGAATTATGATCCAAACAGGTGATGTATCTGAATTATGATCCAAACAGGTGATGTATCTATCCATAGCTACATCCAGCATGCCGTTCACAAGGCAACCCCTTATATGCAAGTACGTTCATATGTTCCTAAGTCTAACCATGATTGCCTTTGTCTGTGATTATTAACTTGTGTACTCTACGTAGACAATGCTCAGTAGCGCGGATCAAATTGGCATTAGGGCATCTCCAGCCGTTTGGCCCCAGGCGCCTAAATAGAGCGGCTTTGGGGCGTGTCAGCGCTAGTTCGGTCCACAGGGGCGACCTAGCTCGATCACGCCCCCAGCGCCCGGCCTCGGGATGCGGGAAATTTAAACTTAGTCGTTCCGCTCTCAAAAGACGCCGCAAATCCGGCGATCGGACGTAGTCTGGCGTTACAAAAACAGAGCGCCGCCGCCGCAAGTTCGCGTCGCATAGCGATTCACTCGGCGGGTCGGCTCGAGCGTTGGCGGAGTCGGCGTCTGTGAGCTCGTCGGTGTCGGAACTGCCCGGTGCTGGGCTGCGTCGGCGGCAACCCGGCACTGCTGGGCGGCGATGTAGAGGCGTCGTTCGGGCTTGGCGTCCGTGTGGTCGTGGGCGTCGTCGGCGTTGCCGTCGGCAGCTCGTTCAGGATGAGGCCGCGCTGCACCAGGTACCACGCCTTGAGCTTCTCGTCGTTTCTCTGGAGCATGTCCGCACCGCCCATCAGAAAAGCCATGTCGGTGTTCCTCTTCTTCGCGGCGACGTTCGTCCGGAGCAGGTCGAGCTTGATGGCGTTGTTCTTCATTAGCGACGACCACGGCGCCTCGGTCTTCTCTTCGCGTAGGACGGCCGGGCCTGGGCGTCGGCGAGGCAATGCTCGATGGACTCCTGCAATCAGCGCGGTTGCGGCGTCGGCGCTTTTCCCCTTCTTTGCCAATTTGTGGCGTCCGCCCGCCCCTCGACGCGCCCGAGTCGTCGCGTCCGGCTTGTATGTCTCCTTGGCCTTGTCGAGGAGCACGTCGGACTTTCGCCCACTTCTCGCACTTGTCAATGCGCTTGTAGGCGTGGAGGTGCTTGAAGTCGGCATCTTGGTTGTCGCCCGATACATGGCGAACATACGCAGCAGCTGCGGCGGAGGGACGAACAGTTGGCGGGCGGCGGGCGAGGGGCGAAGATATGCGAGGCGAGCGGCGTGCGTACCTGATCCTCAACGCTGGCGCTGCTCTCCGGGCGAGCCGCGACCTCCTCGGCGATTCCATGCCATTTGTTGCCGCCAACTGGATCGCCCCAATGGTTCGCCATCGCCATGGAGCAGCGCTGCATGTAGGCGCCTTTGAAGTAGGGTCGGCGAGCTTCCGCTTCGTCGAACTTCGGCAATCTGATGCGGTCCCGATCGTCTCAAGCTCTGGTTCGCGCGGTGGTCGGGTCGAGGCAGGCGACTTTCCATGCTTCAGCGAGGCATTCCTCCTCCTTGGATGTCCACTTGATGCGCGGTTCGCTGACCTAGCCGCCCGCTTCTTCTTCTTCTGGCGCCCTTACGTCCGGAACAGGGCAGCTCCTCCTCCTCCTCGTCCTCCTCCTCCTCCTCGGGTTCCTGCGCGTCGTCGCCGTGAAGCGTGGCGAGCTCGGCCTCCATGTCGCCGCTGAGGTCCACTACCTGCGTCTGGGTGGCGAAACCGGGAAGCAGCGGCGACGCGGTCCATCCTGTCGGCTCCCGTGTCGTCGGCGTCGCCGAGGTGCGAAGAAGGGTAGCGGTCCACGGTAGAGATGGGGCGTCGGTGTGGGCCAGCGTGGCGGCGGGCGGAAGTAGTTGTATGGAGGGTACTGCGCCCGGCGGGCGAGGGCGTGCGCGTAACGGGGTGACCATGAGGGAAGGTCACGTTTGGGTTGAACCCACCGTGCGCGTCGCCGTCGGCGTAGCCGGGCGACGATGAACCCCATGGAGATCCGGCGCCTTGCTGTCCCCAGGGTGCGTACTGGGCGTGGCTGACGGCGGGTGGATTCATCCCCGCTTGGCCGACCGATGAGGAAGACTTCACCGCGCGCACCGCGTTGTCGTGCCCTTCTTGGCTATGGCCCTGTTCCGCCTGTCGGCGGTGACTGCCAGCGCGCTGAACTTCCACCCTCCACTCGGCATTTGACAGGCCCGGTGGCTTCGATGGCGGCGCCCTCGGCTTCCTCTGCTTCGGCTGGGCCACGGCGCCAGTCGCGGTTGCCGCCGCGCGCGGCATGGCGTACTTCTTCGGCGGCATGGCGTACTTCTTCGCGGCGAGCGGGAGGGGGTTTGGCGGGAGAAAGGGAGAGAATGGCGGGAGGAAGGCGGGCGAGCGGGAGAGATGCGAGGAAAAGCGTCAAGCGGCGGAAAAGGCCCTCAGGTCGCCTCCAGGGCGGGCCCACGAGCCTTACGCTTGTGCCGGCTCCCAAGCGCCCCGAGGCGCGGGTTGATCTGGGTCCGCCGGCGCCAGTTTTGGCCCGAGCCGGCGAAAAACGGGTTTCTGGGGGCGCGACTGAGGCATTTTTTTGGCGCCGGCGCGGCAAAATTGTCTGGGGAGGGCCTGTTGGGGGCGCGGCTGAAGATGCCCTTATGCATAATACATAGCACAAAAGCCAGAACTCTCATGAATCATCTGCAGGCTACAAACTCGGGGGACTTCCGATCTTGTGTGCAACGGTGCATACGGAAGCAATCGTTTCGGTACGTTACATTATATGATATGTCTGAATTCGATGATTGGCCGGTCGGACTCGTTGTCAATCTTGGGGTTGATGGCGAGCTGCATGTGTTGGTGAACTGATGATGCTCCATCACTAATCTTCAATGTGACTGACCGCTAGCATATGCTGCTAGCTGCATGCATGTACTGACGGGCAGACCGCGGATGTCGGCCATGAGCGACATTTTGTAGCTGTGACGGGTAACTTGTTATGAGCTAAGTAGCATGGTGGTACTATACACCAGTGTACGTGGAATGGTGCAATCTATTAAGCCCCCACCTACTAGTATACCATCATATGTATCTTTGTATGTCAGTTCTCTCTTTGCATAGGCTAGAAATATGAGTGTTGAGGGTGACTCGACCATGTAGCCAAGAAGCTTAAGATTAATATGCAGACTATCTCTTTAAGTGCACATCAAGCTTCAATTACGTAAGGTCTTGTTCGGTTAGACCTCTCTTGGAGAGTATTCGAGAAGTTTGGAGGGATTGAGGGGATTTTGACTTGTAGGAGAATTAATCCTTCCAAATCCACTCCAATCCCTTCAAAACCGTTGCAACAGAACAAGCCCTAAGGGAGAACGACCTTGCTGCAATTGCTATCTTGGCATGACCATGCCTTAGGTTTGAGCGGTGTTGGAAAAATTGATTCAACTAAGCTGCATCACCTAGCAACAGATTTATGAGTCATGAGTTGCAATATCTATTGTGGTTGATACAGAGGTTAAAGATGTAGCTCCCTTCAATTTAATTTATTTATCTTAGCAACCTAATGTACGACACTTATCATTTTGCAATAGACTATGTGCATCACCTGATGTAGAGGCCGAGAGTTCACCCTCCTTTCCAGAGAAAAAAAAGATTAATAAGGTGGCGACAAGAACTCTATCATGTCACTGACACATGCTTCACTCTCGAGGGCATTCTTCCTCTAACCACTTCAACTAGTGCTAGAATGGGCGACCATCCTCAATCATCTGTACTCGAATACCAGTCTCATAGGAAACACCTACCTGGATTTTTTTTGAAAAGAACCTATATTTCTTCAAATGGGTCATATGCTAGACTGTTGAAAATGAGACAAAGTTAGTTTTAGTGTCGAAGAATGTCTCATTATTAAGCAAATTCCGAAAAATCAAATAACAAATATTAGAGAATCATGGGGTAGTTGAAAGAGCACAATAGCTTAGTCAAATTATACTCCATGATATTGTTCTGTTACATTACCCAAACTTTATTAGTCTAGCTGCCAGCTAAATTTAAATTCATAGATGGTATGTGAGTGACTTGAGCTGGCATGTCACATGGGTCGGGTAGGTATAACCACGTTGGTAGCCTCCTAGTGCCGTAGTTCCAGGTAGCGAGGGTAGCGGAGACATGCATGCCTGTGCCACGGAAAGGAGTTGCTCGACTGCCTCGGCTGTGAGGATGACAAAGTGGTTCGGGGGAAGAGTCGCTCATTGTGCGGAGAACGTCGTAGGTGACTATTCTTGGGCACATTTGGTTTTCATAGTCCTAATTACCTTCCATTTCGCCCTTCCAAGTAACTCTTCAATCTTGTGGGTGGTGCTCTAGTAAACTACCCCGACGGTCTTGTTGTCGAACACTATATGGCTAGAGCGGTCATGGCTAGGTCCATAGGGTGTGGTGGTTTACCGGTGACGGTTGGGGTTTGTTGTGATAAATGGGTTTCTACATGCAGGGGCGGAGGCCCAGGGCGTGAGGCCCAGCTCCTTTGGTGACTATAGTGTTACCAGAGATGTGAGGCCCAAATCTAGGGGTATTGCTTGAAGGCGGCCCAGGGCGCGCTGCCGGCCTGGCTCCGCCCCTGTCTACATGGTAGGTGGTTCTGGTTCACGAGCGAAAG
This sequence comes from Aegilops bicornis, assembly GCA_021605145.1. Taxonomy (NCBI): domain Eukaryota; kingdom Viridiplantae; phylum Streptophyta; class Magnoliopsida; order Poales; family Poaceae; genus Aegilops; species Aegilops bicornis. The sequence goes on along the minus strand of CM038669.1, from coordinate 617,530,049 downwards.
CTAACCCAATGTTCTCTCTGCTGACAAAGACAATCTCTTCGTGCACTTCGTTCTCTAGAGGTGTCATCATGGGTTTATTGAGGCATGCCCACAAGATCCTTGAGGTCCGTGGAAGGCGACAGTCGAGGAGGTGGTACAAGGCATATACCCCACTATGACTTTGTGGCCCCCTTAGGGGAACCATATTTGGTGCCTTTGGTCGATGTTAGCTAGTTGTTACGTGGTTGCTTCGTTGAAGATAAATGGGTTGCTCGGTGTGGAGGTGGTGGCCATGCTTTTTCTTCTATTTAGAAGGGGATACCATGGCCTCTGCATTATCATGATGAACACAACCATATTACTAAATAGAATGGAATTTGTTCGATTAATTCATGGTATCAACCAAAATGAAAAAAAGTGACCTGCCTCACGAGTTCCACGATGCAGATATTGGTCCACTCCCATGACCTTGAGGGCGGCAAGGTGGCCTACATGGGAGCTAGTCATGGTATGGGTGCCCTTGGGTTATCGCCCTTGTCCATATGTGATTGTCATCTCTTGGATCACCATTGACCTCACCCTTCTAGACCAGTGTTGTAGTTGGCTATTCGATGTTCTCACCCTTGGTCAAGTTAGCTAGCTAGAGCAGCGACACCGACTGGTTGGGTGTGGTGGTGTGATCGGCTACACTGCAGTTTTGTGGGTGGATGTTTTGGGCAGTGGGTCCTCAGGTGGTCATGGTGCTTAGGTGACTGCTACACCCAAAGGTGTGTGTCGTGCCCATGAAGGCAATGCTCACGAGCATTGGTTCCCTATCTAGAGGCATCATCATGGGCTTGTATTCCTCACAGCCTCATCTCCTACTCTGGGTGAAAAATTCTTGGTCCCATTTCGTCATACTAGTGGTAGTGGCTCTATAGTGTAGTTCCCAACTAGAGGTACCGTCTAAGGAGCCTTGGCATCTAGAAGATATTCGTCACATGATAGGCTATGGTGTCCCCCTCAATGTGGTGTCGGCTCGAGGTGGTGGTTATGCTTCTTTTCATTGGCTATATAGTCGTAAGTTCCTATATGAGTTCTCTAATAGGCTTCCTTAACATACTATGTCATTCGACGTGGGATGGCCCTTTTCGGTGGTGAATGGATGGTCTTGCGATGAATTTCGTCCTTTCTATAGTAGATGAGGGCTACTTCATCTAATGGAGTGCATGTTTTCACATCAATGCATTGCATTAACCTCAACCTTGGCCATCAATCAAGTCAGTGCATTCCTTCCCTCTAAACTAAGAAACAAAATACATTCATTGTTGGTCTACTTGGTGCGTTCTATCCATGGCTACATGGTTGTCTCCTAAAACCCTAGTTGTGGGTCATTCCCCAATCCTCCCTTCCCTTTCCACTGCGGAGGAGGCCCTCGGGCAAAGCCCAGGGCGGAGGCAATGGAGTACCTCCTATACGGCTCACGATAGTTGCAGCGAACTCATGAGTGGAGCAACGGTGGCGATGGGTGTGGCGGTGCAGTTCACCGGCGTGGCGGCGCTTAGTGCTGCCCACAGCTCTTGAAGGTGTAGATCTAGGCTTCCCGAGGCTCCATGAGTCAGTTGGTTGTCTCCAATGGTATGCTCTGGTTCTCTGCACGTTTGTCAACACAGGATCACGTAAATGCCCGCCTCCATCCACGCTTTGTCCCCTTTTTCTCTACTCCTCGTCGTCGTTGCTTCTGCGCTGACGGTTTTTGTGGGACTTCCCAGTGGCTGTCGTCCTCCCCGCCTCTCCTATCAATCCAACTTCGTCCTTGCGCCTCCTCAATCCATCCACCGCAGGTATACTCTCTCATGCTAGAGTTTGTGCCATGAGGTTGGGCCTCGTCTCCGACTTCCTACCGTCGTCCATTGGCTATTGGAACATTGGTGTATCCGGGCTTCTCATGTTGCGGTGGGGTTCTAGGTAGCTTCGATGACAACCGCTCACGGGCATTGTCGTTACTCTCCTTGCAGGCGTAGTGAGTTGTGGGGGATAGATCGGGATCAAGCGATAGCTCTTACTTGGTCAGCGCTAGTAAGGGCGGTGCATGTGGGCGTCGCGCTCTTCCTTGGAAGCATTGCCATTTCCCCCCTCCCCCTGGCAGCATTGATTCCCTCAGTGCGGCACGCTCGTCGAGTCTCAAACCACTCAGTTATCTTTGGTGTGCATGCTCAAGACCCTCACATGGGCACCATTGTGTTGCGGCGAGCTTTGTGCTCTTGGTGTTGTCTCAGTTAATCTTTGCTCAATGGCGGCACACGATGCCTCTTCAATTTGCTAATCGTTCTGAATTTCATGGCGGAGCTCCCGGTCAATGTGTGTGCTTTGTTGCGGCACTTTCGTTGACTGTGGACGCTCATGTGTTGCATCGTGGGGTTCGGTTCGCACACCGGTGCAGTGCGCTAGGTTGCTTGCATAGTCTTGATATTGTGACCCCTCGACGACACCCCGCATCTACTTTTGTCTCTCGTGGTGATGGTAAATCTGTCTACGCTACCAAGGTCGTGCTTGGTCCTAGACATTTTTCTTAATTCTTTTTACCCTTGCTACTTGTACGGTTTTCGGCCTGGTTTTCTCATAAGCGGGTCAACTTGTTAACCCTTATAGACTGGATCATCCTCTTGCTATTATGGCCACTTTGAGTAATAAATTCAGGTAGGGAAACTGCCCCCCCCCCCCTCCTCCCTAGTGATTCTTAAAAAAAGTTGTTGCTCTTTGTTATGAAATTGAGCAATTCCAGTATTGTCCAAGCCACTTAAATCTTTTTTCTTGAAAAGGGATGCCTCCAACGACCTCTGCATCGTTATGATGCACATAGCCAAAGTGCAAGCCTCACTTATGGTACTTATTAATTACTAGTAAAACGCCCGTGCGTTGCCGCGGGTTTTTGGAAAAATTTAAGATGCTACTCACGAAGCTAAAATAACCAAGAATAATGCCGTCTCAACTAACTCACATCTTTTTCTTGACAATCAGCTAACACACATCATATTATCATACTATCGAAGCCTTCCACACCTTCGGCTATCAGTTGACCATTCACAAGAGGGCGGCGGGCGCGGGCGCTAGACTTGGTCATCTACGGCGTTGCGGCAGCCGAAGATCGAGTTGGACGTGGGGGTGTAAGGAGGGAAACAAGCACGCAAGGAGCAGCGGCATTGCGACGAGCAGTCGTGCCACGACCTTTACCTTTTCGAGGCAACAGCCGAGAGGCCACCACGCTCCTCGGCTCTCCCTCCTCTCTTCCATGCACAGCAACAAGATGGGCGAGATAGAGAGGAGGCAACCAAGATGCTTTTCTATATGGCGACCAAGATGCTTTTGTTTACTCGTGCCACGGATTCCTTACAGCCCCACCCTCGGCGAAAAATTATATCTTCTTTTCAAATTTATCTTCTTTTGCTGCTTGGTTTTTCATTATTCTCGTCAAACAAGAATTGCCTTGCTATATAACCTCGTCAAACTAATATCATAAGCTTTTTATGGATCCACTAATATGAGTTCATCATTATTTACGTTACTAAAAAGGATGGAACTCTAAGATGTTAAACAACATGCTACACCAAATCTGTGAACTGATTGTATAATCAAACAATTTAATTCAAAATTATAAGATCTTAGGCATTTAATTACAAAACCAATGTGTTTGTGTTTAATGTTATGTTTGATAACTTCTACAACCAAGTTCTTCTTGATATATGTGCACCAATTTTAAAGCAAATGTAGAGTAGCGAAACAACCATTTCACCCTTTTTCCTTCTTCTAGAAATCCAGTAATAGACTAATGATATAGACTGCTCTGTTTCCTTTAGATGTAGGGTCCTCCTTGATTATGATGTAGGGTCTCGTCCGGCCATGAAGCCCCTCGTCGTCCTCCCTCCCTCATAACTACATCCTCCTCCTTGAGTCACCGCGCCAACCCCATCCAGCGTCCGGTCTGGCGTCCGGCGGTTCCCAAAGCGTTACTCACCCGGCCTCATGATGCGCGACTCCGTCACTGACATGTCACCAGCATGCCCTTGCACCACCTCATGCATGCCCCTTCACCGACCAACAACGGCCATGGGCCGAGGTCAACAGGCACTAAGCCCTTGACCACCGTTGCATGCGCGCTGCTCTCCACAACAGTGTATCAATTTCAAAATGGTGTATCAATTAGCTCGGTGTTCTACTTATGGCTGAAAAAAATTGTCTTTGATTTTTATTTTGACCCGATTGAAATTAAGTGGTTGCAATGAAAAAGGAAATTGAATTAGATTACTTCACTATCATACTACTAATCTATTCTAAGTAGATTCAAAGATAATATAATAGAAAGACTCTAAAGTACCAAATTCTTCGAAAACACACATAAGAGAAACTTAGATAACTGTGAAATCCAAATGCCTGAACAACGAATCAAAATTATAGAATATGCACAAGCATGAGGACAAAAACACAATTTATGGAGCCCAGAAAGGTTTCATGGAGCAAAAATATTCTATTCTACATAATGATCTTTGCTCCTTGGGACTCATTTATCTGAGTTTTGCTTTGCTCTGACCTAGCATGCTGACCAGTCCCCCATTTTTTTGTTTTAGCTCATTTTCTTTTTGTTTTTTTCCTTTCGTTGTAAATATATCGTCCTGCGTGTGATATTAAAAACCGGTGGGGTGCTACCCCCCCCCCCCCCCCAGTTATTCTTCAACAAAAATGGCTTTATTAATTCTTTTCCAAAAAAAATCATTGACAACAACAACTAACAGTCATGGATACATTTCCACTTCAAACATGTCGTTACTTGCCCGAGGTTGATGTAGAGGTCCTTGATGTCGCTCTTGAGCTCCTGGTTGCCATTCTTGAGGTCAAAGAACACCTCTGAGAGATATTAACCACCACAACCATTTCAAATCTTCACAAACTAAAACGAAAGAGCAATCCTATATATAGGAAAAAACACATGAATGGCACAAAACCGGCTGACGATTCCTTGTTATAGAAACTAATATGCGCACTCATTTTCTATTTGGATCATATTTTGTTGAACAAATCGTTGCTTCATTTCAGTACGATGCCACATCGATGTGTTTCACCTGATCAGTACTACAGGGTCTATCTTTGTGCAAAAAACTATAACTTGATGCTATGAACTTGTCGCTCTGCACGGCTCAAAGGGCAACACGTTCTGTCGAGGTCTGGTCCCGGCCAGCCATTGCATGTGGAGCTGTCGCAGCTCCCAGCCGACGCCGTCCAGGTGGGCGTTGGCGACTCCCAGCCGAGCCGGCCGCTTGATTTAGATGAGTTGATCCAGGTCCAACGCCGCTCGAACTCCTCTTTGACGGGCTCCATGCCCTTATTGATGTGCCCATGCCGGTCTAAGGAGGCTGGGAGCTCAGCTATTACTGAATTACATGCCTGCTCACAAATTTAAAAACCGCTTGGCTAAAATCTCATATCACTTTCAGAATAAAACTTGATGAAACAGAGTTATGATAACAAAACCATGCAATGAATCAGGATTTTTGATAAATAAAATCAAAAGTACATGTTTTACCCCAACAAGCTATCTGCAATATTTCCGGTGACTCGGTTCTATCAACACTGATGACATAATAGATGCATTGTTCTAAGAAATAGGTACTCGAACTGGAAATATTACCTATTTGGTAAGTGCAAGCTTACGCCTATGGAAGTATGGATGCTTTCTATCCATCACCACAAATGAGCAGAGAAGCAGAGAGCGAAGAACCCAAAATCGAGGCAGCTAAATGAGAGGGATAGGGCTCACAGAAAGGGTCTTCTCATTGCAGCAACATCGACATTTGCTCAAGACAAATCTCTTGAGTTGCCCATGCCTTACTCTTGACCGACCGGACCTCCTCCAATGGTTGCCGTCGGCTCTAGCCTCCTCATGCACCCCCTTGTATTTTGTGCTTGACCTTGAACACGAACAGAAGATTCAGCTAGTGATACTATAGATCTAACAATTGGGGAATCATATAAGTGAACTTACATCCATGCTTGACAGATCAAACCATTTCGTACCTCTTGGCAATGATGCCGAGCATCCCAAGAACCTTGTATATCATGTTTGGAAGAAGAGTGAAACAAACAAAAGATTTCATGACTGTGTAGCATTGGCAAGTCCCTTTTCCATGACTTCATCAATAACCGCTTCATATGTGTGCAATCCTTTGAAGTAAAGTGTACTTCCATCCTACATCGTCACCAAGAAAACATCACTTCAAGCAACGAGCGTCAACACACCCGGATTCAGAATACACATACACTTTATTCTAGCTGTAGAAATCTAATAGCACGCTGATCAAAATTAGTGCAAGGACATATCAACAGGTAAAAAAGATATGGAAGACTAACTTTATCCAAACAAACAGGAAGAGGAGCAATATAAAATGATGGGCCAGATCAAAGGGAGTTGGCTGTGGGAGAGAAGTGTCGATGATTACCACGATTCAGTTGCTAATCACCGTCGAGGATCCCAACATCGACAAACCATATGGATTCAGGAAGAGCTGGAACAATTCGTGATAGTGCTGCATCAGCCTCCCGCTGGATGTTTTAGTGGGAAAATACAGTATAATATGTATATCTAGTCCAACCTAATTCTCTAGTTAATGACCTTCTTTGTTTTGTTTTATCAGATTCTATTCTAATTCAGACGGTTTTATTTTACATTCAGACTGTAGTTAATTGCCTCCTTTCTCCCTCTGTCCACACCATAGACAAGGATGCACTACCAGCTTTAGCGGCCAAAATCTGGATCTATTGAGTCAGCTTCATCACCCAGATTTTCTGAAAAAGAGCACGAAATCATAATACCATTATACAGCAGTTGAAAAAAAATCTTTGGGCATGGGCCGTCTATTAGCTTTGCTAAGTATGGTGTGGTCCATTTAGGCTGGCTTGATTAAGAAACTTTATACATACTACTATATATTAGTAGATGAGTTACATCTCGTAAGAAAAGCGAAGTTACAGGAATTGAAATCCACCACCGTAACTGTACATGTATATAATAGATGAGGCTTAGACATAAAACAACATTAATTTTATGTCAACAAGGAGGTTCACAGGTCATCTGGATTTCTTTCATTTTTGTGAATTGGCATGTCAAGTGGTTGGACCGTTCCCGGACCACAGCAAGCGGGGCGATGTGCCTGGGCTGCCCTTTGTGAATTGGCATGTCAAGCAGGAGTGGCGTGACAAACTAATAAACATGTTCAGTGGCGTTATCACAAATGCAAGGTAAGAAAACAAAAATATTACTAACCAAGTTTACTAACTATCATTCGAGTTTGCACCTTTGGAGGAAATGTTGCAGTATGATTCCTTGAGTTAGAAGCGAGATAAAGATAATTGATTATCCACTACAAAATCTCTAACCACTGCACACATGCAATGATGGTTAGTAGGAATACACAATTTTATGACCTGTAACATCACTACAAGGTTAAGTTGGTCAATGTCCTTCAGAATATGAACTTGAATTGTGTGGGTGCATATTATGACCTGTAAAAGAATGACACAGATCATTCACCATATAGATATCCATACATCTACCTGGATCCATTTATGACTGACTACGAAAGTAAATGTCACATAAAGGACAAGGAGCAGTACACAAAAACCTTTCAACAAGTATATGCATTTAACATAGGTGTATATTAAGTTATTAACTGCAGAGCAACTTGGTAGCTAAGCAGCTATGCTAACTTGCTAACTTAAGTTTGTGTTAGCAAATGTTCGTACAGTTTCAGAAAACGTTGGGAGTAGTTGATAAGAGTTCATCATGCTAATTACAAATATTCCAGACTACACTGCGAAAGGTGAAACTTGAATTACTAATACTGGCAATCCTTTCAGTAATAAGATATGAACGAATAAGCAGAAAACTAATATTTCCTTATTTCCTTGTATCAAGACAGCAGACTCATGACTTACCATGGTACAGAACAAGAAACTTGTCAGCGTTAATTTTAAGTTAATAGTGAAGGAAATATGCCCTAGAGGCAATAATAAAGTTATTATTTATTTCCTTATATCATGATAAATGTTTATTATTCATGCTAGAATTGTATTAACCGGAAACATAATACATGTGTGAATACATAAACCTACAGAGTGTCACTAGTATGCCTCTACTTGACTAGCTCGTTAATCAAAGATGGTTGTGTTTCCTAACCATGAACAAGGAGTTGTTATTTGATTAACGGGATCACATCATTGGTTGAATGATCTGATTGACATGACCCATTCCATTAGCATAGCACCTGATCGTATAGTTTGTTGCTAGTGCTTTTCTTCATGACTTATACATGTTCCTATGACTATGAGATTATGCAACTCCCGTTTGCACGAGGAACACTTTGGGTGCTACCAAGCGTCACAACGTAATCGGGTGATTATAAAGGTACATTACAGGTGTCTCCGAAGGTACATGTTGGGTTGGCATATTTCGAGATTAGGATTTGTCACTCCGATTGTCGGAGAGGTATCTCTGGGCCCTCTCGGTAATGCACATCACATAAGCCTTGCAAGCATTGCAACTAATGTGTTAGTTGTGAGATGATGTATTACGGAGCGAGTAAAGAGACTTACCGTAGCGAGATTGAACTAGGTATTGGATACCGACGATCGAATCTCGGGTAAGTAACATACCGATGACAAAGGGAACAACGTATGTCGATTATGCGGTTTGACCGATAAAAGATCTTCGTAGAATATGTAGGAACCAATATGGGCATCCAGGTTCCGCTATTGGTTATTGACCGAGAATAGTTCTAGGTCATGTCTACATAGTTCTCGAACCCGTAGGGTCCATACGCTTAACGTTTCGATGACAGTTCATAATGAGTTTATAAGTATTGATGCACGAAGGTTGTTCGGAGTCCCGGATGTGATCACGGACATGACGAGGAGTCTCGAAATGGTCGAGACATAAAGATTGATATATTGGAAGCCTATGTTTGGACTTGAATGGTTCGAGTGAAATCGGAATTCTGGAGATGCAGGGAGGTTACCGGAACCCCCCGGGAACTACATGGGCCCATAGTGGGCCTTGGAGGAAAGGAGAAGGGGCAGCCCTAGGTGGCCGCGCCCCCCCCCTTTCCCTAGTCCTATTAGGACTAGGAAAGGTGGGCCGGCCCCCCTCTCTCTTCCCCCTCCGGGAATCCTAATCCAACTAGGATTGGAGGAGGAGTCCTACTCCCGGAGGAGTAGGACTCCTTGATCGCCTCCCCCTTGGGCGGCCACCTCCCCTTGGCTCCTTTATATAGGCGGGCAGGGGCACCCCAAGATACAAGTTGATCTACGGATCTTTCCTTAGCCGTGTGCGGTGCCCCTTCCACCATATTCCACCTCGGTCATATCGTCGTTGCGGAGCTTAAGTGAAGCCTGCGCCGAGGAGAAGTCATATCATCGCGAGCTTAGGCGAAGCCCTGCGTCGGTGGAGCATCAACATCGTCACCACGCTGTCGTCTTGTGGAACTCATCCCGACACTTTGCTTTGGATCGGAGTCCGGGATCGTCATCGAGCTGAGCGATGTGCAGAACTTCGGAGGTGCCGTCGTTGATCTTTGGGATCGGTCGGATCGTGAAGGCGTCTGACTACATCAACAGCGTTGTTATAACGCTTCCGCTTCACGGTCTCACGAGTGCGTGGGCGGACACTCTTCCCTCTCGTTGCTATGCCATCACCATGGTCTTGCGTGATCGTAGGAAAATTTTTGAAATTACTACGTTCCCCAACGGTGGTATCGAGCCGGGTTTTATGCGTAGATGTCATATGCACGAGTAGAACACAAGTGAGTTGTGGACGATACAAGTCATACGCCTACCGGCATGTCATACTTTGGTTCGGTGGTATTGTTGGATGACGATCCAGACCAACCTTACAGCGTGCTCTTACGCGAGACCGGTTCCCTCGGCGTGCTTTGCACATAGATGGCTTGTGGAAGACTGTCTCTCAACTTTAGTTGAACCGAGTGTGGCTACGCCCGGTCCTTGAGAAGGTTAAAAGCGGAGTCTATTTGACAAACTATCGTTGTGGTTTTGATGCGTAGGTAAGAACGGTTCTTGCTCAGCCCGTAGCAGCCACGTAAAACTTGCAACAACAAAGTAGAGGACGTCTAACTTGTTTTTGCAGGGCATGTTGTGATGTGATATGGTCAAGGCGTGATGCTATATTGTATGAGATGATCATGTTTTGTAACGAATTATCGGCAGCTGGCAGGAGCCATATGGTTGTCGCTTTATTGTATGCAATGCAATCGCGATGTAATGCTTTACTTTATTACTAAGCGGTAGTGATAGTCGTGGAAGCATAAGATTGGCGAGGCGACAACGATGCTACGATGGAGATCAAGGTGTCGGCGCGGTGGCGATGGTGATCATGATGGTGCTTGAGATGGAGATCACAAGCACAAGATGATGATGGCCATATCATATCACTTATATTGATTGCATGTGATGTTAATCCTTTATGCATCTTATCTTGCTTTGATTGGCGGTAGCATTATAAGATGATCCCTTACTAAATTATCAAGAAGTGTTCTCCACGAGTATGCACCGTTGCGAAAGTTCTTCGTCTTTGAGACACCACGTGATGATCGGGTGTGATAGGCTCTACGTTCAAATACAACGGGTGCAAAACAGTTGCACTGCAGCGGAATACTCAGGTTATACTTGACGAGCTATGCATATAAGATATGACCTCGGAACACGGAGACCCGAAGGTCGGCGTGAATCATATAGTAGATATGATCAACATATTGATGTTCACCATTGAAACTACTCCATCACCGTGATGATCGGTCATGGTGTAGTTGATATGGATCACGCAATCACTTAGAGAATTGGAGGATATTTTTCTAAGTGGGAGTTCTTAAGTAATATGATTAATTGAACTTAAATTTATCATGAACTTAGTACTGATAGTATCTTGCTTGTCTATGTTGTGTAGATAGATGGCTCGTCTTTGTTGTTAGTTGAATTTTAATGCGTTCCTTGAGAAAGCAAAGTTGAAAGATGATGGCAGCAATTACACGGACTGGGTCCGTAACTTGAGGATTATCCTTATTGCTGCACGGAAGAATTACGTCACTGGAAGCACCGTTAGGTGCAGGGCCTGATGCAAGGAGCTGCGCCCGAGAAGTTGTGAGCGTCTGGCAAAGCAAAGCTGATGACTACTCTATAGTTCGGTGTGCCATGCTTTATGGCTTAGAACCGGGACTTCAACGTCGTTTTGAACACCATGGAGCATATGAGATGTTCCAGGAGTTGAAGTTAATATTCCAAGCGAATGGCGGATTGAGAGATATGAAGTCTCCAATAAGTTCTATAGCTGTAAGATGGAGGAGAAGCGGTTACAAGGTGAGCATATACTCGAGAATATGCGGGTATAACAATCACTTGATTCAAGCTGGGAGTTAATCTTCCGGATGATTGCGTCATTGACAGAATTCTCCAATCACTGCCACCAAGCTACAAGAGCTTCGTGATGAACTATAATATGCAAGGGATGACCAAAACAATGCCCGAGCTCTTGGCGATCTTTGAAAGCAGCGGAAGTAGAAATCAAAAAGGAGCATCAAGTGTTGATGGTTAACAAAACCACTAGTTTCAAGAAAAGGGCAAAGGAAAGAAAAGGAAACTTCAAAAGAGCGGCAAGCAAGTTGCTAATCAAGAGAAGAAACCCAAGTCTGGTCCTAAGCACTGAAACTGAGTGCTTCTATTGCAAGCAGGCTGGTCCTTTGGAAGCGGAACTGCCTCAAGTATTTGGCGGATAAGAAGGACGGCAAGGTTAACAAAGGTATATATGATATACATGTTATTGATGTGTACCTTACTAATACTCGCAGTAGCACACAGGTATTTGATCCGGTTACATTGCTAATATTTGCAACTTTCGAAATAGGGGCTACGGATTAAGCGAAGATTGGCTAAGGGCGAGGTGACGATCTTGGCGTGGGAAATGGTTCCAAAGTCGATGTGATCGCGATTGACACGCTACCTCTACATCTACCTTCGGGATTAGTATTAGACCTAAATAATTGTTATTTAGTACCAGCGTTGAGCATGAACATTATATCTGGATCTTGTTTGATGCGAGGCGGTTATTCATTTAAATCAGAGAATAATGGTTGTTCTATTTATATGAATAATATCTTTTATGGTCATGCACCATTGAAGAATGGTTTGTTCTTACTTAATCTCGATAGTAGTGATACACATATTCATAATGTTGAAACCAAAAGATACAGAGTTGATAATGATAGTGCAACTTATTTGTGGCACTGCCGTTTAGGTCATATCGGTGTAAAACGCATGAAGAAACTCCATACTGATGGACTTTTGGAGTCACTTGATTATGAATCACTTGGCACTTGCGAACCGTGCCTTATGGGCAAGATGACTAAAACGCCGTTCTCCGGAACTATGGAGAGAGCAACAGATTTATTGGAAATCATACATACAGATGTATGTGGTCCAATGAATGTTGAGGCTCGTGGCGGATATCGTTATTTTCTCACCTTCACAGATGATTTGAGCAGATATGGGTATATCTACTTAATGAAACACAAGTCTGAAACATTTGAAAAGTTCAAAGAATTTCAGAGTGAAGTGGAAAATCATCGTAACAAGAAAATAAAGTTTCTGCGATCTGATCGTGGAGGAGAATATTTGAGTTACGAGTTTGGCCTACATTTGAAACAATGCGGAATAGTTTCGCAACTTACGCCACCTGGAACACCACAACGTAATGGTGTGTCCGAACGTCGTAATCGTACTTTATTAGATATGGTGCGATCTATGATGTCTCTTACTGATTTACCACTATCATTTTGGTGTTATGCTTTAGAGACGGCTACATTCACTTTAAATAGGGCACCATCTAAATCCGTTGAGACGACGCCTTATGAACTGTGGTTTGGCAAGAAACCAAAGTTGTCGTTTCTGAAAGTTTGGGGCTGCGATGCTTATGTGAAAAAGCTTCAACCTGATAAGCTCGAACCCAAATCGAAGAAATGTGTCTTCATAGGATACCCAAAGGAGACTGTTGGGTACACCTTCTATCACAAATCCGAAGGCAAGATTTTTGTTGCTAAATTCGGAAACTTTTTGGAGAAGGAGTTTCTCTCGAAAGAAGTGAGTGGGAGGAAAGTAGAAATTGATGAGATAACTGTATCTACTCCCTTATTGAGAAGTAGTACATCCTGAAAACAGTTTACTGTGACACCTACACCAAATAGGGAGGAAGCTAATGATGATGATCATGAAACTTCAGATCAAGTTTCTACAGAACCCGTAGATCAACGAGCAAGATCCGCTTTTGAGTGAATACGGTAATCCTATTACGGAAGTCATATTCTTTGGAACATGATGAACCTACGAACTATGAAGAAGCGATGGTGAGCCAGATTCCACAAAATGTGGAGGCCATGAAATCTGAGATGGGATCCATGTATGAGAACAAAATATGGACTTTGGTTGACTTGCCCGATGATCGGCAAGCAATTGAGAATAAATGGATCTTCAAGAAGAAGACTGGCGCTGATGGTAATGTTACTGTCTATAAAGCTCGACTTGTTGCAAAAGGTTTTCGACAAGTTCAAGGGATTGACTACGATGAGACCTTCTCACCCGTAGCGATGCTTAAGTCTGTCCGAATCATGTTAGCAATTGCCGCATTTTATGATTATGAAATTTGGCAAATGGATGTTAAAACTGCATTCTGAATGGATTTACGGAAGAAGAGTTGTATATGATGCAACCAGAAGGTTTTGTCGATCCAAAGGGAGCTAACAAAGTGTGCAAGCTCCAGCGATCCATTTATGGACTGGTGCAAGCCTCTCGGAGTTGGAATAAGCGTTTTGATAGTGTGATCAAAGCATTTAGTTTTATCTGAGACTTTTGGAGAAGCCTGTATTTACAAGAAAGTGAGTGGGAGCTCTGTAGCATTTACGATATTATATGTGGATGACATATTCTTGATCGGAAATGATATAGAATTCTGGATAGCATAAAAGGATACTTGAATAAGAGTTTTTCAATGAAAGACCTCGGTGAAGCTGCTTACATATTGGGCATTAAGATCTATAGAGATAGATCAAGGCGCTTAATAGGACTTTCACAAAGCACATACCTTGATAAAGTTTTGAAGAAGTTCAAAATGAATCGAGGCAAAGAAAGGGTTCTTGCCGGTATTACAAGGTGTGAAGTTGAGTAAGACTCAATGCCCGACCACCCTTGAGAAGATAGAGAGAAAATGAAAGATGTTCCTATGCTTCAGCCATAGGCTCTATCATGTATGCAATCTTGTGTACCAGACCTGATGTGTGCCTTGCTGTAAGTTTAGCAGGCAGATACCAAAGTAATCCGAGTGGATCCTTTGGACAGCGGTCAAGAACATCCTTAAGTACTTGAGAAGGACTAAGGATATGTTTCTCATTTATGGCGGTGACAAAGAACTTCAAATAAATAGCAGTTACGTCGGCATAGCTTTGACACTGATCCGAGACGATTCTAAATCGCAAACCGGATACGTATTTACATTAAGCGGTGGAGCTGTCGGTTGGTGCAGTTCCAAACAAAGCGTCGTTGCGGGATCTACATGTGAAGCTGAGTACATAGCTGCTTCTGAAGCAGCTAATGAAGGAGTCTGGATGAAGGAGTTCATAACCGATCTAGGTGTTGTACCTAGTGTATCGGGTCCAATGAAAATCTTTTGTGACAATCTTGGTGCAATTGCCTTGGCAAAGGAATCCAGATTTCACAAGAGAACCAAGCACATCAAAAGGCGCTTCAACTCCATCCGGATTTGGTCGGTGGGAGACATAGAGATATGCAAGATACATACGGATCTGAATGTTGCAGACCCGTTGACTAAGCCTCTTCCACGAGCAAAACATGATCAGCACCAAGACTCCATGGGTGTTAGAATCATTCTTGTGTAATCTAGATTATTGACTCTAGTGCAAGTGGGAGACTGAAGGAAATATGCCCTAGAGGCAATAATAAAGTTATTATTTATTTCCTTATATCATGATAAATGTTTATTATTCATGCTAGAATTGTATTAACGGAAACATAATACATGTGTGAATACATAAACCTCTGAGTGTCACTAGTATGCCTCTACTTGACTAGCTCGTTAATCAAAGATGGTTGTGTTTCCTAACCATGAACAAGGAGTTGTTATTTGATTAACGGGATCACATCATTGGTTGAATGATCTGATTGACATGACCCATTCCATTAGCATAGCACCTGATCGTATAGTTTGTTGCTAGTGCTTTTCTTCATGACTTATACATGTTCCTATGACTATGAGATTATGCAACTCCCGTTTGCACGAGGAACACTTTGGGTGCTACCAAACGTCACAGCGTAACTGGGTGATTATAAAGGTACATTACAGGTGTCTCCGAAGGTACATGTTGGGTTGGCATATTTCGAGATTAGGATTTGTCACTCCGATTGTCGGAGAGGTATCTCTGGGCCCTCTCGGTAATGCACATCACATAAGCCTTGCAAGCATTGCAACTAATGTGTTAGTTGTGAGATGATGTATTACGGAGCGAGTAAAGAGACTTACGATAGCGAGATTGAACTAGGTATTGGATACCGACGATCGAATCTCGGGTAAGTAACATACCGATGACAAAGGGAACAACGTATGTCGATTATCGCGGTTTGACCGATAAAAGATCTTACGTAGAATATGTAGGAACCAATATGGGCATCCAGGTTCCGCTATTGGTTATTGACCGAGAATAGTTCTAGGTCATGTCTACATAGTTCTCGAACCCGTAGGGTCCGCACGCAACGTTCGATGACAGTTCATAATGAGTTTATAAGTATTGATGCACGAAGGTTGTTGAGTCCCGGATGTGATCACGGACATGACGAGGAGTCTCGAAATGGTCGAGACATAAAGATTGATATATTGGAAGCCTATGTTTGGACTTGGAATGGTTCCGAGTGAAATCGGGAATTTACGAGTTAGGGAGGTTACGGAACCCCGGGAACTACATGGGCCCATAGTGGGCCTTGGAGGAAAGGAGAAGGGGCAGCCCTAGGTGGCCGCGCGCCCCCCCTTCCCCTAGTCCTATTAGGACTAGGAAAGGTGGGCCGGCCCCCCTCTCTCTCTTCCCCCTCCGGGAATCCTAATCCAACTAGGATTGGAGGGGGAGTCCTACTCCCGGAGGGAGTAGGACTCCTTGGTGCGCCTCCCCCCCTTGGGCCGGCCACCTCCCCCTTGGCTCCTTTATATACGGGGGCAGGGGGCACCCCAAGATACAAGTTGATCTACGGATCTTTCCTTAGCCGTGTGCGGTGCCCCCTTCCACCATATTCCACCTCGGTCATATCGTTGCGGAGCTTAGGCGAAGCCCTGCGCCGGAGAAGTCATATCGTCGCGGAGCTTAGGCGAAGCCCTGCGTCGGTGGAGCATCAACATCGTCCTGCCACGCCGTCGTCTTGTGGAACTCATCCCGACACTTTGCCTTTGGATCGGAGTCCGGGATCGTCATCGAGCTGAGCGATGTGCGAGAACACGGAGGTGCCGTGCGTTCGATCTTTGGGATCGGTCGGATCGTGAAGGCGTGCGACTACATCAACCACGTTGTTATAACGCTTCCACTTACGGTCTACGAGGGTACGTGGACGGACACTCTTCCCTCTCGTTGCTATGCCATCACCATGGTCTTGCGTGATCGTAGGAAATTTTTTGAAATTACTACGTTCCCCAACAAATAGGCAAAGCTCACAAGTCATCAAGATTTTATTTCTTTGTATCTTCACGTTCTAAGTATGTTCGCCTTATAAGTATCAAGAAACTTGTTTGCTAACCTGAATATAATTCTCAACTGATGGCTAAAATGGCAGGCAGAGAAAGAGCATATCTGAACAAAATACCTGGTAGAGCACCCTACAACAAACCTCCAAAATGATTAGCGGCATTCGATCATTTCAAAGTGCCTGCAGAAATAAAATCGAAATAGTAATCAGGACAAAATCTATTTTGCAGAAGTGCACTCTAAATTCAGATATAACGTTTTCAAAAATCCAGTGAGTGATGCTAAAGAGGACATATCTTGCACATATTTGAAGAAGCCACCATCATCCCACATTGGTCATGGCAGTGAGAAACAATCAGAAGTCCTAAAACAGAGTAGGATCTATTAGAGAAAATTTGAAAAGGTGTATTAGTATGTGACCATAAAATAAGGTTGTAGACAGACCAGGAATACTCGTTTAGATCATCATAATTACACCTTGTTGAATGTGGTGTTTTTCGATGCTGGATTTTTCTGACTCCTACCAAATATAAAGAGAACCATGTCCATTACCAAGAAGCTTCTTCCTTTCTTTCAAGAGTATGTGTACGACCCAAAGGCATTTTTTAGCATCATTATCGGAATCCACTCCCTAATCACCTTTCTCTGTATCTATCTTTAACATATTTGCTAGCCCCGAAATCTGTAGGGAAATTAGGCGCAAACTATGACAGAAAAGTGTGAAACACAGTGACAACAGAATTAGCTCACCCCTTCATACTGCTGTAGAGTAGAGTATTTATATATGATATCTGGTTAGTGTAGTAAGCTGATCTTTAATTCCAAAGGCAAGTGCACCATCGGCATGTGGTTCTGCAAAAACCATCACTGAAGGAATCATATCAGAAATCCATGAACTGTCATCTGTACAACAAGAAAAAGGAAAAAAGGACCACAAATGGGTATCCAACTCGGGCAGCAGTGGCGACCTTATACATTGTTCAAATCAACCTGCATATATAATAAACAACAATATAATTTATTTATAAACAAAATTATTAGCAGCCAACAGACACTTAATCTTTTTAGAAACTGGAAAGTTTGATTTCATAACATAAGTGTGTTCTTTCATAAGGCACAATATCTGAAGCATTTCAATCTATACTCCAAATAACAATAGCCAACACCGTGACTAATAGTATATCAGGGAAGAACATTAGGTTCATTTTTTTCATGAGGCAACAAAATATATGATAAATATCTTCCTGCGTATTAGCAACAGGAGGGATATAAATAAGCATACAGGTTGTACTCCAGCTTAGATTGCACCATACACCTCCATTAGTCATAAAATTTAGGAATAGTGCAGCCTGTTTTGACGATGGAAAATACAAAATGTTTGTAGTCAATAAAATCAATATATAGAGTAAAAAACGAGGCAAACTCATTCTGTAACTTGTTAAGCTTCAGCTTCCCAGATTTGTACTAAATCCCACCTCAACAGCCCAAAATTACGACCGTGTTGAACTATTCCATCTCAACAGCCCAAAATTACTAAATCCCATCAAAAACTGCATGTTGAACTGTTCCAAAGCACCATTAATCAGAACATGTACAAAAGAAACAAAGGAGTGATCAACAGCCAAAAATAGGCTAAATTACGAACCTGAGAATCAGGTCATGGGGTTCAAGGGAAACTCCTTGGCGCCCTGCTGGCGGGAGTTGAGCATGACCGTGGACTCACCAAGCGTCGTCAAAGCTGCAGAACCTGCTGCTGCTACTGCTGCTTGACATCGCTGCTGTCCCTTGCAAAGTATTATTCTGAACACTCCTGAAACGCCCGTCTGAATTTCCATGATGGCACGAAACTAAATGTAAGTAATATTGCTCTAGGAAATACAGGAGTACTCCGAGTGCTCTGTTCATCTGATGGATTGTGCGTGTGCCAAGAGCCAGGCTAAGATGCACATTTAGTATGCATAGGAATAAAAAAGAAACATACTTTCAATTTCAATGGGATCCTCGGGAAGTTCCTTTGCAGTATAACATACATTTACTCGAAGATTTCCATTTTACTTTTGAACCAGGATGTAAAATCATTTTCAGCGTATTAGTTGTCTTTATCTTCTCCATCAGATCCAGCCACATATACATGAATGAACAAGTGCCGTAGTGAATTCTATAAATTACAAACTATTTGAAGGTTGAAGCGCATAAATCAAGTGATTGTTATGCGTGCAATTAGACACTGGACTACTGGAGCAGATGATGTACTACCCAAAGCCAAGCCTCACATCATTTGTAGGAACTGCAAGCCAAATCAAACAACAACAAAATTGAAGAGCACCATTTACCTCTGAATGGCAAGCATCCCCTCTTGAAAAAGCTGATCCAAGTTGAGGTAGCCCAAGAATCCACATGCGCTGTGGTGAAGAGGAGGTAGGTTGGCAACCCCATCGCCTTGTCCACGTGCACCGCAGATCCTATGACACCGTCAGCGACAACCACGAATCACCGCTAGAACTCTGTTCGTCCTTCCGTGCCTCCGACAAGCTCCGGCCAGCGTGGTGTCGTGCTCGGAATGAGGGAGCTGGGCAAGCGGCCTATGCGTTGCTACGGACGGCGGCGGCGACCCTGAGAAATTGCAAACATAACATATTACAAAATGGAAGGCAATATAGTAACACCCATATTAGCATCCTGACACATGGAACTGGGAAATTGAGGGACATGTACAGTAGCTACAATACCATACTTACCAGTCAGATTAGCATAACCCACCAGTCAGATTAGCATAACCCACATCTATCTAAATGACAAGAAATTTAGGCTAAAATACTTTAGGATAAACTGGAAGGCAATATAGTAACACCCATATTAGCATCCTGACACATGGAACTGGGAACTCGAGGGACATGTGCAGTAGCTTCTAATACCATACCTTACCGGTCAGATTACCATAACCCACATCTATCTAAATGACAGGAAATTTAGGCTAAAATACTTTAGGATAAACTGGAAACATTAAAAGATAGTTCTGCAAGGGTCACCTTAAATAGCAGTACTTACGAAGCAAGATAGCATGTCTTGAAGATTCATCTTGTATGCACCAGCTAGTAGCAGATATTCCGAACATTTACCGAAAACATACAGAGAGAACTGTGAGTTGCATATTCCTACAGGTAAATGCAATGGCTTACAGTACAAAACATGTGTACTACCGTCAATGCTATCTCCAGAAGGTGTTGCATTGCCAATGTGTTAGTGATAACGCATAGCAATATGCATAAAGGCATACAACAAGAGGAAAACGAGGAGAAGGCCGGGGTACGCTCCTCCATGGATCTGGCAGCAACGACTGTGGCTACCTCGCTGGCGTCGTCGGCGGTGGCGGAAGCTCCGCGGTTGTGGCCACGGCCAGATCCGGGGAGCACGGTGACGGAGGTCTGGGAGGAGAAGAACGGCGGTGCTGGAGGTCCCCTTCCGTCGATCTAGCGGCGTGCAGGATCCATCCGAGAGGAGGTCGATGGAGGTGAGGGCCGGCGGCCGGCGGCGATTGCGGACCTCGGCGGCGACCTGGAGGCGGCGGTGTGTCACATATGCAACCTGGAGGCGGCGGCTCCTCTCGGTCCTCAACCGCAGCGGCTAGTCTCGGATCTCGGTGGCGGCTCCTCTCGGTCGTCAGCGGCGACTACTCTCGGACGTTGGCGGCGGCGCTGTGACCTGCGGTTGCGTCGAGAAGAGGACGGATCAGTGGAGACCAGCGGCGGCTCAGTGCGAAGCGGCGGCGAAGGGATGGGCGGTGGCGGTGAAGGAGCGAAGAGCGGCGCGGGTGAATGAGGAGCACAGACTCGGGCGTCTGTTTCTCGCTCGAGGGCACTGAGACCTAGCTAAATGCGTCGCGAGGGATTGTTTGCGATTTTTTCGCTGGTTAATTTTCGCGGTTATTTTTCGCTGGTTAATTTTTGCGGTTTGTTCGTGTCACATGGGTGCGAAGGGAGCTTAGGCGCGTGGGGGCGGGTGTGGGACTCGGCCCTGAGGGTTTTTTTTGGTTCATCGCGGCTGAGCAGGAGGTGGGAGCAGGTACCAAAAAAGACCATAGTAGGTGGGACGAAAATAAAACCCGAAACACGACCTACCAACTGAGACATTAGGAGTAGAGATTTGGTCCACTAGAGTGCTTCTCTTTACCATGACGGTACCAGGAAAAATAAGGTGAATAGGTACTTCACAAAATTTCATGAAATGAGTAAAATCACACCTAATATTATGACCTGTCATGCACTTCATCTTTCTACATATACCTGAGATACGACACATACCATGCAGTGAGTGCCACATCTAGTGAAGCTAGCAAATGAACAACGTGTGACTTTCTTGTGTTGGGTTCCACATCCCTTTCATCCAAGTATGCAAGTTTCACATCTTTGAGCGAATGAGAAATAAAAAATGTGACAATCTCTCGGAATGAGCGACGTTGGGAAAAAGTTCCACCAAACCTCATTCTCCGGAGTACTAAGCTAAGAGTTCCTCTTCGGCCAAACAAATTGTGAAACCTGCACATTACGCCGCTGCAGTCAGGTGAAGTGTATGTGCAGCTGCACATTTCAACACGCTGCAAGGGAACAACTAGCTAGCTACCCAGACATACACACATGATGTGTGCATGTGGGCGCAAAGCTACGTGCCTGGCAAATCTCCGTTTATGCTGGCTGGCTGTGTGATTAAACCCTGCCAAAGATGACCCGGCAGTGCATGGTCCCATACGTTGTACAACTGTGCACCGCAGCAGCTCATCAGTGTATGAGCATCGATCTGAGGTATCTCCACCTCCTCAATTGGCATGTTCGAGGTGTGCACCGTTACGCCGGACCGAAAGATCGAACCAGCATTATGGCCAGCACAACCACAGATATATCTCAAGATATATTGGTGTCTTTGGTACTCCCATGACATGAATGGAAAGATCTCCCATGAAATGAAGTATCTGCAGGCCGGCTTGAACAAAATGTCTCTACCTTCTATATATACATGATTTCGAAATTTTCATGAAGTGTCTGCAAGCCTTCTTTTATACGTGATTTCAAAATCTTTATGATAAACTAAGTACTACAACTTCTGAAAGAACTAACTGTAAGTCTTGCTGGTTGGTCTACATTGTGAATAGCAGCAATATTTATACATTAATTAGAGTTAGATTTTAGATAGCTGTGCAATGCAGTTGAACTTGAAACAAGGTTCAGAAAACATTGTGAAGCTTCAGATTGTTATGTTTTGGGACTTGATATAAAACTAGGCATCTCAACTTATAATATTAAAATAAAATCAATGTTAAATAAGTGAACTGATCTAATTTGTTAGCAAAATTCATTTTCATTCCCAACACATTACCACCCCTCAATACAGCTAGCAGTATCTGGTCCTGCAGAGCTCTTGCCCCTTTATGCCTGTTGTTTCAGTTAGGAAAAGCTACCTGCTGCATGAGCTTGATCGGATAGAGAAGATCCAATGGAATGTACCATCTCAGACCAAACGAAAGAAGGCTTGCGTTTGTCGCTCGCCAAGGTTAGGAAAAAAGCATAAATCGGTTTATTCTCTCTTTTTGAGGGACTTATCGGTTTATTCTCTTGCTCCATGTGGAATGCCACGGCGAGTGGTTCAACAGCAGCAACAGCTCGGTTAAAAAGCTAGCTAGCTAGGTTGCCAATGCAAGAACAAAATCTCTTGATATCTGGCATCAAATGCTTTGATGTTTCATAGATGCACCATCAAAAGGTGTCGGTACCGAGATCAGGGAAAGGCGAGGTTGAGCGATGAGAAGGACCATTATTCCTGGAGCACATTCGAAGGGGACCAATGGAGAGACTGCCGGCAAGGAAACAACTTCTCTTCTGGAATAGTCGATCGGCCTCCGCGCATATGCTGCCAGAAGATCCATATCCCAAAAGCCAACCCCACGGTATATAAGCAAGGCCGAGGCGCAGAATGTATCCGTCAACGAGCACAACAACTTCGAAACATTGAGCAGGCATTAGAAAAATATATAGTTGATAAGGAGGCAAAGAGCTTTGGCTTACAGCAAGGCATGACAAATTTGACCGACGTGTGTGAATCACAGGGCGCTTCTCCCTTGGCACGGTGGCATGCATATAGATGATGGTGGTAGCCTGGTGAGCATGCGGTGCAGCTTGCTAGCGAGCCATGCGTGCCAAAGGAGAATTGCCCTGCCATTCGCCTCAGTTGCTGCGTGAATTCTATTCCAAACAGGTGAGAGCTATCTATCCATAGCTGCATGCAAAAAGCGTTTCACGAGTCACAACTCGCAAAGCAACCCCAAATGAAATGCAAGTACGTTTATCTGTTCTTGAGATTAACCATGCTTGTGTTTGTCTGTGATATGATTATCTTGTGTAATCTACGTAGGAGGTAGCCCAATGGACCAATGGTCCACAGTAGTGGAACTAATCACTCGAATTTATTTATTTTCAGTTTTTTTCTTTTGCTGGCTATATAGGCTGCCGGCAATTTCATGGTGGTCCATGGACAATTCTATTCGACAATGTTGAGCAGCATAGATATTGAGCCGGAGAGAGCATTTTGAGTAGCACATAAGCTAGATATGGGAAGATCTCCCACGAAATATCTGCCGGCTTTTCGACAATATAGTGAGTAATGCTAGGCGTACATAAACTAACATAATGTTTTTATGTAACAGAAAACGTGGATACTCCCTATTAGATTGAGGGGGTGGGAGGGGCCCACACCCATAAAAATCAGGGGGGCAGAGAATTTGTTAGGCAGGTTACCTAGGATTGAGTAAATGCTTTACGTAGGTGTAGCAGTTTCCATGTATAGCCGATCACTTCGGTTGGTAACATAGTATGTGGAAGTATCTACAACTGGAGTGGGCTAATTTGACCTGCTATATGTCCGTGTCCACTTCAAGTCCTGATTTGTCCGTGCATGTGACGTATGTAGTGGTTGACCTTTGACGAAGATTTGAAGGGTCCGGCTGTAGATGCTCTAACGTCTGGATTCAATGACCGTTCGGTCGGACTCGATCATGGACTTTATCAAAGATCAGCATGTGTTGGTAAACCAATGACCGACCACTCATCTTGGATATGTCTGGCCACTACATATGCTGAGAAGAATAGCTCAAAGGAAGCTTGTTGCATGTGCTAACAGTATGCCCGCGGGTGATGACTTGACGAGCATGGGCGACATTTTGTAGATGTGACAGACAGTGAGAAGAGAGCACGCACTAGTAGAAAAAAGTCCTATTGTTCCGGTTGGTGAGGGTCTTTAGTCGGTTCATGAACCGGACTAAAGAATCGGTACTAATGCCCTGGCCTTTTAGTCCCGGTTCAATCCAGAACCGGGACAGATGGGCCTCCACGTGGCCTGTGCGCTGAGCCCAGGCAGGAGGGCCTTTGGTCCCGGTTGGTGGCACCAACCGGGACCAATAGGCATCCACGCGTCAGCATTTTTGTGGCTAGGGTTTTTGTTTTTTTTTTGAAGGGGTGGGGCGGGTTTGGGGTTTTGGGGGGTTAATTTAGGTGTTTCATATATTGTGTTAGCTAGTTAATTAATAGAAAGAAGTGTCCTCTCTTTTGTCCGTGCTTGGTCGACGCTACGTACTATACATACGTATAGAAAGGACTAGCTAGACACGCTAGCTAGCTAGTAAGCAAGCGAAGGAAACAGAAGATGCGTCATGAATATATATGCATACAGAGAAGTGATATCGACCACCTCTCCTTCTCCGAGAGATTGGTCGAACAACAAGTTCTCGTATATCTATCCGACACTACCGGCTACATATATACAATAATTATCTTTTACAAATATAATCTCCTAACACACGGACGCGTGGTCCACATAGTATTCTCCGTCTTCAGCGATCACGTGGTCAAGAAAAAATGCGTAATTCCTCTTGAATTGCTCATGAGCGATCTGGTGCTAGGAGTTCATCCGCATCCGAAACATCTATGTTTAAGAAGGGTGTCAATACATATATATATATATATATATATATATATATATATATATATATATATATATGAATGAATGAAACTCAACACAAATGATGGTAATAAAATAAAATTGTGAATATTGTTATTTACGCACTTAATATTGTTTGTCGAGTAGCCCGCTCACAGGTCGTGTGGCGGATGGACTCGCTTAATGTAGTATCCACAGAAATCATTCCCTTGTTCCTGCCACAACCACTTTACAAGAAATAGAGGTCAATCAAACTGATAATTAGCAAGCATGTTAAGCGGTATTGATGAAACTAGCGCTTGAATCACTAGGAGATGCGTGGAATATGCTACTATAGTACTTACTTTCGGTGTCTAAATTGCAGCTTCGGCAGTCCCGGAGCTTTTTTGGTGAATTTTCTCCAAACCCTGCCATACAAAGAAAACAATTACTTGATATCAGAAATGAACAAAGTTGCTGATATGGTGGATAATGATCGATTTAACTTAATTCTCGAGCATTTCAGTCATGTCCGCATACTCCTGGGATCTTTTCGTTTGGAGTCTAAGACAGTTACTACTCCCTGCTCAAGCTTAATCTCTTGGAGAATATAGTGGTACCTGCGCACGTATGCATAACTCATCAATATTACATTACTATAACCTGGACTAATAAGGAAAACCGAATATGCCACAAGACAGTAACACTCACTTGAAGTTGTAAGAAAAGAGTATTATATCTTTGTGTTCATTTATTACCAACGATTGTAGCAAGTTGGCCTCGGTATTTTGGCATGAAATTCAACCTCAGTTGCATCTATGAGATATGTGTTAATGAACCCAATATCACCCACTTGTCTTTTCTTCAATTTGGCGATCTTCAATCTGCATAATATAGTGAGGATAATTATAAATATATGCAATGAAAGAGCTGAGTTATATAGAGACTTAATGACAAAAGTAGTACTACTTACAGACAGTAGCAGGTGACCGTTGCTTTATCGAGGGCCAATTGATTGAAAACTGATAGAACTCCTCAAATGGAATAGGCAACAATTCAATTCCAACGAGGTCATGCTCCTTTTTAACTCTCACATACAAATTACTCCTCCCCTCAGACTCTCTGCAGGTTTTCATGTACCAATCATGCAATCTTCGCATCATCGTTGATAGAGATCTTTCATCTTTGACGAGAGGCTTCCCGTACTCGTATCTTTGTATTTGCACCTCCAAGAAATCATAATGTACAACGTCGGCCAGATAATCTTCAGGATGGCCATAACCGGGCACCATCCTCGGATCGGCGATGTCGCTAGCGAGCACCTTGAGCGGGGCACGATTGCTTAGCTTGTTCGCCGAGCTGGGCAATTTGTTTCCCAGCTCGTCGTTCTTTCATTCTTTGATCACTTTTAGTACTTCCGACCTCTCCGCTTCGCAAATGTCTTTCCAATAATGCGCTCATAGTTGCCTTTCGGCGGAGACTTGGGTGGTTTTGTCGGGGCAGCAGTGCGCTTCTCTTTCACGGATCTACCTTCTCCTCCCGGAGGTGGATGTCTCTTTGCTTTCAACCCTTCAAACCAGTCATCCACTTGGTCTGCGCGATCTTCGCATTTTCCTCCTCGGTCCTCTCGTGCGGTAACCTCTCCGAGTCTTGAGAGAAGGACCGAATCTGTATCTCGTCCGCCTTTGGCTGTCTTGCTAGACGCCCGGCGGAAGCGAGCGGGCGGGTGTCTTCTTTCCTTGCTTACGAGGCGGAGGAGAAGGACTACGACGCCGGAGCAGCCAGAGGCGGCGACGGGTCTCTTCCGCCCTTGGCGACGAGGCGGAGAAGGAGGAGGCTGGCTGCTCGGGCGCGCGGTGCAGGCGGAGAAGCAGCGGAGTGCCGCCACGCGCCGGAGAAGGAGCCGGCCGAGTGCCTGAACGTCACTCGCCGGAGGAGGAGGCGGTGGAGGAGGCGGAGTGCCTTGACTCGCCGGAGGAGGAGGAGGAGGCGGAGGCGTCCAGTTCGGAAGGTTGATGAGATCCTTCCGCCATAGGCATGGAGTCTTCATAGCAGAACCCAGCCGATACTCCCCTTCACGGTAGGGTGGTCATGCCGCAGGTCCTCAAATCAATCCGTTATTTCATCCACCATCACCTTAGCATATCCTACGGAATCGGCCGATAGTGAAAAGTTGAGTCGGGTTTAGTAGGATAAACAGAGCCAACAACCGCCT
Source organism: Aegilops bicornis (assembly GCA_021605145.1). Lineage (NCBI taxonomy): Eukaryota > Viridiplantae > Streptophyta > Magnoliopsida > Poales > Poaceae > Aegilops > Aegilops bicornis. The sequence continues at coordinate 617,503,070 of CM038669.1, read as the reverse complement.
TGACCTTCAAATTGCTCCATTCCGCCATATGGTGGCAATTTTGAGACTCCGTGATAGCATCCACGGGATAGCTGGCAGGAGCCATCAAGGCATGCTCATTTGAAGCAGCTTAGTGGAAGCCATGCTGTTTCTCCGCTGAGATGGCGGGGTAGCTTCGGGGGAAGCTTCGGCTGGTCGTTTGCTCCGTTCTTCTTCTCGTTCCTCTAGCCCCATTACCTTTCATGCAGCGCCTGCATTTGGCTCTGCTCCAGTTTCTTCCTCCTCTCATGGGTTTTGTAACCCCCTGCGTCCGGAAATCCAGCCTTCCACGAAATGGAGCCTGGCGTGCCTCGTGTCCGTCCAGGGTGCTCAGGATTCCCGAGGGCCATTGTGAGCTCGTCCTTCTCCCTGTCTGGAATGAACTTCCCTTGCTACGCTGCTTTGATATATTGCTTTAGCCTCTTGAATGGTATGTCCAATTGATCGTCCGTCCAAATGCACTTCCCTGATACAGGGTCCAAGGTTCCGCCAGCCCCGAAGAACCAAGTCCGGCAACGATCTGGCCAGTTCATTGTCTCTGGTTCGATCCCTTTATCAAGCAGATCATTCTCAGCCTTGGCCCACTTAGGCCGGGCTATGAGGTAGACACCTGACACCGTGCGATGGTGAAGCTTCTTCTTCGCAGCATTTTGCTTGTTTGTCGCCGACATCTTTTTACTCTTTTAAGATGTCTTGTGGGCCACAAATGCGGACGATCATCTCGATCTTCTCATATTTGCCCTTGAATTCTGGTGTCTCTTTTTTATCGACAAACTTATTCAGGTCTTTCTTCCAATTCCTGAATAGGTCTGCCATCTTCTTAAGAGCAAAAGACTTGATTAATGGCTCTATAAGCGGCTTCTCCGGATCATCCTCTGGTGGTAGGGTGAAATTTGACTTCAGCTCGGTGCAAAGATCATTTTCTGCAGATCATTGACATAAGACACCTCGGGGTCTTTGTTCTTAGGCTTATACCATTGCTTTGGATGCTGATTGGGATCTTGTCCCTAACCAGAACCCCGCACTGAGCAATAGATGCCTTCTTTGTCCGGATGGGTTCAAACGGTTGGCCGTCGCGCGCGATTTCTATGATCTAAAACCTTTCATTCGAGCTCAACTTTTCTTGGGCCTCGTCTCTTTACGAAGTTGTGCTCGATCCGGAGGGCTAGAAAAAAGAGACAAAGAGCGAGTTAATTAATATGTGTACATACCAAATGCATCAATTAGCTAGTCAGCACAGGCTTAACTAATATATATACCTGGCCGGACTCAGTTCGGTGATCACCGGATCAGTCCTCACGGTCTACTTCTTCACCCTCTCCTTCTTGCACCGGCATTGGTGTGACACTCCAAAAAAATTTATTCAGTTTTCAACAAAAACTTTGTTTGATTTGAAGAAGGTCATTTAAATCCTTCCAAATACCTCTCTCTCTCAAAACTTTTTCCCATGGCAAGGATTTTATTTGGTATCTTCTTCAACCCTGGTGTTTGGTTATTAAAACCTTTCTTCTGATTTTTTCCATCTCAAATATATTTTTGGAATTTATTTTCTTAAAAAAGAAACCCTATGGGTTTTGGGGCTACTCTTTTGTTTTGAAACCATCCATGGTTTTACTATGCCTCATGTGGTAATTTCTTCCAAAACCCCTCCCTCCACTTTGGGGCAATCCAAACATTCTGTTCCAACAGGTCCAACCCATTTTTGGATTTTATTTCATTTATTTTATCCCCAAAAACATTTCTGTCATTTATTCTAAGCCTAGATGATTTACAAAGGAAGTACCTGTTTTCCTTTGAGTTTTGATCTCTAACCAACTTCCCTGGATAGTCCCTAGCACCCCAACCTAGATCCATCAAGATCCACTCTTCCTCTTTTCAAAATTTTCAAGTTTCAACCTCTGCAAGTTTGGACCAGATTCATCATTTTTGGTGAAATTCATATTTTACTTTCTCCAAAAATTCCACAAAAATTCAGGCAGCCCCCAGGTGCTTTGAGAGACCACCACACCAAAGATCAGCCCCAGATAAATTTTTCTCATACCTAAATCATTTCATCAAACACTTGGCCGCCTTTGTTCCTATACATTTTCAAGAAATTCAGAGTTTCCAGTGTTTTTCGATTAGTCGTTTTTTAAATGGGTGGCTTGTCATCGATCACCAGTGCACCCTGGCGCGTTGCGCCCGGCCTCTCCTCCTTGACCAGAGCATCGCACGCCCTCTTGGACAGACGCAGGTGTCGGTGGCGGCGAGCATCGCCGGCGCCGGCAGCTTCTGCGGTGGCAGAGCCAACCGTGGCGGCCAACAGAGCCAGCGCCAGCTCGCTACGCCGTTCTGCGCCGCGCCTCCCTAGCCCTCGCGTGGCCTCATGCATGCCAGCACACACCGTAGCACCGTCGCCGTGGCCCGGCAAGCACAGGGCGCGCCCTCTGCCGCCGACGGGCCCATGCCGCCCCGTTCTGTCAAAACCACCCACGCGCGCCTAATCCAACCTGGTTTATCTTCTAAACGGAACCGTGGACCTCCACGTTGATGCCCCGCCCCCTAAACTCCCCGACCAAGCACTGCGCCACCGTAACCATCGCCGGAGATCCCCGTTCACGGCCACCGCCTCAGATCGCCTATAAAATGAGGCCCCGAGCTCGTTCTCGAGCACGCACCACCACTGCACCCCACCAGTACCCCGCCAAGCCACTAGGGGGACCTCGAAGAGGTCTCCTCCCCCAACTCCGGCCGCCCTGATCCGCCTCGGCCACCAGCTCGATCCACTCCGTTGAGGCCATCCCCGCCGCCCAAACCTCGTCAGTAGTCTCCTAGAATACCCAGTGATCTAACCCCAGCTTCAATTTGACCTCCGCAGTCCTCCCCGACGAGATCCAACTCCACCCGAGCCGCCGTCCACGGAGCAAGGACCGCCGTCGGCGTGGTGCTCGCCGGCGACCACCACCACCACCCACAGACGCGGAAGGTCACGCTGAACACGTAGGGTACTCTCCGATCCTCCCAACGTGGGACCCCTCGTCAAGATTTTCTCTTTTTGAATCGTTTTCTGAAAACGCCTTCAGGCAGAATCGTTTTCTGAAAACGCCGGGCAGAATCGTTCCCCATATCGACCCAAAATGCTCGTGCGGACTGCCCGGTCACTATACGGTCAGGATTTTTGCCATCAAACCAGACTAGACTAATCCAACCCAAATGTAAGGCTGTCTCGCACTCCCATACCTAACCCATATGCGGGCGGATATGGGGACATTTGAATCATAAATCACATAGGCTATGACCCAGTATGGCCCGCCACGTGAGCTCATTCTGACTTAATGAAATGCAGCACTTCCCTAAAAAAGATACACTGTTGTTACAAGAATCTAGAGAAAATTTGCCGCCTTCCCCTTTCGAGAATATTTGGGAAATGCTCGCACCGCCTGGCCTGCGGCTACATTCACGCCTTTCATGTTACTAATCGTTATGGGATCCTAGAGATGCATCGATCCAGGCCAAATTGCTCACAACTGCCTATTTCAGCACTCAACCATATTGCTCACAGCAGACTATTTCAAAGGCTGCAATAGAGTAGAGCTTGACGGCCAGCTGTAAGATTGTTCACAACAGCCTATGTCAGCGCCCCAGCTGGATCTGAAAATTGCACATATGTATTGTCTAATGAATGCAATTGGTCCGTTCATCATTGCAAAGAATTGCACAGAGAAACGTGTTTCTAATCCATCTATAAGGTTGTACGTTCTCCGAATCTAGAGTGAATTGCAAAAACCATCGACATTCAAGGCAATGGTTGCGGAAACCACTATTCTATGGATTTGTGCTGAAAAAGCCTAATTTTGAGGCTAATTTTTTTATAACAAACACTAGTCGGTGACTTAGACTGTTTTGAGCACGATTATGACATGTGGGTCCTGCTGTACCGGGTGACGTGGCAAATAAAAAAGCCAAACACAGCCCGATACAATTTTGTTTTACTAAAAAACGTAATCGGTCCTCGTGACCTTCATCTCCCATGGTGGAGGCCGCCGGCCATCCCTCCCTGTGCGCGGTCCGCGCATGAGAGGCCAACGTGCCTGCCCTTGCTGCCCTTAGCGCTCCCCCTTCCCCCTTTGGAGCAGTAGCTGTCGCTTGCCGGAGTAGCAGCCGCCGTGGTACCGATAGGCCGGCACCAGCGGCTTCTGATGGCCGGTGGCAACAGATTTTCTGAGAACGGCAGAGGCCGATGTGGGACACAACATGGGGCGGCGGCGGATCTCTGTGGTGCGCCTCCCTGCCGACCCGCCATATGTAGCAGCGTCGGTGCAAGCCGCGAGTAGTAACCACTCACTGGAGCGTGCAACAGCCACGCCCGGTCGTGCGTGGACGCGAGCAGCCATGCCGGGCGGCCAGCGGCTATGCTGCGAATGAGCTGCTTGGAGTGGGGCATGGGAGCTCGTGGCCCAGCCGACGCAGGGAGCTGCTGCTAGGTTGCACACCGGGCGAGCTCAAGCTCCACCGGCCGGGCGCAGGGGAGTCCCAACCAAAATGAGTCAATTGTGAGAGTCAGGATATGGAAACTTTCCATCTTTTTTTAATGAAAAATGATTTTATCATCTTAGGCCTTTTTATTACAATTTAGTCCCTTCTATTTTGTCTATTTGCCATCCATTATGTCATGCCGCGTCACCTTGTCCAGAGGGGCCTGCCTATCATAATCGTGTTCAAAATGACCTAAGCCAGTTAAGAGCATTTCCAACAGGAGCCCAAAAAAGAGCTCTGCGGCGCTAAGAATTCTTTATTTTGGGCGCGAATAGCTCCAACTGATGCTGTAAAATATTGCTTGTAGTATATTTTGGGCTCCAGATTAGCTGGCTTCACAATTTGCACTGCGTGCTTTTTGGGCACGTGTTTTTGGGCGTCTACAAAATCAATGTTGGTCCCGTGCACTAAAAGTACTACAATGGCGCCGCTTATAACTTTTTTTTTTGGCCGCGAAAGTTTTATGCGGCTGTTGGAGATGCTCTAATAGTGTTTTTTGCAACAACAACAAAAAAGCCTCAGAATTAGGCTTTTTTGACATAAATCCGTAGAATTGCGGTTTCTGCAACCCTTTCCGTTAAGGTTGATGGTTTCTGCGATTCACTCCTGAATCTATAAACTTGGGTTTCTCTGAACATGAACCTTGACGTTACCCTGCTGCACCTGGTTGCCCCTTCGACCTCACCAGCAACCATGTCCGCTGGTGCAGTGGGCCATGGAGGACGAATGGAGGTCTACCCTGGGAACCTTCGACTGCCGCCGCCCGCTCACTAGGGGCGGAGTCGTGGCCGAGCCATGTTATCTCTGCCCAAGGTAGGAGATGAACTCACGCACACAAGATAGAAGAAGAGCACACAGGAGTTTTGGCACCGCACTACTTGTACCTTTTCTGACTCTCTTTCTTTTAATTAACCAAAGTGATTACAGGGTACATAAAAGGGAAGCAAACGCACGGGCCAAGTCACACACCGGCCTGATCCTAAACTCACGCTCCACGCACACACGTACTCCACTAAACAAGTGCATGCACATCCAGCCACTCTGATGGATCAACTCAACGTCTTTGCCTCAACTAACTCAGCTCACTTTGAGCTAGTCTCTTGGCACGGCAACGTACAGATCCATCTCGCTCTCGGCTGCATGCATGTACTGATCAAATCTACCTACTACTTATGCATGTACTCACAACTCCTGGCTTCACTTGACCGATGATCAGCTCGCACCATTGCCAATCCATCAGTCCACTTTACCATGATGCCATGCATCGCTGTACTAGACTTAGACTAAACAGACCCAAACATAAATAAACTAGATGAACTACTAAACAACAATGGTTAACACCAACAAGCCAAAGCACCCCGTGAGGCGCTCGTGGTCCAAGAGGTGCGGAGGGGCTGCCCCAGCGGCAGAGTCTCGTGGCCGTCAACCGCGGGAGTGCTGCTAGTCACTGGCGACGGCAGCGGCCTGGCCGAGTGAGACTTGAGATAATAATGCAAACCAATTGAAACAAGGTTCAGAGAACATTGTGAAGCTTCAGTCTCAGACTTGATATGAAACCTGGACGTCTCAAATATTCAAAAGATTGAAATATTTCTCATTTGCTAGCAAAATTCATTTTCATTCCCAGAACAAAACATTGTCATTCCATGCAGCAAGCTACCGAGTCCTGGTCCCACAGAGAGCTCTGCCCCCTCTATGCGTGGTGTTTCGGTCAAGAAAAGCTACCAACTGCATGAGCTGGATCGAAGAGGGAAGATCCAGTGGAATGTACCATCTCAGAACATAAGAAAGAAGGTTTGCGTTTGTGGCTGGCCAAGGGTCAAGACAAAGCAGAGATCGCTTTATTCTCTTGGAATCCCACGGTATGTAGTTCAACAGCAACAACTCTGCTGAAAATTAAAGCTAGCTCGCTAGGTAGCCAATGCAAGAACAAAATCACTTCATATCTGGCATCGAATACGTTGATGATTTGCTCCTGCGGCGGTACGTCCTCGGTGCTGCTCAGCTCTAAAGTTTTGCTTGCACCGGCAAAAGGTACCCTTACTGAAGATCAGGAAAGCAAGGTTGAGCAAGGAGGAGCACCATTATTCCTAGCGCACATTCCAAAGGGGAAATCATCGAGAGACCACCGACAAGGAAAGCAGCTCCTCATCTGGAATAGTCGATAGGCCTCGGCGCATATGCCACGAGAAGATCCATATCCCGAGGCCAACCCCACGGTATATAAGCAACGCCGAAGTGCATAATGTTTCCATCAACGAGCACAAGAACTTGAAAGCATGGAGCAGGCATGCATTACCAAAATATATAGTTGAATGGAGCCAAAAGAGCCTTGACTTATACTAGGAAGAAATGACAAATTAGACCGACGTGTGTGAATCACAGGGCGCTTCTCCCTTGGCACGGTGGCATGCATGTATCGATGATGGCGGTAGCCTGGTCCCTGGTGAGTGTGCGGTGCATGCAGGTAGTTAGCCGTGCGTGCCAAAGGAGAATTGCCCTGCCATTCGCCTCAGCTGCTCTCCGAATTATGATCCAAACAGGTGATGTATCTGAATTATGATCCAAACAGGTGATGTATCTATCCATAGCTACATCCAGCATGCCGTTCACAAGGCAACCCCTTACATGCAAGTACGTTCATATGTTCCTAAGTCTAACCATGATTGCGTTTGTCTGTGATTATTAACTGGTGTACTCTACGTAGACAATGCTGAGTAGCGCGGATCAAATTGGCATTAGGGCATCTCCAGCCGTTCGCCCCCAGGCGCCTAAATAGAGCGGCTGGGCGTGTCGGCGCTTAGTTCGCCCACTGAGGCGACTAGCTCGATCACGCCCCACGCCCGCCCCAGGATGCGGGAAATTTAAACTTGGTCGTTCCCGCTCTCAAAAGACGCCGCAAATCCGGCGATCGGACGTAGTCTGGCGTTATAAAAAATAGAGCGCCGCCGCCGCAAGTTCGCGTGCGCAACGATTCACTCGGCGGGGTCGGCTCCAGGCGTTGGCGGAGTCGGCGTGCGCGGGCTCGTCGGTGTCGGAGCTGCTTCGGTGCTGGGCTGCGTCGGCGCGGCTTCGGCACTGCTGGGCGGCGATGTAGAGGCGTCGTTCGGGCTTGGCGTCCGTGTGGTCGTGGGCGTCGTCGGCGTTGCCGTCGGCAGCTCGTTCAGGATGAGGCCGCGCTGCACCAGGTACCACGCCTTGAGCTTCTCGTCGTTGCTCTGGAGCATGTCCGCCCCGCCCATCAGAAAAGCCATGTCGGTGTTCCTCTTCTTCGCGGCGACGTTCATCCGGAGCAGGTCGAGCTTGATGGCGTTGTTCTTCATTAGCGACGACCACCGCGCCTCGGTCTTCTCTTCGCGCAGGAAGGCCCGGGCCTGGGCGTCGGCGAGGCAATGCTCGATGGACTCCTGCACTCGCGCGGTTGCCGTTGCCGGGCGCTTTTCCCCTTCTTTGCCAATTTGTGGCCGTCCGCCCGCCCCTCTGACGCGTCCGGAGTCGTCGCGTCCGGTTTGTATGTCTCCTTGGCCTTGTCGAGGGCACGTCGGACTTTCGCCCACTTCTCGCACTTGTCAATGCGCTTGTAGACGTGGAGGTGCTTGAAGTCGGCGTCTTGGTTGTCGCCCCGATACATGGCGAACATACGCAGCAGCTGCGCGGAGGGACGAATAGTTGGCGGGCGGCGGGCGAGGGGACGAAGATATGCGGGCGAACGGGCGTATGCATTCAGATCCTCAACGTTGGCGCCGCTCTCCGGGCGAGCCGCGACCTCCTCGACGATTCCATGCCATTTGTTGCACGCCAACTGGATACGCCCCCAATGGTTCGCCATCGCCTTGGAGCCGCGCTGCATGTAGACGCCTTTGAAGTAGGGGTCGACGAGCTTCCGCTCGTCGAACTCGGCCTTGATGCGGTCAGTACGTCTCCAAGCTCTGGTTCGCGCCGGGGGTGGGGGCGTGGCCGACGACTTTACATTCTTCGGCGAGGCATTCCTCCTCCTTGACGTCCACTTGATGCGCGGTTCGCCTGACCTAGCCGCCCGCTTCTTCTTCTTGGCGCCTTCGTCGGAACAGGAGCCGGCTCCTCCTCCTCCTCGTCCTCCTCCTCCTCCTCGGGTTCCTGCACGTCGTCGCCGTAGACGTAGCCGAGCTCGGCCTCCATGTCGCCGCTGAGGTCCACTACCTCGTCCTGGGTGGCGAACCCGGGAGACGCGGCGGCCGCGGTCCATCCTGTCGCAATGATGTCGTCCATGTCGGCTCCCGTGTCGTCGGCGTCACCGAGGTGCGAGAAGGGTAGCGGTCCACGGTAGAGATGGGGCGTCGGTGTGGACGCGTAGGCGGCGGGCGGCGAGTAGTTGTATGGAGGGTACTGCACGCCGACGGCGGCGGGCGAGGGCGTCTTGGCGTAACGGGTGACCATGAGGAAGGTCACGTTTGGGTTGAACCCACTGCGGCGCTGCCGCCGTCGGCGTAGCCGGGCGACGATGAACCCCATGGAGATCCGGCGCCTTGCTGTCCACAGGGCGCGTACTGGGCGTGGCTGACGGCGGGTGGATTCATCCCCGCTTGGCCGACCGATGAGGAAGACGCCATCGCGCGCGCCGCGTTGTCGCGGCCCTTCTTGGCTATGGCCCTGTTCCGCCTGTCGGCGATGACTGCTTCGCGCCGCTGAACTTCCACCCTCCACTCGGCATTCGACATGCCCGGTGGCTTCGATGGCGGCGCCCCCGGCTTCCTCTGCTTCGGCTGGGCCACGGCGCCAGTCGCGGTTGCCGCCGCGCGCGGCATGGCGTACTTCTTCGGCGGCATGGCGTACTTCTTCGCGGCGAGCGGGAGGGGGTTTGGCGGGAGAAAGGGAGAGAATGGCGGGAGGAAGGCGAGCGAGCGGGAGAGATGCGAGGGAAAAGCGTCAAGAAACGGCGGGAAAAGGCCCTCGGGTCGCCTCCAGGGCGGGCCCACGCGCCTTTTTCGCTTGTGCCGGCTCCCCAAGCGCCCCCGAGGGCGCCGGGTTCGGTCTGGGTCCGCCGGCACCAGTTTTTGCCCGAGCCGGCGAAAAACGGGCTTCTAGGGGCGCGACTGAGGCATTTTTTTTGGCGCCGGCGCGGCAAAATCGCCTGAGGAGGGCTTGTTGGGGGCGCGGCTGGAGATGCCCTTATGCATAATACATAGCACAAAAGCCAGAACTCTCATGAATCATCTGCAGGCTACAAACTCGGGGGACTTCCGATCTTGTGTGCAACGGTGCATACGGAAGCAATCGTTTCGGTACGTTACATTATATGATATGTCTGAATTCGATGATTGGCCGGTCAGACTCGTTGTCAATCTTGGGGTTGATGGCGAGCTGCATGTGTTGGTGAACTGATGATGCTCCATCACTAATCTTCAATGTGACTGACCGCTAGCATATGCTGCTAGCTGCATGCATGTACTGACGGGCAGACCGCGGATGTCGGCCATGAGCGACATTTTGTAGCTGTGACGGGTAACTTGTTATGAGCTAAGTAGCATGGTGGTACTATACACCAGTGTACGTGGAATGGTGCAATCTATTAAGCCCCCACCTACTAGTATACCATCATATGTATCTTTGTATGTCAGTTCTCTCTTTGCATAGGCTAGAAATATGAGTGTTGAGGGTGACTCGACCATGTAGCCAAGAAGCTTAAGATTAATATGCAGACTATCTCTTTAAGTGCACATCCAAGCTTCAATTACGTAAGGTCTTGTTCGGTTAGACCTCTCTTGGAGAGTATTCGAGAAGTTTGGAGGGGATTGAGGGGGATTTTGACTTGTAGGAGAATTAATCCTTCCAACTCCACTCCAATCCCCTTCAAAACCGTTGCAACAGAACAAGCCCTAAGGGAGAACGACCTTGCTGCAATTGCTATCTTGGCATGACCATGCCTTAGGTTTGAGCGGTGTTGGAAAAATTGATTCAACTAAGCTGCATCACCTAGCAACAGATTTATGAGTCATGAGTTGCAATATCTATTGTGGTTGATACAGAGGTTAAAGATGTAGCTCCCTTCAATTTAATTTATTTATCTTAGCAACCTAATGTACGACACTTATCATTTTGCAATAGACTATGTGCATTACCTGATGTAGAGGCCGAGAGTTCACCCTTCTTTCCAGAGAAAAAAAGATTAATAAGGTGGCGACAAGAACTCTATCATGTCACCGACACATGCTTCACTCTCGAGGGCATTCTTCCTCTAACCACTTCAACTAGTGCTAGAATGAAGCGACCATCCTCAATCATCTGTACTCGAATACCAGTCTCATAGGAAACACCTACCTGGATTTTTTTTGAAAAGAACCTATATTTCTTCAAATGGGTCATATGCTAGACTGTTGAAAATGAGACAAAGTTAGTTTTAGTGTCGAAGAATGTCTCATTATTAAGCAAATTCGGAAAAATCAAATAACAAATATTAGAGAATCATGGGGTAGTTGAAAGAGCACAATAGCTTAGTCAAATTATACTCCATGATATTGTTCTGTTACATTACCCAAACTTTATTAGTCTAGCTGCCAGCTAAATTTAAATTCACAGATGGTGTGTGAGTGACTTGAGCTGGCATGTCACATGGGTCGGGTAGGTATAACCACGTTGGTAGCCTCCTAGTGCCGCAGTTCCAGGTAGTGAGGGTAGCGGAGACATGCATGCCTGTGCCACGGAAAGGAGTTGCTCGACTGCCTCGGTTGTGAGGACAACAAAGTGGTTCGGAGGAAGAGTTGCTCGTGGTGTGGAAAACGTCGTCAGTGAACATTCTTGGGCACATCTGGTTCTCATAGTCCTAAACACCTTCCATTTTGTCGTTCCAAGGAACTATTCTATCTTGTGGGTGGTGCTCTAGCTAACTACCCCGACGGTCTTGCCGTCAGACACTATATGTCTAGAGCGGTGATGGCTAGGTCCATAGGGTGTGGTGGTTTGCCGGTGACAGTTGGGGGTTGTTGTGATAAATGGGTTTCTACATGCAGGGGCGGAGGCCCAGGGCGTGAGGCCCAGCTCCTTTGGTGACTATAGTGTTACCAGAGATGTGAGGCCCAAATCTAGGGGTATTGCTTGAAGGCGGCCCAGGGCGCGCTGCCGGCCTGGCTCCGCCCCTGTCTACATGGTAGGTGGTTCTGGTTCACGAGCGAAAGCTAACCCAATGTTCTCTCTGCTGACAAAGACAATCTCTTCGTGCACTTCGTTCTCTAGAGGTGTCATCATGGGTTTATTGAGGCATGCCCACAAGATCCTTGAGGTCCGTGGAAGGGGCGACAGTCAGAGGTGGTACAAGGCATATACCCCACTATGACTTTGTGGCCCCTTAGGGGAACCATATTTGGTGCCTTTGGTCGATGTTAGCTAGTTGTTACGTGGTTGCTTCGTTGAAGATAAATGGGTTGCTCGGTGTGGAGGTGGTGGCCATGCTTTTTCTTCTATTTAGAAGGGGATACCATGGCCTCTGCATTATCATGATGAACACAACCATATTACTAAATAGAATGGAATTTGTTCGATTAATTCATGGTATCAACCAAAATGAAAAAAAAGTGACCTGCCTACGAGTTCCACGATGCAGATATCGGTCCACTCCCATGACCTTGAGGACGGCAAGGTGGCCTACATGGGAGCTAGTCATGGTATGGGTGCCCTTGGGTTATCGCCCTTGTCCATATGTGATTGTCATCATCGGATCACCATTGACCTCACCCTTCTAGACCAGTGTTGTAGTTGGCTATTCGATGTTCTCACCCTTGGTCAAGTTAGCTAGCTAGAGCAGCGACACCGACTGGTTGGGTGTGGTGGTGTGATCGGCTACACCGCAGTTTTGTGGGTGGATGTTTTGGGCAGTGGGTCCTCAGGTGGTCATGGTGCTTAGGTGACTGCTACACCCAAAGGTGTGTGTCGTGCCCATGAAGGCAATGCTCACGAGCATTGGTTCCCTATCTAGAGGCATCATCATGGGCTTGTATTCCTCACAGCCTCATCTCCTACTGGGTGAAAAATTCTTGGTCCCATTTCGTCATACTAGTGGTAGTGGCTCTATAGTGTAGTTCCCAACTAGAGGTACCGTCTAAGGAGCCTTGGCATCTAGAAGATATTCGTCACATGATAGGCTATGGTGTCCCCCTCAATGTGGTGTCGGCTCGAGGTGGTGGTTATGCTTCTTTTCATTGGCTATATAGTCGTAAGTTCCTATACGAGTTCTCTAATAGGCTCCCTTAACATCCTAGTCATTCGACGTGGGATGGCCCTTTCTGTGGTGAATGGATGGTCTTGCGATGAATTTCGTCCTTTCTATAGTAGATGAGGGCTACTTCATCTAATGGAGTGCATGTTTTCACATCAATGCATTGCATTAACCTCAACCTTGGCCATCAATCAAGTCAGTGCATTCCTTCCCTCTAAACTAAGAAACAAAATACATTCGTTGTTGGTCTACTTGGTCGTTCTATCCATGGCTACATGGTTGTCTCCTAAAACCCTAGTTGTGGGTCATTCCCCAATCCTCCCTTCCCTTTCCATCGCCGGAGGAGGCCTCGGCAAAGCCCTGTGGGCGGAGGCGACATGGGTACCTCCTATACGGCTCACGATAGTTGCAGCGAACTCATGAGTGGAGCAACAGTGGCGATGGGTGTGGCGGTGCAGTTCACCGGCGTGGCGGCGCTTGGTGCTGCCCCTGCCATCAAGGTGTAGATCTAGGCTTCCTGTGCTCCATGAGTCAGTTGGTTGTCTCCAATGGTATGCTCTGGTTCTCTGCACGTTTGTCAACACAGGATCCTAAATGCCTGCCTCCATCCACGCCTGTCCCCTTTTTCTCTACTCCTCGCCGTCGTTGCTTCTCGCGATGGTTTTGTGGGACTTCCAGTGGCTGTCGTCCTCCCGCCTCTCCTATCAATCCAACTTCGCCCTTGCGCCTCCTCAATCCATCCACCGCAGGTATACTCTCTCATGCTAGAGTTTGTGCCCTGAGGTTGGGCTCGCTCTGACTTCCTACCGTCGTCCATTGGCTATTGGAACATTGGTGTATCCGGGCTTCTCATGTTGCGGTGGGGTTCCAGGCGAAAGCTCAGTGACAGCTTCGCTACGGGCATTGTCGTTACTCTCCTTGCAGGCATAGTGAGTTGTGGGGGATAGATCGGGATCAAGCGATAGCTCTTACTTGGTCAGCGCTAGTAAGGGCGGCGCATGTGGGCGTCGCGCTCTTCCTTGGAAGCATTGCCATTTCCCCCCTCCCCCTGGCAGCATTGATTCCCTCAGTGTGGCACGCTCGTCGAGTCTCAAACCACTCAGTTATCTTTGGTGTGCATGCTCAAGACCCTCACATGGGCACCATTGTGTTGCGGCGAGCTTTGTGCTCTTGGTGTTGTCTCAGTTAATCTTTGCTCAATGACGGCACACGATGCCTCTTCAATTTGCTAATCGTTCTGAATTTCCGCGGCGGAGCTCCCAGTCAATGTGTGTGCTTTGTTGCGGCACTCGTTGACTGTGGATGCTCCTGTGTTGCATCATGGGGTTCAGTACGCATACCGGTGCAGTGCGCTAGGCTGCTTGCAAAGTCTTGGTATTGTGACCCCTCGACGACACCACATATCTACTTGTGTCTCTCGTGGTGATCGTCAATCTGTCTGCTACCAAGGTCGTGCTTGGTCCTAGACATTTTTTTCTTAATTTGTTTACCCTTTCTACTTGTACGGTTTTCGGCTTGGTTTTCGTCATAAACAGGGTTAACTTGTTAACCCTTATAGACTAGATCATCCTCTTGGCATTATGGCCACTTTAAGTAATAAATTCAGGTAGGGAAACTGCCCCCCCCCCCCTCCTCCCTAGTGATTCTTAAAAAAAGTTGTTGCTCTTTGTTATGAAATTGAGCATTTCCAGTATTGTCCAAGCCACTTAATTCTTTTTTTCTTGAAAAGGGATGCCTCCAACGACCTCTGCATCGTTATGATGCACATAGCCAAAGTGCAAGCCTCACTTATGGTACTTATTAATTACTAGTAAATGCCCGTGCGTTGTCATGGTTTTTGGAAAAATTTAAGATGCTACTCACGAAGCTAAAATAACCAAGAATAATGCCGTCTCAACTAACTCACATCTTTTTCTTGACAATCAGCTAACACACATCATACTATCATACTATCGAAGCCTTCCACACCTTCGGCTATCAGTTGACCATTCACAAGAGGGCGGTGGGCGGGCGCTAGACTTGGTCATCTACGGCGTTGCGGCAGCCGAAGATCGAGTTGGACGTGGGGGTGTAAGGAGGGAAACAAGCACGCAAGGAGCAGCGGCATTGCGACAGGCAGTCGTGCCACGGCCTTTACCTTTTCCCAGGCAACAGCCAGAGGCCACCACGCTCCTCGGCTCTCCCTCCTCTCTTCCATGCCTGGCAACAAGATGGGCGAGATAGAGAGGAGGCAACCAAGATGCTTTTCTATATGGCGACCAAGATGCTTTTGTTTACTCGTGCCACGGATTCCTTACAGCCCCACCCTCGAGCGAAAAATTATATCTTCTTTTCAAATTTATCTTCTTTTGCTGCTTGGTTTTTCATTATTCTCGTCAAACAAGAATTGCCTTGCTATATAACCTCGTCAAACTAATATCATAAGCTTTTTATGGATCCACTAATATGAGTTCATCATTATTTCGTTACTAAAAAGGATGGAACTCTAAGATGTTAAACAGCATGCTACACCAAATAATGTGAACTGATTGTATAATCAAACAATTTAATTCAAAATTATAAGATCTTAGGCATTTAATTACAAAACCAATGTGTTTGTGTTTAATGTTATGTTTGATAACTTCTACAACCAAGTTCTTCTTGATATATGTGCACCAATTTTAAAGCAAATGTAGAGTAGCAGAAACAACCATTTCTCCCTTTTTCCTTCTTCTAGAAATCCAATAATAGACTAATGATATAGACTGCTCTGTTTCCTTTAGATGTAGGGTCCTCCTTGATTATGATGTAGGGTCTCGTCGGGCCATCGAAGCCCCTCCGTCGTCACTCCCTCCCCCATAACTACATCCTCCTCCTTGAGTCACCGCGCCAACCCCATCCCGCGTCAGTCTGAGCGCCCGGCAGTTCCCGAGCGTTACTCACCCGGCCTCATGATGCGCGGCTCCGTCACCAGCATGTCACCAGCATGCCCTTGCACCACCTCATGCATGCCCCCTTCACCGACCAACAGCGGCCATGGACGAGGTCAACAGGCACTAAGCCCTTGACCACCGTTGCATGCGCTGCTCTCCCTGCAACAGTGTATCAATTTCAAAATGGTGTATCAATTAGCTCCGGTGTTCTACTTATGGCTGAAAAATTGTCTTTGATTTTTATTTTGACCCGATTGAAATTAAGTGGTTGCAATGAAAAAGGAAATTGAATTAGATTACTTCACTATCATACTACTAATCTATTCTAAGTAGATTCAAAGATAATATAATAGAAAGACTCTAAAGTACCAAATTCTTCGAAAACACACATAAGAGAAACTTAGATAACTGTGAAATCCAAATGCCTGAACAACGAATCAAAATTATAGAATATGCACAAGCATGAGGACAAAAACACAATTTATGGAGCCCAGGAAAGGTTTCATGGAGCAAAAATATTCTATTCTACATAATGATCTTTGCTCCTTGGGACTCATTTATACGGGTTTTTGCTTTGCTCTGACCTAGCATGCTGACCAGTCCCCCATATTTTTGTTTTAGCTCATTATCTAGTTGTTTTTATCAGTTCGATGTAAATATATCGTCCTGCGAGTGATATTACAAACCGGAGGGGTGCTACCCCCCCCCCCCCCAGTTATTCTTCAACAAAAATGGCTTTTTAAATTCTTTTCCAAAAAAAATCATTGACAAGAACAACTAACAGTCATGGATACATTTCCACTTCAAACATGTCGTTACTTGCCCGAGGTTGATGTAGAGGTCCTTGATGTCGCTCTTGAGCTCCTGGTTGCCATTCTCGAGGTCAAAGAACACCTACAGAGATATTAACCACCACAACCATTTCAAATCTTGACAAACTAAAACGAAAGAGCAATCCTATATATAGGGAAAACACATGAATGGCACAAAACCGGCTGACGATTCCTTGTTATAGAAACTAATATCGCACTCATTTTCTATTTGGATCATATTTTGTTGAACAAATCGTTGCTTCATTTCAGTACCGTGCCACATCGATGTGTTTCACCTGATCAGTACTACAGGGTCTATCTTTGTGCAAAAACTATAACGATGCTATGAACTTGTCGCTCTGCACCGGCTCAAAGGGCAACACGTTCTGCCGAGGTCTGGTCCCCGGCCAGCCATTGCATGTGGAGCTGTCGCAGCTCCCAGCCGACGCCGTCCAGGTGGAGCGTTGGCGACTCCCAGCCGGAGCCGGCCGCTTGATTTAGATGAGTTGATCCAGGCCCAACGCCGCTCCGAACTCCTCTTTGACGGGCTCCATGCCCTTATTGATGTGCCCATGCCAGTCTAAGGAGGCTGGGAGCTCAGCTATTGCCTGATTTACATGCCTGCTCACAAATTTAAAAACCGCTTGGCTAAAATCTCATATCACTTTCAGAATAAAACTTGATGAAACAGAGTTATGATAACAAAACCATGCAATGAATCAGGATTTTTGATAAATAAAATCAAAAGTACATGTATAACCCCCACAAGCTAGCCTGCAATAGTTCCTGTGACTCGCTTCTATCAGCACACTGATGACCTAAAAGATGCATGGTTCTAAGAACTAGGTACTCAGAACTGGAAATATTACCTATTTGGTAAGTGCAAGCTTCGCCTATGGAAGTATGGATGCTTTCTATCCATCACCACAAATGAACAGAGAAAGCAGAGAGCAGAAGAACCCAAAATCGAGACGCTAAATGAGAGGGATAGGGCTCACAGAAAGGGTCTTCTCATTGCAGCAGCATCGACATTTGCTCAAGACAAATCTCTTCGGAGTTGCCCATGCCTTACTCTTCGACCGACCAGACCTCCTCCAATGGTTGCCGTCAGCTCTCGCCTCCTCATGCACCCCTTGTATTTTGTGCTTCAAAGACCTTGAACACGAACAGAAGATTCAGCTAGTGATACTATAGATCTAACAATTGGGGAATCATATAAGTGAACTTACATCCATGCTTGACAGATCAAACCATTTCGTACCTCTTGGCAACAGTACCGAGCATCCCAAGAACCTTGTATATCATGTATGGAAGAAGAGTGAAACAGACAAAGATTTCATGACTGTGTAGCATTGGCAAGTCCCTTTTCCATGACTTCATCAATAACCGCTTCATATGTGTGCAATCCTTTGAAGTAAAGTGTACTTCCATCCTACATCGTCACCAAGAAAACATCACTTCAAGCAACAGAACGTCAACGCACCCGGATTCAGAATACACATACACTTTGTTCTAGCTGTAGAAATCTAATAGCACGCTGATCAAAATTATGAAAGACTAACTTTATCCAAACAAACAGGAAGAGGAGCAATATCAAATGATGGGCCAGATCAAAGGGAGTTGGCTGTGGGAGAGAAGTGTCGATGATTACCACGATTCAGTTGCTAATCACCGTCGAGGATCCCAACATCGACAAACCATATCGATTCAGGAAGAGCTGGAACAATTCGTGATAGTGCTGCATCAGCCTCCCCGCTGGATGTTTTTAGTGGGAAAATACAGTATAATATGTATATCTAGTCCAACCTAATTCTCTAGTTAATGACCTCCTTTGTTTTGTTTTATCAGATTCTATTCTAATTCAGACGGTTTTATTTTACATTCAGACTGTAGTTAATTGCCTCCTTTCTCCCTCTGTCCACACCATAGACAAGGATGCACTACCAGCTTTAGCGGCCAAAATCTGGATCTATTGAGTCAGCTTCATCACCCAGATTTTCTGAAAAGAGCACGAAATCATAATACCATTATACAGCAGTTGAAAAAATCGTACTGGGCATGGGCCGTCTATTAGCTTTGCTAAGTATGGTGTGGTCCATTTAGGCTGGCTTGATTAAGAAACTTTATACATACTACTATATATTAGTAGATGAGTTACATCTCGTAAGAAAACTAAGTTACAGGAATTGAAATCCACCACCGTAACTGTACATGTATATAATAGATGAGGCTTAGACATAAAACAACATTAATTTTATGTCAACAAGGAGGTTCACAGGTCATCTGGATTTCTTTCATTTTTGTGAATTGGCATGTCAAGTGGTCGGACCGTTCCCCGGACCCTGGCAAGCAGGAGCGATGTGCACCGGCTGCCCTTTGTGAATTGGCATGTCAAGCAGGAGTGACGTGACAAACTAATAAACATGTTCAGTGACGTATCACAAATGCAAGGTAAGAAAACAAAAAATATTACTAACCAAGTTTACTAACTATCATTCGAGTTTGCCTGCACTGGAGGAAATGTTGCAGTATGATTCCTTGAGTTAGAAGCAGATAAAGATAATTGATTATCCACTACAAAATCTCTAACCACTGCACACATGCAATGATGGTTAGTAGGAATACACAATTTTATGACCTGTAACATCACTACAAGGTTCGTTGGTCAATGTCCTTCCAGAATATGAACTTGAATTGTGTGGGTGCATATTATGACCTGTAAAAGAATGACACAGATCATTCACCATATAGATATCCATACATCTACCTGGATCCATTTATGACTGACTACGAAAGTAAATGTCACATAAAGGACAAGGAGCAGTACACAAAAACCTTTCAACAAGTATATGCATTTAACATAGGTGTATATTAAGTTATTAACTGCAGAGCAACTTGGTAGCTAAGCAGCTATGCTAACTTGCTAACTTAAGTTTCTGTTAGCAAATGTTCAGACAGTTTCAGAAAACGTTGGGAGTAGTTGATAAGAGTTCATCATGCTAATTACAAATATTCCAGACTACACTGCGAAAGGTGAAACTTGAATTACTAATACACTGGCAATCCTTTCAGTAATAAGATATGAACGAATAAGCAGAAAACTAATATTTCCTTATTTCCTTGTATCAAGACAGCAGACTCATGACTTACCATGGTACAGAACAAGAAACTTGTCAGCGTTCATTTTAAGTTAATAGGCAAAGCTCACAAGTCATCGAGATTTTATTTCTTTGTATCTTCACGTTCTAAGTATGTTCGCCTTATAAGTATCAAGAAACTTGTTTGCTAACCTGAATATAATTCTCAACAGATGGCTAAAATGGCAGGCAGAGAAAGAGCATATCTGAACAAAATACCTGGTAGAGCACCCTACAACAAACCTCCAAAAATGATTAGCGGCACTCGATCATTTCAAAGTGCCTGCAGAAATAAAATCGAAATAGTAATCAGGACAAAATCTATTTTGCAGAAGTGCACTCTAAATTCAGATATAACGTTTTCAAAAATCCAGTGAGTGATGCTAAAGAGGACATATCTTGCACATATTTGAAGAAGCCACCATCATCCCACATTGGTCATGGCAGTGAGAAACAATCAAGTCCTAAAACAGAGTAGGATCTATTAGAGAAAATTTGAAAAGGTGTATTAGTATGTGACCATAAAATAAGGTTGTAGACAGACCAGGAATACTCGTTTAGATCATCATAATTACACCATGTTGAATGTGGTGTTTTTCCATGCTGGATTTTTTCTGACTCCTACCAAATATAAGAGAACCATGTCCATTACCAAGAAGCTTCTTCCTTTCTTTCAAGAGTATGTGTACGACCCAAAGGCATTTTTTTCGCATCATTATCGGAATCCACTCCCCTAATCACCTTTCTCTGTATCTATCTTTAACATATTTGCTAGCCCCGAAATCTGTAGGGAAATTAGACGCAAACTATGACAGAAAAGTGTGAAACACAGTGACAACAGAATTAGCTCACCCCTTCATACTGCTGTAGAGTAGAGTATTTATATATGATATCTGGTTAGTGTAGTAAGCTGATCTTTAATTCCAAAGGCAAGTGCACCATCGGCATGTGGTTCTGCAAAACCATCACTGAAGGAATCATATCAGAAATCCATGAACTGTCATCTGTACAACAAGAAAAAGGAAAAAGGACCACAAATGGGTATCCAACTCGGGCAGCAGTGGCGACCTTATACATTGTTCAAATCAACCTGCATATATAATAAACAACAATATAATTTATTTATAAACAAAATTATTAGCAGCCAACAGACACTTAATCTTTTTAGAAACTGGAAAGTTTGATTTCATAACATAAGTGTGTTCTTTCATAAGGCACAATATCTAAAGCATTTCAATCTATACTCCAAATAACAATAGCCAACACCGTGACTAATAGTATATCAGGGAAGAACATTAGGTTCATTTTTTTCATGAGGCAACAAAAATATATGATAAATATCTTCCTGCGTATTAGCAACAGGAGGGATGTTGCGGATACAACTACTGAGCGTGAACCGCCCCGAAGGGGCCGGTTTACCCTCGTCCATGATTCAGGCCCACGGAGGAGGCCTGGAGCCCAGAGGCGAATTAAGGTCCATTTATGTAAACCGCCTTAGTATTATAACTTGTGTTGTAAGTTAAGAAAGGAGAGACCGAGCCGGACGCTTGTATGAGCCGGATCGGGACTCTGTAGACCGGCCGGGCGTCAACCCGTGTATATAAGGGGACAACCCGGCGGCGAGTTAGGGGAGAGGATTCGAGGCTAAGGCAAAGCTATTGCTCCCTAGTCGCCAAAATCATATCAATCACATCACAACTGGACGTAGGCTTTTACCTTCATCGAAGGGGCCGAACCAGTATAATTCCCGTGTCTTGTGTCCGCTTTAACCCCTCTAGGTTAACCCGTACGATGGCCCTACGACTAAGTCCTTTCATGAGGACATCTGCCGTGACAATTCCACGACAGTTGGCGCCCACCGTGGGGCTATCGCACGATGGTTTGATGATCTTAGAGGGCAAGTTCGAAGGACTCGAAGGTTATGCACGATGGGCGGATGACTAAGAGTCGCCGCGGCAAGCTCTACATCGACGACGATGCGGACTGGGGCCCGAGGCGGCTCGGTGGAGTACTGGTACCGGGTCCCCTTTGGCGGCATGCACGTGTTCATCGGCAAGATCGGCGAGCCAGGCCTCGGGCCGGACGCATCGACCGACCTCGCCGAGACGGCTCGGGCGAAGAAGAGTCTTGCCCTAGCTAAACCGGGCGGTCAGGCATGTTTTCGTGGAGTCGCCCACGGAGGCTACGAGGACGCATCAGCATCTCGGTGACGAAACCGTTGTTGTCTACTCGGCGATTTAATCGTCGGCCGGAGAAACCGAGTCTCTATACCACCTGCAAGATGGCGGATCGGGGCTGTTCCGACGGTGAGAGTATTCCGGACCCCTTCGATCTACCCAACCGGGTTGGGATCTTCATGGCCGGTACGCAAGCGGCGCTTCACTCTTCGACCGCGGCGCCCCTGGTCGCCGGTTCAACAGCGGTGATGGCAGCCGGGGAAGGAGGCCCTGTGCGCCCGCCGGCTCAAGTTTTGTCAGAGCTTTTCGACGCGTTGGCTGTGCTCATGGCAGAGGCTAATCCGCTGGATCAGGACCTGCACAACGCGGAGATTGCAAAGGTGAGAGAACAGATCACTAAAGCTAAAGCGGACCTGGCAGCCGCGGACGTGAGGATGGCAGCGGAGCGGGCCGCTTTGGATGCGCAGGCTTATAGGCTCATGCTGGATCAGAGCGCGTCACATGAAGTCATGAAAAGGAAGTACAGGTCCCGTTTACCTTCGGTTTTCGAGGAAGAGAGCTTTTCAATACCCCAGGGGCAGGGACCAGTAACCCGCCGCCGGCGGTAAACCGGCCGGAAGCACCTGGGACGGCCGCACCGGTTCAGCCCCGTGTGATGGATCTACCTCGCCATCATACCGGTCCGGGTCACTACTCCAACCCGATGGATAACCTCGTGGCGGCTGCGGCACGGTTGGAGGCGATTCCAATTGAAGGCGATTCACCACAGGCGATAGAGACACGCCGGGTTAAGGAGCTCCTCGGGGCGGCCTGGCTCAGCAGAAGCGTATTCATACTGATCGGGATCGGATCCACTCCACCCCGCCCAAGCCGGAGCTATAGCCGACGGCGTCGACGAACCGGCCGTGTCAAGCAATGCGCAGCGTGGTCCGCCTGGCGGCAACAATCCGGCGGCGGCTTTGAGGATGCTCAAGTGGTAGTGGACCGCGCCCGAGAACGAGGGAGGCCGAGTTAGCAGCAAGCAGAGGATCATCCGCTCCCGCCGGTTCGTCTGACCATCTTGAACCAGGGGTCATGTCCGGTTCTTTGGGGTGCCTTGCCTCGTCCCGCTTTACGTAACACGCCGCTTGCCCAAGGACTTCAAGGGGCCGCGCAAGGTGCCCAATGATACTGCCGATTTGGCTCCAGAAGCATGGATAGAAAGCTATGAGATGGCCATGGAGATGCTAGATGTGGATGAAGCCGCGTGTGCGAAATACTTCACAATGATGTTGGAAGGAACGGCCCGGACTTGGTTGAAAAATTTGCCGCCCAACTCTATCAGTTCGTGGACCCGGCCATAACCCGATTCATTCAAAATTTCAAAGACACTGTAAGCAGCCCATATGCGTGGTGGATTTAGCAGCTTGTGTCCAGGCGGAGGGAGAATCCACAACCCATTGGGTGCGCCGCGTTTCGGAAGTTTTACATTCTTCGGACCGGATCAACCCTGATTCCGCGATCTTGACCTTGGAAACCAATTGCCGGTTCGAGCCATTGAAATTGAAGCTGGGCCGCATGAAGCGTTTTTGCCATGACATGGGCACTCTAATGGGCGTTTTGGTAAAGTACGTTGATTCTGATAGTACCAAGGATCCCGAATCTGAGAACGATGAAGTGGGGAAGGGAAGACAGAACGGCAACTCCAGGGGCAAGCAGCATCATTCGGCAAGCAATGGAGGGAACAAGCGTAAAGCGAACGGCAACATGGGCTTTGTGGCCAACACCAACGCGCAGGACAAGGGTCAGCGGCGCAGGGGTAGGCAATCAAACCAGGGCGGTCACAATCCGGATCGTTTGAATTTCATATTGAATCAACCTTGTCCGAAGCATGGGACGAAGGAGGCACCGGCGAACCACCTTTGGAAGGATTGTTATATTATGCAGGAGTTCAAAAACTCCAACTCTTTCCGGTATGATCAAGGGCCCGGCGGCGGTTCAGGGTCCGCCCCGGGTTACGGTGGAGGAAATTCCGGCCCAGGATTCAGTGGTAATCCGGGCGGGCAAGGCAATCAGAATAATCAAAGTAATCAGAACAGTCAGAACAATCAGAACCAAGGGGGCTACAATCAACAACAGCAACAGTCGGGTTATCAAAGTAACCCAAAGCAGTTGAACAGTGGACAGTACCACGTCTTTACCACCAGTTTGGACAGACGAGACCGAAAACTTCAGAAGCGGGCGGTCAGCGTTGTTGAACCGGCTGCGCCACATTACCTACGCTGGTCCGAGCAACCGATCGTGTGGAGCAGAGAGGACCATCCTCCCCGGGTTTACAATCCGGGTCAGCTAGCCCTGGTGGTGGCACCCCAGGTAGGAGGGTACAAGTTTACCAAGGTTCTTATGGATGGAGGAAGCAGCATCAACATCCTGTACTACGAGACCTTCCTGCGTATGGGGTTGATGGATGGGCATCTTAGGCCATCCAGCACCGTGTTTCACGGAGTGGTGCCTGGCAAGTCGGCATACCCGGTCGGTAAGATAGCTCTGGAGGTGACCTTTGGGGACGAACATGACTCCAGATCAGAAACATTGACATTTGAGGTGGTGAAAATTCAAAGCCCTTACCACGCCCTCTTTGGGCGGCCGGTTTATGCTAAGTTTATGGCACGGCCCTGTTATGTTTACTTACAGCTGAAAATGCCGGGTTACAAAGGAACAATAACGGTTCATGGGAGCCGCCGGATCGCTTTGGAGTGCGAGGAAGGTGATGCGGCTTACGCAGAGTCGGTTTGTGCCACTGAAGAGCTAAAATATTATAGAGACAATGTTGATCCGGCGGATATGACCCCTTTGAAGAAGCCAACTACGGAGCATGATCCGGACTTGAAGTTCAAATCAGCGATCGAGACGAAGCTTGTTGATTTTGTGCCCGGCGATTCGTCCAAGCAGTTCACCATCGGTGCCAACTTGGATCCTAAATAGGAAAGCGCGCTCATCGAAGTTCATCCGTGAGAATCGGGACATTTTGCATGGAAGCCTTCGACATGCGGTGTACCGAGGGAACTCGCTGAGCACACTCTTAATGTTGACCCAAAATACAAACCGTAAAGCAGTTTCTTCGCGGTTTAATGAGGAAAGGCGCAAGGCCATCGGAGAAGAAGTTGCTAGGCTCTTGGCAGCAGGGTTTATCGTCGAAGTCTTTCATCCAGAGTGGCTTGCCAATCCGGTGTTGGTTCTTAAGAAGAATGGCACTTGGCGCATGTGTGTGGATTACACATATCTCAACAAGGCCTGTCCAGAAGAACCTTTCGACCTCCCCCCAATAGACAAGAAAATAGATCCTACGGCGGGTTGTCAGCGTTTGAGCTTATTGGATGCGTACTCCTGTTATCATCAGATTAAGATGGCAGTGAAGGACCAGGAGAAGACAGCGTTTATCACCCCTTTGGAGCCTTCGCTATGTATCTATGCCTTTGGGCTCAAGAGCGCTAAGCGACTTATCGGCGCTATGCGTTCAGAGTTGCTTGCACGAACAGATCGGCCGTAACGTGCATGCTTATGTGGATGATATCGTGGTTAAGACAAGGAAGAAGGAAACCTTGATTGAGGATCTAAAGGAAACCTTTGACAACTTGCGGGTGTACAAGATGATGCTCAACCGGACAAGTGTGTTTTTGGTGTTCGGCAAGCAAGTTATTGGGTTTTCGTGTCCAACAGGGGATCGAAGCTAATCCGGAAAAAATTACGGCTATCACCTCCTTGGCTAAGCGAAGTGCATCAATGACGCCCAGCGTTTGGCAGGCCGGATTGCTGCGCTTAAGCCGGTTTATCAGCCGTCTCAGGCGAGAAGGCCATTCCTTTGTACCAGATGTTGAAGAAAACGGATCGCTTTGTCTCGAGTTCACCACCGATGAAGCATTGGAGGATTTGAAGCTGGAGTTGGCCAACCCGCCGGTTCTAGCCGCCCCATTGACAAAGAGCCGCTGCTGCTATATGTTCTTTGCTAATGCAAGGCGATTAGCGTGGCTATCGTGGTGGAGCGGAAGGAGGCGGGAAGGAGTATCCGGTTCAACGGCGGTTTATTACATCAGCGAAGTCCTCATTGAGTCTAAACAGAGATATCCGCATTGGCGTAAGCTGGTATACGGGTTTTTATGGCAAGTCGGAAGCTAAGGCAATATTTCCAAGGGCACCCCATCACGATGGTCGATTCGGCTCCCTTGGGCGATATCATACAGAACCGGAAGCGGCGGCGGATTGCTAAGTGGGCTATAGAACTTGGGCCGCACGGTTTAAGATATGTGCCTCAGACGGCCGTAAAATCTCGTGCACTTGTGGATTTCATTAATGATTGGACGGAGTTGCAAGCGCCTGAAGAGAAGCCGGATCATACCTATTGGACCATCCACTTTGACGGGTCCAGGCAATTGGAGGGCTCGGGGGCTGGAGTCGTATTAACTTCCCCACGAGGTGACAAGTTTTGTTACGTTCTCCGCCTAATGTTCCCTTGTACTAACAATGCAGCTGAGTATGAAGCTTTGCTCCATGGTCTACGGATGGCTAAGGAAATGAATCTCAGCCGGGTTAAATGCTTTGGTGACTCGGATTTGGTGGCCCCGCAAGTCTCATGTACTTGGGATTCCAAAGATCCACTCATGGCTGCATATCGTCGGGAGGTGGATGTCGTTGTAGGACATTTTAAAGGATATCAGGTGGACCAGGTGGATCGTCGGAAGAACGAAGCGGTGATGCTTTAAGCATTTGGGCTCTCAATGTAAACCGTCCCGCCTAACGCCTTCCTTGATGTCTTGCACAATCCTTGATTAAGCTTCTTGATGAAATTGATTTGGCTATCCCTGATCCGGAGGCTCAATTGGTGGCGGCCCTGCATGTCACTCCGGATTGGACGCTCCCTTATTTGGCATACATGAACCGGGGCGAGTTACCAGAAGATGAGACGTTGGCCCGACAGATAGTTCGGTGGTCTAAGTATATGACCATTGTTAATGGCGAGTTGCACCATTGCAGTGTGTCAGGGGCGTTTCAGCGTTGTGTGTCCCCTGAAGAGGGCTGTGAGATATTGCGAGAGATCCATGAAGGGATTGTGGTCACCACGCCGGTTCAAAGTCCTTGGTGGCCAAAGCGTTCCGCCATGGTTTCTATTGGTTGACTGTCCATGCTGATGCGGAGGATCTGGTCAGACGATGTGATGGTTGCTAAAAGTTCTCTAGGCGTGCTCATGTGCCAGCCCAAGAATTGAGGATGATTCAAATTACTTGGCCGTTTGCGACTTGGGGGCTGGATATGGTTGGACCTTTCAAAAGGTCCAAGGACAAAAAGACCCACCTGTTGGTGGCGGTTGATAAATTTACCCACTGGGTTGAGGCAGAGCACATTGTTAGCAAGTGTGATGCGCCACGGCGGTTCAGTTCATCAAAAGGTGATTTTCCGGTTTGGGTTTCCACACGGTATCATCACGGACAATGGCACCAATTTGTCCAAAGGAGCTATGAAGGAATTTTGTGAACGAGCACATCCGGCTTGATGTTTCTTCCGTAGCCCACCCGCAATCCAATGGTCAAGCGGAACGAGCTAATCAGGAGATCTTGAAAGGTATCAAACCCGACTTATGGTCCCTTTAGAGAGGACGCCGGGTTGTTGGGTGGAAGAGCTACCATCGGTGGTATGGAGTATAAATACTACCCCAACCGATCCAATCGGATACACGCCGTTCTTTATGGTCTATGGAGCGGAGGCGGTCCTTCCCAGCGATATCCGTCACGACTCGCCTCGAGTGGCAGCTTATGTTGAGGCAGATAGCGAGGCAGCACGGCAAGACGATTTGGATCGACCGGATGAAGAGCGCGATATGGCAGCTGCTCGCTCGGGCGGTTTACCAGCAGGATCTTTGTCGGTATCACAGCCGGGCGGTTAAAACCAGAACCTTTCGTGAAGGAGACTTAGTGCTGCGGCTCATTCAAGACCGTAAAGATATGCACAAGCTATCCCCACCTTGGGAGGGGCCTTTTGTGGTCAGCAAGAATCTATACAACGGGTCCTACTATCTGATTGATGTTCGAGAGCGAAAGGACTCACGCACGTCAGAGGAGGAGACCAACAGGCCGTGGAACATAGCTCATCTTCGGCCTTATTATACCTGAGCCATCGGCTCCACTTATGTACATATTAAGACAATGTATATATTATGAATAAAGGCAATAAACCGGATCCTCGGCTAAAGCGGGGTATCTGTTCTGTATCAAAGTCCGGTTTGGGTACATGGAGATGCTGTTGTGAAGCGGCCTCCGGTTTAACCCTTGGCCTTGCTTTTGTGAAATTTTTGTCACTTGGGGGCTTGGTCGTGTCCGAACCAATGCAACACCTCTTGGCAGGCGAAAGCCACCAGATCATTTGGGGGATTGGTCGTGTCCGAACCAATGCAACACCTCTTGACAGGCGAAAGCCACCAGATCATTTGGGGACATGGTCACGTCTGAACCAGTCACGCCTCTTGGTCGGCCTAAGGCCATAGAATCACTTGGGGCTTGGTCGAACCCGAACCAATGCAATGCCACTTGATCGGGCGTAATGCCACGATGTCGGGTTGGGGACTGGCTGACTTGAACCATCGCTACACCTTATAGGGAGCTTGGTCCTGTCCGACCATGGTAATGCCATCTGATCAGGCTCAATAAAGCCTCTTCTTGCAAACAGTCTTTGTTATTGTTTTTGCTTCCATGTGTTTTTTCTACATATAATTTGGCTTTTGTTTGTTGTCTTAAACCGACAAAACCTTTTTTCAACCGGATTCAAGTTTTCAGAATTTGGTCCATTTTTAAATCCGGTGATTGATTGTTCCGGATTAATTTTGCTGTTAACATCCCATTATGGAGTAACAGGGGGCTTATCATGCCCGACACGATTTACACGGTAAATCGGTATTATACACAGGTGATTGTTCTCCTTTGACGGTGATGGTTTATAAAGCCTCCGCTTCAGATTGGCTAAAGCCACTGTGTGCCCGATAATCGGCAGGTATGTTTGTATCACAAATTTTTTCTTATATAAATATATTGGCATCACAATCCGGCTGGAGGCGCAAGCCGCCATGGCGGGTTAAGAATTTGTGATTGCAGGCAAAATATGTTGAAGGATTCACTACTTCAAAACCAAAGTATCCGGCACCGCCATGCAAAAGTTTACTGACCGAGGTTGTAACGGCATTGTTCAACACAAAGCATCGACTATCCTATTACAAAGCCTTTTGCGGCCGGCGTTTCATGTGGGGTTATGCCTTGAAGCTTCGGAGGCGCCACCCGGCTTGACGAATTACGCTGCTTCGCCGGGTTGACGGAGGTAGAGAGGCGCTCGACGCCGGTTCAACTTCTTCTTCTTCCTCACCCAAAGCCCGAAGTCATTGGTAGACCAGTCAATCCGGTTAAGGCACGAAGACAGCTTCTTCACTTATCAGCTCAGCCGGATCAACGTCGGGCGTAAGTGTGCTTACGGATTGGGGAACAAGGCTCGCACTTCAGGGATGACAAAATCCACCCGCTTGTTGTTGGCGTCATAAAAGGAGCGGTGAACCGTCAGGTTAACCGTCTGCCGATTGACTCGCCAATGGACGCATTTCCTTTGTGATCCGTTTGTATGCGTCGTTATCAAAGGCTTCACCATTCTCTTGAGCACTGGGAAACCTTTGGCTATGTCAGCCGGATCAAGATCTCGCTATCCACGCCTTGGCGCTGCGTCGAGCGAAGAAGGTGCCAGCCGAGCCGCGGATCGCTTCAACTCTTCAAGCTGCCCGGAACCATGGACAACCGGTCCGTGGTTTCTCAGATCAGGGACGGCGTCGTGTTGTCGTATGATGTAGCACATATGACTCGCTGGGCGCCGGTATACAGCTGCTCAATCAGCGTATAAGCGGCCTTGAGCTTCTTCCGCACATCAGAGCCTATATGTGCAATACGTTTGCCCGCACCGGTTTAAGACAATTCAGGATAAACCGGCGAAAATATCAAAATTAAGATTCAGTGCATAGTTTCTTACCAAAGACGGCAGAGGTCATGGCATGCACTTGGCGCTTGAGTCCGGTAAGCTCTTCAGTCACCGGTTTAAGGGCTGCTTCGGCTTCTTCCGCCCGTTTTTTCAAACCGGCCTTCTCGGTGTCCCAGTTGGCAGTTGGCTTGTTCGGATTTATACCACTCCTTCAGCTGTTCCATAGTGGCCAAGGCCGTTCTCAATTCGTCCTTGGCCTTAGTGGTTTCTGCTTGCTGAGTCTCCAGATTGGCTCGCAGGTCTTTGAGTTGCACGCTTTGCTGCTCTATTTCATTCTGGTAACAAAGGAAGCATGTTAGGTGTCTCATTATCAAGTCCCAAGCTCAATATACATATTCACCTTGGCAATTGGGGGCTAATGGCTAATTGATCTCAGTTTGCCATTTGGGTACATAAATTAAGTCCCGGTTTAACTATGCTAAGTTGAACCGACCCTTGGGGGCTACTATACAGCTAAAGTACAGGAAAGACATAATTCATTACCTCATAGCGATCCTTCATCCGGTTTAACAGACCAGCTTCAAGGTCACGGCTGGTATAGAGCCGTTCGTAAACCCGAGTGCAGTTCTTGGGCGAGAAGTTGTCGAAATGGCTGTGTCTGTTTTGCCTTTATCTTTACTCACGGCGGCTGACTCGCCCTTGGCACTATGTTTTGTTAAAGCGACCGGTTGGCTAGGAGCAGCGTAGCCAGTGCCTGTCACAATAACATCGTCATTTTCGGCGGTCTTCTTTGGGCTTGATGTTTGCTTACTCTGGCTCGGCGGTTCAACTATTACGACTCGCTCTATCGGCGGGTTTGGTGGAGCAGGCTGTGAAGTTTCCATTTGGACCTCGGTTCAGCTTCGGCGGATCAGCAGATCGTCTTTTGTACAACTCGCCAGAGCTATCTTTGGCGACTTCAGATTTTCGTGGGTTTGTTCCGGGTCTTTTTCGGATCAGCATCCGCAGTAGGGTCAAGGGTTTTCGCTTTCTTACTCAAGCGAGCCTTGGTGCTGCAATGTTCAGAATTGGATTAAGGCAAATCAACCAAGGCAGTTGTAAATCGAATCGATGGACAGCGATTACATACCTGCGGCAACTTTTAAGCGGGCGGCAGCTATGCGGTTGATGAACCGCCAGAGGAGTTGGAAGAGGCCTGATAATTTGGGTCAGACGGATTGAGAGGACATCGGAAGAAACCTTTTAAGGGATAACGTTTTTCAGGAGAACAAGTCACCTCTGGACGACGCTTCCGGGTTGGTGTATCTGGTAAACCGGAGGAGAGAATCTGTTGACCACTGTGCCGGGTTGTACGGCGCTCTTTAGCCTGCTGTGTCTTCAGATAAGCATAAGAATGAGATTTTTTCACTTTCCGAACGGCGCGACGAATTCTTTTAACCGGCACGAGGTCGGGGTCGGAAGAAAGAAGGATTACCTCAAAATGGTCGGCATGGCTGGCTTCGGCATCATCCTGGGAATTAAATTTGTCAGTGAAGGCAAGAATAAAGAGGGATAAATCATAAGAAGAAATACAAGGAGGAGAGCCGGTTCTGGCGGCTCCCTCGTAAGGAGATCAAGTTTTACCTCAGCTTCAGATTCTTCTTCTTCCGCGGATCAGAAGACCCGACGGTTTTCTTGCCAGCCTTTTTGGTAGCCTTGGACTTTATACGCGGAGCTCGGGCCGGTTTGGTCCGTCTCCAGAAGGAGCTGTCAGCCTGCGAGGTAGCAAGGATTAATGAATATCAACAAAATGTTAAAAGCCCGAAAAGCGGTGAGCAAAGTCTTACCGCAGGTGGCGGGTTGGCAACACAGAACGGAGCCAACCCGGTTAGGCTGCAGACGGAGATTGGTTCATCAAGCATCTTTTTTACAGCCTCTGTAACCTCAATTTCAGTTATTGGTAATTCGTGACGTCTTTGAGGGTCTTTGAGGCTGCCAGTATACTCGTGCATCAATCCGGGCCGGCGGCTTAAGGGCAAGATGCCCCAAGAAACCCACCATCGCACAAGGTCAACACCAGTTAGTCCATTGGCCATTAGAGCCCGGAGTTTTATGATCTGAGGTGCAAAGTTCTTCCGTTCCGCGGCGGTTAAACGTGAAGGCAGCGGATGGTTGTTGCTGAGCCGGTGAGGACGGTAACCCGGCAAGGGATTCTCATTGGCAGGAGCGGTGTTCCGGCAATAGAACCAGGTTTGGTTCCAATCCTTTGGATGGCTGTGGTGTTTGGCATGAGGAAAGTCCGCTTCCTTCCTTTTCTGGATTGAAACGCCGCCTAGTTCTGTGTTGGGACCATCAGAAAACTCCGTACGGCGGTTCAAGTGAAAGAAATCCCGGAATAGCTCCACAGAGGGCTCCTCCTGAAGATAGACTTCACAGAAGACTTGAAAGTTGCATATGTTTGACACGTAGTTTGGGCCGATATCCTGCGGATGGAGTTGCAAGCTTGCAAGGACGTCCCGGAAAATTTTTGAACCGGGCGGGCAGAACCCCCGGTCTAAATGCTGCATAAACACAATTACTTCTCCCTCTTGTGGCTCCGGAGGAAACTCGCCATCCGGAACACGCCAGTGGAGGGCATTTTTTGGAGCCAAACCGCCAGTGGTGACATAGCCGGTGAGTTGCGTTCAGTGATTTTTGACCGACCCAATTGCAAGCTGAGAATTGAGGAGCCATTCCGGAAGACTAAGCTGTGGAATAAAGGAGAAACGGTTCACCATTAAACGGTTCAGGCATATTATCAAAAGTTAAACCGGCGATTCAGCGGCCGCCTCCCATTCCGATTTAATCGAGGGCTAATGGATTGACGGATTAGCTATCAAAAGTTAAACCGTGAATAAGGCAGAATTGAAAAATCTGCTAAGTATGGACAGAAACAGTTTTCACATGCGAAGGGAAGTAATCAAGATCTACCGAAGTTCCAGTAAGAAAAAACCTTCACGACCTATGCAAACCTCAGAGAGAACAGGAGGGTTCGGGTATTCTAAACTCGAGGATCTACGGAAAAAAGCCGATGCGTGAAAGGATAGATGGACGGCGGGGCAGTCCTCGACAGGATATACGATGCGACTGGATCGCATGGCCATGGCGGAGCAGGTGTGAAGAAACCGAGATGAACTGCGGGATGAACAGGGTCTACAGATGCGATCTAGGGGTGGAAAAAGGACCTTACCTGATGAGCGAAGCCGAGGAGGAGCGCCAGAAGCCTCTGATACGGTCAGGTTGATGTGGCGGCCCGGCGTTGACGCGTCGTGCGAAGGTCGGAGGCGACGGCGGAGCTTCAAGACTGGAGCGGCGCGAGGAAGGAGAAGAAGAAGAGACAGGACGCCCGGCCGGTCTATTTATAAGGAACCGGAGCAATCAACGGGCGCGAGATTTGAGGAGCCAAAAGCGGCGGACGGTGCAGCGGCCGCCTCGATTTCCGGGATGGCATTAAATGCAGGGAATCTTACTGTTTGGATTTCCTTATTAAAAATGACGTCAAGACACCCTGACACGCGGATCGGAAGATGACATCACGGCGGTTCAAGCAGTTGGCGGTTTACAAAATGTGAAAAGAGATCAAGAGTTTCCTGAAGGTGTTGAAGATTAACATGAACCGGTTCAAGTCAATCTGGGGCCTAATGTTGGGATACAACCATCGAGCGTGAACCGCCCGAAGGGGCCGGTTTACCCTAAATCCATGATTCAGGCCCACGGAGGAGGCCCGGAGCCAGAGGCTAATTAAGGTCCATTTATGTAAACCGCCTTAGTATTATAACTTGTGTTGTAAGTTAAGAAAGGAGAGACCGAGCCGACGCTTGTATGAGCTGGATCGGGACTTCAGAGACCGGCCAAGGCCAACCCGTATATAAGGGGACAACCCGGCGAGTTAGGGAGAGGATTCGAGGCTAAGGCAAAGCTATTGCTCCCTAGTCGCCAAATCATATCAATCACATCACAACTGGACGTAGGCTTTTACCTTCATCAAGGGCCAACCAGTATAATTCCCGTGTCTTGTGTCCGCTTTAACCCCTCTAGGTTAACCCGTACGATGACCCTACGACTAAGTCCTTTCATGAGGACATCTGCCGTGACAATTCCACGACAAGGGATATAAATAAGCATACAGGTTGTACTCCAGCTTAGATTGCACCATACACCTCCATTAGTCATAAAATTTAGGAATAGTGCAGCCTGTTTTGACGATGGAAAATACAAAATGTTTGTAGTCAATAAAATCAATATATAGAGTAAAAAACGAGGCAAACTCATTCTGTAACTTCTTAAGCTTCAGCTTCCCAGATTTGTACTAAATCCCACCTCAACAGCCCAAAATTACGACCGTGTTGAACTATTCCATCTCAACAGCCCAAAATTACTAAATCCCATCAAAAACTACATGTTGAACTGTTCCAAAGCACCATTAATCAGAACATGTACAAAGAAACAAAGGAGTGATCAACAGCCAAAAATAGGCTAAATTACGAACCTGAGAATCAGGTCATGGGGTTCAAGGGGAAACTCCTTCGCGCCCTGCTGGCGGGAGTTGAGCATGACCGTGGACTCACCAGCGTCGTCAAAGCTGCAGAACCTGCTGCTGCTGCTACTGCTTGACATCGCGCTGCTGTCCCTTGCAAAGTATTATTCTGAACACTCTGCGAAACGCCCGTCTGAATTTCCATGATGGCACGAAACTAAATGTAAGTAATATTGCTCTAGGAAATACAGGAGTACTCCGAGAGTGCTCTGTTCATCTGATGGATTGTGCGTGTGCCAAGAGCCAGGCGAAGATGCACATTTAGTATGCATAGGAATAAAAAAAGAAACATACTTTCAATTTCAATGGGATCCCTCGGAAGTTCCTTTGCAGTAGAACATACATTTACTCAAAGATTTCCTTTTACTTTTCGAACCAGGATGTAAAATCATTTTCAGCGTATTAGTTGTCTTTATCTTCTCCATCAGATCCAGCCACATATACATGAATGAACAAGTGCCGTAGTGAATTCTATAAATTACAAACTATTTGAAGGTTGAAGCGCATAAATCAAGTGATTGTTATGCGTGCAATTAGACACTGGACTACTGGAGCAGATGATGTACTACCCAAAGCCAAGCCTCACATCATTTGTAGGAACTGCAAGCCAAATCAAACAACAACAAAATTGAAGAGCACCATTTACCTCTGAATGGCAAGCATCCCTTCTTGAAAAAGCTGATCCAAGTTGAGGTAGCCCAAGAATCCACATGCGTTGTGGTGAAGAGGAGGTAGGTTGGCAACCCCATCGCCTTGTCCACGTGCACCGCAGATCCTATGACACCGTCAGCGACAACACGAATCACCGCTTAGAACTCTGTTCGTCCTTCCGTGCCTCCCGACAAGCTCCGGCGTGGTGTCGTGGCTCGGAATGAGGGAGCTGGGCAAGCGGCCTATGCGTTGCTACGGACGGCTGGCGGCGACCCTGAGAAATTGCAAACATAACATATTACAAAATGGAAGGCAATATAGTAACACCCATATTAGCATCCTGACACATGGAACTGGGAAATTGAGGGACATGTACAGTAGCTACAATACCATACTTACCAGTCAGATTAGCATAACCCACATCTATCTAAATGACAAGAAATTTAGGCTAAAATACATTAGGATAAACTGGAAGGCAATATAGTAACACCCATATTAGCATCCTGACACATGGAACTGGGAAATCGAGGGACATGTGCAGTAGCTACAATACCATAACTTACCGGTCAGATTACCATAACCGACATCTATCTAAATGACAGGAAATTTAGGCTAAAATACTTTAGGATAAACTGGAACATTAAAAGATAGTTCTGCAAGGGTCACCTTAAATAGCAGTACTTACGAAGCAAGATAGCATGTCTTGAAGATTCATCTTGTATGCACCAGCTAGTAGCAGATATTCCGAACATGTACCGAAAACATACAGAGAGAACTGTGAGTTGCATATTCCTACAGGTAAATGCAATGGCTTACAGTACAAAACATGTGTACTACCGTCAATGCTATCTCCAGAAGGTGTTGCATTGCCAATGTGTTAGTGATAACGCATAGCAATATGCGTAAAGGCATACAACAAGAGGAAAACGAGGAGAAGGCCGGGGTACGCTCCTCCATGGATCTGGCAGCAACGACTGTGGCTACCTCGCTGGCGTCGTCGGCGGTGGCCGGGAAGCTCCGCCGGTTGTGGCCACGGCCAGATCCGGGGAGCACGGTGACGGGAGGTCTGGGAGGGAGAAGAACGACGGTGCTGGAGGTCCCCTTCCGTCGATCTAGCGACGTGCAGGATCCATCCGAGAGGAGGCCGATGGAGGTGAGGGCCGGCCGGCTTCGGCGATTGCGGACCTCGGCGGCGACCTGGAGGCGGCGGTGTGTCACATATGCAACCTGGAGGCGGCGGCTCCTCTCGGTCCTCAGCCGCAGCGGCTAGTCTCGGATCTCGGTGGCGGCTCCTCTTGGTCCTCAGGCGCGGCGACTACTCTCGGACGTTGGCGGCGGCGCTGTGACCTGCGGTTGCGTCAGGAAGAGCACGGATCAGTGGAGACCAGCGGCGGCTCAGTGCCAGGGCGGCGGCGAAGGGATGGAGCGGTGGCGGTGAAGGAACGAAGAGCGGCGCTGGTGAATGAGGGCACAGACTCGGGCGTCTGTTTCGCTCGAGGGCACTGAGACCTAGCTCGTGACGTCGCGGGGATTGTTTGCGATTTTTTTCGCTGGTTAATTTTCGCCGGTTATTTTTCGCTGGTTAATTTTTGCCGGTTTGTTCGTGTCACATGGGTGCGAAGGGAGCTTAGGCGCGTGGGGGCGGGTGTGGGACTCGGCCCTGAGGGTTTTTTTTTGGTTCATCGCGGCTGAGCAGGAGGTGGGAGCAGGTACCAAAAAAGACCATAGTAGGTGGGACGAAAATAAAACCCGAAACGCGACCTACCAACTGAGACATTAGGAGTAGAGATTTGGTCCACTAGAGTGCTTCTCTTTACCATGACGGTACCAGGAAAAATAAGGTGAATAGGTACTTCACAAAATTTCATGAAATGAGTAAAATCACACCTAATATTATGACCTGTCATGCACTTCATCTTTCTACATATACCTGAGATACGACACATACCATGCAGTGAGTGCCACATCTAGTGAAGCTAGCAAATGAACAACGTGTGACTTTCTTGTGTTGGGTTCCACATCCCTTTCATCCAAGTATGCAAGTTTCACATCTTTGAGCGAATGAGAAATAAAAAGTGACAATCTCTCGGAATGAGCGACGTTGGGAAAAAAGTTCCACCAAACCTCATTCTCCGGAGTACAAGCTAAGAGTTCCTCTTCGGCCAAACAAATTGTGAAACCTGCACATTACGCCGCTGCAGTCAGGTGAAGTGTATGTGCAGCTGCACATTTCAACACGCTGCAAGGGAACAACTAACTAGCTACCCAGACATACACACATGATGTGTGCATGTGGGCGCAAAGCTACGTGCCTGGCAAATCTCCGTTTATGCTGGCTGGCTGTGTGATCAAACCCCTGCCAAAGATGACCCGGCAGTGCATGGTCCCATACGTTGTACAACTGTGCACCGCAGCAGCTCATCAGTGTATGAGCATCGATCTGAGGTATCTCCACCTCCTCAATTGGCATGTTCGAGGTGTGCACGGTTACACCGGACCGAAAGATCGAACCAGCATTATGGCCAGCACAACCACAGATATATCTCAA
This sequence comes from Aegilops bicornis, assembly GCA_021605145.1. Taxonomy (NCBI): domain Eukaryota; kingdom Viridiplantae; phylum Streptophyta; class Magnoliopsida; order Poales; family Poaceae; genus Aegilops; species Aegilops bicornis. The sequence goes on along the minus strand of CM038669.1, from coordinate 617,465,577 downwards.
GATATATTGGTGTCTTTGGTACTCCCATGACATGAATGGAAAGATCTCCCATGAAATGAAGTATCTGCAGGCCGGCTTGAACAAAATGTCTCTACCTTCTATATATACATGATTTCGAAATTTTCATGAAGTGTCTGCAAGCCTTCTTTTATACGTGATTTCAAAATCTTTATGATAAACTAAGTACTACAACTTCTGAAAGAACTAACTGTAAGTCTTGCTAGTTGGTCTACATTGTGAATAGCAGCAATATTTATACATTAATTAGAGTTAGATTTTAGATAGCTGTGCAATGCAGTTGAACTTGAAACAAGGTTCAGAAAACATTGTGAAGCTTCAGATTGTTATGTTTTGGGACTTGATATAAAACTAGGCATCTCAACTTATAATATTAAAATAAAATCAATGTTAAATAAGTGAACTGATCTAATTTGTTAGCAAAATTCATTTTCATTCCCAACACATTACCACCCCTCAATACAGCTAGCATTATCTGGTCCTGCAGAGCTCTTGCCCCTTTATGCCTGTTGTTTCAGTTAGGAAAAGCTACCTGCTGCATGAGCTTGATCGGATAGACAAGATCCAATGGAATGTACCATTTCTGTGGCTAGGGTTTTTATTTTTTTTTGAAGGGGGGGGGGGGGGGGGTTGGGGTGTTGGGGGGTGAATTTAAGTGTTTCATATATTGTGTTAGCTAGTTAATTAATAGAAAGAAGTGTCCTCTCTTTTGTCCGTGCTTGGTCGACGCTACGTACTATACATACGTATAGAAAGGACTAGCTAGACACGCTAGCTAGCTAGTAAGCAAACGAAGGAAACAGAAGATCGTCATGAATATACATACATACAGAGAGAAGTGATATCGACCACCTCTCCTTCTCCGAGAGATTGGTCGAACAACAAGTTCTCGTGATATCTATCCGACACTACCGCTACATATATACAATAATTATCTTTTACAAATATAATCTCCTAACACACGGACGCTGCGGGTCCACATAGTATTCTCCGTCTTCAGCGATCACGTGGTCAAGAAAGAATGCCGCCAATTCCTCTTGAATTGCTCATGAGGCGATCTGGTGCTATGAGTTCATCCCGCATCCGAAACATCTAAGTTTAAGAAGGGGGTCAATACATATATATATATATATATCTATATATATGAATGACTGAAACTCAACACAAATGATGGTAATAAAATAAAAGTGTGAATATTGTTTTTTACGCACGTAATAGTGTTTGTCGAGTAGCCCGCTCACAGGTCGTGTGGCGGATGGACTCGCTTAATGTAGTATCCACAGAAATCATTCCCTTGTTCCTGCCACAACCACTTTACAAGAAATAGAGGTCAATCAAACTGATAATTAGCAAGCATGTTAAACGGTATTGATGAAACTAGCGCTTGAATCACTAGGAGATGCGTGGAATATGCTACTATAGTACTTACTTTCGGGTGTCTAAATTGCAGCTTCTTCGGCAGTCCCGGAGCTTTTTTGGTGAATATTCTCCAAACCCTGCCATACAAAGAAAACAATTACTTGATATCAGAAATGAACAAAGTTGCTGATATGGTGGATAATGATCGATTTAACTTAATTCTCGAGCATTTCAGTCATGTCCGCATACTCCTTGGGATCTTTTCGTTTGGAGTCTAAGACAGTTACTACTCCCTGCTCAAGCTTAATCTCTTGGAGAATATAGTGGTACCTGCGCACGTATGCATAACTCATCAATATTACATTACTATAACCTGGACTAATAAGGAAAACCGAATATGCCACAAGACAGTAACACTCACTTGAAGTTGTAAGAAAAGAGTATTATATCTTTGTGTTCATTTATTACCAACGATTGTAGCAAGTTGGCCTCGGTATTTTTGGCATGAAATTCAACCTCAGTTGCATCTATGAGATATGTGTTAATGAACCCAATATCACCCACTTGTCTTTTCTTCAATTTGGCGATCTTCAATCTGCATAATATAGTGAGGATAATTATAAATACATGCAATGAAAGAGCTGAGTTATATAGAGAGACTTAATGACAAAAGTAGTACTACTTACGAGACAGTAGCAGGTGACCGTTGCTTTATCGAGGGCCAATTGATTGAAAACTGATAGAACTCCTCAAATGGAATAGGCAACAATTCAATTCCAACGAGGTCATGCTCCTTTTAACTCTCACATACAAATTACTCCTCCCTCGGACTCTCGCAGGTTTTCATGTACCAATCATGCAATCTTCGCATCATCGTTGATAGAGATCTTTCATCTTTGACGAGAGGCTTCCGATCGTATCTTTGTATTTGCACCTCCAAGAAATCATAATGTACATCGTCGGGCAGATAATCTTCAGGATTGCCATAACCGGGCACCATCCTCGGATCGACGATGTCGCTAGCGTGCACCTTGAGCGGGGCACGATTGTTGCTATTGTTCGCCGAGCTGGGCAATTTGTTTCCCAGCTCGTCGTTCTTTCATTCTTTGATCACTTTTAGTACTTCCCGACCTCTCCGCTTCGCAAATGTCTTTCCAATAATGCGCTCATAGTTGCCTTTGGCGGAGACTTGGGTGGTTTTGTCAGGGCAGCCAGAGTGCGCTTCTCTTTCACCGGATCTACCTTCTCCTCCGGAGGTGGATGTCTCTTTGCTTTCAACCCTTCAAACCAGTCATCCACTTCGGTCTGCGCGATCTTCGCATTTTCCTCCTCGGTCCTCTCGTACGGTAACCTCTCTGGAGTCTTCAGAGAAGGACCCGACCAGTATCTCGCCCCGCCTTTGGCTGTACTGCTAGACGCCGGCAGAGCAGACGGAGCGGGTGTCTTCTTTCCTTGCTTACGAGGCGGAGGAGAAGGACTACGACGCGCCGGAGCAGCCAGAGCGGCGACGGGTCTCTTCCGCCCTTGCTGACGAGGCGGAGAAGGAGGAGGCTGGCTGCTCGGGCGCGCCGGTGCAGGCGGAGAAGCAGGCGGAGTGCCGCCACGCGCCGGAGAAGGAGCCGGCCGAGTGCCCTGAACGTCACTCGCCGGAGGAGGAGGCGGTGGAGGAGGCGGAGTGCCTTGACTCGCCGGAGGAGGAGGAGGAGGCGGAGGCGTCCAGTTCGGAAGGTTGATGAGATCCTTCCGCCATAGGCATGGAGTCTTCATAGCAGAACCCAGCCGATACTCCCCTTCACCGGTAGGGTGGTCATGCCGCAGGTCCTCAAATCAATCCGTTATTTCATCCACCATCACCTTAGCATATCCTTCTGGAATCGGCGGTAGTGAAAAGTTGAGTCGGGTTTAGTAGGATAAACAGAGCCAACAGCCGCCTTGACCTTCAAATTGCTCCATTCCGCCATATGGTGGCAATTTTGAGACTCCGTGATAGCATCCACGGGATAGCTGGCAGGAGCCAAAAAGGCATGCTCCGGCTGAAGCAGCTCTGTGGAAGCCATGCTGCTTCTCCGCTGAGATGGCGGGGTAGCTTCGGGGGAAGCTTCGGCAGGTCGTTTGCTCCGTTCTTCTTCTCGTTCCTCTAGCCCCATTACCCTTTCGTGCAGCGCCTGCATTTGGCTCTGCTCCAGTTTCTTCCTCCTCTCATGGGTTTTGTAACCCCCTGCGTCCGGAAATCCAGCCTTCCACGAAATGGAGCCTGGCGTGCCTCGTGTCCGTCCAGGGTGCTCAGGATTCCCGAGGGCCATTGTGAGCTCGTCCTTCTCCCTGTCTGGAACGAACTTCCCTTGCTGCGCTGCTTTGATATATTGCTTTAGCCTCTTGAATGGTATGTCCAATTGATCGTCCGTCCAAATGCACTTCCCTGATACAGGGTCCAAGGTTCCGCCAGCCCCGAAGAACCAAGTCCGGCAACGATCTGGCCAGTTCATTGTCTACGGTTCGATCCCTTTATCAAGCAGATCATTCTCAGCCTTGGCCCACTTAGGCCGGGCTATGAGGTAGACACCTGACACCGTGCGATGGTGAAGCTTCTTCTTCGCAGCATTTTGCTTGTTTGTCGCCGACATCTTTTTACTCTTTTCTGATGTCTTGTGGGCCACAAATGCGGACCAGTCATCTCTGATCTTCTCATATTTGCCCTTGAATTCTGGTGTCTCTTTTTTATCGACAAACTTATTCAGGTCTTTCTTCCAATTCCTGAATAGGTCTGCCATCTTCTTAAGAGCAAAAGACTTGATTAATGGCTCTATAACTGGCTTCTCCGGATCATCCTCTGGTGGTAGGGTGAAATTTGACTTCAGCTCAATCCAAAGATCATTTTTCTGCAGATCATTGACATAAGACACCTCAGGGTCTTTGTTCTTAGGCTTATACCATTGCTGGATGCTGATTGGGATCTTGTCCCTAACTGTAACCCCCGTGACCGAGCAACAGATGCCTTCTTTGTCCGGATGGGTTCAAACGGTTGGCCGTCGCGCGATTTCTATGATCTAAAACCTTTCATTCGAGCTCAACTTTTTCTTCGGGCCTCGTCTCTTTACCGAAGTTGTGCTCGATCCGGAGGGCTAGAAAAAAGAGACAAAGACGAGAGTTAATTAATATGTGTACATACCAAATGCATCAATTAGCTAGTCAGCACAGGCTTAACTAATATATATACCTGGCCGGACTCAGTTCGGTGATCACCGGATCAGTCCTCACGGTCTACTTCTTCACCCTCTCCTTCTTGCACCGACATTGGTGTGACACTCCAAAAAAATTTATTCAGTTTTCAACAAAAACTTTGTTTGATTTGAAGAAGGTCATTTAAATCCTTCCAAAAACCTCTCTCTCTCAAAACTTTTTCCCATGGCAAGGATTTTATTTGGTATCTTCTTCAACCCTGGTGTTTGGTTATTAAAAACCTTTCTTCTGATTTTTTCCATCTCAAATATATTTTTGGAATTTATTTTCTTAAAAAAAAAGAAACCCTATGGGTTTTGGGGCTACTCTTTTGTTTTGAAACCATCCATGGTTTTACTATGCCTCATGTGGTAATTTCTTCCAAAACCCCTCCCTCCACTTTGGGGCAATCCAAACATTCTGTTCCAACAGGTCCAACCCATTTTTGGATTTTATTTCATTTATTTTATCCCCAAAAACATTTCTGTCATTTATTCTAAGCCTAGATGATTTACAAAGGAAGTACCTGTTTTCCTTTGAGTTTTGATCTCTAACCAACTTCCCTGGATAGTCCTTAGCACCCCCAACCTAGATCCATCAAGATCCACTCTTCCTCTTTTCAAAATTTTCAAGTTTCAACCTCTGCAAGTTTGGACCAGATTCATCATTTTTGGTGAAATTCATATTTTACTTTCTCCAAAAATTCCACAAAAATTCAGGCAGCCCCCAGGTGCTTTGAGAGACCACCACACCAAAGATCAGCCCCAGATAAATTTTTCTCATACCTAAATCATTTCATCAAACACTTGGCCGGCACTGTTCCTATACATTTTCAGTAAAATTCAGAGTTTCCGAGTGTTTTCAGTGTCGTTTTTCGTCAGTGGTTTGTCATCGATCACCAGTGCACCCTGGCGCGTTGCGCACGGCCTCTCCTCCTTGACCAGAGCATCGCACGCCCTCTTGGACAGACGCAGGTGTCGGTGGCGGCGAGCATCGCCGGCGCCGGCAGCTTCTGCGGTGGCAGAGCCAACCGTGGCGGCCAACGGAGCCAGCGCCAGCTCGCTACGCCGTTCTGCGCCGCCCAACGCTCCCTAGCCCTCCGCGTGGCCTCATGCATGCCAGCACACACCGCAACACCGCTGCCGTGGTTCGGAAAGCACAGGCGCGCCTCTGCCACCGACGGGCCCGCCGCCTGTTACATCAAAACCACCCACGCGCGCCTAATCCAACCTGGTTTATCTTGTAAATGGAACCCGTGGACCTCCACGTTGATGCCCCGCCCCCTAAACTCCCCGACCAAGCACTGCGCCACCGTAACCATCGCGGAGATCCCGTTCACGGCCACCGCCTCGGATCGCTTATAAAATGAGGCCCCGAGCTCGTTCTCGAGCACGCACCACGCACCCCAGGTACCCGCCAAGCCACTAGGGGACCTCAAGAGGTCTCTCCCCAACTCCGGCCGCCCTGATCCGCCTCGGCCACCAGCTCGATCCACTCCGGTGAGGCCATCCCCGCCGCCCAAACCTCGTCAGTAGTCTCCTAGAGTACCCAGTGATCTAACCCCAGCTTCAATTTGACCTCCGCAGTCCTCCCCGACGAGATCCAACTCCACCCGAGCCGCCGTCCGCCGGAGCAAGGACCGCCGTCGACGTGGTGCTCGCCGACGACCACCACCACCACCCACAGACGCGGAAGGTCACGCTGAACACGTAGGTACTCTCCGATCCTCCCAACGTGGGACCCCTCGTCAGTATTTTCTCTTTTTCGAATCGTTTTCTGAAAACGCCTTCAGGCAGAATACGTTTTCTGAAAACGCCTTCGGGCAGAATACGTTCCCCATATCGACCCAAAATGCTCGTGCGGACTGCCCGGTCACTATACGGTCAGGATTTTTGCCATCAAACCAGACTAGACTAATCCAACCCAAATGTCCGGCTGTCTCAAGACTCCCCATACCTAACCCATATGCGGGCGGATATGGGGACATTTGGATGCGCAAATCACATAGGCTATGACCCAGTATGGCCCGCCACGTGAGCTCATTCTGACTTAATGAAATGCAGCACTTCCCCTAAAAAAAGATACACTGTTGTTACAAGAATCTAGAGAAAATTTGCCGCCTTCCCCTTTCGAGAATATTTGGGAAATGCTCGCACCGCCTGGCCTGCGGCTACATTCACGCCTTTCATGTTACTAATCGTTATGGGATCCTAGAGATGCATCGATCCAGACCAAATTGCTCACAACTGCCTATTTCAGCACTCAACCATATTGCTCACAGCAGACTATTTCAAAAGGCTGCAATAGAGTAGAGCTTGACGGCCAGCTGTAAGATTGTTCACAACAGCCTATGTCAGCGCCCCAGCTGGATCTGAAAATTGCACATATGTATTGTCTAATGAATGCAATTGGTCCGTTCATCATTGCAAAGAATTGCACAGAGAAACGTGTTTCTAATCCATCTATAAGGTTGTACGTTCTCCGAATCTAGAGTGAATTGCAAAAACCATCGACATTCAAGGCAATGGTTGCGGAAACCACTATTCTATGGATTTGTGCTGAAAAAGCCTAATTTTGAGGCTAATTTTTTTATAACAAACACTAGTCGGTGACTTAGACTGTTTTGAGCACGATTATGACATGTGGGTCCTGCTGTACCGGGTGACGTGGCAAATAAAAAAGCCAAACACAGCCCGATACAATTTTGTTTTACTAAAAAACGTAATCGGTCCTCGTGACCTTCATCTCCCATGGTGGAGGCCGCCGGCCATCCCTCCCTGTGCGCGGTCCGCGCATGAGAGGCCAACGTGCCTGCCCTTGCTGCCCTTAGCGCTCCCCCTTCCCCACTGGAGCAGTAGCTGTCGCGGCTGCCGGAGTAGCAGCCGCCGTGGGTACCGATAGGCCGGCACCAGCGGCTTCTGATGGCCGGTGGCAACAGATTTTCTGAGAACGGCAGAGGCCGATGTGGGACACAACATGGGGCGGCGGCGGATCTCTGTGGTGCGCCTCCCTGCCGACCCGCCATATGTAGCAGCGTCGGTGCAAGCCGCGAGTAGTAACCACTCACTGGAGCGTGCAACAGCCACGCCAGTCGTGCGTGGACGCGAGCAGCCATGCCGGCGGCCAGGCGGCTATGCTGCAGATGAGCTGCTTGGAGTGGGGCATGGGAGCTCGTGGCCCAGCCGACGCAGGGGAGCTGCTGCTAGGTTGCACACCGGCGAGCTCAAGCTCCACCGGCCGGCGCAGGGGAGTCCCAACCAACATGAGTCAATGGTGAGAGGCAGGAGATGGAACCTTACCCTCTTTTTTTAATGAAAAATGATTTTATCATCTTAGGCCTTTTTATTACAATTTAGTCCCTTCTATTTTGTCTATTTGCCATCCATTATGTCATGCCGCGTCACCTTGTCCAGAGGGGCCTGCCTATCATAATCGTGTTCAAAATGACCTAAGCCAGTTAAGAGCATTTCCAACAGGAGCCCAAAAAGAGCTCTGCGCGCTAAGAATTCTTTATTTTGGGCGCCGAATAGCTCCAACTGATGCTGTAAAATATTGCGCGCAGTATATTTTGGGCTCCAGATTGCGCGCGCTTCACAATTTGCACTGCGTGCTTTTTTGGGCACGTGTTTTTGGGCGTCTACAAAATCAATGTTGGTCCCGGTGCACTAAAAGTACTACAATGGCGCGCTATAACTTTTTTTGGCCGCGAAAGTTTTATGCGGCTGTTGGAGATGCTCTAATAGTGTTTTTTGCAACAACAACAAAAAAGCCTCAGAATTAGGCTTTTTTGACATAAATCCGTAGAATTGCGGTTTCTGCAACCCTTTCCGTTAAGGTCGATGGTTTCTGCGATTCACTCCTGAATCTATAAACTTGGGTTTCTCTGAACATGAACCTTGACGTTACCCTGCTGCACCCGGGTTGCCCCCTTCGACCTCACCAGCAACCATGTCCGCTGGTGCAGTGGGCCATGGAGGACGAATGGAGGTCTACCCCTGGGAACCTTCGACTGCCGCCGCCGCTCACTAGGGGCGGAGTCGTGGCCGAGCCATGTTATCTCTGCCCAAGGTAGGAGATGAACTCACGCACACAAGATAGAAGAAGAGCACACAGGAGTTTTGGCACCGCACTACTTGTACCTTTTCTGACTCTCTTTCTTTTAATTAACCAAAGTGATTACAGGGTACATAAAAGGGAAGCAAACGCACGGGCCAAGTCACACACCGGCCTGATCCTAAACTCACGCTCCACGCACACACGTACTCCACTAAACAAGTGCATGCACATCCAGCCACTCTGATGGATCAACTCAACGTCTTTGCCTCAACTAACTCAGCTCACTTTGAGCTAGTCTCTTGGCACGGCAACGTACAGATCCATCTCGCTCTCGGCTGCATGCATGTACTGATCAAATCTACCTACTACTTATGCATGTACTCACAACTCCTGGCTTCACTTGACCGATGATCAGCTCGCACCATTGCCAATCCATCAGTCCACTTTACCATGATGCCATGCATCGCTGTACTAGACTTAGACTAAACAGACCCAAACATAAATAAACTAGATGAACTACTAAACAACAATGGTTAACACCAACAAGCCAAAGCACCCCGTGAGGCGCTCGTGGTCCAAGAGGTGCGGAGGGCTGCCCCAGCGGCAGAGTCTCGTGGCCGTCAACCGCGGGAGTGCTGCTAGTCACTGAGACGGCAGCGGCCTGGCCGAGTGAGACTTGAGATAATAATGCAAACCAATTGAAACAAGGTTCAGAGAACACTGTGAAGCTTCAGTCTCAGACTTGATATGAAACCTGGACGTCTCAAATATTCAAAAGATTGAAATATTTCTCATTTGCTAGCAAAATTCATTTTCATTCCCAGAACAAAACATTGTCATTCCATGCAGCAAGCTACCGAGTCCTGGTCCCACAGAGAGCTCTGCCCCCTCTATGCGTGGTGTTTCGGTCAAGAAAAGCTACCAACTGCATGAGCTGGATCGAAGAGGGAAGATCCAGTGGAATGTACCATCTCAGAACATAAGAAAGAAGGTTTGCGTTTGTGGCTGGCCAAGGGTCAAGACAAAGCAGAGATCGCTTTATTCTCTTGGAATCCCACGGTATGTAGTTCAACAGCAACAACTCTGCTGAAAATTAAAGCTAGCTCGCTAGGTAGCCAATGCAAGAACAAAATCACTTCATATCTGGCATCGAATACGTTGATGATTTGCTGCTGCGGCGGTACGTCCTCGGTGCTGCTCAGCTCTAAAGTTTTGCTTGCACCGGCAAAAGGTACCCTTACTGAAGATCAGGAAAGCAAGGTTGAGCAAGGAGGAGCACCATTATTCCTAGCGCACATTCCAAAGGGGAAATCATCGAGAGACCACCGACAAGGAAAGCAGCTCCTCATCTGGAATAGTCGATAGGCCTCGGCGCATATGCCACGAGAAGATCCATATCCCGAGGCCAACCCCACGGTATATAAGCAACGCCGAAGTGCATAATGTTTCCATCAACGAGCACAAGAACTTGAAAGCATGGAGCAGGCATGCATTACCAAAATATATAGTTGAATGGAGCCAAAAGAGCCTTGACTTATACTAGGAAGAAATGACAAATTAGACCGACGTGTGTGAATCACAGGGCGCTTCTCCCTTGGCACGGTGGCATGCATGTATCGATGATGGCGGCAGCCTGGTCCCTGGTGAGTGTGCGGTGCATGCAGGTAGTTAGCCGTGCGTGCCAAAGGAGAATTGCCCTGCCATTCGCCTCAGCTGCTCTCCGAATTATGATCCAAACAGGTGATGTATCTGAATTATGATCCAAACAGGTGATGTATCTATCCATAGCTACATCCAGCATGCCGTTCACAAGGCAACCCCTTATATGCAAGTACGTTCATATGTTCCTAAGTCTAACCATGATTGCGTTTGTCTGTGATTATTAACTGGTGTACTCTACGTAGACAATGCTGAGTAGCGCGGATCAAATTGGCATTAGGGCATCTCCAGCCGTTCGGCCCCCAGGGCGCCTAAATAGAGCGGCCTGGGGCGTGCCGCTTAGTTCGCCCCTGGGGCAACCTAGCTCGATCACGCCCCACGCGCCGGCCCCAGAATGCGGTAAATTTAAACTTGGTCGTTCCCGCTCTCAAAAGACGCCGCAAATCCGGCGATCGGACGTAGTCTGGCGTTACAAAAAACAGAGCGCCGCCGCCGCAAGTTCGCGTGCGCAACGATTCACTCGGCGGGGTCGGCTCCAGGCGTTGGCGGAGTCGGCGTGCGCGGGCTCGTCGGTGTCGGAGCTGCTTCGGTGCTGGGCTGCGTCGGCGCGGCTTCGGCACTGCTGGGCGGCGATGTAGAGGCGTCGTTCGGGCTTGGCGTCCGTGTGGTCGTGGGCGTCGTCGGCGTTGCCGTCGGCAGCTCGTTCAGGATGAGGCCGCGCTGCACCAGGTACCACGCCTTGAGCTTCTCGTCGTTGCTCTGGAGCATGTCCGCCCCGCCAATCAGAAAAGCCATGTCGGTGTTCCTCTTCTTCGCGGCGTTAAATCCGGAGCAGGTCGAGCTTGATGGCGTTGTTCTTCATTAGCGACGACCACCGCGCCTCGGTCTTCTCTTCGCGTAGGACGGCCCGGGCCTGGGCGTCGGCGAGGCAATGCTCGATGGACTCCTGCAATCGCGCGGTTGCCGCGTCGGCGCTTTTCCCCTTCTTTGCCAATTTGTGGCCGTCCGGCCGCCCCTCTGACGCGCCCGGAGTCGTCGCGTCCGGCTTGTATGTCTCCTTGGCCTTGTCGAGGGCACGTCGGACTTTCACCCACTTCTCGCACTTGTCAATGCGCTTGTAGACGTGGAGGTGCTTGAAGTCGGCGTCTTGGTTGTCGCCCCGATACATGGCGAACATACGCAGCAGCTGCGCGGAGGGACGAACAGTTGGCGGGCGGCGGGCGTAGGGGACGAAGATATGCGGGCGAACGGCGTGCGTACCTGATCCTCAACGCTGGCGCCGCTCTCCGGGCGAGCCGCGACCTCCTCGACGATTCCATGCCATTTGTTGCACGCCAACTGGATACGCCCCCAATGGTTCGCCATCGCCTTGGAGCCGCGCTGCATGTAGACGCCTTTGAAGTAGGGGTCGACGAGCTTCCGCTCGTCGAACTCGGCCTTGATGCGATCGACGTCTCCAAGCTCTGGTTCGCGCCGGTGGTCGGGTCGAGGCAGACGACTTTCCATGCTTCGGCGAGGCATTCCTCCTCCTTGGACGTCCACTTGATGCGCGGTTCGCCTGACCTAGCCGCCCGCTTCTTCTTCTTCTGGCGCCCCTTCGTCGGAACATGATCCGGCTCCTCCTCCTCCTCGTCGTCCTCCTCCTCCTCGGGTTCCTGCGCGTCGTCGCCGTAGACGTAGCCGAGCTCGGCCTCCATGTCGCCGATGAGGTCCACTACCTCGTCCTAGGTGGCGAACCCGGGAGACGCGGCGGCCGCGGTCCATCCTGTCGCAATGATGTCGTCCATGTCGGCTCCCGTGTCGTCGGCGTCGCCGAGGTGCGAGAAGGGTAGCGGTCCACGGTAGAGATGGGGCGTCGGTGTGGGTAGGCGGCGAGCGGCGAGTAGTTGTATGGAGGGTACTGCACGCCGACGAAGGCGGGCGAGGGCGTGCGCGTAACGGGGTGACCATGAGGGAAGGTCACGTTTGGGTTGAACTCATCGCGGCGCTGCCGCCGGGCGTAGCCGGGCGACGATGAACCCCATGGAGATCCGGGCGCCTTGCTGTCCCGTATGCGCGTACTGGGCGTGGCTGACGGCGGGTGGATTCATCCCCGCTTGGCCGACCGATGAGGAAGACGCCACCGCGCGCTCCGCGTTGTCGCGGCCCTTCTTGGCTATGGCCCTGTTCCGCCTGTCGGCGGTGACTGCTTCGCGCCGCTGAACTTCCACCCTCCACTCGGCATTCGACAGGCCCGGTGGCTTCGATGGCGGCGCCCTCGGCTTCCTCTGCTTCGGCTGGGCCACGGCGCCAGTCGCGGTTGCCGCCGCGCGCGGCATGGCGTACTTCTTCGGCGGCATGGCGTACTTCTTCGGCGGCGAGCGGGAGGGGGTTTGGCGGGAGAAAGGGAGAGAATGGCGGGAGGAAGGCGAGCGAGCGGGAGAGATGCGAGGGAAAAGCGTCAAGAAACGGCGGGAAAAGGCCCTCAGGTCGCCTCCAGGGCGGGCCCACGAGCCTTTTTCGCTTGTGCCGGCTCCCCAAGCGCCCCCGAGGGCGCCGGGTTCGGTCTGGGTCCGCCGGCACCAGTTTTGGCCCGAGCCGACGAAAAACGGGCTTCTGGGGGCGCGACTGAGGCATTTTTTTGGCGCCGGCGCGGTAAAATCGCCTGGGGAGTGCTTGTTGGGGGCGCGGCTGGAGATGCCCTTATGCATAATACATAGCACAAAAGCCAGAACTCTCATGAATCATCTGCAGGCTACAAACTCGGGGGACTTCCGATCTTGTGTGCAACGGTGCATACGGAAGCAATCGTTTCGGTACGTTACATTATATGATATGTCTGAATTCGATGATTGGCCGGTCCGACTCGTTGTCAATCTTGGGGTTGATGGCGAGCTGCATGTGTTGGTGAACTGATGATGCTCCATCACTAATCTTCAATGTGACTGACCGCTAGCATATGCTGCTAGCTGCATGCATGTACTGACGGGCAGACCGCGGATGTCGGCCATGAGCGACATTTTGTAGCTGTGACGGGTAACTTGTTATGAGCTAAGTAGCATGGTGGTACTATACACCAGTGTACGTGGAATGGTGCAATCTATTAAGCCCCCACCTACTAGTATACCATCATATGTATCTTTGTATGTCAGTTCTCTCTTTGCATAGGCTAGAAATATGAGTGTTGAGGGTGACTCGACCATGTAGCCAAGAAGCTTAAGATTAATATGCAGACTATCTCTTTAAGTGCACATCCAAGCTTCAATTACGTAAGGTCTTGTTCGGTTAGACCTCTCTTGGAGAGTATTCGAGAAGTTTGGAGGGGATTGAGGGGGATTTTGACTTGTAGGAGAATTAATCCTTCCAAATCCACTCCAATCCCCTTCAAAACCGTTGCAACAGAACAAGCCCTAAGGGAGAACGACCTTGCTGCAATTGCTATCTTGGCATGACCATGCCTTAGGTTTGAGCGGTGTTGGAAAAATTGATTCAACTAAGCTGCATCACCTAGCAACAGATTTATGAGTCATGAGTTGCAATATCTATTGTGGTTGATACAGAGGTTAAAGATGTAGCTCCCTTCAATTTAATTTATTTATCTTAGCAACCTAATGTACGACACTTATCATTTTGCAATAGACTATGTGCATCACCTGATGTAGAGGCCGAGAGTTCACCCTCCTTTCCAGAGAAAAAAAAGATTAATAAGGTGGCGACAAGAACTCTATCATGTCACTGACACATGCTTCACTCTCGAGGGCATTCTTCCTCTAACCACTTCAACTAGTGCTAGAATGAAGCGACCATCCTCAATCATCTGTACTCGAATACCAGTCTCATAGGAAACACCTACCTGGATTTTTTTTGAAAAGAACCTATATTTCTTCAAATGGGTCATATGCTAGACTGTTGAAAATGAGACAAAGTTAGTTTTAGTGTCAAGAATGTCTCATTATTAAGCAAATTCGGAAAAAATCAAATAACAAATATTAGAGAATCATGGGGTAGTTGAAAGAGCACAATAGCTTAGTCAAATTATACTCCATGATATTGTTCTGTTACATTACCCAAACTTTATTAGTCTAGCTGCCAGCTAAATTTAAATTCACAGATGGTGTGTGAGTGACTTGAGCTGGCATGTCACATGGGTCGGGTAGGTATAACCACGTTGGTAGCCTCCTAGTGTCGCAGTTCCAGGTAGCGAGGGTAGCGGAGACATGCATGCCTGTGCCATGGAAAGGAGTTGCTCGACTGCCTCGGTTGTGAGGACAACAAAGTGGTTCGGAGGAAGAGTTGCTCGTGGTGTGGAAAACGTCGTCGGTGAACATTCTTGGGCACATCTGGTTCTCATAGTCCTAAACACCTTCCATTTTGCCCTTCCAAGGAACTATTCTATCTTGTGGGTGGTGCTCTAGCTAACTACCCCGACGGTCTTGTTGTCGAACACTATATGGCTAGAGCGGTCATGGCTAGGTCCATAGGGTGTGGTGGTTTGCGGTGACAGTTGGGGGTTGTTGTGATAAATGGGTTTCTACATGCAGGCGGAGGCCCAGGCGTGAGGCCCAGCTCCTTTGGTGACTATAGTGTTACCAGAGATGTGAGGCCCAAATCTAGGGGTATTGCTTGAAGGCGGCCCAGGGCGCGCTGCCGGCCTGGCTCCGCCCCTGTCTACATGGTAGGTGGTTCTTGTTCACGAGCGAAAGCTAACCCAATGTTCTCTGTGCTGACAAAGACAATCTCTTCGTGCACTTCGTTCTCTAGAGGTGTCATCATGGGTTTATTGAGGCATGCCCACAAGATCCTTGAGGTCCGTGGAAGGGGCGACAGTCAGAGGTGGTACAAGGCATATACCCCACTATGACTTTGTGGCCCCCTTAGGGGAACCATATTTGGTGCCTTTGGTCGATGTTAGCTAGTTGTTACGTGGTTGCTTCGTTGAAGATAAATGGGTTGCTCGGTGTGGAGGTGGTGGCCATGCTTTTTCTTCTATTTAGAAGGGGATACCATGGCCTCTGCATTATCATGATGAACACAACCATATTACTAAATAGAATGGAATTTGTTCGATTAATTCATGGTATCAACCAAAATGAAAAAAAAGTGACCTGCCTACGAGTTCCACGATGCAGATATCGGTCCACTCCCATGACCTTCAGGACGGCAAGGTGGCCTACATGGGAGCTAGTCATGGTATGGGTGCCCTTGGGTTATCGCCCTTGTCCATATGTGATTGTCATCTCTTTGGATCACCATTGACCTCACCCTTCTAGACCAGTGTTGTAGTTGGCTATTCGATGTTCTCACCCTTGGTCAAGTTAGCTAGCTAGAGCAGCGACACCGACTGGTTGGGTGTGGTGGTGTGATCGGCTACACTGCAGTTTTGTGGGTGGATGTTTTGGGCAGTGGGTCCTCAGGTGGTCATGGTGCTTAGGTGACTGCTACACCCAAAGGTGTGTGTCGTGCCCATGAAGGCAATGCTCACGAGCATTGGTTCCCTATCTAGAGGCATCATCATGGGCTTGTATTCCTCACAGCCTCATCTCCTACTCTGGGTGAAAAATTCTTGGTCCCATTTCGTCATACTAGTGGTAGTGGCTCTATAGTGTAGTTCCCAACTAGAGGTACCGTCTAAGGAGCCTTGGCATCTAGAAGATATTCGATCACATGATAGGCTATGGTGTCCCCCTCAATGTGGTGTCGGCTCGAGGTGGTGGTTATGCTTCTTTTCATTGGCTATATAGTCGTAAGTTCCTATCTGAGTTCTCTAATAGGCTTCCTTAACATACTATGTCATTCGACGTGGGATGGCCCTTTTCGGTGGTGAATGGATGGCCTTGCGATGAATTTCGTCCTTTCTATAGTAGATGAGGGCTACTTCATCTAATGGAGTGCATGTTTTCACATCAATGCATTGCATTAACCTCAACCTTGGCCATCAATCAAGTCAGTGCATTCCTTCCCTCTAAACTAAGAAACAAAATACATTCGTTGTTGGTCTACTTGGTCGTTCTATCCATGGCTACATGGTTGTCTCCTAAAACCCTAGTTGTGGGTCATTCCCCAATCCTCCCCTTCCCTTTCCACTGCCGGAGGAGGCCCTCGGGCAAAGCCCCAGGGGCGGAGGCGATTGCGGGTACCTCCTATACGGCTCACGATAGTTGCAGCGAACTCATGAGTGGAGCAACAGTGGCGATGGGTGTGGCGGTGCAGTTCACGGCGTGGCGGCGCTTGGTGCTGCCCACAGCTCTTGAAGGTGTAGATCTAGGCTTCCTGTGCTCCATGAGTCAGTTGGTTGTCTCCAATGGTATGCTCGGTTCTCTGTGACGTTTGTCAACACAGGATCCTCGCTGCCCGCCTCCATCCACGCCTGTCCCTTTTCTCTACTCCTCGTCGGCGTTGCTTCTGCGGCCGACGGTTTTGTGGGACTTCCCAGTGGCTGTCGTCCTCCCCGCCTCTCCTATCAATCCAACTTCGTCCTTGCGCCTCCTCAATCCATCCACCGCAGGTATACTCTCTCATGCTAGAGTTTGTGCCCTGAGGTTGGGCCTCGTCTCTGACTTCCTACCGTCGTCCATTGGCTATTGGAACATTGGTGTATCCGGGCTTCTCATGTTGCGGTGGGGTTCCAGGCGAAAGCTCAGTGACAGCTTCGCTACGGGCATTGTCGTTACTCTCCTTGCAGGCGTAGTGAGTTGTGGGGGATAGATCGGGATCAAGCGATAGCTCTTACTTGGTCAGCGCTAGTAAGGGCGGCGCATGTGGGCGTCGCGCTCTTCCTTGGAAGCATTGCCATTTCCCCCCTCCCCCTGGCAGCATTGATTCCCTCAGTGCGGCACGCTCGTCGAGTCTCAAACCACTCAGTTATCTTTGGTGTGCATGCTCAAGACCCTCACATGGGCACCATTGTGTTGCGGCGAGCTTTGTGCTCTTGGTGTTGTCTCAGTTAATCTTTGCTCAATGACGGCTACGATGCCTCTTCAATTTGCTAATCGTTCTGAATTTCATGGCGGAGCTCCCGGTCAATGTGTGTGCTTTGTTGCGGCACTCGTTGACTGTGGATGCTCCTGTGTTGCATCATGGGGTTGATCGCACACCGGTGCAAAGGCGCTAGGCTGCTTGCAAAGTCTTGGTATTGTGACCCCTCGACGACACCACATATCTACTTGTGTCTCTCGTGGTGATCGTCAATCTGTCTGCTACCAAGGTCGTGCTTGGTCCTAGACATTTTTTTCTTAATTCTTTTTACCCTTGCTACTTGTACGGTTTTCGCCTGGTTTTTCTCATAAACGGGTTCATGTTGTTAACACTTATAGACTGTATCATCCTGTTGCTATTATGGCCACTTTGAGTAATAAATTCAGGTAGGGAAACTGCCCCCCCCCCCTCCTCCCTAGTGATTCTTAAAAAAAGTTGTTGCTCTTTGTTATGAAATTGAGCAATTCCAGTATGGTCCAAGCCACTTAAATCTTTTTTTTCTTGAAAAAGGGGATGCCTCCAACGACCTCTGCATCGTTATGATGCACATAGCCAAAGTGCAAGCCTCACTTATGGTACTTATTAATTACTAGTAAAACGCCCGTGCGTTGCCGCGGGTTTTTGGAAAAATTTAAGATGCTACTCACGAAGCTAAAATAACCAAGAATAATGCCGTCTCAACTAACTCACATCTTTTTCTTGACAATCAGCTAACACACATCATACTATCATACTATCGAAGCCTTCCACACCTTCGGCTATCAGTTGACCATTCACAAGAGGGCGGTGGGCGCGGGCGCTAGACTTGGTCATCTACGGCGTTGCGGCAACCGAAGATCGAGTTGGACATGGGGGTGTAAGGAGGGAAACAAGCACACAAGGAGCAGCGGCATTGCGACAGGCAGTCGTGCCACGGCCTTTACCTTTTCCCAGGCAACAGCCAGAGGCCACCACGCTCCTCGGCTCTCCCTCCTCTCTTCCATGCCTGGCAACAAGATGGGCGAGATAGAGAGGAGGCAACCAAGATGCTTTTCTATATGGCGACCAAGATGCTTTTGTTTACTCGTGCCACGGATTCCTTACAGCCCCACCCTCGAGCGAAAAATTATATCTTCTTTTCAAATTTATCTTCTTTTTGCTGCTTGGTTTTTCATTATTCTCGTCAAACAAGAATTGCCTTGCTATATAACCTCGTCAAACTAATATCATAAGTTTTTTATGGATCCACTAATATGAGTTCATCATTATTTCGTTACTAAAAAGGATGGAACTCTAAGATGTTAAACAGCATGCTACACCAAATAATGTGAACTGATTGTATAATCAAACAATTTAATTCAAAATTATAAGATCTTAGGCATTTAATTACAAAACCAATGTGTTTGTGTTTAATGTTATGTTTGATAACTTCTACAACCAAGTTCTTCTTGATATATGTGCACCAATTTTAAAGCAAATGTAGAGTAGCAGAAACAACCATTTCTCCCTTTTTCCTTCTTCTAGAAATCCAGTAATAGACTAATGATATAGACTGCTCTGTTTCCTTTAGATGTAGGGTCCTCCTTGATTATGATGTAGGGTCTCGTCGGGCCATCGAAGCCCCTCCGTCATCACTCCCTCCCCCATAACTACATCCTCCTTCTTGAGTCACCGCGCCAACCCCATCCCGCGTCAGTCTGAGCGTCCGGCAGTTCCCAAGCGTTACTCACCCGGCCTCATGATGCGCGACTCCGTAACCAGCATGTCACCAGCATGCCCCCTTCACCGACCAACAGCGGCCATGGACGAGGTCAACAGGCACTAAGCCCTTGACCACCGTTGCATGCGCTGCTCTCCCTGCAACAGTGTATCAATTTCAAAATGGTGTATCAATTAGCTCCGGTGTTCTACTTATGGCTGAAAAAATTGTCTTTGATTTTTATTTTGACCCGATTGAAATTAAGTGGTTGCAATGAAAAGGAAATTGAATTAGATTACTTCACTATCATACTACTAATCTATTCTAAGTAGATTCAAAGATAATATAATAGAAAGACTCTAAAGTACCAAATTCTTCGAAAACACACATAAGAGAAACTTAGATAACTGTGAAATCCAAATGCCTGAACAACGAATCAAAATTATAGAATATGCACAAGCATGAGGACAAAAACACAATTTATGGAGCCGGAAAGGTTTCATGGAGCAAAAATATTCTATTCTACATAATGATCTTTGCTCCTTGGGACTCATTTATACGGGTTTTGCTTTGCTCGACCTAGCATGCTGACCAGTGCCCCATTTTTTTGTTTTTTCTCATTATCTAGTTTTTTTTATCATTTCGATGTAAATATATCGTCCTGCGAGTGATATTACAAACCGGTGGGGTGCTACCCCCCCCCCCCAGTTATTCTTCAACAAAAATGGCTTTATTAATTCTTTTCCAAAAAAAATCATTGACAACAACAACTAACAGTCATGGATACATTTCCACTTCAAACATGTCGTTACTTGCCCGAGGTTGATGTAGAGGTCCTTGATGTCGCTCTTGAGCTCCTGGTTGCCATTCTCGAGGTCAAAGAACACCTACAGAGATATTAACCACCACAACCATTTCAAATCTTGACAAACTAAAACGAAAGAGCAATCCTATATATAGGGAAAAAACACATGAATGGCACAAAACCGGCGACGATTCCTTGTTATAGAAACTAATATGCGCACTCATTTTCTATTTGGATCATATTTTGTTGAACAAATCGTTGCTTCAGTACAGTACGATTGCCACATCGATGTGTTTCACCTGATCAGTACTACAGGGTCTATCTTTGTGCAAAAAACTATAACGATGCTATGAACTTGTCGCTCTGCACCGGCTCAAAGGGCAACACGTTCTGCCGAGGTCTGGTCCCCGCCAGCCATTGCATGTGGAGCTGTCGCAGCTCGGCCGACGCCGTCAGGTGGAGCGTTGGCGACTCCCAGCCGGAGCCGGCCGCTTGATTTAGATGAGTTGATCCAGGCCCAACGCCGCTCGAACTCCTCTTTGACGGGCTCCATGCCCTTATTGATGTGCCCATGCCGGTCTAAGGAGGCTGGGAGCTCAGCTATTACTGAGTTACATGCCTGCTCACAAATTTAAAAACCGCTTGGCTAAAATCTCATATCACTTTCAGAATAAAACTTGATGAAACAGAGTTATGATAACAAAACCATGCAATGAATCAGGATTTTTGATAAATAAAATCATAAGTACATGTTTTACCCCAACAAGCTATCTTGCAATATTTCCGGTGACTCGGTTCTATCAGCACACCGATGACATAATAGATGCATTGTTCTAAGAAATAGGTACTCAGGCTGGAAATATTACCTATTTGGTAAGTGCAAGCTTACGCCTATGGAAGTATGGATGCTTTCTATCCATCACCACAAATGAACAGAGAAACAGAGAGCGAGAAGAACCCAAAATCGAGACGCTAAATGAGAGGGATAGGGCTCACAGAAAGGGTCTTCTCATTGCAGCAGCATCGACATTTGCTCAAGACAAATCTCTTCGGAGTTGCCCATGCCTTACTCTTGACCGACCAGACCTCCTCCAATGGTTGCCGTCGGCTCTCGCCTCCTCATGCACCCCTTGTATTTTGTGCTTCAAAGACCTTTGAACACGAACAGAAGATTCAGCTAGTGATACTATAGATCTAACAATTGGGGAATCATATAAGTGAACTTACATCCATGCTTGACAGATCAAACCATTTCGTACCTCTTGGCAATGTACCGAGCATCCCAAGAACCTTGTATATCATGTATGGAAGAAGAGTGAAACAGACAAAGATTTCATGACTGTGTAGCATTGGCAAGTCCCTTTTCCATGACTTCATCAATAACCGCTTCATATGTGTGCAATCCTTTGAAGTAAAGTGTACTTCCATCCTACATCGTCACCAAGTAAACATCACATCAAGCAGCAGTAACGTCAACGCACCCGGATTCAGAATACACATACACTTTGTTCTAGCTGTAGAAATCTAATAGCACGCTGATCAAAATTAGTGCAAGGACATATCAACAGGTAAAAATGATATGAAAGACTAACTTTATCCAAACAAACAGGAAGAGGAGCAATATAAAATGATGGGCCAGATCAAAGGGAGTTGGCTGTGGGAGAGAAGTGTCGATAATTACCACGATTCAGTTGCTAATCACCGTCGAGGATCCCAACATCGACAAACCATATCGATTCAGGAAGCGCTGGAACAATTGGTGATAGTGCTGCATCAGCCTCCCCGCTGGATGTTTTTAGTGGGAAAATACAGTATAATATATATATCTAGTCCAACCTAATTCTCTAGTTAATGACCTCCTTTGTTTTGTTTTATCAGATTCTATTCTAATTCAGACGGTTTTATTTTACATTCAGACTGTAGTTAATTGCCTCCTTTCTCCCTCTGTCCACACCATAGACAAGGATGCACTACCAGCTTTAGCGGCCAAAATCTGGATCTATTGAGTCAGCTTCATCACCCAGATTTTCTGAAAAAGAGCACGAAATCATAATACCATTATACAGCAGTTGAAAAAAAAATCTGGGCATGGGCCGTCTATTAGCTTTGCTAAGTATGGTGTGGTCCATTTAGGCTGGCTTGATTAAGAAACTTTATACATACTACTATATATTAGTAGATGAGTTACATCTCGTAAGAAAACTAAGTTACAGGAATTGAAATCCACCACCGTAACTGTACATGTATATAATAGATGAGGCTTAGACATAAAACAACATTAATTTTATGTCAACAAGGAGGTTCACAGGTCATCTGGATTTCTTTCATTTTTGTGAATTGGCATGTCAAGTGGTCGGACCGTTCCCCGGACCCTGGCAAGCAGGAGCGATGTGCACCGGGCTGCCCTTTGTGAATTGGCATGTCAAGCAGGAGTGACGTGACAAACTAATAAACATGTTCAGTGACGTATCACAAATGCAAGGTAAGAAAACAAAAAATATTACTAACCAAGTTTACTAACTATCATTCGAGTTTGCCTGCACTGGAGGAAATGTTGCAGTATGATTCCTTGAGTTAGAAGCAGATAAAGATAATTGATTATCCACTACAAAATCTCTAACCACTGCACACATGCAATGATGGTTAGTAGGAATACACAATTTTATGACCTGTAACATCACTACAAGGTTAGTTGGTCAATGTCCTTCCAGAATATGAACTTGAATTGTGTGGGTGCATATTATGACCTGTAAAAGAATGACACAGATCATTCACCATATAGATATCCATACATCTACCTGGATCCATTTATGACTGACTACGAAAAGTAAATGTCACATAAAGGACAAGGAGCAGTACACAAAAACCTTTCAACAAGTATATGCATTTAACATAGGTGTATATTAAGTTATTAACTGCAGAGCAACTTGGTAGCTAAGCAGCTATGCTAACTTGCTAACTTAAGTTTCTGTTAGCAAATGTTCGTACAGTTTCAGAAAACGTTGGGAGTAGTTGATAAGAGTTCATCATGCTAATTACAAATATTCCAGACTACACTGCGAAAGGTGAAACTTGAATTACTAATACACTGGCAATCCTTTCAGTAATAAGATATGAACGAATAAGCAGAAAACTAATATTTCCTTATTTCCTTGTATCAAGACAGTAGACTCATGACTTCCCATGGTACAGAACAAGAAACTTGTCAGCGTTAATTTTAAGTTAATAGGCAAAGCTCACAAGTCATCAAGATTTTATTTCTTTGTATCTTCACGTTCTAAGTATGTTCGCCTTATAAGTATCAAGAAACTTGTTTGCTAACCTGAATATAATTCTCAACTGATGGCTAAAATGGCAGGCAGAGAAAGAGCATATCTGAACAAAATACCTGGTAGAGCACCCTACAACAAACCTCCAAAATGATTAGCGGCATTCGATCATTTCAAAGTGCCTGCAGAAATAAAATCGAAATAGTAATCAGGACAAAATCTATTTTGCAGAAGTGCACTCTAAATTCAGATATAACGTTTTCAAAAATCCAGTGAGTGATGCTAAAGAGGACATATCTTGCACATATTTGAAGAAGCCACCATCATCCCACATTGGTCATGGCAGTGAGAAACAATCAGAAGTCCTAAAACAGAGTAGGATCTATTAGAGAAAATTTGAAAAGGTGTATTAGTATGTGACCATAAAATAAGGTTGTAGACAGACCAGGAATACTCGTTTAGATCATCATAATTACACCATGTTGAATGTGGTGTTTTTCCATGCTGGATTTTTTCTGACTCCTACCAAATAAAAGAGAACCAAGTCAATTAACAATAAGCTTATTCATTTCTTTCAATAGTATGTGTACGACACAAAGTCATTTTATTCGCATCATTATCGGAATCCACTCCCTAATCACCTTTCTCTGTATCTATCTTTAACATATTTGCTAGCCCCGAAATCTGTAGGGAAATTAGGCATAAACTATGACAGAAAAGTGTGAAACACAGTGACAACAGAATTAGCTCACCCTTCATACTGCTGTAGAGTAGAGTATTTATATATGATATCTGGTTAGTGTAGTAAGCTGATCTTTAATTCCAAAGGCAAGTGCACCATCGGCATGTGGTTCTGCAAAAACCATCACTGAAGGAATCATATCAGAAATCCATGAACTATCATCTGTACAACAAGAAAAAGGAAAAAGGACCACAAATGGGTATCCAACTCGGGCAGCAGTGGCGACCTTATACATTGTTCAAATCAACCTGCATATATAATAAACAACAATATAATTTATTTATAAACAAAATTATTAGCAGCCAACAGACACTTAATCTTTTTAGAAACTGGAAAGTTTGATTTCATAACATAAGTGTGTTCTTTCATAAGGCACAATATCTGAAGCATTTCAATCTATACTCCAAATAACAATAGCCAACACCGTGACTAATAGTATATCAGGGAAGAACATTAGGTTCATTTTTTTCATGAGGCAACAAAAATATATGATAAATATCTTCCTGCGTATTAGCAACAGGAGGGATATAAATAAGCATACAGGTTGTACTCCAGCTTAGATTGCACCATACACCTCCATTAGTCATAAAATTTAGGAATAGTGCAGCCTGTTTTGACGATGGAAAATACAAAATGTTTGTAGTCAATAAAATCAATATATAGAGTAAAAACGAGGCAAACTCATTCTGTAACTTCTTAAGCTTCAGCTTCCCAGATTTGTACTAAATCCCACCTCAACAGCCCAAAATTACGACCGTGTTGAACTATTCCATCTCAACAGCCCAAAATTACTAAATCCCATCAAAACTGCATGTTGAACTGTTCCAAAGCACCATTAATCAGAACATGTACAAAGAAACAAAGGAGTGATCAACAGCCAAAAATAGGCTAAATTACGAACCTGAGAATCAGGTCATGGGGTTCAAGGGGAAACTCCTTCGCGCCCTGCTGGCGGGAGTTGAGCATGACCGTGGACTCACCAGCGTCGTCAAAGCTGCAGAACCTGCTGCTGCTACTGCTGCTTGACATCGCGCTGCTGTCCCTTGCAAAGTATTATTCTGAACACTCTGCGAAACGCCCGTCTGAATTTCCATGATGGCACGAAACTAAATGTAAGTAATATTGCTCTAGGAAATACAGGAGTACTCCGAGAGTGCTCTGTTCATCTGATGGATTGTGCGTGTGCCAAGAGCCAGGCTAAGATGCACATTTAGTATGCATAGGAATAAAAAAAGAAACATACTTTCAATTTCAATGGGATCCCTCGGGAAGTTCCTTTGCAGTAGAACATACATTTACTCGAAGATTTCCCTTTTACTTTTCGAACCAGGATGTAAAATCATTTTCAGCGTATTAGTTGTCTTTATCTTCTCCATCAGATCCAGCCACATATACATGAATGAACAAGTGCCGTAGTGAATTCTATAAATTACAAACTATTTGAAGGTTGAAGCGCATAAATCAAGTGATTGTTATGCGTGCAATTAGACACTGGACTACTGGAGCAGATGATGTACTACCCAAAGCCAAGCCTCACATCATTTGTAGGAACTGCAAGCCAAATCAAACAACAACAAAATTGAAGAGCACCATTTACCTCTGAATGGCAAGCATCCCCTCTTGAAAAAGCTGATCCAAGTTGAGGTAGCCCAAGAATCCACATGCGCTGTGGTGAAGAGGAGGTAGGTTGGCAACCCCATCGCCTTGTCCACGTGCACCGCAGATCCTATGACACCATCAGCGACAACACGAATCACCGCTAGAACTCTGTTCGTCCTTCCGTGCCCTCCCGACAAGCTCCGACGCGTGGTGTCGTGCTCGGAATGAGGGAGCTGGGCAAGCGGCCTATGCGTTGCTACGGACGGCGGCGACCCTGAGAAATTGCAAACATAACATATTACAAAATGGAAGGCAATATAGTAACACTCATATTAGCATCCTGACACATGGAACTGGGAAATTGAGGGACATGTACAGTAGCTACAATACCATACTTACCAGTCAGATTAGCATAACCCACATCTATCTAAATGACAAGAAATTTAGGCTAAAATACTTTAGGATAAACTGGAAGGCAATATAGTAACACCCATATTAGCATCCTGACACATGGAACTGGGAAATCGAGGGACATGTGCAGTAGCTATAATACCATAACTTACTGGTCAGATTACCATAACCCACATCTATCTAAATGACAGGAAATTTAGGCTAAAATACTTTAGGATAAACTGGAAACATTAAAAGATAGTTCTGCAAGGGTCACCTTAAATAGCAGTACTTACGAAGCAAGATAGCATGTCTTGAAGATTCATCTTGTATGCACCAGCTAGTAGCAGATATTCCGAACATGTACCGAAAACATACAGAGAGAACTGTGAGTTGCATATTCCTACAGGTAAATGCAATGGCTTACAGTACAAAAC
Source organism: Aegilops bicornis (assembly GCA_021605145.1). Classification (NCBI taxonomy): domain Eukaryota; kingdom Viridiplantae; phylum Streptophyta; class Magnoliopsida; order Poales; family Poaceae; genus Aegilops; species Aegilops bicornis. The sequence continues at coordinate 617,439,392 of CM038669.1, read as the reverse complement.
ATGTGTACTACCGTCAATGCTATCTCCAGAAGGTGTTGCATTGCCAATGTGTTAGTGATAACGCATAGCAATATGCATAAAGGCATACAACAAGAGGAAAACGAGGAGAAGGCCGGGGTACGCTACTCCATGGATCTGGCAGCAACGACTGTGGCTACCTCGCTGGCGTCGTCGGCGGTGGCCGGGAAGCTCCGCCGGTTGTGGCCACGGCCAGATCCGGGGAGCACGGTGACGGGAGGTCTGGGAGGGAGAAGAACGACGGTGCTGGAGGTCCCCTTCCGTCGATCTAGCGACGTGCAGGATCCATCCGAGAGGAGGTCGATGGAGGTGAGGGCCGGCCGGCTTCGGCGATTGCGGACCTCAGCGGCCGACCTGGAGGCGGCGGTGCGTCACATATGCAACCTGGAGGCGGCGGCTCCTCTCGGTCCTCAGCCGCAGCGGCTAGTCTCGAATCTCGGTGGCGGCTCCTCTCGCTCCTCAGGCGCGGCGACTTCTCTCGGACGTTGGCGGCGGCGCTGTGACCTGCGGTTGCGTCAGGAAGAGGACGGATCAGTGGAGACCAGCGGCGGCTCGCTGTGGACGGGCGGCGAAGGGATGGAGCGGTGGCGGTGAAGGAACGAAGAGCGGCGCCGGGTGAATGAGGGCACAGACTCGGGCGTCTGTTTCTCGCTCGAGGGCACTGAGACCTAGCTCGTACGTGCGGGGGATTGTTTGCGATTTTTTTTCGCTGGTTAATTTTCGCCGGTTATTTTTCGCTGGTTAATTTTTGCCGGTTTGTTCGTGTCACATGGGTGCGAAGGGAGCTTAGGCGCGTGGGGGCGGGTGTGGGACTCGGCCCTGAGGGTTTTTTTTGGTTCATCGCGGCTGAGCAGGAGGTGGGAGCAGGTACCAAAAAAGACCATAGTAGGTGGGACGAAAATAAAACCCGAAACGCGACCTACCAACTGAGACATTAGGAGTAGAGATTTGGTCCACTAGAGTGCTTCTCTTTACCATGACGGTACCAGGAAAAATAAGGTGAATAGGTACTTCACAAAATTTCATGAAATGAGTAAAATCACACCTAATATTATGACCTGTCATGCACTTCATCTTTCTACATATACCTGAGATACGACACATACCATGCAGTGAGTGCCACATCTAGTGAAGCTAGCAAATGAACAACGTGTGACTTTCTTGTGTTGGGTTCCACATCCCTTTCATCCAAGTATGCAAGTTTCACATCTTTGAGCGAATGAGAAATAAAAAAATGTGACAATCTCTCGGAATGAGCGACGTTGGGAAAAAAGTTCCATCAAACCTCATTCTCCGGAGTACAAGCTAAGAGTTCCTCTTCGGCCAAACAAATTGTGAAACCTGCACATTACGCCGCTGCAGTCAGGTGAAGGGTATGTGCAGCTGCACATTTCAACACGCTGCAAGGGAACAACTAGCTAGCTACCCAGACATACACACATGATGTGTGCATGTGGGCGCAAAGCTACGTGCCTGGCAAATCTCCGTTTATGCTGGCTGGCTGTGTGATCAAACCCCTGCCAAAGATGACCCGGCAGTGCATGGTCCCATACGTTGTACAACTGTGCACCGCAGCAGCTCATCAGTGTATGAGCATCGATCTGAGGTATCTCCACCTCCTCAATTGGCATGTTCGAGGTGTGCACGGTTACGCCGGACCGAAAGATCGAACCAGCATTATGGCCAGCACAACCACAGATATATCTCAAGATATATTGGTGTCTTTGGTACTCCCATGACATGAATGGAAAGATCTCCCATGAAATGAAGTATCTGCAGGCCGGCTTGAACAAAATGTCTCTACCTTCTATATATACATGATTTCGAAATTTTCATGAAGTGTCTGCAAGCCTTCTTTTATACGTGATTTCAAAATCTTTATGATAAACTAAGTACTACAACTTCTGAAAGAACTAACTGTAAGTCTTGCTAGTTGGTCTACATTGTGAATAGCAGCAATATTTATACATTAATTAGAGTTAGATTTTAGATAGCTGTGCAATGCAGTTGAACTTGAAACAAGGTTCAGAAAACATTGTGAAGCTTCAGATTGTTATGTTTTGGGACTTGATATAAAACTAGGCATCTCAACTTATAATATTAAAATAAAATCAATGTTAAATAAGTGAACTGATCTAATTTGTTAGCAAAATTCATTTTCATTCCCAACACATTACCACCCCTCAATACAGCTAGCAGTATCTGGTCCTGCAGAGCTCTTGCCCCTTTATGCCTGTTGTTTCAGTTAGGAAAAGCTACCTGCTGCATGAGCTTGATCGGATAGACAAGATCCAATGGAATGTACCATCTCAGACCAAACGAAAGAAGGCTTGCGTTTGTCGCTCGCCAAGGTTAGGAAAAAAGCATAAATCGGTTTATTCTCTCTTTTTGAGGGACTTATCGGTTTATTCTCTTGCTCCATGTGGAATGCCACGGTGAGTGGTTCAACAGCAGCAACAGCTCGGTTATAAAGCTAGCTAGCTAGGTCGCCAATGCAAGAACAAAATCTCTTGATATCTGGCATCAAATGCTTTGATGTTTCATAGATGCACCATCAAAAGGTGTCGGTACCAAGATCAGGGAAAGGCGAGGTTGAGCGATGAGAAGGACCATTATTCCTGGAGCACATTCCGAAGGGGACCAATGGAGAGACTGCCGGCAAGGAAACAACTTCTCTTCTGGAATAGTCGATCGGCCTCCGCGCATATGCTGCCAGAAGATCCATATCCCAAAGCCAACCCCACGGTATATAAGCAAGGCCGAGGCGCAGAATGTATCCGTCAACGAGCACAACAACTTCGAAACATTGAGCAGGCATTAGAAAAATATATAGTTGATAAGGAGGCAAAGAGCTTTGGCTTACAGCAAGGCATGACAAATTTGACAGACGTGTGTGAATCACAGGGCGCTTCTCCCTTGGCACGGTGGCATGCATATAGATGATGGTGGTAGCCTGGTGAGCATGCGGTGCAGCTTGCTAGCGAGCCATGCGTGCCAAAGGAGAATTGCCCTGCCATTCGCCTCAGTTGCTGCGTGAATTCTATTCCAAACAGGTGAGAGCTATCTATCCATAGCTGCATGCAAAAAGCGTTTCACGAGTCACAACTCGCAAAGCAACCCCAGATGAAATGCAAGTACGTTTATCTGTTCTTGAGATTAACCATGCTTGTGTTTGTCTGTGATATGATTATCTTGTGTAATCTACGTAGGAGGTAGCCCAATGGACCAATGGTCCACAGTAGTGGAACTAATCACTCGAATTTATTTATTTTCAGTTTTTTTCTTTTGCTGGCTATATAGGCTGCCGGAAATTTCATGGTGGTCCATGGACAATTCTATTCGACAATGTTGAGCAGCATAGATTTTGAGCCGGAGAGAGCATTTTGAGTAGCACATAAGCTAGATATGGGAAGATCTCCCACGAAATATCTGCCGGCTTTTCGACAATATAGTGAGTAATGCTAGACGTACATAAACTAACGTAATGTTTTTATGTAACAGAAAACGTGGATACTCCCTATTGGATTGAGGGGGTGGGAGGGGCCCACACCCATGAAAATCAGGGGGGCAGAGAATTTGTTAGGCAGGTTACCTAGTATTGAGTAAATGCTTTACGCAGGTGTAGCAGTTTCCATGTATAGCCGATCGCTTCGGTTGGTAACATAGTATGTGGAAGTATCTACAACTGGAGTGGGCTAATTTGACCTGCTATATGTCCGTGTCCACTTCAAGTCCTGATTTGTCCGTGCATGTGACATATGTAGTGGTTGACCTTTGACGAAGATTTAAAGGGTCCGGCTGTAGATGCTCTAACGTCTGGATTCAATGACCATTCGGTCGGACTCGATCATGGGCTTTATCAAAGATCAGCATGTGTTGGTAAACCAATGACCGACCACTCATCTTGGATATGTCTGGCCACTACATATGCTGAGAAGAATAGCTCAAAGGAAGCTTGTTGCATGTGCTAACAGTATGCCCGCGGGTGATGACTTGACGAGCATGGGCGACATTTTGTAGATGTGACAGACAGTGAGAAGAGAGCACGCACTAGTAGAAAAAAGTCCTATTGTCCCGGTTGGTGAGGGTCTTTAGTCCCGGTTCATGAACCGGGACTAAAGGGTCGGTACTAATGCCCTGGCCTTTTAGTCCCGGTTCAATCCAGAACCGGGACAGATGGGCCTCCACATGGCCTGTGCGCTGAGCCCAGGCAGGAGGGTCTTTGGTCCCGGTTGGTGGCACCAACCGGGACCAATAGGCATCCACGCGTCAGCATTTCTGTGGCTAGGGTTTTTGTTTTTTTTTGAAAGGGGGGGGGGGGGGGGTTGGGGTTTTGGGGGGTTAATTTATGTGTTTAATATATTGTGTTAGCTAGCTAATTAATAGAAAGAAGTGTCCTCTCTTTTGTCCGTGCTTGGTCGACGCTACGTACTATACATACGTATAGAAAGGACTAGCTAGACACGCTAGCTAGCTAGTAAGCAAACGAAGGAAACAGAAGATCGTCATGAATATATATGCATACAGAGAGAAGTGATATCGACCACCTCTCCTTCTCTGAGAGATTGGTCGAACAACAAGTTCTCATATATCTATCCGACACTACCGGCTACATATATACAATAATTATCTTTTACAAATATAATCTCCTAACACACGGACGCGTGGTCCACATAGTATTCTCCGTCTTCAGCGATCACGTGGTCAAGAAAGAATGCCGCCAATTCCTCTTGAATTGCTCGCAGGCGATCTGGTGCTAGGAGTTCATCCCGCATCCGAAACATCTAAGTTTGAGTAGGGGGTCAATACATATATATATATGAATGAATGAAACTCAACACAAATGATGGTAATAAAATAAAATTGTGAATATTGTTATTTACGCACTTCATATTGTTTGTCAGAGTAGCCCCGCTCACAGGTCGTGTGGCGGATGGACTCGCTAATATAGTATCCACAGAAATCATTCCCTTGTTCCTGCCACAACCACTTTACAAGAAATAGAGGTCAATCAAACTGATAATTAGCAAGCATGTTAAATGGTATTGATGAAACTAGCGCTTGAATCACTAGGAGATGCGTGGAATATGCTACTATAGTACTTACTTTCGGGTGTCTAAATTGCAGCTTCTTCGGCAGTCCCAGAGCTTTTTTGGTGAATTTTATCCAAACCCTGCCATACAAAGAAAACAATTACTTGATATCAGAAATGAACAAAGTTGCTGAAATGGTGGATAATGATCGATTTAACTTAATTCTCGAGCATTTCAGTCATGTCCGCATACTCCTTGGGATCTTTTCGTTTGGAGTCTAAGACAGTTACTACTCCCTGCTCAAGCTTAATCTCTAGGAGAATATAGTGGTACCTGCGCACGTATGCATAACTCATCAATATTACATTACTATAACCTGGACTAATAAGGAAAACCGAATATGCCACAAGACAGTAACACTCACTTGAAGTTGTAAGGAAAGAGTATTATATCTTTGTGTTCATTTATTACCAACGATTGTAGCAAGTTGGCCTCGGTATTTTTGGCATGAAATTCAACCTCAGTTGCATCTATGAGATATGTGTTAATGAACCCAATATCACCCACTTGTCTTTTCTTCAATTCGGCGATCTTCAATCTGCATAATATAGTGAGGATAATTATAAATACATGCAATGAAAAAGCTGAGTTATATAGAGAGACTTAATGACAAAAGTAGTACTACTTACAGACAGTAGCAGGTGACCGTTGCTTTATCGTGGGCCAATTGATTGAAAACTGATAGAACTCCTCAAATGGAATAGGCAACAATTCAATTCCAACGAGGTCATGCTCCTTTTTAACTCTCACATACAAATTACTCCTCCCCTCAGACTCTCTGCAGGTTTTCATGTACCAATCATGCAATCTTCGCATCATCGTTGATAGAGATCTTTCATCTTTGACGAGAGGCTTCCCGTACTCGTATCTTTGTATCTGCACCTCCAAGAAATCATAATGTACATCGTCGGGCAGATAATCTTCAGGATTGCCATAACCGGGCACCATCCTCGGATCGACGATGTCGCTAGCAGGCACCTTGAGCGAGGGCACGATTGCTTCGCTTGTTCGCCGAGCTGGGCAATTTGTTTCCCAGCTCGTCGTTCTTTCATTCTTTGATCACTTTTAGTACTTCCCGACCTCTCCGCTTCGGCAAATGCCTTTCCAATAATGCGCTCATAGTTGCCTTTCGGCGGAGACTTGGGTGGTTTTGTCATCCACTTTGGTCTGCGCGATCTTCACGTTTTCCTCCTCGGTCCTCTCGTACGATAACCTCTCTGGAGTCTTCAGAGAAGGACCGAATCTGTATCTCGTCCCGCCTTTGGCTGTACTGCTAGACGCCGGCAGAGCAGACGGAGCGGGCGTCTTCTTTCCTTGCTTACGAGGCGGAGGAGAAGGACTACGACGCGCTGGAGCAGCCAGAGCGGCGACGGGTCTCTTCCGCCCTTGCTGACGAGGCGGAGAAGGAGGAGGCTGGCTACTCGGGCGCGCCGGTGCAAGCGGAGAAGGAGGCGGAGTGCCCCCACGCGCCGGAGAAGGAGCCGGCCGAGTGCCCTGAACGTCACTCGCCGGAGGAGGAGGCGGTGGAGGAGGCGGACTGCCTTGACTCGCCGGAGGAGGAGGAGGAGGCGGAGGTGTCCAGTTCGGAAGGTTGATGAGATCCTTCCGCCATAGGCATGGAGTCTTCATAGCAGAACCCAGCCGATACTCCCCTTCACCGGTAGGGTGGTCATGCCGCAGGTCCTCAAATCAATCCGTTATTTCATCCACCATCACCTTAGCATATCCTTCTGGAATCGGCCGGTAGTGAAAAGTTGAGTCGGGTTTAGTAGGATAAACAGAGCCAACAATCGCCTTGACCTTCAAATTGCTCCATTCCGCCATATGGTGGCAATTTTGAGACTCCGTGATAGCATCCACGGGATAGTGGCAGGAGCCATCAAGGCATGCTCCGGTGAAGCAGCTCGGTGGAAGCCATGCCGCTTCTCCGCTGAGATGGCGGGTAACCGGGGAAGCTTGGCAGGTCGTTTGCTCCGTTCTTCTTCTCGTTCCTCTAGCCCCATTACCCTTTCGTGCAGCGCCTTTGCATTTGGCTCTGCTCCGGTTCTTCCTCCTCTCATGGGTTTTGTAACCCTGGCGTCCGAAATCCAGCCTTCCACGAAATGGAGCTCCGGGCGTGCCTCGTGTCCGTCCAAGGTGCTCAGAGTTCCCGAGGGCCATTGTGAGCTCGTCCTTCTCCTCTGGAACGAACTTCCCTTGCTGCGCTTGCTTCGATATATTGCTTTAGCCTCTTGACTGGTATGTCCAATTGATCGTCCGTCCAAATGCACTTCCACGATACAGGGTCCAAGGTTCCATGAGCCCGAAGAACCAAGTCCGGCAACGATCTGGCCAGTTCATTGTCTCTGGTTCGATCCCTTTATCAAGCAGATCATTCTCAGCCTTGGCCCACTTAGGCCGGGCTATGAGGTAGACACCTGACACCGTGCGATGGTGAAGCTTCTTCTTCGCAGCATTTTGCTTGTTTGTCGCCGACATCTTTTTACTCTTTTCTGAAGTCTTGTGGGCCACAAATGAGGACAAGTCATCTCTGATCTTCTCATATTTGCCCTTGAATTCTGGTGTCTCTTTTTTATCGACAAACTTATTCAGGTCTTTCTTCCAATTTCTGAATAGGTCTGCCATCTTCTTAAGAGCAAAAGACTTGATTAATGGCTCTATAAGCGGCTTCTCCGGATCATCCTCCGGTGGTAGGGTGAAATTTGACTTCAGCTCAGTCCAAAGATCATTTTTCTGCAGATCATTGACATAAGACACCTCGTGGTCTTTGTTCTTAGGCTTATACCATTCTTTGGATGCTGATCGGGATCTTGTCCCTAACCGTAACCCCTGACCGAGCAACAGATGCCTTCTTTGTCCGGATGGGTTCAAACGGTTGGCCGTCGCGCACGATTTCTATGATCTAAAACCTTTCATTCGAGCTCAACTTTTTCTTCGGGCCTCGTCTCTTTACCGAAGTTGTGCTCGATCCGGAGGGCTAGAAAAAAGAGACAAAGACGAGAGTTAATTAATATGTGTACATACCAAATGCATCAATTAGCTAGTCAAGACAGGCTTAACTAATATATATACCGGCGGACTCAGTTCGGTGATCACGGATCAGTCCTCACGGTCTACTTCTTCACCCTCTCCTTCTTGCACGGCATTGGTGTGACACTCCAACAAAATTTATTCAGTTTTCAACAAAAACTTTGTTTGATTTGAAGAAGGTCATTTAAATCCTTCCAAAAACCTCTCTCTCTCAAAACTTTTTCCCATGGCAAGGATTTTATTTGGTATCTTCTTCAACCCTGGTGTTTGGTTATTAAAAACCTTTCTTCTAATTTTTTCCATCTCAAATATATTTTGGAATTTATTTTCTTAAAAAAAAGAAACCCTATGGGTTTTGGGGCTACTCTTTTGTTTTGAAACCATCCATGGTTTTACTATGCCTCATGTGGTAATTTCTTCCAAAACCCCTCCCTCCACTTTGGGGCAATCCAAACATTCTGTTCCAACAGGTCCAACCCATTTTTGGATTTTATTTCATTTATTTTATCCCCAAAAACATTTCTGTCATTTATTCTAAGCCTAGATGATTTACAAAGGAAGTACTTGTTTTCCTTTGAGTTTTGATCTCTAACCAACTTCCCTGGATAGTCCTTAGCACCCCCAACCTAGATCCATCAAGATCTACTCTTCCTCTTTTCACAATTTTCAAGTTTCAACCTCTGCAAGTTTGGACCAGATTCATCATTTTTGGTGAAATTCATATTTTACTTTCTCCAAAAATTCCACAAAAATTCAGGCAGCCCCCAGGTGCTTTGAGAGACCACCACACCAAAGATCAGCCCCAGATAAATTTTTCTCATACCTAAATCATTTCATCAAACACTTGGCAAGACTTTGTTCTGTACATTTTCAGTAAAATTCAGAGTTTACGAGTGTTTTCGATGTCGTTTTTAAATCGGTGGCTTGTCATCGATCACCAGTGCACCTGGCGCGTTGCACGGCCTCTCCTCCTTGACGAGCACCGACGCCCTCTTGGACAGACGCAGGTGTCGGTGGCGGCGAGCATCGCCCGGCGCGGCGGCTTTCTGATGGCAGAGCCAACCGTGGCGGCCAACAGAGCCAGCGCCAGCTCGCTACGCCGTTCTGCGCCGCCCAACGCTCCCTAGCCCTCCGCGTGGCCTCATGCATGCCAGCACACAGCTCAACACCGTCGCCGTGGCCCGGCAAGCACATGGCGCGCCCTCTGCCGCCGACGGGCCCGCGCCGCCCCGTTCTGTCAAAACCACCCACACGCGCCTAATCCAACCTGGTTTATCTTCTAAATGGAACCCGTGGACCTCCACGTTGATGCCCCACCCCCTAAACTCCCCGACCAAGCACTGCGCCACTTTAACCATCGCCGGAGATCCCCGTTCACGGCCACCGCCTCAGATCGCCTATAAAATGAGGCCCCGAGCTCGTTCTCGAGCACGCACCACCACTGCACCCCACCAGTACCCCGCCAAGCCACTAGGGGGACCTCGAGGAGGTCTCCTCCCCCAACTCCGGCCGCCCCGATCCGCCTCGGCCACCAGCTCGATCCACTCCGGTGAGGCCATCCCCGCCGCCCAAACCTCGTCAGTAGTCTCCTAGAGCACCCAGTGATCTAACCCCAGCTTCAATTTGACCTCCGCAGTCCTCCCCGACGAGATCCAACTCCACCCGAGCCGCCGTCCGCCGGAGCAAGGACCGCCATCGACGTGGTGCTCGCCGACGACCACCACCACCACCCACAGACGCGGAAGGTCACGCTGAACACGTAGGTACTCTCCGATCCTCCCAACGTGGGACCCCTCGTCAGTATTTTCTCTTTTTCGAATCTTTTTCTGAAAATGCCTTCGGGCAGAATACGTTTTCCTTTGCAGTTGACGGCTTTTTAGCTGAAGCGTTTTCTATTTTTATAAGTTGGCCCCTGGAAACTTTCTGTTTCATTGCAGATGAGTCCCTGGATTAAAACCTTTATAACTTTTAAACAGAAACTTATTTTTGATTGATTCTTTTTCTGTCATCTTTATTTTTCTGTCTAGTTTTTTGTCATATTTATTGGAAAAATATTTGGAACACTTTTTTTGCACTCTCGGTATTTACGTTAGTACGTATTTTTCTTATAACGTAGATACCGGAGTAGGTGACGGAACCGCGAACTTCGCCAAGCTAGACTCCGACTACTCCGAACCAGGCAAGCATGTTTGAACTTTTGATATGATGAGTGTTCGTTGCATGTTTGGATTAAGTAGTTATATGGCATGTTTATGAGCATTTCGATAAGTGTTATATTACATGCAAAGTTGAGGCAAGTGAGTTTCGAAAAGCCATATGTTGTTGGATATGAGTTTGCATGGCCATGTGATGGCATGAGAATGGGTAATATGGCAGTGTTGTAGCATGCCAGTCTTATGCCAGACTAGTTGACTCCAGTGTCAACGTGAATCAAGTCCGATTTCCATCCGTTTTCCCTTCTGTAGTACCACATGTTTTCCATAAGGGATATGGCTTAGTAAGTTGCAAACCGCTTTCTGGTACACACCAAATAGAGAGGCCGTGATGAGGGTTCCATGTCCCCGGATTAAAGCCAGTCATCCGGTCGGGGGGCATGGGTGTTTCGGTTGGGACCGAGAGGGGCACCCTTAGAGCTGCCAGATATATATTTGATCCCATGCTATTCGAGGTTGTGATCTCCCCGTCTCAAATTTTTTCTTGTACGTTGTCTAGGGTGATTCCTGGCATCGTGAGGCGGGATGGGTGTGTACTGGTTAGATGTGTTTCTACCGAAATACCGTAAACGGAACTAGTCCTTTGTGACTACGGAAATCCGTTGGCTGTGGATAATTAGTACAAACTCTGCAGAGTCAAAATCCTTTGAATCATCTTATCCATGTCCGAGTACTATGTTCAACTTATCTTGTCAGTATCAGTCTCAGTGATAAAACTCCGGTGAACTACATGAGTGTTAAGTCCGGCTAAATGTTTATTCCTATGGATGGACTAACCCGTTTATTATTATGTGTTGAATATTTCCTTCGAGTGTTATATCTTCGTGAATTTATCAGATGTGAATAATGAAATTTAAGCCCTTTCTGTGATGTCGTTCCGACGTCCGACTGTGGCACGCATGTCATTTACTCTTCAATATAAGCCCTTTATGTGGTGTCGCTTAGACGCCCGACTGCGGCATGATTTATTTATTTGTTTACCCTTCCAGGCATCGCTCCAGGCACCCGATCAGATTTCAGTTATTTTGATGGGATTTCAGGAGGACTACCGCCCGACTTCCTTTTACTTATCATGTTGTGCAAATATTTATTATTTGAATGTGCATTATTATTTGCTCATGACGCATTCATGCATGCAATTGTTATATCTTATGTCCGAACTGTCTTGTGAGTACTTTTGAAGTACTCACCTGGCTTGTTGATTTGGCCAGATGTTGATGAAGGCGATCTCATGGATGAAGAGTTCGATAGCGAGTCCGACGCCTAGAGGAGTCCCAGTCAGTCTCATGCGACCCTGGTTTTGGTCACTGTATTATATCCGTTTCCGCTACCCAAATAAATTCATCGAGCCTCACCTCGACGCTCGATGAGCTGCCAGTTTAGGAGTCATGTTATCCACTCCACTGTGATATTTCCACCACCACTTTTGAGTCAGTAGTATGCCACCACACCCCTGTACCATAACCGCCCTTATGTACAATATTGGCGTGTTTGTGATAATTGTTGAGCAGCCTCAGCTCAACCCTGTAATATATTTAATGCTACCGGCCTTCAGACGAGTATTTGTCTACCAGTAAGGATAATTCTTCCTATACTGGAATCAAGAGATCGATTTCTCAATAAGTATTTTATTGAAAAACTGGTCGTGACAAACTTGGTACCAGAGCCAGGCTAACTGTAGGAAGCCACTAGGTGTGATCGCTAATCAGTTATTAGCATAATAGAGTTATTTATTACTTTTGCAAATGTAGTCATTTTCTGACAGTCAGCATAAATTTATGATCTGTCCATTCAGAATTTTTGCCTACTTTTGTAGATGGCTGGCAACGACTGTGAGTCACAAGTGTTCGCCAACGTGCCTGAGGGGTTCGTCAAGCTCCTCTCCTTCATCGTCCAGGTCGCGATGGGGCCATCAGTGCGCCCAGTCTTCACACTCTACCCGCACAAGATCAACGACAGTCTGACCATGCACCAGGCCGCGGTGCAATTCAAGGGAGGGCGTGTTGAGTTATGCCGCTTCCGATTCTTGGGGAGAGCCATGCCTACGGAGAGGCATGCTATGCAGATGGCTGCCCATGAGGTGATAGCTCGTCTCCGGGATGTTCTTCCTTCAATGAAGACTTGTCGCTACCGCTACCTTCCATGCCACGTGCCATACACCTGTCACTACTCATTCGCTTGCCCCAGAGGAGAGCGAGACGAGGCTATTGAGATGCTTGTTGAGTACCTCCGGGCCCTGGAGGCAGCCTTCGACAACCTGGTGGACGACCTTGTGGCTGCCTGCATGGACTCAGTCCATGGCTGTGCCGCCAACAGGTGGGAGCTCCTGCACACCGCACCACCGCTGACTTTTGTCTCGTCCTCGGCATCTTATTCACCTACCATTCTCGCCACTGCTCGTCGCCTGCCTACCACTGAGGAGTTCAACCAAGTCATTGCGCCCACTTCAGTTCGTTCTGCACCACCTATTGCGCCCACTCCTATTCGTGTTGCACCGCCTATGGCGCCCGCTCCATCTACTCAGCGCAGCACTTCACGTTTGGAGCCTATTAGCGAGGAAGAGGTTGAGTCCCCAGCCTCACTACGCCTCACCCTCGGCAGGCCAAGGGAGATCCTTACCATCTCCGACTGAGTACTCTTAGCCGCCATGCGATGTACCGACCTGTACGATATGTTTATATGTACATAGGTTGTGAGAAGTAGCTTGGTTGCGCATCATGTAGGAACTGGGAGGAGTGCACTAGCCTAAATAACATGTCAGGAATATGTACGCATATCCTGAGTCGTGTATTGTATAATTACTGCTTGCGTGTAAGATATGTAATGAGCAGTCCTTCTCCGTGCGCAATCAATTATTATCTTGAAAAATCTTGGAGCATTTAAAATTTCCCGTCTTTATGAATTTATTGATTTTTGCGACTCAATTTCTTTTCTTATGAGTTTTACAAAATATATCCCCAGAGTGAAAAATGTCTCGTCCTTGGACGCGCTCCATGCCAAATCCGCCAGAGGAAAATTATGGCACACCACCAAGCAACAATTTCACACAGGGGCAGTCAAGTCAACAGGGCAGCGAAACAACATTTTCCCAAGTATGCCGCCTTTATGAACAGAGTCAGCAACAACATCAGGAGATGATGAACCAAGTCATCAATATGGGAAATCACCTTGGACATTATCAGCAGCAATCCAAGTTGTCTGAACTACAGAAGACGCATCCCCCAACATTTTCTCATACTAACAAACCTCTTGAGGCCGATGACTGGCTTCGAGACATGGAAAGAAAATTAATTATTGCACAACGTTCAGACCGTGAGAAAGTAATATATGCACCACACTATCTCACTGGAGCAGCTACATCATGGTGGGAAAATTTCCTACACATGCACCCCAACGAAAATGATATAACCTGGGAGGAGTTCAAAGAAGGTTTTCGTGGGGCGCACATTCCTAAAAGTGTTATGAAGATCAAGAAGAGAGAGTTTGATGACCTCAAACAAAGGACCATGACGGTGTCAGAATACAACAGTCAGTTTACTCTGTTGTCTCGCTACGCCAACAAAGAGCATATGACTGAAAGCAAGAAGATGGAAAAATTCCTGGACGGTCTGGCACCCGCGCTTAAATGCCAGCTGGTCGTGCACACTTTCCCAGATTTCAAAACACTGGTGGATAAAACGATTACCTTGGAAAATGAGCGACGCAGCTTGGAAGATTTCCGCAAACGGAAGAGGGACCAGACTACTCTTGCTCGCAACCACCGGAGCAAGACGGATTTTCAGAAAGGTGGGACACACAAACCCACGACGAATGTTTCACACCCAATCAAGAATTTCCATGCAAGGGACAAGGAGTTCACATATCGCCCAGGCGTTACATGCTACGCTTGTGGAGAAGAAGGGCACTATGCCAAGCAGTGCCCCAAGCCAAGGAACTCGACCCCAAAGCCGAACAACGGTGGCAATAATTCAGCGCCCAAGCGAAACAATTTCAACCCCAATAACAACCATAGGAAGGGTCATCTGAACCACGTGACCAGAGAAGAAGCACAAAACGCCCCGGATATCGTACTTGGTACGTTCCCTGTCAACACAATACCTGCCACGGTTTTGTTTGATTCTGGAGCTTCTCACTCATTCATTTCGAAGAGTTTTTCTTTGCAAAATAATTTTTCGATGCTTCCCTTGGAAAAATCCATGATCATCAAGTCCCCTGGGATTAGGCAAGTTACTCAGAGTTACTACCAAGGTGTGGCTATTAAGTTTGAAGGATTGAAGTTTCACGCCAACCTTATTGTATTGGAAAATAAAGGACTGGATGTCATCCTAGGGATGGATTGGTTAACCACCAACAAAGGTTTTATTGACTGCTTCAACCGGACCGTAATTCTCACCCACCATCACGGGAAGACAATAAAAGTTTCAGCCAAAGAGAGACAAATACTCGGCAACCGAGGTTGAACAAGGTGGACGTTTCTGAGTTAAGCAAAGTTCCAGTAGTATGTGAATTTCCAGACGTATTCCCCGAAGAACTACCGGGCATGCCACCAGATCGAGAGATAGAATTCAGCATTGAGCTAGCACCCGGGACCGCCCCCATATACAAGAAACCATACCGAATGGCACCATCCGAGTTGGTAGAATTGAAGAAGCAAATAAAAGAATTACTGGACAAAGGATATATACGAGTCAACTCCTCACCTTGGGGTTCACCAATTTTATTTGCCAATAAAAAGGATGGGACACAGAGATTGTGTATAGACTATCGAGCACTTAACATGGTCACAATCAAGAACAAATACCCAATGCCACGGATAAATGATTTATTTGATCAGCTCGCTCAGGCCAAGGTCTTCTCAAAAATTGACTTAAGGTCTGGATACCATCAATTAAAAGTGTCAACAGAAGATATCCCCAAGACAGCCTTCACCTCCAGATACGGACTGTATGAGTTCACAGTAATGCCGTTTGGGCTAACAAACGCCCCCGCATATTTTGTTCACCTCATGAACAAAGTATTTATGAAGTTTATGGACAAGTTTGTTGTGGTATTCATCGACGATATTCGATATACTCCAAGACACCGGAAGAGCATCGCTGAATATCTCCGAATTGTACTCGGAGAACTCAGGAAACATCAATTGTACGCCAAGTTCAGCAAATGTGAATTTTGGCTAAGACAGTAGGTTTTACGGGCCACGATCGACTCCAAGAAGGTATTGCCATAGACCGGAAAAAGTCAAGGCCGTGCTTGGCTGGAAATCACCGACCAGCGTATAGATGTCTGAAGTTTCTTGGGAATGGCAGGATACTACCGGAGATTTATTGAAGGATTCTCCACCATAGCAAAGCCAATGACGCAGTTACTCAAGAAGGATAAGAAGTTTGAATGGACTGAAGCTTGCGAGAAAAGTTTCCAAGAACTGAAGAGGAAATTAACGACAACACCAGTATTAATTGTGCCAGACATACACAAGAATTTTGAGGTGTATTGTGACGCATCCCGGAAGGGCCTCGGATGCGTATTGATGCAAGAAGGCAAGGTAGTCGCGTATGTTTCCACACAACTTCGCAAGCATGAAGAAAATTATCCTACTCATGACCTGGAGTTGGCAGCGGTCATCCATGCACTCAAAGAATGGAGACACTTCCTACATGGAAATCGATGTGAAATATACACAGACCATAAGAGCCTCAAATATATTTTCACACAACCGGAACTAAATTTACGGCAACGACGCTGGTTGGAATTAGTGAAGGATTATGATGTTGGAATCCACTACCATCCAGGAAAAGCAAATGTAGCGGCGGATGCTCTAAGTCGGAACCTTAGCTCGGACAACGACAACCTACCAAACCTGAGACCTGAATTTCGACAGGAGTTTGCTAA
Source organism: Aegilops bicornis (assembly GCA_021605145.1). Classification (NCBI taxonomy): domain Eukaryota; kingdom Viridiplantae; phylum Streptophyta; class Magnoliopsida; order Poales; family Poaceae; genus Aegilops; species Aegilops bicornis. The sequence continues at coordinate 617,423,149 of CM038669.1, read as the reverse complement.
ACTCAACTTGATGGTGGTCACCGAAGGCAGTGTTTCGAATTTGGAAATACAGACTACCCTGATAGAAAAGATTAAGGAGGCTCAGCATGGACACCCCAGCATTGAAGGCATAAAAAGGAAAGTGAGTTTAGGCAAGGCCCGAGAATTCGTCATCGACGAGCAGGGAATATTGTGGTACGGAGATAGGCTTTGCGTACCAAATATCGAGGACCTTAAACAGAAAATTTTAGCTGAAGGCCACACCGCCCCGTATTCAATCCATCCTGGAGGAACAAAAATGTACAAGGATCTTCAGGAAAATTTTTGGTGGCATGGTATAAAAAGGGACATAGCCACGTTCATTGCATGTTGTGACTCTTGTCAACGCATCAAGGCCGAGCACCAGAAACCGGCCGGACTTTTACAACCAAATAAGATACCCGAGTGGAAATGGGACGAAATTGGAATGGATTTTATTGTTGGACTACCTCGGTCACGACACGGGAATGATGCCATATGGGTCATCACAGATAGATCGACTAAGGCGGCACACTTCATCCCGTGAAGACAACCACACCACTCGAGAAGCTTGCCGGGCTTTATCTTTCCCGTATCGATGCGCTTACATGGAGTTCCAAAGACTATAATATCGCATGAGGCACTCAATTCGTCTCCCGATTTTGGGATCAATTACAACAAGCTCCGGGAACTCAACTGGCGTTTAGTACCGCATACCACCCCCAGACTGATGGACAAACCGAACACGTAAACCAAATTCTAGAAGACATACTGAGGGCATGTGTCCTCACCTATGGTACCAGTTGGGAAGAAAGCTTGCCATACGCAGAGTTTGCATACAACAACAGTTACCAAGCCAGCCTGCAAATGACACCATTTTAGGCTCTGTATGGGCGAAGATGTCGTACCCCGCTAAATTGTTTAGAAACCGGAGATAGCCATATCCTCGGCCCAGACATGCTCAAGGAGGCTGAAGATAAAGTTAAGATAATTAGGGATCGACTCAAGACAGCCCAAAGTCGACAGAAGAGTTATTACGATCAAAAACATCGGGGAGTCAGTTTTGAACCCGGTGAGTTTGTGTACCTACGAGTATCTCCTATGAGGGGCCTGCAACGATTCAAGGTTAAGGGAAAGCTAGCACCAAGATTTTTCGGACCCTTAGTCGCACGAAGAGGCACGGTAACCTACCAGCTAAACTTACCCGAAGAATTATCTGATGTCCACGACGTGTTCCACGTCTCGCAGTTGAGGAAGTGCGTGAGCAACCCAGAGAAGCAAGTATCCCATGAAAACATTGACGTGCAACCAGACCTCACCTATCGGGAACATCCAATAAAAATATTGGAGGAGTGCGAAAGGAGGACCCGACAGAAAACCATCAAGTTTTTCAGAGTTCAAAGGAGCAATCACACCGAGAATGAAGCAACTTGGGAAAGAGAGGATTTTCTTCGTACAGAGCACCCACACTTATTTGAGGATCAGCCGAAATCTCGGGGACGAGATTTTTCCTAAGGGGGTAGGTGTTGTGACACTCCAAAAAAATTTATTCAGTTTTCAACAAAATCTTTGTTTGATTTGAAGAAGGTCATTTAAATCCTTCCAAAAACCTCTCTCTCTCTCAAAACTTTTTCCCATGGCAAGGATTTTATTTGGTATCCTCTTCAACCCTGGTGTTTGGTTATTAAAAACCTTTCTTCTGATTTTTCCCATCTCATATATATTTTTGGAATTTATTTTCTTTAAAAAAAAGAAACCCTATGGGTTTTGGGGTTACTCTTTTGTTTTGAAACCATCCATGGTTTTACTATGCCTCATGTGGTAATTTCTTCCAAAACCCCTCCCTCCACTTTGCGGCAATCCAAACATTTTGTTCCAACAGGTCCAACCCATTTTTGGATTTTATTTCATTTATTTTATCCCCAAAAACATTTCTGTCATTTATTCTAAGCCTAGATGATTTTTACAAAGGAAGTACCAGTTTTCCTTTGAGTTTTGATCTCTAACCAACTTCGCTGGATAGTCCTCAGCACCCCCAACCTAGATCCATCAAGATCCACTCTTCCTCTTTTCAAAATTTTCAAGTTTCAACCTCTGCAAGTTTGGACTAGATTCATCATTTTTGGTGAAATTCATATTTTACTTTCTCCAAAAATTCCACAAAAATTCAGGCAGCCCCCAGGTGCTTTGAGAGACCACCACACCAAAGATCAGCCCCAGATAAATTTTTCTCATACCTAAATCATTTCATCAAACACTTGGCCGGCACTGTTCCTGTACACTTTCAGTAAAATTCAGAGTTTGAGAGTGTTTTCAGTGTCGTTTTTCGTCACTGTCGATCACCAGTGCACCCTGGCGCGTTGCGCACGGCCTCTCCTCCTTGACCAGAGCACCGCACGCCCCTCTTCGACGGACGCATGTGTCGGTGGCGGCGAGCATCGCCGGCGCCGGCAGCTTCGGCGATGGCAGAGCCAACCGTGGCGGCCAGCGAGCAGCGCCATTTCGCTCGCCGTTCTGCGCCGCCCAACGCTCCCTAGCGCTCCGCGTGGCCTCATGCATGCCAGCACACACCGTAGCACCGTCGCCGTGGCCCGGCAAGCACAGGGCGCGCCCTCTGCCGCCGACGGGCCCATGCCGCCCCGTTCTGTCAAAACCACCCACGCGCGCCTAATCCAACCTGGTTTATCTTCTAAACGGAACCCGTGGACCTCCACGTTGATGCCCCACCCCCTAAACTCCCCGACCAAGCACTGCGCCACCGTAACCATCGCCGGAGACCCCTGTTCACGGCCACCGCCTCGGATCACCTATAAAATGAGGCCCCGAGCTCGTTCTCGAGCACGCAGCACCACTGCACCCCACCAGTACCCAGCCAAGCCACTAGGAGGACCTCGAGGAGGTCTCCTCCCCCAACTCCGGCCGCCCCGATCCGCCTCGGCCACCAGCTCGATCCACTCTGGTGAGGCCATCCCCGCCACCCAAACCTCGTCAGTAGTCTCCTAGAGCACCCAGTGATCTAACCCCAGCTTCAATTTGACCTCCGCAACCCTCCCCGACGAGATGCAACTCCACTCGAGCCGCCGTCCGCCGGAGCAAGGACCGCCGTCGACGTGGTGCTCGCCGACGACGACCACCACCACCCACAGATGCGGAAGGTCACGCTAAACACGTAGGTACTCTCCGATCCTCCCAACTCGCCGTGGATCGCCGCCGGCGACCACCGCAGCTCTCGGGCGCCGACGAGCTCTGTTTCCCCCCCAATTGAAATTTCAAACCTGACGGGTGGGACCCCTCGTCAGTATTTTCTGTTTTTCGAATCGTTTTCTGAAAACGCCTTCGGGCAGAATACGTTTTCCTTTGCAGTTGACGGCTTTTTAGCCGAAGCGTTTTCTATTTTTATAAGTTGGCCCTGAAACTTTACGTTTCATTACAGATGAGTCCCTGGATTAAAACCTTTATAACTTTTAAACAGAAACTGATTTTTGATTGATTCTTTTTCTGTCATCTTTATTTTTCTGTCTAGTTTTTTCGTATATTCATTGTAAAAATAGTTGGAACACTTTTTTGGCACTCTCGGTATTTACGTTAGTACGTATTTTTCTTATAACGTAGATACCGGAGGAGGTGACAGAACCGCGAACTTCGCCAAGCTAGACTCCGACTACTCCGAACCAGGCAATCATGTTTGAACTTTTGATACGATGAGTGTTTGTTGCATGTTTGCATTAAGTAGTTACATGGCATGCTTATGAGCATTTCGATAAGTGTTATATTACATGCAAAGTTGAGGCAAGTGAGTTTCGAAATCCATATGTTGTTGGATATGAGTTTGCATGGCCATGTGATGGCATGAGAATGGGTAAGATGGCAGTGTTGTAGCATGCCAGTCTTATGCCAGACTAGTTGACTTCAGTGTCAACGTGAATCAAGTCCAGTTTCCATCCGTTTTCCCTTCTTGTACTACCACATGTTTTCCGCAAGGGATATGGCTTAGTAAGTTGCAAACCGCTTTCCTGGTACACACCAAATAGAGATACCGTGATGAGGGTTCCATGGCCCTGGATTAAAGCCAGTCATCCGGTCAGGGGGCATGGGTGTTTCCGGTTGGGACCGAGAGGGGGCACCCTTAGAGCGCCACAGATATAAATTTGATCCCATGCTATTCGAGGTTGTGATCTCCCTGTCTCAAAGTTTTTCTTGTACGTTGTCTAGGGTGATTCCTGGCATCGTGAGGTGGGATGGGTGTGTACTGGTTAGATGCGTTTCTACCGAAATACCGTAAACGGAACTAGTCCTTCGTGACGCATTCATGCATGCAATTGTTATATCTTATGTCCGAACTGTCTTGCATGTACTTTCAAAGTACTCACCTGGCTTGTTGATTTGGCTAGATGTTGATGAAGGCGATCTCATGGATGAAGAGTTTGATAGCGAGTCCGACGCCTAGAGGTGTCCCAGTCAGTCTCGTGCGACCCTGGTTTTGGTCACTGTATTATATCCGCTTCCGCTACCCAAATAAATTAATCGAGCCTCACCTCGGCCTTCGATGAGCTTCCAGTTAGGAGTCATGTTATCCACTCCAATCGTGATATTTCCACCACCACTTTTGAGTCAGTAGTATGCCACCACACCCCTGTACCATAACCGCCCTTATGTACAATATTGGCGTGTTTGTGATAATTGTTGAGCAGCCTCAGCTCAACCCTGTAATATATTTAATGCTACTGGCCTTCTGTATCGTGTATTTGTCTACCAGTAAGGATAATTCTTCCTATACTGGAATCAAGAGATCGATTTCTCAATAAGTATTTTATTGAAAAACCGGTCGTGACAATTGGGTCATCGGAGCCATCATAATCATAGACAGCTGCTTCTTCACCCTCTCCTTCCAGACCATCGGTGTCATTGAGAAACATCAACGAGCAGACGGCATCACTTCCTTCTACGATTATGTCCCTCAACAATGCTTCTTGTGCTTCGTATCGGGGCGGGGTGTCCATAGTTTCTACAAATATTTACAACATGGCAATTATTATTCAAACAGGACAGATATGGATATATTAGTGGCAAACGTAGAACTAGCTAGCTAATCACAATAAGGAATCATATTAATTAGTGGCCTCGACGCTGCTTCTCTAGGGTTTCGGGTGGCCTCGACAACGCTTCAAGGGTTAGGGGTGGCCTCGAGAACGCTTCAAGGAGGGGGGTAATATCGACCCCCCCCCCCCCCACATGTTGAAGCTATCGGGAGGGGGTATATCGACAACAACAACGACGACAGTACATCTATGTCCCACAAGTGACGTGGGCATCGACGCCCGCGTCACTTATGGGACGAGGATGTAGTGTCCGACACCGACGACCACATGTATCTCACACCGACGATACTTGCTATTTAATTAGGGCTTCCTCTACCGCTCGGCGACCCTGGAACCCTCGACCCTCGATCCCTCGACCCTATAGAACCCTCGAACCCTCGACCCTGAAACCCTCGACCCTTGACCCCTTAACGACCCTCGACCCTCTACCATAGTTCCCGACCCTCGACCCTCTACCCTAGTTCCCGACCCTCGACCCCTCGGCCATCCTCGACACCCTCGACACCCTTGAAAAAAAAGAGGAGAAAAAAAGGAGAAGAAGCTCCTCTATTCCTTCTTCTTCCCCTCTTTTTTTCTTCTTCTTCCTCTTCTTCCTCTCCTCGTCTTCTCCTTCTTCTTCTCCTTCTTCTTCTCCTTCTTTCTCTACTTATTTTCCTTTTTCCTCTCCTTCTTTTTCTTCTTCTTCATTATTCTTACTTACTATTTTATTCCTTTTCCTTATTTTACTTTTCCTCTCCACTAACATAAAATGCACTAACCTAAAATGCAACAAACATAAAATGCACTAAATCGATCAACTAACCTAAAATCAGTGATAAAATGCACTAACCTAAAATCGATATCTACTAACAACTTCAAAAAATTAATACATATATGAAAAAATGCATATATGAAAAAACATCATCATATCATCAACAGAAAAAATAGTATTTTTCCTAAAATCTATCTTTTGCATATATACATCAACATATATATACACAGAGAACATATATATACATACATATATACATTTTATAAAAATGCAAAAAACAAAAATCTAAAAAAGGACATATAAACAGATATACACACATACATATACTCATACATATACATATAATCTGCAGGAAAAAAAACATATATACGTTTGCAAAAAAAAGGGGGAAAGAGGGGGGCGGTGTCGGCCCTGACCACAGCGAGGCATAGGCGACGGCGGCGCGGGGCAGCTGGGGCGAGGCGAGGCAGAGGCGATGGCGAGGCAGGGGCGGGGCGGCGACGGCGCTGGGCGCGATGAGGACGGCGATGGCTGGGCGGCGCTGGGAGATGACGGCGTGGCGTATGACAAGGGCGACGGTGTCGGGCCAAGGCAGCTGGGCGCGGCGAGGCAGAGGCTGGGCGGCGACGGCTGGGCGGCGCGGGGAGACAGTGACGGCTGGGAGACGGCGACGGCGGGCGGGCGCGAGTGGCGACAACATCGGGCGGCGCAGGACGGCTTCGGAGGCAGGGCAACGACGACGAAGGCGAGGGGCAAAGGGGCAGCCTGGCGGCGTCGTCGGGGCGGGATCGAAGAACTGAACTAAAAATTTCACAAGTGTTGCTTATATAGACTGAGTATTGGTACCGGTTCGTGGCACAAACCGGGACTAAAGGCCTTGTGCTTCCCCGCGCCCAAATGTTTAGTCCCACCTCGCTAGTTGAGAGGGAGCCACACCTGTTTATAAGGTGTGGTGCGCCTTCCCTCTTGAGCTCCTCTCTAAAGCAGGCTTTCGGGCCTAACCGTGCAATCTGTGCCTGTGGGCCTACTAGGCCTCCCGCGGGCCTGAATCCTGGCCCATGGTAGGGTTTCTAGTCGTATTCAGGCCGTGGGGGCCCACTAGGTGGCACTTTTTTGTTTTTTTGTTTTATTTGTTGCTTTATTTAGTTTATTTTGTTTCTATTTACAACAAAATACTTATTGTTGCTATATTTATTTATTTTTCCAGTTTTTTTGTTTTGTTTTCTGCATTATTTATTTTCTTTTGGTTTTCACTTTATTTTTAATTCCTTTTTCTTTTATTTTTAGAAAAAATATAAACTTTCTGTTAGTGCCATTAGTTTTCAAATTTGAAAACACTTTTTTTTCTTTGTTGCTTTATTTATTTTATTTTGTTTCAACTTACAACAAAATACTTATTGTTGCTATTTTTATTTTTTTCCAGTTTTTTTGTTTTGTTTTCTGCATTATTTATTTTTTAATTCTTTTTGCTTTTAGTTTTAGAAAAATTATAAACTTTCTGTTAGTGCCATTAGTTTTCAAATTTGAAAACACTTTTTTATTTTCTTTGTTGCTTTATTTTTTTTATTTTTTCTACTTACAACGAAATACTTATTGTTGCTATTTTATTTTTTTCCATTTTTTTGTTTTGTTTTCTGCATTATTTATTTTCTTTTGGTTTTTTGCTTTATTTTTTAATTCTTTTTGCTTTTAGGTCAGCAAAATTATAAACTTTCTGTTAGTGCCATTAGTTTTCAAATGGATAATCGGTTGGCGAGGTTTTCATATTCATAGTTTTCAAATGAACTCTGAAAAAGTTGGCATAGCATGTGCATGTACAAAACGGACAATGGTATCATACTCGTCTGTTACAAAGTTGGCATGGTATCATCATAATAGTTGCGAGAGAAAGTCTTCACTTTTTCTTCGCTTGTGTCATTTGCTTATTGCGTAGTAACCATGGATAATCTTCATCGTTTATCAGGATGCTTGGGTCAGCCTTGACTTTGAAGGAGGAATTTCATGAAACTTTTCATACTCTTGAGACATGTCTGTCTTGCCCTCCACTCCTGTGGATGTCCCTTTTTCCCGAAAGAACTATGAGGCGCTTTGGCTCATCGTATGATGTATTCGCTTCCTTATCTTTTCTTTTCCTCGATGCAGTAGACATGTCCTTCACATAGATAACCTGTGCCACATCATTGGCTAGGACGAACGGTTCGTCGGTGTACCCAAGATTTTTCAGATCCACTTGTTGTCATTCCGTCTTGTGGGTCTACCTGCACTCCGCCTCCCCGATAGATTGACCCACTTGCACTTAAACAAAGGGACTTTAAAATCTACTCCGTAGTCAAGTTCCCATATGTCTACTATGTAACCATAATATGTGTCCTTTCCCCTGTCGGTTGCTGCATCAAAGCGGATTGGTGCCCTTTTGATCTTGGTCAATCGTGTAAAATGTATTCCCATTTATCTGGTATCCTTTCCAAATCATTACGGTCAAAGATGGTCCCATGGACAACAAGTACATCTCATCACAAACAGTGTTGTCACCTCTGAGACGTGTTTCCAACCAACTGCTGAAAGTCCTGATGTGTTCACATGTAATCCGATCGTCGCCTTTGCTCCGGTGTTTGGAGCACGCAATTCTTGTGTTCATCGACATACGGGGTCACCAAGGTAGAGTTCTGTAGAATTGTGTAGTGTGCTTCAGACCAAGAATATCTGTCCCTGCATATTATTGAGTCCCTTCCAAGCGTGCCTTTTCCAGTGAGTCTCCCCTCATACCGCGATTTAGGGTGACCTATCTTCTTAAGGCCATGAATGAAGTCAACACAAAACCCGATGACATCCTCTGTTTGATGGCCCATGGAGATGCTTCCTTCTGGCCTAGCATGGTTACGAACATATTTCTTTAGGACTCCCATGAACCTCTCAAAGGGGTACATATTGTGTAGAAATACGGGCCCCATAATGACAATCTCGTCGACTAGATGAACTAGGACGTGCGTCATGATATTGAAGAAGGATGGCGGGAACACCAGCTCGAAACTGACAGGACACTGCACCACATCATTCCTTAGCGTTGGTAAGATTTCTGGATCGATCACCTTCTGAGATATTGCATTGAGGAATGCACATAGCTTCACATTGGCTAATCGGACGTTTTCCGGTAGAAGCCCCCTCAATGCAACCGGAAGCAGTTGCGTCATAATCACGTGGTATTCATGAGACTTTAGGTTCTGGAACTTTTTCTCTAGCATATTTATTATTCCCTTTATATTCGACGAGAAGCCAGTCGGGACCTTCACACTGAGCAGGCATTCAAAGAAGATTTCTTTCTCTTCTTTCGTAAGAGCATAGCTGGCAGGACCTTCATACTGCTTCGGAGGCATGCGCTCTTTTTGTGCAAGTGTTGCAGGTCCTCCGTGCCTCGTGTGTATCTTTTGTCTTCCCATACACGCCCAAGAAGCCTAGCAGGTTCACGCAAAGGTTCTTCGTCACGTGCATCACGTCGATCGAAGAGCGGACCTCTAGGTCTTTCCAAAGAGGGTAGGTCCCAAAATATAGATTTCTTCTTCCACATGGGTGCGTGATTCTCGGCGTCATTCGGAACAGCTAGTCCGCGGGACACTTTCCAAAGATTACGTGTAAATCATTGACCATAGCAAATGCGTGATCACCGATGCGCATGGCGGGCTTCTTCCGGTGATCTGCCTCGCCTTTGAAATGCTTGCCTTTCTTTCGACATTGATGGTTGGTCGGAAGAAATCAACGATGGCCCAGTACACATTCTTCCTGCAGCTTCGGTATATACTATCGGTGTCAAGTAAACAGTGCATGCATGCGTGGTATCCCTTGTTTGTCTGTCCTGAAAGGTTACTGAGAGCGGGCCAATCGTTGATGGTCACGAACAACAACGCTTTTAGGTCAAATTCCCCCTTTTTGTGTTCATCCCACGTACGTACACCGTTTCCATTCCATAGCTGTAAAAGTTCTTCAACTAATGGCCTTAGGTACACATCAATGTCGTTGCCGGGTTGCTTAAGGCCTTGGATGAGAACTGGCATCATAATGAACTTCCGCTTCATGCACATCCAAGGAGGAAGGTTAAACATACATAGAGTCACGGGCCAGGTCCTGTGATTGCTGCTCTGCTCCCGGAAAGGATTAACGCCATCCACGCTCAAAGCAAACCATACGTTCCTTGGGTCCTTTGCAAACTCATCCCAGTACTTTCTCTTGATTTTTCTCCACTGCGACCCGTCAGTGGGTGCTCTCAACTTCCCGTCTTTCTTACGGTCCTCACTGTGCCATCGCATCAACTTGGCATGCTCTCCGTTTACGAGCAGACGTTTCAACCGTGGTATTATAGGAGCATACCACATCACCTTCGCAGGAACCCTCTTCCTGGGAGGCTCGCCATCAACTTCACCAGGGTCATCTCGTCTTATCTTATACCGCAATGCACCGCATACCAGGCATGTGTTCAGATCCTTGTATGCACATGATAGAGGATGCGATCATTAGGGCATGCATGTATCTTCTGCACCTCCAATCCTAGAGGGCATACGACCTTCTTTGCTGCGTATGTACTGTCCGGCAATTCATTATACTTTGGAAGCTTCTTCTTCAATATTTTCAGTAGCTTCTCAAATCCTTTATCAGGCACGGCATTCTCTGCCTTCCACTGCAGCAATTCCAGTACGGTACCGAGCTTTGTGTTGCCATCTTCGCAATTGGGGTACAACCCTTTTTTGTGATCCTCTAACATGTGATCGAACTTCAGCTTCTCCTTTTGACTTTCGCATTGCGTCCTTGCATCGACAATGACCCGACGGAGATCATCAACATCGGGCACATCGTCTGGTTCCTCTTGATCTTCAGCAGCTTCGCCCGTTGCAGCACCATCGTGCACATCGTCTGGTTCCTCTTGATGTTTAGTAGCATCACCGTATTCAGGGGGCACATAGTTGTCATCGTACTCATAATCTTCGTCGTCTTCCAACATAACCCCAATTTATCCGTGCCACGTCCAAACAATATAGTGTGGCATGAAACCCGTGTAAAGTAGGTGGGTGTGATGGATTTTCCGGTCAGAGTAAGACTTCAGATTCCCACATATAGGGCATGGACAACACATAAAACCATTCTGCTTGTTTGCCTCAGCCACTTTGAGAAAATCATGCACGCCCTTAGTGTACTCGGAGGTGTGTCTGTCACCGTACATCCATTGCCGGTTCATCTGCGTGCATTATATATAATTAAGTGTGTCAAAAATCATTCTGAGAACATCATGAATAGATAATTAAGTGACCAAATTAATAGAAGTTCATCATCACATAAAAACCAAATTACATAGATAGTTCTCATCTAACAACATAAAGCTCTGCAGAGCATCTAAATTAATTAAACCATACATTGAAACTATGTAAAACATTTCAATGCGAAAACATAATCGCAACCAAGGTAACAACTGATCCAACGGCATAATGATACCAAGCCTCGGTATGAATGGCATATTTTCTAATCTTTCTAATCTTCAAGCGCATTGTATCCATCTTGATCTTGTGATCATCGACGACGTCCGCAACATGCAACTCCAATATCATCTTCTCCTCCTCAAGTTTTTTTTTACTTTTTCCTTCAAGAAATTGTTTTCTTCTTCAACTAAATTTAACCTCTCGACAATAGGGTCGGTTGGAATTTCCGGTTCAGCAACCTCCTAGATAAATAAAATCTATGTCACGTTGGTCGGCATAATTTTCATAAACAATAAATGAACCAATAGTTATGAAAAGATAATATATACCACATCCGAATCATAGACAGGACGAGGGCCGACGGGGGCGGATACCAAAACCATCGCACTATATAAGATGCAATAATAAAAGTAAGAAAATAATACAAGTATCTATCTAAACATACAAGTAAGATATTTTTTATTTCAGAAAGAAGATAAGAACAAGAGGCTCACCACGGCGGTGACGGCGATGAGATCGGAGCGGGTGATCGACGGCGGTGAAGACGGGGACGGGGCACGACGGACCGCTAAACCTAGATAAATATTGAGGAAAATGGAGCTTGGCGGTCGAGCTTGGAGAGGAGAAACCTTAAGTAGTGTGGCTCAGGCATTCCATCGAACACCTTATGCGCATAGGAGGTTAGCTAGAGCACCACCAAGCCCTCTCCCCACGGCCGTAAAAAAATAGAGCGTGTGCTCTGCTCTTGCGCGAGGGGGTATATATAGGCACCACCATTGGACCCGGTTGGTGGCATGAACCGGGACTAAAGGGAAGCCTTTGGTCCCGGTTCAAGCCACCAAACGGGACCAATAGTGGCGGGCAAGGAGCCAGGTCCATTGGTCCCGGTTCGTCCCACCAACCGGGACCAAAAGGTCCGGACGAAACGGGACCAATGGCCCATGTGGCCCATGTGGCCCGGCCGGCCCCCTAGGCTCACGAACCTGGACAAATAGCTCCATTGGTCCCGGTTCGTGGCAGAACCGGGACTAATGGGCTGAACCGGCCTGGGCCATTGCCCCCTTTTCTACTAGTGACGCCTCCTAGGTCATGCGCTCGAGCGACTCAAAAGGTCCCCCATAACCCTAGTGAACCCCCCCCCCCCCTCATCACCATAGATCTCCTCTCGCTGTAGCCGTCGCCGGCCGCATGCGGCGATGGCACCGTCACCCTTCCTACCAAAGGTGGAGGGTGGGTAGTGCCTCCTATGTGGCTCTATCCGCGAGCACATGTGGGGGCATCACTAGGAGAAGTCCGTTCCGCGGCGACAATGACGGCCGTCATGGTGGTGTGACGGCTTAGCTGGGCGTCAGGCATCGTTGAGCGGGGCCGATGGGCGCAGCTTTGGTCATGGCTTGTGTGTCGTTTCTCGCTTGGAGATATGGGTCTAGCGGGTTCTTCCCCCAATCTATGATATATGGGCTTGGGTCGTGGAGGAGCGCGGTCGGTAGTTGGTGCTCATTGGGGCCGGAAGGATCCTGCCATCGTGGATGCACGACGTATAGGTGACAATCTGGAGTCAGTAGGCCCAACGTTTGGCGAGTGCTTTGATGCCAGGTTCTCGTGACGTGGAGCATAAGTTGGGATGGCTGGCCCCTCGGGTTGGGCCTGTGAGTTTGTTAGAAAAAGTTGTACTTCGACAATGGCCGGAGTCGTCGATGACGGCACCTAATGGTGGCATTTCCTTGTTGGAGGCATCGACGTAGAAACCCTCAACTTCCCTCCCAACATGCTCTCAGGGAAGCCCTAGATCTGGTAATCCAGGTCTGGCGATGGCGGCACTGCAAGCTGTGCTCGGCGTCATGTACCTTCTTGTACGCATTGTGTTGGAGATGGATCCAGTCAAAGGGACAAGTGCCATATGGAGGTGGGCGGGAAGAAGGAGCATCCTCTGCATACAAGAAGTGTCGGGCAAGTTTTGTCAGCCAAACCAGTAGGATCGGAGTGGAATCGGTTCCCTCTATCAAACATACAGTTCCACTCTAGTGTTGTTGAGGTTCACGAAAATGCTTGTGGCAACTCAGATGATACAACAGTTTTCGGCATGTACTGCAGTGTAGGCGCTTGAGTGCCTGGTCAGGTGTGTTGTAGGGTGTTTGAAGGAAATATGCCCTAGAGGCAATACTAAAGTTATTATTTATTTCCTCATATCATGATAAATGTTTATTATTCATCCTAGAATTGTATTAACCGGAAACAAAATACATGTGTGAATACATAGACAAACATAGTGTCACTAGTATGCCTCTACTTGACTAGCTCGTTGACCAAAGATGGTTGAGTTTCCTAACCATAGACATGAGTTGGCATTTGATTAACAGGATCACATCATTAGGAGAATGATGTGATTGACTTGACCCATTCCGTTAGCTTAGCACTTGATCGTTTAATTTACTGCTATTGCTTTCTTCATGACTTATACATGAGGTTATGCAACTCCCGGTTACCAGAGGAACACTTTGTGTGCTACCAAACGTCACAACGTAACTGGGTGATTATAAAGGTGCTCTAAAGGTGTCTCCAATGGTACTTGTTGAGTTGGCATAGATCGAGATTAGGATTTGTCACTCCGATTGTCGGAGAGGTATCTCTGGGCCCTCTCGGTAATGCACATCATTATAAGCCTTGCAAGCAATGTGACTAATGAGTTAGTTGCGGGATGATACATTACGGAACGAGTAAAGAGACTTGCCGGTAACGAGATTGAGCTAGGTATTGAGATACCGACGATCGAATCCCGAGCAAGTAACATACCGATGACAAAGGGAACAACGTATGTTGTTATGCCGTTTGACCGATAAAGATCTTTGTAGAATATGTCGGAACCAATATGAGCATCCAGTTTCCGCTATTGGTTATTGATCGGAGACGTGTCTCGGTCATGTCTACATAGTTCTCGAACCCATAGGGTCCGCACGCTTAAAGTTCTGTGACGATCAGTATTATGTGTTTATATGCTTTGATGTACCGAAGGTAGTTCGGTGTCCCGGATATGATCACGGACATGACGAGGAGTCTCGAAATGGTCGAGACATAAAGATCGATATATTGGAAGCCTATATTTGGACATCAGAATAGTTCCGGGTGAAATCGGGATTTTACCGGAGTACCGGGAGGTTACCGGAACCCCCCGGTAAGTGTATGGGCCTTATTGGGCCATAGTGGAGAGAGAGAGAGAGAGAGGAGACCAGGGCAGGCCGCGCGCCCCCTCTCCCTCTGGTCCGAATTGGACTAGGAGGGGGAGCGGCGCCCCCCTTTCCTTCCTCCCTCTCTCCCCCTTCCTTCTCTCCTAGTCCAACTAGGGAAGGGGGGGGGGAATCCTACTCCCGGTGGGAGTAGGACTCCTCCAGGGCGCGCCATAGAGGGCCGGCCCTCTCCCCTCCTCCACTCCTGTCTATACGGGGGAGGGGGCACCCCATAGACAGACAAGTTGATCATTGATCTCTCTTAGCCGTGTGCGGTGCCCCCCTCCACCATAATCCACCTCGGTCATATCATAGCGGTGCTTAGGCGAAGCCCTGCGTCAGTAGCAACATCATCACCATCATCATGCCGTCGTGCTGAGGGAACTCTCCTGTGAAGCTCTGCTGGATCGGAGTTCATGGGACGTCATCAAGCTGAACGTGTGCTGAACTCGGAGGTGCCGTATGTTTGGTAGTTAGATCTGTCATAACTCTTCCGCCTACGGTCTACGAGGGTACGTGGATGACACTCTAACTTCTCGTTGATATGCATCACCATGATCTTGCGTGTGCGTAGGAATTTTTTTGAAATTACTACGTTCCCCAACAGTGGTATCAGAGCCAGGTTTATGCATAGATGTTATATGCACGAGTAGAACACAAGTGAGTTATGGACGATACAAGTCATACTGCTTACCATCATGTCATACTTTGGTTCGGCGGTATTGTTGGATAAAGTGGCCCGGACTGACATTACGCGTACGCTTACGCGAGACTGGTTCTACCGACGTGCTTTGCACTCAGGTGGCTGACGGGTGTCAGTTTCTCCAACTTTAGTTGAACCGAGTGTGGCTACGCCCGGTCCTTGAGAAGGTTAAAACAACACTAACTTGATGAACTATCGTTGTGGTTTTGATGCGTAGGTAAGAACGGTTCTTGCTCAGCCGGTAACAGCCACGTAAAACTTGCAACAACAAAGTAGAGGACGTCTAACTTGTTTTTGCAAGGCATGTTGTGATGTGATATGGTCAAGACATAATGATATATTTATTGTATGAGATGATCATGTTTTGTAATGGAGTTATCGACAACTGGTAGGAGCCATATGGTTATCGCTTTATTGTATGCAATGCAATCGCCCTGTAATTGCTTTACTTTATCACTAAGCGGTAGCGATAGTCGTAGAAGCAATATTTGGTGAGAGAACAACGATGCTACGATGGAGATCAAGGGCACAAGATGATGATGGCGATGCAGTGACGATTGTGATCATGACGGTGCTTTGGAGATGGAGATCAAAGGCACAAGATGATGATGGCCTTATCATATCACTTATATTGATTGCATGTGATGTTTATCCTTTATGCATCTTATTCTGCTTTGTTTGACAATAGCATTATAAGATGATCTCTCACTAAATTTCAAGGTAAAAGTGTTCTCCCTGAGTATGCACCATTGCCAAAGTTCGTCCTGCCGAGACACCACGTGATGATCGGGTTTGATAAGCTCAACATTCATCTACAACTGGTGTAAGCCAGTTTTGCACACGCAGAATACTCGGGAAACTTGACGAGCCTAGCATATGCAGATATGGCCTCGGAACACTGGAGACCGAAAGGTCGAGCGTGAATCATATAGAAGATATGATCAACGTAGTGATGTTCACCATTGAAAACTACTCCATCTCACGTGATGATCGAACATGGTTTAGTTGACATGGATCACGTGATCACTTGGATGATTAGAGGGATGTCTATCTAAGTGGGAGTTCTTAAGTAATATGATTAATTGAACTTTAACTTATCATGAACTTAGTCCTGGTAGTATTAGCACATCTATGTTGTAGATCAATAGCTCGCGTTTAGCTCCCCTATTTTATTTTTGCTATGTTCCTAGAGAAAACTAAGTTGAAAGATGTTAGTAGCAATGATGCGGATTGGATCCGTGATCTGAGGATTATCCTCATTGCTGCACAGAAGAATTATGTCCTTGATGCACCGCTAGGTGATAGACCAATTGCAGGAGCAAATGCAGACGTTATGAACATTTGGCAAGCTCGATATGATGACTACTTGATAGTTTAGTGCGCCATGTTTTACGGCTTAGAATCAAGGCTTCAAAGACGTTTTTTTGAAACGCCACGGAGCATATGAGATGTTCCAAGAGTTGAAATTAGTATTTCGGACTCATGCCCATGTCAAAAGTTATGAGACCTTTGACAAGTACTTTGCCTACAAAATGGAGGAGAATAGCTCAACTAGTGAGCATGTGCTCAGAATGTATGAGTACTACAATCACTTGAATCAAGTGGGAGTTAACCTTCCAGATAAGATAGTGATTGACAGAATTCTCTAGTCACTATCACCAAGTTACCATAACTTAGTGATGAACTATAATATGCAAGGGATAACAGAAACGATTCCCAAGCTCTTCGTGATGCTGAAATCGACGAAGGTAGAAATCAAGAAAAGCATCAAGTGTTGATGGTTGAAAAGACCACTAGTTTCAAGAAAAGGGCAAAGGGAAGAAGGGGAACTTCAAAATGAAAGGCAAGCAAGTTGCTGCTCAAGTGAAGAAGCCCAAGTCTGGACCAAAGCCTGAGACTAAGTGCTTCTACTGCAAAGGGACTGGTCACTGGAAGTGGAACTACCCTAGATACTTGGGGATAAGAAGGATGGCAAAGTGAATAAATGTATATTGGATATACATGTTATTGATGTGTACTTTACTAGTGTTTATAGAAACCCCTCAGTATTTGATACTAGTTCAGTTGCTAAGATTAGTAACTCAAAACGGGAGTTGCAGAATGAACAAGAAACTAGTTAAGGGCGAAGTGACGATGTATGTTGGAAGTAGTTCCAAGATTGATATGATCATCATCGCACACTCCCTATACTTTCGGGATTAGTGTTGAAACTAAATAAGTGTTATTTGGTGTTTGCGTTAAGCATGAATATGATTTGATCATTTTTATTGCAATACGGTTATTCATTTAAGTTAGAGAATAATTGTTGTTCTGTTTACATGAATAAAACCTTCTATGGTCATACACCCAATGAAAATGGTTTGTTGGATCTCGATTGTAGTGATACACATATTCATAATATTGAAGCCAAAAGATGAAAAGTTAATAATGATAGTGCAACTTATTTGTGGCACTGCCGTTTAGGTCATATTGGTGTAAAGCGCATGAAGAAACTCCATACGGATGGGCTTTTGGTATCACTTGATTGTGAATCACTTAATGCTTGCGAACCATGCCTCATGGGCAAGATGACTAAAATGTTGTTCTCCGGAAAAATGGAGCGAGCAACAGATTTGTTGGAAATCATACATACTGATGTATGTGGTCCAATGAATATTGAGGCTCGCGGCAGTTATCGTTATTTTCTCACCTTCACAAATGATTTGAGCAGATATGGGTATATCTACTTAATGAAACATAAGTCTGAAACATTTGAAATGTTTAAAGAATTTCAGAGTGAAGTGGAAAATCATCGTAACAAGAAAATAAAGTTTCTACAATCTGATCATGGAGGAGAATATTTGAGTTACGAGTTTGGTCTTCACTTGAAACAATGCGGAATAGTTTCGCAACTCACGCCACATGGAACACCACAGCGTAATGGTGTGTCCGAACATTGTAACTGTACTTTATTAGATATGGTGCAATCTATGATGCCTCTTACCGATTTACTACTATAGTTTTGGGGTTATGCATTAGAGACAACTGCATGCACGTTAAATAGGGCACCATCTAAATCCATTGAGACAACACCATATGAACTGTGGTTTGGCAACAAACCAAAGTTGTCGTTTCTTAAAGTTTGGGGTTGTGATGCTTATATGAAAAAGTTTCATCCTGATAAGCTCAAACCAAAATCGGAGAATTGTGTCTTCATAGGATACCCAAAGGAGACTGTTGGGTACACCTTCTATCACAGATCCGAAGCCAAGATCTTTGTTGCTAAGAATGGATCCTTTCTGGAGAAGGAGTTTCTCTCGAAAGAAGTGAGTGGGAGGAAAGTAGAACTTGATGATGTAACTGTACCTGCTCCCTTATTGGAAAGTAGTTCATCACAGAAATCTGTTCCTATGACTCCTACACCAATTAGTGAGGAAGCTAATGATGATGATCATGTAACCTCGGATCAAGTTACTACCGAACCTGTAGGTCAATCAGAGTAAGGCCCGCACCAGAGTGGTACATAATCTTGTTCTGGAGGTCATGTTACTTGACCATGACGAACCTACGAACTATGAGGAAGCGATGATGAGCCCAGATTCCGCAAAATGGCGTGAGGCCATGAAATCTGAGATGGGATCCATGTATGAGAACAAAGTGTGGACTTTGGTTTACTTGCCGGATGATCGGCAAGCCATAGAGAATAAATGGATCTTCAAGAAGAAGACTGAAGCTGAAGGTAATGTTATTGTCTACAAAGCTCGACTTGTTGCGAAAGGTTTTCGATAAGTTCAAGGGGTTGACTAAGATAAGACTTTCTCACCCGTAGCGATGCTTAAGTCTGTCCGAATCATGTTAGCAATTGCCGCATTTTATGATTATGAAATTTGGCAAATGGATGTCAAAACTGCATTCCTGACTGGATTTCTGGATGAAGAGTTGTATATGATGCAACCGGAAGGTTTTTTCGATCCAAAGGGAGCAAACAAAGTGTGCAAGCTCCAGCGATCCATTTATCGACTGGTGCAAGCCTCTCGGAGTTGGAATAAACGTTTTGATAGTGTGATCAAAGCATATGGGTTTGTATAGACTTTTGGAGAAGCCTAAATTTACAAGAAAGTGAGTGGGAGCTCTGTAGCATTTCTAATATTATATGTGGATGACATATTGCTGATTGGAAATGATATAGAATTTCTGGATAGCATAAAAGGATACTTGAATAAGAATTTTTCAATGAAAGACCTCGGTGAAGCTGCTTATATATTGGGCATCAAGATCTATAGAGATAGATCAAGACGCTTAATTGGACTTCCACAAAGCACATACCTTGATAAAGTTTGGAAGAAGTTCAAAATGGATCAAGCAAAGAAAGGATTCTTGCCTGTGTTACAAGGTATGAAGTTGAGTCGGACTCAATGCCCGACCACTACAGAAGATAGAGAGAAAATAAAAAATGTTCCCTATGCTTCAGCCATAGGCTGTATCATGTATGCAATGTTGTGTACCCGACCTGATGTGTGCCTTGCTATTTGTTTAGCAGGGAGGTACCAAAGTAATCCAGGAGTGGATCACTAGACAGCGGTCAAGAACACCCTGAAATACCTGAAGAGGACTAAGGATATGTTTCTCGTTTATGGAGGTCACAAAGAGCTCGTCGTAAATGTTTACGTCGATGCAAGCTTTGACACTGATCCGGACGATTCTAAACCGCAAACCGGATACGTGTTTACATTGAACGGTGGAGCTGTCACTTGGTACAGTTCTAAACAAAGCGTCGTGGCGGGATCTACATGTGAAGCGGAATATATAGCTGCTTTGGAAGCAGTAAATGAAAGAGTCTGGATGAAGGAGTTCATATCTGATCTACGTGTCATACCTAGTGCATCGGATCCAATGAAAATATTTTATGACAATACTGGTGCAATTGCCTTGGTAAAGGAATCCAGATTTCACAAGAGAACCAAACACATCAAGAGATGCTTCAATTCTATCCGGTATTAAGTCCAGGTGGGAGACATAGAGATTTGCAAGATACATACGGATCTAAATGTTGCAGACCCGTTGACTAAGCCTCTTCCACGAGCAAAACATGATCAGCACCAAGGCTCCATGGGTGTTAGAATCATTATTGTGTATTCTAGATTATTGACTCTAGTGCAAGTGGGAGACTGAAGGAAATATGCCCTAGAGGCAATAATAAAGTTATTATTTATTTCCTCATATCATGATAAATGTTTATTATTCATGCTAGAATTGTATTAACCGGAAACATAATACATGTGTGAATACATAGACAAACATAGTGTCACTAGTATGCCTCTACTTGACTAGCTCGTTGATCAAAGATGGTTGAGTTTCCTAACCATAGACATGAGTTGTCATTTGATTAACGGGATCACATCATTAGGAGAATGATGTGATTGACTTGCCCCATTCCGTTAGCTTAGCACTTGATCGTTTAGTTTATTGCCATTGCTTTCTTCATGACTTATATATGTTCCTATGACTACGAGGTTATGCAACTCCCGATTACCGGAGGACACTTTGTGTGCTACCAAACGTCACAACGTAACTGGGTGATTATAAAGGTGCTCTACAGGTGTCTCCAATGGTACTTGTTGAGTTTGCATAGATCGAGATTAGGATTTGTCACTCCGATTGTCGGATAGGTTTCTCTGGGCCCTCTCGGTAATGCACATCACTATAAGCCTTGCAAGCAATGTGACTAATTAGTTAGTTGCGGGATGATTCATTACGGAACGAGTAAAGAGACTTGCCGGTAACGAGATTGAGCTAGGTATTGAGATACCGACGATCGAATCTCGAGCAAGTAACATACCGATGACAAAGGGAACAACTTATGTTGTTATGTGGTTTGACCGATAAAGATCTTCGTAGAATATGTAGGAACCAATATGAGCATCCAGGTTCCGCTATTGGTTATTGACCGGAGACGTGTCTCGGTTATGTCTACATAGTTCTCGAACCCGTAGGGTCCGCACACTTAAAGTTATGTGACGATCAGTATTATGAGTTTATATGTTTTGATGTACCGAAGGTAGTTCAGAGTCCCGGATATGATCACCGACATGACGAGGAGTCTCTAAATGGTCGAGACATAAAGATCGATATACTGGAAGCCTATATTTGGACATCGGAATAGTTCCGGGTGAAATCGGGATTTTACCGGAGTACCGGGAGGTTACCGGAACCCCCCGGTAAGTGTATGGGCCTTATTGGGCCATAGTGGAGAGAGAGAGGAGACCAGGGCAGGCCGCGCGCCCCCTCTCCCTCTGGTCCGAATTGGACTAGGAGGGGGGCGGCGCCCCCCTTTCCTTCCTCCCTCTCTCCCCCTTCCTTCTCTCCTAGTCCAACTAGGGAAGGGGGGAATCCTACTCCCGGTGGAAGTAGGACTCCTCCAGGGCGCGCCATAGAGGGCCGGCCCTCTCCCCTCCTCCACTCCTTTATATACGGGGGAAGGGGGCACCCCATAGACACACAAGTTGATCATTGATCTCTCTTAGCCGTGTGTGGTGCCCCCCTCCACCATAATCCACCTCGGTCATATCGTAGCGGTGCTTAGACGAAGCCCTGCGTCGGTAGCAATAGCACGCCATCATGCTGACGGAACTCTCCCATGAAGTTCTGCTAGATCGGAGTTCGTGGGACGTCATCGAGCTGAACGTGTGCTGAACTCGGAGGTGCCGTACGTTCGGTTCTTGGATCGGTCGGATTGTGAAGACGTACGACTACATCAACCGCGTTTTCATAACGCTTCCACTTACGGTCTACGAGGGTATGTGGACGACACTCTCCCTTCTCGTTGCTATGCATCACCATGATCTTGCGTGCGCGTAGGATTTTTTTTGAAATTACTACGTTCCCCAACAGTGTTTTGGGGGTTTTTGTCCAGCTTCCCTCAATAAAACTAGTAGCCCTTTTTTGTTCCTTCTTTTTTGGCACTCACTGTCATGTGGCGCATTCCTCCTCTCGGGGGGGTGTTCTTGTAATACCTTTTCTAATTTATGGATTTGGCAGCTCTCTTGCCAATATTCAAAAAGACAGACAGTGAGAATTGTCAGCGGGTGTGAGTTTTACCCTAATGAATACTGAGCATGGGGTGCTCTCTCAGGTACCCGCTGCGCCCAAATTTCATCCATTCTTAAATTAACTTCTTGCTTTTGGCTTAAAATGTTTTTACATGTGTTTGCTCACATCTGACTTAAATGAGTTGAAACAGAGGAGTTTTTTTACTAAGCATAGGAGGTATACTCAATTTAAACAGGAGGCGGTGAGGTTCGAACTCGGTCCGTTTAACCCACCGACTTGTGGTGCTAATCGGTAAAACACGAGGCCTTTCTCTAAATGAGTTGAGCAGGCTCGAACCCTAGCAGCCCCACCAACTCGTGATATTAAGCAGTATGACACCATGTGACTTTTTTATATGCAATTATGCAGATAAAATTGTAAGATGATAAACTCAATATTCTATTTTTTGAAGAGGGGGTTGTGCATCATTGCAATGCACACTAGAGTGTAAGTGTATAAATTTTTATGTAAGCTTCACTTGGAGCGTTTTGTGGAAATGTGAGAGATGTTGGAAATCCTTAGTGTTAGTGGATGAGAGACAATCAAAGTTGACATGATTGTTAACATTCAATACTAATCCTTCCTTTTTGTACAAGAAACCACATCTGTTGTAACTTGTTATATATGATACCAGAAGATATCAGTTTGTACTATAACCCCATGCGGAAAACTAAGAAAAAACAATAGATGTTTCACTCTTGATAATATGGTGCAATGACTAAACCCCCACCTGCTAGTCTACCATCATACATATCTTTGTCCTCTTTACATATGCTAGAGATGTGACATGTGAATAATGACACTAGCATATAGCCACATGGTAATGTAGACTAATCTACGTGGAAGATTAAAACAATCGCTATGTTACTCTTGATACTTTTTCCTCTTTACATATACTAGAGATCTGGGTGGTGAAAAGACCCATGTAGCGAACCAAACAAATACGCTGACTAGTCATCTCTTTATTTATTCGCCCAAGCTTCATCATGTCTTGAAGTGAGAAAACCATGTTGCAATTGAATATAATCTTGCCTGATCGTGCCTTAGGGATTAGTAGGACTGGAAACAGTAATTCAACTTGAGACGGGAACATTTTAACGTGCGGCACAACCACAACTTCATTATGTCACTCATGCGTGCTTGACTAGTGGGCTGCGGTAATGGCTTTGACTGGTGCTGAGAAGTTGCACCATGCCAAAATCCATCTGGATTTATTCAAAAGGATCACAAGTTATATGGTGAAAAGGTGATGCGAAGTTGGTCTCAAAGTCAAAAGAACATTATTTATAATCAAAGATGTAAAGAAGGGATAGTTAAAGATTAAATGGCTAAAAGAGCTTTACTCCAATGACATGATTTTCTTGTCATGTGGTCCAAATTTATAGTCTAATTGTTCATTAAATTTAAATTCTTGGATGTGTGAGCGTCTAATATTCTGCAATGAGGAAGAACAAATAAGAAGTTTCTTGATATCTCACGAAACAAGAGATTTACTCGATTATCGTGGTTCGACTTGTTCCTTTGCTGCATTCCAAGATTTGGAATGCAGACTCATCATCATTCGCTAGTTTAGGCATGGGTTAGTCGGCTAGGCATACACGGCCAGTATCCTGGTGGGAGGTGTGTGAGACTAGTTTTTCTAGGATTATGGTGCAACAACTCCAAGTGGTGAGCACACCGACGACCTACTTGTGAGTGTTGCACTGCAAGTGCTAGTGACTAGAGAGCTGGTTGTGTTTGAGCCTTGCCCTTCCATGGATCTCCTGGAAATTGTTGCCAATGCTCTGGTTGGTTTCCTGATGTTCTCGCGCTCATATTCCTTGATTAGAGCAGCGATGGCTAGGTCTCCAACGCGTGGTGGTGTTTCATCGACTTTAGCTCTGGTTTATGCGGTTGGATGTTGTGGGAATGGGGTCTCGGCTAGAGGTATATGATCTTGGTACATGTACGAAAGGATTGGGCGAGTCATCATCATGGGTTTGTGTCCTCCCACCTCTTTCTCAAGGTGAAAACTCTCGGTCTAATTTGCCAAGCTACTGCCAGCGGTTCTATGCCACCATCCCGCCCTTGGAGGCATCATCTTGGGAGCCTTGGTCCCTAAAAGCTAGTTATCGTGTGGTTGGTTCATTGAAGCTCACAATGGTTCTCTTGGTGCTGTCTCGACTCGAGACAATATCCATCCTCGGAGTCTCTTTTTCTAGTGATGTTATTCAAGTCCTATATGACTTCTTATGTGAGATTATTTGTCGTCCTATGGTTTGGCGCCCTTCGAGAAGGGTGGGAGGGCCCTCTTTGGCGATGAATGAAGGGTATTACAGCAATTATTTACCTTTTTAAAGTAGATGAGTGGCTTCTTTTTCAAGCGAATGGTGTGTTTCCACATCAATATACTACATTCGCCTCTACCTGCTCATCGATCACTTTAATCGACGAGTGCCTTTGTGCACATATTTGTTTCGTTTTCTTGTTCTTGACACTGGTCTTTCTAAACTGATTTTCTGTACACCTGGTTTCTAGTTTATCCATTTTTTGTTTTCTTAACTTAAAGTTTGGTGTAATTTATTTGTCTAAAGAAAAATATAACATTAATAGTTGGTCATAAAGATACGCTAGTACCGTGGGTGTGACAATTTTGCGAATTTCTCTTTGATCAAATAGTCTTTGAAATCTAAACTTGGAAGCCGTATTTTCTTTCAACCTATGCATTTATTCCTCTTCCAGAACGCTATGTCTCCGTAGTGGAGTGCATGGAATTCTTGAGTTGACTGTTGAGGTTTTGTTCAGATAAATGGAGTCAGATGTTCATTATTTGCTTAATGAGCAAAACCTATATCACTCATTGTATATCTG
Organism: Aegilops bicornis; assembly: GCA_021605145.1. Taxonomy (NCBI): domain Eukaryota; kingdom Viridiplantae; phylum Streptophyta; class Magnoliopsida; order Poales; family Poaceae; genus Aegilops; species Aegilops bicornis. The sequence goes on along the minus strand of CM038669.1, from coordinate 617,397,995 downwards.
TTGTCAAGTTTTAAAAACAACCATGATGCGTCTCTATTTCGTATGAGATTGTAACATTTTGTATTCTACAAGCCCTTTGTCGTATTTATTGATTTATCTATCCATCAAAGCTAGATCTCTTTACCATCACGGTATCAAAACAGTTAAGGTGAATATCTACTCCATACAATTTTTATGCAGTGAGTAAAGACACGCCTACTTGCTGAGTACTGTGCATTTTCTCTCTGTATATATGCTCAAGATGCGGAGGATGGCGTGCAATGAGTGGGTCATGTAGTGATGCTAGCAAACAAAACAACATATTTTGTTGTCTTGTGTTGAATTTCCCATCCATTCCACCCAAGTTTCACATGTTTGAGCGAAAAAAGGAAATTGGACATGTGACAATACCTTTGAGGATGAGAGATATTAGGAAAACAATTCAACCAATGCAGCATCAAAAGACTGCAAACTATGTGCTTCTCCTTCTCCTCGGCCAAACTGATGGTGAAATCTCTTAGCGTGAAGCAGACTAACAACTTGTCTATCAGACTTGCTGAAGGGTGAAGAGTAGAAGCTAAAGATGAGAGAGGTGGTCAAAGGAGTGACTGCAAAGAGGTTAGCACGAGCACTTTGGGCCGTTAACTCGAAGCCGAGGATCACGAAGGCCACTGCTGGACACAGACAAGCACCGGAGGCGTGACAGTCTGAACTACTCATGCTCTGCGTCGAACTAAAAGTAGCTGTGCTGCAATCTCCTCTACTTGCTTGCTCCTCTTTCACGTTTCCTGAACTCTGAATCTCAGCATTTCTCTCTATCCTAGAGTGACGCTGAGAAAACATGTAACTGAGTTGATGCCAATGTTACATTCTCCTGTGTCAGATGCTAAACTACAATGACATCCTTTCATGTGTCAGATGTTTTTTCTTTTGTGATCTAGCAGAATTTCTTTGATATGTGCTTTCATAAATTTCAGAAAACAGTACTATCTCGATAAAAAACAAAAATAACGGTAAGTGTCCCGCGGTCCCGCCACTTGGTCCACATTATGAAGATCAATAGTTGTTAGATTTCAGTTAGAGTTAGACTCCAGATTGCAACAGAAAGCAGTTGAAACAAGGTTCAAAAACCATCGTAGCTTCAGTCTCAGACTAGATATAAACCTTGACGTCTCAAATTAAAAACTAAAAATTAAACCAATACTAAACTATCAAAAGTTTAATAGATCTGATTTGCTAGACAGTTCTGGTCTCAGAAGATCTGCCCCCTTTATTTATATTTTCCATATACGACCCTAAAATATATGCACAGCCAGGAGAGCTCTGCCCCTTTATGCCTGGTGTTTCAGTCAGGAAAAGCCACCAGCTTTATGAGCTTGATCCAATAGAAAAGATCCAACAGAATGTACCATCTCAGACCACGAGAAAAGTTTTTGGCTCTCCAAGGGCTAACAGAGCGCACAAATAATTTTGTTCTTAGCTCCATGTTGAATGTCACTGTAAGTTCAACAGCAATAAGTCGGTTAAAAGGCAAGCTAGATATATCCAGAACAAAATCTCATCGTATCTGGCATCGAATGAATTGACGTTTCTTTGCTTTTTTTTTTTGAAAAGGAAGATTACCCCCGGCCTCTACATCAGAATGATGCATGCGGCCATCTTATTAAAAAGTGCCAATCAAAATAAAGTCTGCAATACGGTAATGCTCACAAACAGAGCAAAAAGAGATATGAAGATAAAAAAGTCACAACCGGCGAAAAACAGGACAGGGTAACTAAACACCTATCCTATTATTGGACCGACATCCAAACCGATTGTAAATATTATGTGTGACCGTCTCCCATCGGTTGCACTCAGAAACCAAAAACTCCCTGGAATCCGTATGAGTGAGTAACGACCATGTACGGATCCAAACTATAGCTCTGTAGATAACCTGCATGAAGTTTACAAGATTTTGTCTGTTAAAGATCATATCATTTCTGCAGTTCCGTATAGCCCGAAGTAATGTGCATATTCCTATCCGAGTACATCCCGCAATAACTGGTTCCACTCCAGTTAGCCACGTCTCAAATAACATGCCAAGGCTAACTGGAGGGTTAATGTTAAAGGCTATGAATTGTACGCGAAAGAAGCTTAGTGAGAGGGCAATCAATAAAAAGGTGTTGTATTGTTTTATCTTGGTCATAGAAACAACATGGTGAACTGCCTACCCATCTTTGCTTAAGCAGATTATCTTTGGTAAGAATCACTTCCTTATGAATGAATCATATGAATATTCTAATTCTCAACGGAACTTTAATTTTCCAAATATGAATCGATCTCGGGATTGGGCCAAAATCAATTAGATCCAGATAAATAGATTTCACCGTAAAAACACCGCCCTGGTTAACTTACAGTGAAAGGAGTCTGGCTGATCATAAAGTTGAACATCCATCAATCTTCGCACAAGGTGCAGCCAGGAGCTCCAACGCTCCCCTACGAGGGACCTCCTGAACTGGATGTTTAATGGGGCCGATTGTAATATTGTAGCAATGTAATCCTCCTTACGTTGCACAATATTATATAATGTGGGATACTACAAGGCTAGAGGAATCTCTCATATCCATGTATCTTCCCAAAATCTAGTTGTTGTGCCATTTCCAACAACAAATTTTGCTCTGCGGTAGAAAGTATCATTCGTTCTCATTAGCCCCTTCCAAAATGGCGATTAATTAGGTCTTACGGTAACCTAGGCTAAAGACTTAGGTTGTTAGTATTTGTTACGCATAATCTGTACCCACATACCGTCGGTCTCAACCGATAGCCTATATAGCCATTTACTCAGCAGGCATTTGTTTTTAATCTCCGTGTTCTCAATCCCAAGCCCTCATTAGTCTTTGGGTCTACAAATAATATCCCACCTGGTCAATCTGTATTTTGTTTTTACCTCATCACACTGCCAGAAAAAATGAGATTGATAGAAGTCTAACATTTTCCATACCCTATAGGTACTTACCGAAAAAAGCTTTAGCCCTGCTTTATATATAAAGCACAGATCACCAACATCGCAGTACAACACACGCCACCAACACACCCGCACACACCCAAGGTAGGATACATAGGCGCTGCGCGCAGCAACACCATCCCTAGCACTACAAGAGCCACCGGGGGCCTCAACCGTGAACACGCCACCGCGAAGAGAAGAAGCTACATACGACGCTCCGCGGGCTCCAAGGCGGTGCCAATAGGAAGGTTACGACATCGAAGCGCCGCCACCGCCCGACCCAAGGATCAGAGTTTCCCCCGGAGCAACACGACGGGCAGCGAGAGTCGCGGTGATGCCTTCAAGAAACGAGCTTCACCGTCGCCGGTCAGCCCGAAGATAGAACAGGTTTTCACCCCGACCAATATTCACCGCCACCGAACGATGCACCCCGGCTACCAGGCCGCCCACACGGCCATGGCCACCAGGCAGCACCATGTCATGGGCTTTGCCCAGGAGCACCGAGACACCACGACCAGGGCCGCCGCCCCAGCATCCATGACCTTGACGCCACCTCACCCCCACCCACCGCTACCCCAACCAAAGAGACGAATGCAAAAGAACCGCCATTCGCACTCCTAAGCAGTCCCCAGCGTCGAGAACCGAAGTCCGGCCAAACCTGGCCACCATCGACCCGTCCTGCTGCCGGGCGCGAGACGAGCTCGGTACTGCTGCCGGGCGCGAGACAAGTCAGATCCTGCTGCCGGGCGCGAGATAGGCTCGGTCCTGCTGCCGGGCGCGAGACGAGTCCGGTCTGCTGTCGGGAGTGAGACGAGCTCGGCCCTGCCACCGGGCGCGAGACGGGCGATGGGCGCTGCTGGGAGAGGGCCAACCCTCCGATGAAGGTAGCGCCTGAACGACAGGGAGAGGAATCGAAGGTCGTCATGAAGGAAACATGCCCTAGAGGCAATAATAAAGTTATTATTTATTTCCTCATATCATGATAAATGTTTATTATTCATGCTAGAATTGTATTAACCGGAAACATGATACATGTGTGAATACATAGACAAACTTAATGTCACTAGTATGCCTCTACTTGACTAGCTCATTGATCAAAGATGGTTATGTTTCCTAACCATAGACATGTGTTATCATTTGATTAATGGGATCACATCATTACGAGAATGATGTGATTGACTTGAGCCATTCCGTTAGCTTAGCACTTGATCGTTTAGTATGTTGCTATTGCTTTCTTCATGACTTATACAAGTTCCTATAACTATGAGATTATGCAACTCCCGTTTACCGGAGGAACACTGTGTGCTACCAAACGTCACAACGTAACTGGGTGATTATAAAGGAGCTCTATAGGTGTCTCCAAAGGTACATATTGAGTTGGCATATTTCGAGATTAGGTTTTGTCACTCCGATTATCGGAGAGGTATCTCTGGGCCCTCTCGGTAATGCACATCACTATAAGCCTTGCAAGCAATGTAACTAATGAGTTAGTTACGGAATGATGCATTACGTAACGAGTAAAGAGACTTGTCGGTAATGAGATTGAACTAGGTATTGAGATACCGTCGATCGAATCTCGGGCAAGTAACATACCGATGACAAAGGGAACAACGTATGTTGTTATGCGGTTTGACCGATAAAGATCTTCGTAGAATATGTAGGATCCAATATGAGAATCCAGGTTCCACTATTGGTTATTGACCGGAAACAGTTCTAGGTCATGTCTACATAGTTCTCGAACCCGTAGGGTCCGCACGCTTAACGTTACGATGACAGTTATATTATGAGTTTATATGTTTTGATGTACCGAAGGTTGTTCAAAGTTCCGGATGTGATCACGGACATGACGAGGAGTCTCGAAATGGTCGAGACATAAAGATTGATATATTGGACGACTATATTCGGTCACCGGAAGTGTTCCGGGTGATTTCGGTGAAAACCCGAGTGCCGGAGGGTTACCGGAACCCCCCCCCCCCTGGAGAAGTAATGGGCCATATGGGCCTTAGTGGAGAGAGAGAGAGAGGGGCAGCCAGGGTGGGCCGCGCGCCTCCTCCCCCTCTGGTCCGTATTGGACTAGGAGGAGAGGCGGCGCCCCTTTCCCTCTCCCCCTTCCTTTCCCCCTCCTAGTAGGAGTAGGAAAGAGGGGAGTCCTACTCCTACTAGGAGGAGGACTCCTCCTCCTAGGGCGCCTAGCAAGGGCCGGCCGGCCTCCCCCTTTCTCCTTTATATACGGGGGCAGGGGGCACCCTAGAGACACAACAATTGATCCTTGAGATCTCTTAGCCGTGTGTGGTGCCCCCCTCCATCATAGTCCTCGATATTATTGTAGCGGTGCTTAGGCGAAGTCCTGCGACGGTAGAACATCAAGATCGTCACCACACCGTCGTGCTGATGGAACATCAAGATCGTCACCACGCCGTCGTGCTGACGGAACTCTTCCCCGACACTTTGCTGGATCAGAGTCCGGGGAACGTCATCGAGCTGAACGTGTGCTAGAACTCGGAGGTGCCGTAGTTTCTGTGCTTGATCGGTCAGGCCGTGAAGACGTACGACTACATCAACCGTGTTGTTATAACGCTTCCATTTTCGGTCTACGAGGGTACGTGGACAACACTCTCCCCTCTCGTTGCTATGCATCACCATGATATTGCGCGTGCGTAGGAATTTTTTTGAAATTACTACGTTCCCCAACAGTGGAATCCAAGCCAGGTTTTATGCGTAGATGTTATATGCACAAGTAGAACACAAGTGAGTTGTGGGCGATACAAGTCATCTTGCTTACCGACATGTCATACTTTGGTTCGGCGGTATTGTTGGATGAAGCGGCCGGACTGACATTACAGCGTATGCTTACGCGAGACCGGTTCTCCGGCGTGCTTTGCATGAGGTGGCTAGCTGGTGTCAGTTTCTCCAACTTTAGTTGAACCGAGTGTGGCTACGCCCGGTCCTTGCGAAGGTTAAAACATCACTAACTTGATGAACTATCGTTGTGGTTTTGATGCGTAGGTAAGAACGGTTCTTGCTAAGCCCGTAGCAGCCACGTAAGACATGCAACAACAAAGTAGAGGACGTCTAACTTGTTTTTGCAGGGCATGTTGTGATGTGATATGGTCAAGACGTGATGCTATATTTTATTGTATGAGATGATCATGTTTTGTAACCGAGTTATCAGCAACTGGCAGGAGCCATATGGTTGTCACTTTATTGTATGCAATGCAATCGCCCTGTAATGCTTTACTTTATCACTAAGCGTTAGCGATAGTCATAGAAGCATAAGATTGGAGAGACGACAACAATGCTACGATGGAGATCAAGGTGTCACGCCGGTGACGATGGTGATCACGACGGTGCTTCGGAGATGGAGATCACAAGCACAAGATGATGAAGGCCATATCATATCACTTATATTGATTGCATGTGATGTTTATCCTTTATGCATCTTATCTTGCTTTGATTGACGGTAGCATTTTAAGATGATATCTCACTAATTATCAAGAAGTGTTCTCCCTGAGTATGCACCGTTGCAAAACTTCTTCGTCTTTGAGACACCACGTGATGATCGGGTGTGATAGGCTCTACGTTCAAATACAACGGGTGCAAAACAGTTGCACGCGGAATACTCAGATTAAACTTGTGAGCCTAGCATATCTGAGATATGGCCTCGGAACACGGAGACCGAAAGGTTGAACGTGAATCATATAGTAGATATGATCAACATAGTGATGTTTAACATTGAAACTACTCCATCTCACGTGATGATCGTACATGGTTTAGTTGATTTGGATCACGTGATCACTTAGATGACTATTGAGATGTCTGTCTAAGTGGGAGTTCTTTAGTAATATGATTAATTGAACTTAAATTTATCATGAACTTAGTACCTGATAGTATTTTGGTTGTCTATGTTTGTTGTAGATAGATGGCTCGTGCTGTTGTTCCGTTGAATTTTAATGCGTTCCTTGAGAAAGCTAAGTTGAAAGATGATGGTAGCAACTACACGGACTTGGTCCGTAACTTGAGGATTATCCTCATTGCTGCACAGAAGAATTACGACCTGGAAGCACCGCTGGGTGCCACGCCTGCTGCAGATGCAACTGACGATGTTAAGAGCGTCTGGCAGAGCAAAGCTGATGACTACTCGATAGTTCAGTGTGCCATGCTTTACGGCTTAGAACCGGGTCTTCAACGACGTTTTGAACGTCATGGATCATATGAGATGTTCCAGGAGTTGAAGTTAATATTTCAAGCAAATGCCCGGATTGAGAGATATGAAGTCTCCAATAAGTTCTATAGCTGTAAGATGGAGGAGAATAGTTCTGTCAGTGAACATATACTCAAAATGTCTGGGTATAATAATCACTTGATTCAAGTGGGAGTTAATCTTCACGATGATAGTGTCATTGATGAAATTCTTCAATCAACGCCACCAAGCTACAAGAGCTTCATGATGAACTATAATATGCAAGGGATGGACAAGACTATTCCGAGCTCTTACAATGCTAAAGGCTGCGGAGGTAGAAATCAAGAAGGAGCATCAAGTGTTGATGGTCAATAAGACCACCAGTTTCAAGAAGAAGGGCAAAGGGAAGAAGAAGGGAACTTCAAGAAGAACGGCAAGCAATTTGCTGCTCGGAGAAGAAACCCAAGTGCGGACCTAAGCCTGAAATCGAGTGCTTCTATCGCAAGCATGAGCCTAATCGGAAGCGGAACTGCCCCAAGTATTTGGTGGATAAGAAGGATGGCAAGGTGAACAAAGGTATATGTGATATACATGTTATTGATGTGTACCTTACTAATGCTCGCAGAGCACTGGGTATTTGATACGGGTTACATTGCTAATATTTGCAACTCGAAACAGGGACTACAAATTAAGCGAAGATTGGCTAAGGACGAGGTGACGATGCGCGTGGGAAATGGTTCCAAAGTCGATGTGATCGAAGTCGGCACGCTACCTCTACATCTACCATCAGGATTAGTTTTAGACCTAAATAATTGTTATTTGGTGCCAGCATTAAGCATGAACATTATATCTAGATCTTTTTTGATGCGAGACGGTTATTCATTTATATCAGAGAATAATGGTTGTTCTATTTATATGAGTAATATCTTTATGTTCATGCACCCTTGAAGAGTGCTCTATTTTTATTGAATCTCGATAGTAGTGATACATATATTCATAATGTTGAAGCCAAAAGATGCAGAGTTGATGATGATAGTGCAAATTATTTTTGGCACTGCGGTTTGGGTCATATTGGTGTAAAACGCATGAAGAAACTCCATACTGATGGACTTCTGGAATCACTTGATTATGAATCACTTGGTACTTGCGAACCGTGCCTCATGGGCAAGATGACTAAAACGCCGTTCTCCGGAACTATGGAGCGAGCAACTGATTTGTCGGAAATCATACATATTGATGTATGTGGTCCAATGAATATTGAGGCTCGCGGCGAGTATCGCTATTTTTTTACCTTCACAGATGATTTGAGCAGATGTGGGTATATCTACTTGATGAAACACAAGTCTGAAACATTTGAAAAGTTCAAAGAATTTCAGAGTGAAGTGGAAAATCATCTTAACAAGAAAATAAAATTTCTACGATCTGATCGTGGAGTAGAATATTCGAGTTACGAGTTTGGTTTACATTTGAAGCAATGCGGAATATTTTCGCAACTCACGCCACCCGGAACACCACAACGAAATGGTGTGTCCGAACGTCGTAATCGTACTTTACTAGATATGGTGCGATCTATGATGTCTCTTACTGATTTACCGCTATCGTTTTGGGGTTATGCTTTAGAGACGGCCGCATTCACATTAAATAGGGCACCATCAAAATCCGTTGAGACGACGCCTTATGAACTGTGGTTTGGCAAGAAACCAAAGTTGACGTTTCTTAAAGTTTGGGGCTGCGATGCTTATGTGAAGAAACTTCAACCAGATAAGCTTGAACCCAAATCGGAGAAATGTGTCTTCATAGGATACCCAAAGGAGACTATTGGGTACACCTTCTATCACAATCTGAGGGCAAGATTTTTGTTGCTAAGAATGGATCCTTTCTAGAGAAGGAGTTTCTCTCGAAAGAAGTGAGTGGGAGGAAAGTAGAACTTGATGAGGTAACTGTACCTGCTCCCTTATTGGAAAGTAGTTCATCACAAGAATTGGTTCCTGTGACAACTACACCAATCAGCGAGGAAGCTAATGATATTGAAAATGAAACTTCAGATCAAGTTACTACCGAACCTCGTAGGTCTACCAGAGTAAGATCCGTACTAGAGTGGTACGGTAATCCTGTTCTGGAAGTCATGTTACTCGACCATGGCGAACCTACGAACTATGAGGAAGTGATGATGAGCCCAGATTCCGCAAAATGGCTTGAGGCCATGAAATCTGAGATGGGATCCATGTATGAGAACAAAGTATGGACTTTTGGTTGACTAGCCCGATGATCGGCAAGCAATAGAAAATAAATGGATCTTCAAGAAGAAGATTGACGCTGATGGTAATGCAACTGTCTACAAAGCTCGACTTGTTGCGAAAGGTTTTTGACAAGTTCAAGGGGTTGACTACGATGAGACTTTCTCACCCTTAGCGATGCTTAAGTCTGTCTGAATCATGTTAGCAATTGCCGCATTTTATGATTATGAAATTTGGCAAATGGATGTCAAAACTGCATTCCTGAATGGATTTCTGGAAGAAGAGTTTTATATGATGCAACCAGAAGGTTTTGTTGATCCAAAAGGTGCTAACAAAGTGTGCAAGCTCCAGCGATCCATTTATGGACTGGTGCAAGCCTCTCGGAGTTGGAATAAACGCTTTGATAATGTGATCAAAGCATATGGTTTTATACAGACTTTTGGAGAAGCCTGTATTTACAAGAAAGTGAGTGGGAGCTCTGTAGCATTTCTAATATTATATGTAGATGACATATTGTTAATTGGAAATGATATAGAATTTCTGGATGGCATAAAGGGATACTTGAATAAAAGTTTTTCAATGAAAGACCTCGTTGAAGCTGCTTACATATTAGGCATCAAGATCTATAGAGATAGATCAAGACGCTTAATTGGACTTTCACAAAGCACATACCTTGATAAAGTTTTGAAAAAGTTCAAAATGGATCACGCAAAGAAAGGGTTCTTGCCCGTGTTACAAGGTGTGAAGTTGAGTCAAACTCAATGCCCGACCACAGCAGAAGATAGAGAGAAAATGAAAGATGTTCCTTATGCTTCAGCCATAGGCTCTATCATGTATGCAATGCTGTGTACCAGACCTGACGTGTGCTTAGCAATAAGCTTGGCAGGTAGGTACCAAAGTAATCCAGGAGTGGATCACTGGACAGCGGTCAAGAATATCCTGAAATACCTGAAAAGGACTAAGGATATGTTTCTCGTTTATGGAGGTAACAAAGAGCTAGTCGTAAATGGTTACGTCGATGCAAGCTTTGACACTGATCCGGACGATTCTAAATCTCAAACCGGATACGTGTTTATATTGAACGGTGGAGCTGTCAGTTGGTGCAGTTCTAAACAAGCGTCATGGCGGGATCTACATGCGAAGCGGAGTACATAGCTGCTTCAGAAGCAGCAAATGAAGGAGTCTGGATGAAAGAGTTCATTTCCGATCTAGGTGTCATACCTAGTGCATCGGGACCAATGAAGATCTTCTGTGACAATACTGGTGCAATTGCCTTGGCAAAGGAATCCAGATTTCACAAGAGGACCAAGCACATCAAGAGACGCTTCAATTCCATCCGGGACCAAGTCCAGGTGGGAGACATGGAGATTTGCAAGATACATACGGATCTGAATATTGCACACCCGTTGACTAAGCCTCTTCCACGAGCAAAACATGATCAACACCAGGACTCCATGGGTGTTAGAATCATTACTGTGTAATCTAGATTATTGGCTCTAGTGCAAGTGGGAGACTGAAGGAAATATGCCCTAGAGGCAATAATAAAGTTATTATTTATTTCCTCATATCATGATAAATGTTTATTATTCATCCTAGATTGTATTAACCGGAAACATGATACATGTATGAATACATAGACAAACTTAATGTCACTAGTATGCCTCTACTTGACTAGCTCATTGATCAAAGATGGTTATGTTTCCTAACCATAGACATGTGTTGTCATTTGATTAATGGGATCACATCATTAGGAGAATGATGTGACTGACTTGACCCATTCCTTTAGCTTAGCACTTGATCGTTTAGTATGTTGCTATTGCTTTCTTCATGACTTATACAAGTTCCTATAACTATGAGATTATGCAACTCCCGTTTACCGGAGGAACACTTTGTGTGCTACCAAACGTCACAACGTGAATCGGGTGATTATAAAGGAGCTCTACAGGTGTCTCCAAAGGTACATGTTGAGTTGGCATGTTTCGAGATTAGGTTTTGTCACTCCGATTATCGGAGAGGTATCTCTGGGCCCTCTCGGTAATGCACATCACTATAAGCCTTGAAAGCAATGTAACTAATGAGTTAGTTACGGAATGATGCATTACGTAACGAGTAAAGAGACTTGCCGGTAACGAGATTGAACTAGGTATTGATATACCGACGATCGAATCTCGGGCAAGTAACATACCGATGACAAAGGGAACAACGTATGTTGTTATGCGGTTTGACCGATAAAGATCTTCGTAGAATATGTAGGAGCCAATATGAGCATCCAGGTTCCGCTATTGGTTATTGACCGGAAACAGTTCTAGGTCATGTCTACATAGTTCTCGAACCCGTAGGGTCCGCACGCTTAACGTTACGATGGCAGTTATATTATGAGTTTATATGTTTTGATGTATCAAGGTTGTTCGGAGTCCCGGATGTGATCACGAACATGACGAGGAGTCTCGAAATGGTCGAGACATAAAGATTGATATATTGGACGATTATATTCGGACACCAGAAGTGTTCCGGTGATTTCGAGAAACCGGAGTGCCGGAGGGTTACGGACCCCCGGAGAAGTACTGGGCTCTATGGGCCTTAGTGGAGAGAGGGAGGGGCAGCCAGGGTGGGTCGCGCGCCCCCTCCCCCTCTGGTCATAATTGGACTAGGAGAGGGGGGCGGCGCCCCCCTTTCCCTCTCCCTCTCCCCCTTCCTTTCCCCCTCCTAGTAGGAGTACGAAAGAGGGGAGTACTACTCCTACTAGGAGGAGGACTCCTCCTGGCGCGCCTAGCAGGGGCCGGCCGGCCTCCCCCCTTGCTCCTTTATATACGGGAGCAGGGGGCACCCTAGAGACACAACAATTGATCCTTGAGATCTCTTAGCCGTGTGCGGTGCCCCCCTCCACCGTAGTCCTCGATATTATTGTAGCGGTGCTTAGGTGAAGCCCTGCGACGGTAGAACATCAAGATCGTCACCACGCCGTCGGGCTGACGGAACATCAAGATTGTCACCACGCCGTGACTTTGATGGATCGGAGTCCGGGGAACGTCATCGAGCTGAACGTGTGCTAGAACTCGGAGGTGCCGTAGTTTCGGTGCTTGATCGGTCGGGCCGTGAAGACGTACGACTACATCAACCGCATTGTTATAACGCTTCCGCTATCGGTCTACGAGGGTACGTGGACAACACTCTCCCCTCTCATTGCTATGCATCACCATGATCTTGCGTGTGCGTAGGAAATATTTTGAAATTACTACGTTCCCCAACACGTCAAGGGCGCTCACCGACAGGCAGACGCCGAAGAAGTCCAGCCGCTCCCATGAAATGTTCCATACCACTACCATGGGCCACCACCACGCCGTGGTAGCCCACATCCTTGCCGGGACCCCGAGGGACTGCGCCGAGCCCCCCGCCGACAACCCTGTGCCAGACCCAAGGAGCAGACAGGCAACCGCCGCTGTCCCCTCCCGAATCCGAGACCAGGACGAGCCCCGGCCTCCGCCCTGCCCCACCAGCCGAGTCCCCGGTGACAAATCTAGCCGGATCTGGCCGGAAACAGGCGCGTTTGCAACCACCAGCACCGCCGCCGCCGTGTCAGATCCTCCGCCGCCACAGGTGCGCCCACCTCCGCGAGGCCCTCCACGCCGCCACCCCGGACAAGCATCCCCGCCGCCGGACCAAGAAGCCACGCCGCCGCGCCCCTCGAAAGAGCAGTGCCGCTGTCCGAGCAGGGCTCCCTGCGCCGCCGCCGCCCGAGCAGGGTGAGACGAGGCCACGCCGCCGCCAGCACCAAACGGGCTTCGACCGCCGGTGCGAACGGGCGGCGGCGAGGGAGGAAGATGAGGTGAGGGGGGCCCGGCCGGCGACGCCCTAGGGTTTCCTCCCGGTCGCCCGCGGGGTCGACGCGGGAGGAGGAGGGTTCGAAATCGCCAGCTTTACTCCCTCCACTCTTGATCCCTATAGGTACTTCAAAGAAAGATAGCAGGAATATCGACATGCTAGTTAATGCATAATTTATTAACACAAGACGTTCTCCATAAGACATAAGCACGCCCTTCCAACAGCTTAGCTTTTGTCGAATCGATCCTCGACGCATTTCCATTCTTTATTTGAGAGTCTACGATGGCGAGGAACCCATTTCACAACCGAACAATTGTCTATACGCATCTTGTTTCTCTTTTGCTCTTCCAAATAATTCGCTCTTCTGGAAAATATTTTTTAACCCCGACAATTGTTCCAAAAGAAAAAAGTACTAGTTTCATATTTCTAACCTTTGCGAGATCATGTTCCATGAATAAGATAGTGTCATCAGCGTATTATAGTATAGAAATTCCCCAATCTACAATATGAGGAACGAGTCCTCCTACTTGGCCGTTCTCCTTGTCTCTGCCGATAAGTACTGCCAACATATCTGCCACTATGTTGAAAAGTATAGGATACATCGGATCTCCTTGTCTTAAGCCGTTATGTGTCTAAAAATAATGACCCGTGTCATCATTCACCTTAATCCCCATACTGCTTTTTTCAATGAAGGAGTTCACCTATTTCCTCCAGGTTTCATTGAACCCCTTCATGCGCATAGCCTGCTGGAGAAAGAGTCATTTGATCTATCGTATGCTTTCTCAAAATCCACCTCGAAAATCACTCCATCTATTTCTTTGAACGAATTTCATGTAGAGTTTCGTGTAAGACAACGACCCCTCAAGGATGTGTCTGCCCGGCATAAAAGCAGCCTGACATGCTCACTGCTACTCAGCTGTAGAAAAAAACTCTTTTTTATGCTGTAAGCCTGTAACATTGCACAATATATACTAAGGAAAAATCAGGTTGAGCCACGAAGAGGGTCATTATTCCTGTAGCACATTCCAAAGGATGGAGACACTGCCGGCAAGAAAGGCAGTTCCTTCTCCGAATAGTTGATCCGATTCGGGGCATATGCCATCTGAAGATCCACATCCTGAGGCCAATCGCGCAGTATATAAGAGAGGCCGAGGCGCATAAAATATAAGAGAGGCTAAGCTGCAAAATGGGACAAAACCGGAAGTTACCTACACGTAAAATCAGTTTTCCGTCAGCGCCGGGGTCTCTTTACCTTAGGATGCATTTTTTCAATAGGATGCTTTTTATTAACTCATAAGGAAGCATTAAGGGATACAAAACATAACGAATATATACTCGGCCTCCGCACTGATAGAATGACACAATGAACATCAATACGCGCGCGTGCACACACACAAAGGATCACACTATAAAGGAGCAAAGCCATAAAGGCCAAAGCTATGCCTAGCGGGGGAAAATGGCAAAAAAAAAAAGAGCAGCATTGATCCTTCACGAGCGGTTGCAGCCAACGAAGATGATGCAAGCGCATATGACCCAGACGGCCAGACGTATCCATGCAAACTAAAAACCACGCATGCACCAAGCAAGTAGCCTGTTGCCAAAAGTCGTCTTTAATATCCGTCGGCATACGCGTGAAGTTGATTGCAGACGAAACAAGAAGATACCACCGAAAACCCAGTTTTTGGATGCTTAGGAAATCCCACGCTCTAAGGCAAGTATCCCGGTAGTAAACCTGGGCACCGCAGACAATACACAACGGGCTGTCTTTGTCCCACCATTGCGGCAATCGACCATGGCTAGCGAGCAAACATTGCACGGCCATCCGCACCTCCAACCAGCATCATCGGCGAAGTTGCCACGCACCTTCTTCGCAACAAAGGATCTCCGCTACCATGTGACACACACCGTTTCCATGCCTTAGCCACCCATAACAAGGCATCAGTGAGACATGAAAGCGGCAACAGCAGCACAAACCTACCATCAACCACAGGTCACCTAGCCAATCCAACTACAAAACGATGCTCCTGAGAAAGAAATATGACACCATAACCATAGACATCATCATCCAATCGAAGATTACACAGACCTAGGTTTTCCCCCAAAGCGACATGGGCGGGTAGGCGAGAACGACACCAATGACTCCATCAAGGTAATGATGCCCATAGGCGTCGTCGTCATCAGCTTGGGCATTACCCAAGAACGGCTTTCACCGATCATCTCACATCTCAAAGCCCTGACCAGCTAGACCATGCGTCCGCCCGCTGCAGCCCCGTGAGCGCAGATCAGACCCTGCATGCTACCAAACGCCGCTGCACACCCACCACAACAACCTGGGCACCGCCACGCGCACCAGGAATCCAACCGTCCTGGGCGGTAAGGCTCTCTTCTACTGGCAGTGAATGGATGGTCTTGGGACGACAGTCGATCTTTATGAAGTGGACAATGGCTTCTTAATCAAATTAATGAAGTGTATGATTCCACTTGGTTTTTTCATTCGCCTCAACCTTGGTCATGAATCACTTCGATGGATGACTTTTGTCTAACATAGCAAACAAAGAACATTCATAGTTGGTCTCCAAGATATAGTGTTACTTTATGCGTGGAAATTTTGAGAATTTCTCTTGTATATCAAATGGTCTCTGCAATCATCAGAACTTAGAAGATGAATTTCCTTTCTACCTATGCATATCTTTCTCTTACAAAGTGTTCTTGCTTTATAGTGGACTGGAGTACATGACATTCAGGAGTGGACACACTGTTTACTTGAATAGAATCACGTGTATTAGTTGTTTAATGAGAAACTACATCACCCACTGCAAGCTATCCTTCGTCCTTATCATTGTTGTATTGTAATTGTAACTTTGAAAAGTAACCATGGTGCATCTTCTGTTGTCATGATAATGTCAAAAAATTCGTATTATCCTAGCCACTTTGTCGTATTTATTAACCTACCAATCCATTGGAGTGCTTGTCTTTAGGATGACAGTGTCAGGACATTAAGGTGGTTATCTACTACAAACAATTTTCGTGCAATGAGTAAAGCCACACTTGCATGTGTGACATATCATGAACTTTATCTTACTACATATACCACGATAACAGACACCATGTAGCGAAGCTACAAAATGAACGGCATATATATTATTTTTCGTATGTTGGATTTTGCATTCCTTTTACCCAAGTGGCCAAGTTTCACACCTTTGAGCCAAAAAGAAATTCAAGAGCGTGACGATACCTTCAGGATGAGCGACATTGGGAAAAAATTCAAGCAAGAATTATTCTCCCCCCTACCAATTATTCTTGCTCATCCAAACAGATCGTAGCATTGGTTCCTTCCTCCAAATTATTCTGGTCTTCATTTTCTGGTATACCTTGCGTCATGTATCGTGGTAGTCGTCAAAATAAATCAGGAAGAATATAGAGCCGATGCATTATTCTCGCTCAATGGCATACTTAATCTTGACCACCATTGTATTGGACCTATTAACCTTTTCAGTGTTTGATTTATTAATCCATCTATTCACCAAAGATGCTTTTACCTTAACACCATTGTAGTAGAATAACTAAAACTGCTATCCACTCCGGGGAAATTTGATGTTGTGAGTAAAGCCACACCAACTTTTGTAACTCATATCAAATTTCTATACATATACAAGAGATCCAAAGGATGCCTAACAATGAATGATAGCTAACCCAGTGTACTAAAGTTAGCAAAAACACTGCATACTAATTTCTTCTGCTGCATTGGATTTTGTATCTCTTTTCGCCCATGTTTGTTTGTAAGTTCCACGTTGTAAAAAGTTATTTTGGTATCTTTAGCAAGCAAGGATGAAGAAAAAAACCAACTAGCAAGTTCTAGAAGAAGCAAGAAGTAGCAACCTAGAAAGTAAAGAGCTAGAGAACAAAGACAATGGTTCTATTCCAAGCAGATTCCAAAGGTGGGGTGATGGAAGGACTACCGACAAGGAAACCGGCATGCACAGAAATTGGAGGTCATCCTTGCAGCATATGTTGTCGAAAGATTCTTAATTACCTAGAGGTTCCCAAGGCTCAAAATGTGTTCATCAATAATGTTGAGAACTTTGGAATGTCTAGCAAGCATGCAAAGGATTTCAAAGGAGGCAAAGAGATTTGTCTTAACAAGGCATGTCAAACCCGATGTGTGCGAAACACAGTGTGCTTCTCCTTTAGTAGGTAGCATCTACCGTGATGGTGGTAGCCTGGTGAGTGCAGTCTGACTATCTATTTACTTGTGCATGCCAAAGGAGAATTGCCTTAGACACTCATCTCAGCCTCTCCATGAATTCTGATCCACAAAGGTGAGAAATCATGCAATGCAAGGTTGTTTGTGTGTTTGTTTGTGATGCTTGATAGGTGTGAATTTCATAGAAAATTTTGCATGACATGATGATAAGAGGTCCTTGCAGGTGTGCTGGTATTCGCTTATTTTCACGAAGAGGAACTAATGAGCTTGATTCTACATGGTAAATGATATGTAGTTGTATTACCCTCGCAGGCACTCAGCTCTCTGCGGCACCCACCACGCCCAATATTCGTCCTTAATCACAGTTCTTGTTTGTGGCTTACATTTTTTTTCTTTTATATGTGCTTGATCAATCATAACTTGTTTGCATGGCATTGCAAGGAAAAATTGCAATATGGTAAACTCAATATCTTGAAGTGTAAGTGTTTAGCTTTTAATGTAATCTCCATTCGGAGCATTTGTGTAAAAGTGCGAGCTGCTGGAAGTCCTTCACAGATGAGATACAATAAAACCGATGTGCGTGGTACAAATGGTTGTATATGAGGCCATAAGGTGTCAGTTTGTACTAAACAACATAACGGTACTCTACACCATGACTACTGTACGTGGGAAAAATGGTTGGTTCACCCTTCATAATTTTGGTGCAATGAGTAAACGTGCACCTACTAGCCTACCATTATATATATATACATACATATATATATATATATACATACATATATATATATACATACATATATATATATATATATATACATATATATATATATATATATATATATATATATATATATATATCTGCGTCCGCTTTACATATACTAAAGATGTATGTGCTCAGAGGAGCATATAGACAAGAAAACCTATACCATCTTGGCATTTTTTTGCACAATCTTTGATATCTCTAAGTGGAGGATAAGTCAAAACCTTATTGCACCTGCTATTATGCTATGACCATGTCTTAGGGATGAGTGACATTGGGAAAAATGATTCAACTTGCTGCGCATCTGGATGGGAATTGCCTTGGCATGAGGGGACTGATTGGGGCATGTGCTCGATTAGAGGTGGAGCGGCGTCGTACCTATCATGGCGATGACATCGGGTCTTGGTGGCATCACGCAGTGGAATCACATAAAGAAGTTAAGAAGAAAATATGTTTTCTTTCATTGGAGGGCAATGCTTTATAGTAGTATCATTATCTAGATAGTAATTACTATATAAATTGGGATGATCTCGGTCTCAATTTCTACAAGCAGTTTTATTTTCTTCATCGAGTCCATATGGATAGAAAATATATTTATAATTTTTTCCTCATGTGAGAGAGAGTATGGCTCAAACTTGGTTGAGATTAACAACTCCTCTACTCAAATGTCTCGATCATGAGCTTCATATCTTTATGTGATAAGAAAAAACCTACTACAATTGAATCTTGCATGATGGTGCCTTAGTGACGAGCAACATTGGAAACCATAATTTAACTGACACGGGAACATTGTATTGCAGAACTTGATTATGTCGGATCCGTATTTCACTCATGTGCTACAGTAATTGCTTTGAATGTTGCTGCAAATGCCCCACAACCATGTCAAACACCATCCTGGATTTCTTCAAAAGGATCACAAATTATACTGTGGAAATAGTGATGCGAAGTTAGTCTCATACTCGAATAACATGGTTCAGAAAAAAAATGGAAACTAGGATAAAAATGTGTTAGACAAAGCAAGGGTAGTTAAAGGTCTATTGGCTAAAAAGAGCTTTACTTCAATTAAATGATTTTCTTGTCACATGATCAAACTTATAGTCTACTTGGTCATTAAATTAAATCCTTGGGTCTGTAAGCGTCCCATACTTTGCAACGCAGGGGCACAATTTCTCGGTATCTCAACAAACAATAGATTCAATCGATTATCGTGATCTGCCTCACCACTTTTCTGCATTGCGAAGTCTGGAATGCGTACTCCTCATCATTCGCTATTTTACACATGAATCTTTGTCATTATTCTCAGGCGCGGTGTTTTGGCTCCTAGATGCATATGCACTCATTGTATAAATACACATTTTAAAAAGTTGAAAAATTCGGAACAAAAACCCGCAAGTATATCCGGACATTCTATGTGCGTGCACAAAGTTTCGGTGAAAAACGACGTTTTTTGTGACTTGTGTAAAAAAGATAAAGAAATACCTCGTGAATAGTTATAATCAAGCATCAAAAATTGTCTTTCTTACACAAGCCATAAAAAACCTCGTTTTTCAATGGAAACTTTGTGCACGCACATAGAATGTGCGGATGTACCCGCAGGATTTTTGTCCCAAATATTTCAACTTTTCAAAATGTGTATTTAGACAATGAGTGCATATGCACCTAGGAGCCATAGCCTACCGATTATTTTCCGTCTACACGCGAGTTTCTAGTTGCTACCAGGGGCTGGACTACTGGTGGATGCAGAGGAGTGCGTGTGTGATATATGGGTTGATCAGGTCTGCACACGCGACCAGTAATCCTAGCGGGAAATAGGCAAGGCTAGTTTTTCTAAAATACTAGTGCCGTGCCTCTAGGTGGTGAGTGCGGTGGCGACCTACTTGCGAGTGTCGTGATGCAGGTGCCAGTCACCAGGGAGTCGATTGTGTTTTTTTACTTTGCCCTTCATAAATATTCTGCATCTTATATTTTTTGAACCATGCACGAG
Source organism: Aegilops bicornis (assembly GCA_021605145.1). NCBI lineage: Eukaryota > Viridiplantae > Streptophyta > Magnoliopsida > Poales > Poaceae > Aegilops > Aegilops bicornis. The sequence continues at coordinate 617,377,846 of CM038669.1, read as the reverse complement.
TGCTGCATGTGACGTACAGTTCCCTCTTAATACGTCTCTAATGGATCTATAATTTTTTATTGTTCCATGCTATTATATTATCTATGTTGGATGTTTTATATGCATTTATATGCTATTTTATATAATTTTTGAGACTAGCCTATTAACCTAGAATCCAGTGCCAGTTTTTGTTTTTTTCTTCTTGTTTTTGGGTTTCACAAAAACGGAATATCAAATGGAGTCCAATTGACCTGAAAATCTACGGACATAATTTTTGAAAAATATAAAAAAATACTGAAACAAAAAGATACCGAAGAAGAGTCTCGAGGACACCACAAGGGTGGAGGGCGCGCCCCCTGACCTTTTGGCTGCCTCGTGGGTTCCCCTGACTTTTTCCCGACGCCAACGCCTCTTATAAAATCCCCAAAACCCCATAACAGAACCTAGATCGGGAGTTCCGCCGCCGCAAGCCTCTGTAGCCACCAAAAACCAATCGGGACCCTGTTCCGGCACCCTGCCGGAGGGGGAAACCATCACCGATGGCCATCTTCTTCATCCCGGCGCTCTCCATGACAAGGAGGGAGTAGTTCACCCTCGGGACTGAGGGTATGTACCAGTAGCTATGTCTTTGATCTCTCTCTCTCTCTCTCTCTCTCTCGTGTTCTTGATTTTGCACGATCTTGATGTACCTTGAGTTTTGCTATTATAGTTGGATCTTATGATGTTTTCCCCCCTCTACCTTCTTGTAATGGATTGAGTTTTCCCTTTGAAGCTATTTTATCGGATTGAGTCTTTAGGAATTTGATAACACTTGATGTATGTCTTGCATGTGCTTATTTTTGGTGACAATGGGATATTCACGTGATCTACTGGATGTATGTTTTGATGATCAACTTGCTGGTTCTATGACCTTGTGAACTTATGCATAGGGGTTGGCACACGTTTTCGTCTTGACTCTCCGGTAGAAACTTTGGGGCTCTCTTTGAAGTTTTTTGTGTTGGTTTGAATATATGAATTTGAGATTGTGTGATGCATATTGTATAATCAAACCCGTGGATACTTGTGGCGACATTGGAGTATCTAGGTGACATTAGGGTTTTGGTTGATGTGTGTCTTAAGGTGTTATTTTAGTACGAACTCTAGGGCTGTTTGTGACACTTATAGGAATAGCCCAATTGATCGATCAGAAATAATTACTTTGAGGTGGTTTCATACCCTACAATAATCTCTTCGTTTGTTCTCCGCTATTAGTCACCTTGGAGTGACTCTTTGTTACACGTTGAGTGATTGTTATATGATCTAATTATGTTATCATTGTTGAGAGAACTTGCACTAGTGAAAGTATGAACCCTAGGCCTTGTTTCCAAGCATTGCAATACCGTTTTCGCTCACTTTTGTTACTTGCTACCTTGCTGTTTTTATATTTTCAGATTACAAAAACCTATATCTAACATCCATATTGCATTTATATCACCATCTCTTCGCCGAACTAGTGCACCTATACAATTTACCATTGTATTGGGTGTGTTGGAGACACAAGAGACTCTTTGTTATTTGGTTGCAGGGTTGTTTGAGAGAGACCATCTTCATCATACGCCACCCATGGATTGATAAACCTTAGGTCATCCACTTGAGGGAAATTTGCTATTGTCCTATAAAACTCTGCACTTGGAGGCCCAACAACGTCTACAAGGATAAAGTTGCGTAGTAGACATCAAGCTCTTTTGTGGAACCGTTGCCGGAGAGGCTAGTGCTTGAAGGTATATCTTTAGATCTTGCAATCGAATCTTTTAGCTTAATGTTTTATCACTAGTTTAGTATATAAAAGAAAATTACGAAAAAAATGGAATTGAGGTTGCCTCATATGCTTCATCTTTTTAATGTCTTTCGTGAAAATGATGGAAAGGAAAACTGTGCTCAAGTGTTAGAAGAAGAAGTTTATAAAATGGTTGGCACTAAATCTTTGAATGATGAGCATGATTGCAATATTGTTAGTATGAATTCCGAATATACATGATGCTAATGATATGCAAAGCAACAAGCTTGGGGATGCTATGTTTGATGAAGATGATATTTTTTGTCCCCCAAGTTTTGATGAGCAAATTTATTATGATGATAGCATGCCTCCTATTTATGATGATTATATTGATGAAAGTCTTTTGGAGGAGTGTCAACTCTAGGTAATGATCCCACTATTTTGGAGAGTGTCGAATCTTATTATAATGATAAAAGTGGATTTGGAGAGGTCATGACTTTATTTAATGATGAACCCACCATTTGGGAAGAGGTTCCAATTGATTATGAGAATAAAGTTGCTATCTATGATGATTATTGTGATGACATGTATGCTATAAAGAATAATGATAACCATGAAACTTGTCATCATGATTTTAATTTTCAATTGGATTATGCCTCACATGATAGTTATTTTGTTGAGTTTGCTCCCACTGTTCCGAGTGAGAATAGATTTGCTGATGTGGAGAGTAATAAATTTTCTAGGCTTATGGATCATGAAAGTACACTACTAGGAAAAGGCCTACTAATGGCGCACCGGTTTTTCCTTCTAATGGCGCACTACCGGTGCGCCATTAGCATCATGCCATTAGAATTTTTTTCTAATGGCGCACCTGTGGTGCGCCATTAGAATCTGGTATTCTAATGGCGCACCGCTGGTGCGCCATTAGTATGGCCCACGGTGCACCATTAGTATCTGGTATACTAATGGCGCACCACATAGAATTGCGCCATTAGTAACAATTTTTTTTCAAATTATTTTTTCAGAATTTTTTTTTTAAAAAAATTCAAATTTTTTTGTCGTTTTTTTCTTAATCTCAGGTCACTATGGCTTAATCTCGAGTCAAATCGCACTCTATGGTCAAACTTCCCAAAAGGTCACCTATCCTCACACTACTCCAGCCCAAGCACGCTTAACTTCAGAGTTCTATCCAACCCCTGCAACAGCTCACTTCACAGACACTTGTTGATATATCTAGCATATCAATCCTATTATACCTTGTTGATGTCTAGGACTTTGTTCATGTTCATGACTATGATGAAATTTTGAAAAATATCTCAAACTTCCCGGTCATATTACGTATCATTTTCTGAAAAAAAAATTCAAAAAAAAATTCAAAACCAATTTTTTTTTGAATTTTTTTGCCTCTAGATCTTGAAAGCCCTGTAACTTTTTTTTGTTAGGTTTTTGGGGATTTTGAAAATGTTTAACGGGGTTCCCCCGGTTAAATTCGGATGTAACTTTTTGAGTAGATGATTTTTCATATATAAAACTTTTTAATCCGAGTTCGTATGCAAAAGTTATGCCCATTTTACAAATTTCCAGAGAGATTTTGTAAATAAAGTCGAAATTTATATTTGTAAATTTTCCCAACAACTAGACCACATATCACATGGGAAACTTATTTTCTTTTATTTTTTTGACATTTTTATCATTTTCTTTTATTTTTTTTCAAACTGAAAAGGCGGTCCAGGGGGGGGGGGAGGGGGGGGGCATTCGGTGGAAGCTTCCACCCCACGTGGATTTTTTCATTCACGTGTTCACATGATTAAGCTACTGTATTAATCATGTTCTATAGCCTTTTTTCATTAACGTGCCAAGTAAAGTCTTTGGGATAGTATGAATGATAGTTTACTTGATTCTGTGCAAAAACAAAAACATTTGCTTCCAGTCACAGAATTGTTTAAATTCACTGAAGCAAGATAAGGTTCTGAATTTTTTACACATGATTGATATACAAATTGTCTACGTTTTCCTAATTTTCAGAATATTTTGAGTAACAGAAGTATGGTTGTTGTTCAGATCTTTACAGACTGTTTTGTTTTTGACAGATTATGTTTTTGATGCATAGTTTGCTTGTTTTCTAGTTTCTACGCCTTATATTGCTTAATATAAATTTAGAAATGATAGGGTACAATAGGCATTGTGTGAGAAAAATTATGAATCTTATCTTGACAGTACCAAAGTGAATGATTTGTCTTTATCATACTAACCCGTCTCACGAAGTTCTGTTAAGTTTTGTGTTGTGAAGTTTTCAAGTTTTGAGTAAAGTTTTGATGGACTACGGAATAAAGAGTGGCAAGAGCCTAAGCTTGGTGATGCCCAAGGCAACCCAAGGTAATATTCAAGGACAACCAAGAGCCTAAGCTTGGGGATGCCCCGGATGGCATCCCCTCTTTTGTCTTCATTCATAGGTAACTTTACTTAGGGCTATATTTTTATTCACCACATGATATGTGTTTTTCTTGGAGCGTCATTGTATTTATTAGTATTTGTTTTCTGCTATTTAGAGTAATGTTTTGCATCTTTTAGTTCAACAAAAAGGTCCAGTATAGCCCTTACCATGCTTATTTTGCAAGTTCATATGTTGCTGTTTTAAAAACAGAAAGTTTGCTGTTATGTTTTGAATATTTGTGAATAGTCAGGACACGATAAAATCTTGAAATTTTTACACAATGAGTAATAACAATTTTTTACTGTGTGGTAATTTTTCAGATTTGGAGTTAGGGAAGTACGATTCCTCTTGCATTCTTTACAGACTGTTCTGTTTAGACAGATTGCTATTATGTTTGCATTATTTGCATATGTTTGCATGTTTAATGATTCTATTTGAGAATAGGAGTATTAAATATGCAGAGGCATTTGGTAGGCAATATCAAATAATAATTTTAGTGATTTGCTACAACAGAGAATGATAAGTTTTATGCGTTGATTTGTACTAACTTATCTCACGAGTTCTTGTTGAGTTTTGTGTGGATGAAGTTTCTAAGGTTTAGGGAAACCGCGGTATGAAAGGAATTGAGGAGACAATAAAGCACAAGACTGGGGATGCCCAAAGCACGCCAAGTAAATATTTCAATAAGTCTCAAGCATCTAAGCTTGGGGATGCCCCGGTTGGCATCCCACCTTTCTTCTTCAACAATGACCGGTCAGTTTTGGTTTAACCTAAGTTTTTGCTTCTTCACATGATATGTTCTATCCTTGCAATGTCATTTTATTTTGTTTAGTTTGATGTTTGAATAAAGTACTTAAGATCTGAAATTCTTAAATGTTAGTGAGTCTTCACATAGTTACATAATTATTCAAATACTCATTGATCTTCACTTATATCTTTTTGGAGTAGTTTGTCATTTGCTCTGGTGCTTCACTTATATCTTTTTAGAAACCTGACGGTAGTTTTATTTTGAAGAAATTATTGAACTCTAATGCTTCATTTATATTATTTTGAGAGTCTTAAACAGCATGGTAATTTGCTTTGGTTATGAATTTAGTCCTAATATGATAGGCATCCAAGAGGGATATAATAAAAACATTCATATAAAGTGCATTGAATACTATGAGAAGTTTGATTCCTTATGATTGTTTTGAGATATGAAGATGGTGATATTATAGTCATGCTAGTAAGTAGTTGTGAATTTGAGAAATACTTGTGTTAAGGTTTGTGAGTCCCGTAGCATGCACGCATGGTGAACCGTTACGTAACGAAGTTGGAGCATGAGATGTTTTTTTATTGTCTTCCTTATGAGTGGCGGTCGGGGACAAGCGATGGTCTTTTCCTACCAATCTATCCCCCTAGGAGCATGCGCTTAGTACTTTGTTTCGATGACTAATAGAACTTTGCAATAAGTATGTGAGTTTTTATGACTAATATTGAGTACATGGATTATACGCACTCTTAGCTTTCCACCATTGCTAGCCTCTCTAGTACCGCGCAAGTTTGGCCGGTACCATACACCCACCATATACCTTCCTCAAAACAGCCACCATACCTACCTATTATGGCATTTCCATAGCCATTCCCAGATATTTGCTATGCAACTTTCCACCGTTTCGGTTATTATGACACATTTCATCATTATCATATTGCTTTGAATGATCATGTAGTTGACATCATATTTGTGGCAAAGCCATCGTTCATAATTCTTTCATACATGTCACTCTTGATTCATTGCACATCTCGGTACACCGCCGGAGGCATTCATATAAGAGTCATCTTTTGTTCTAAGTATCAAGTTGTAATTCTTGAGTTGTAAGTAAATAAAAGTGTGATGATCATCATTATTTGAGCATTGTCCGAGTGAGGAAAGGATGATGGAGACTATGATTCCTCCACAAGTCGGAATGAGACTCCGGACGAAAAAAAAGAGGCCAAAAAATGAGAGAAGGCCCAAATAAAAAAATAAAAAAATAAAAAAAATAATGAGAGAAAAAGAGAGAAGGGGTAATGCTACTATCCTTTTACCACACTTGTGCTTCAAAGTAGCACCATGATCTTCATGGTAGAGAGTCTCCTATATTGTAACTTTTATATACTAGTGGGAATTTTTCATTATAGAACTTGGCTTGTAAATTCCAATGATGGGCTTCCTCAAATTGCCCTAGGTCTTCATGAGTGAGAAAGTTGGACGCACACCCACTTAGTTTTCCTTTTGAGCTTTCATAAACTTATAGCTCTAGTGCATCATGGCAATCCCTACTCACTCACATTGATATCTATTGATGGGCATCTCCATAGCCTGTTGATACGCCTAGTTGATGTGAGACTATCTCCTTCGTTTTGTCTTTTCCACAACCACCTTCTCTTGCACCTATAGTGTTATGTCCATGTCTCACGCTCATGTATTGCGTGAAAGTTGAAAATGTTTGAGAACATCAAAAATATTAAACAATTGCTTGGCTTGTCATCGGAGTTGTGCATGATTTAAATATTTTGTGTGATGAACATGAAGCATAGCCAAACTATATGATTTTATAGGGATAACTTTCTTTGTCCATGTTATTTTCAGAAGACATAATTGCCTTGTTAGTATGCTTGAAGTATTGTTGTTTTTATGTCAATATTAAACTTTTGTTTTTAATCTTATGGATCTGAACATTCATGCCACAATAAAAAAAATTACATGCATAAATATGTTAGGTAGCCTTCCACATCAAATATTCAGTTTTTATCATTTACCTACTCGAGGATGAGCAGGAATTAAGCTTGGGGATGCTTGATACGTCTCCAACGTATCTATAATTTTTTATTGTTCCATCATATTATATTATCTATCTTGGATATATTATATGCATTTATATGCTATTTTACATAATTTTTGGGACTAACCTATTAACCTAGAGCCCAGTGCCAGTTTCTGTTTTTTCCCTTCTATACAAAGAATTTTCCTAGAATTTTCTAATATTGAACACTCCTCTGTTAAGCGTGCTGCTACAATCTTTTTGGCTCATGAATTCAGATTTATAATAAAAGATGCCAAAGAAATTTTTGCGCATTATAGGGTGGACGCTGGCCGTCCTCCCATAGAATCTATCCTCTTTGATCAAGAAGAAATAATGCGTTTTCAATCTATTGACTATGTTGCTTTCAATGAAAATCTTAGAAAAAAGGTGCCTACCAATATTTTAATTGATAGAATCTCTGAACTTAATGATGATTTGGCTATTCGAAACAATGAGCTAGCATGCTCTCTTGAGTATAGGCTCACGAAGTTCTGTCAAAAGAATGCTTATAATGATGAATTGGTTGTGCAATACGAAGGGCCGAAATAGGAACCTATACCTCCTAAAATTGATCTTGGGGACTTTTATCCTATTAAATTTAACCCTTTTGATTACTTTTCCTTGCCTCAAAGAAAACTTGCTGCCGAAGGTAGAGAATATGAAATGAGTTTCACCGATCTATCTTATTACTACGGCACTACCTAGATCTATCCTTGCTTTTATGCCTAGCTAGGGGCGTTAAACGATAGCGCTTGTTGGGAGGCAACCCAATTTTATTTTAGTTTTTTGTTTTTGTTTCTGTTTAGGAATAAATAATCCATCTACCTTCTGTTTAGATGTGGTTTATCTTTTAATTAGTGTTTGTGCCAAGTAAAACCTATAGGATCTTCTTGATGATAGTTATTTGATCTTGCTGTAATTTCCAGAAACTTTCAGTTCACGAAAACAATTATTAAAATTCACCAGAACGAGATAAAATAGTGATTACAATTGTTTCTGATCAATAAACAAATTGCCTAGGTCGTCCTATTTTGTCTGAATTTAAGGAGTTCTAGAAGTTTTCGTTAGTTACAGATTACTACAGACTGTTCTGTTTTTGACAGATTCTGTTTTTCGTGTGTTGTTTGCTTATTTTGATGAATCTATGTCTAGTAAAATAGTTTATAATCCATAGAGAAGTTGAAATAAAGTAGGTTTAACACCAATATAAATAAATAATGAATTCATTACAGCACCTTGAAGTGGTCTTTTGTTTTCTTTCGCTAACGGAGCTCACGAGATTTCTGTTGAGTTTTGTGTTGTGAAGTTTTCAAGTTTTGAGTGAAATCTTTTGATGGATTATGGAGCAAGGAGTGGCAAGAGCCTAAGCTTGGGGATGCCCATGGCACCCCCAATATAATCCAAGGACACCAAAAAGTCAATGCTTGGGGATGCCCCAGAAGGCATCCCCTCTTTCGTCTACTTCCATCGGTAATTTTACTTGGAGCTATGTTTTTATTCACCACATGATATGTGTTTTGCTTGGAGCGTCTTGTATGATTTGAGTCTTTGCTTTTTAGTTTACCACAATCATCCTTGCTGTACAAACCTTTTGAGAGAGCCATACATGAATTGGAATTTGATAGAATACTCTATGAGCTTCACTTATATCTTTTGAGCTTTATAGTTTTGCTCTAGTGCTTCACTTATATCTTTTAGAGCACGGTGGTGGATTTGTTTTAAAGAAACTATTGATCTCTCATGCTTCACTTAGATTATTTTGAGAGTCTTAATAGCATGGTAATTTTCTTAAATAATAATAATATGCTTGGTATTCAAGATTTGTAAAACTTTCTTTTGAGTGTGTTGAATACTAAGAAAAGTTTGATGCTTGATAATTGTTTTGAGATATGGAGGTGATAATATCAAAGTCATGCTACTAGAGTAATTGTGAATTTAAGAAGTGCTTGTGTTGAAGTTGGCAAGTCTCATAGCATGCACGTATGGTAAATGTTATGTAACAAATTTGAAACATGAGGTGTTATTTGATTGTCCTCCTTATGAGTGGCGGTCGGGGACGAGCGATGGTCTTTTCCTACCAATCTATCCCCCTAGGGGCATGCGCGTAATGCTTTGGTTTTTGATGACTTGTAGATTTTTTCAATAAGCATATGAGTTCTTTATGACTAATGTTGAGTCCATGGATTATACGCACTCTCACCCTTCCATCATTGCTAGCCTCTTCGATGCAGTGCATTGCCCTTTCTCACATTGAGAGTTGGTGCAAACTTCACGGTGTATCCAAACCCCGTGATATGATACACTCTTTCACACATAAACCTCCTTATATCTTCCTCAAAACAGCCACCATACCTACCTATTATGGCATTTCCATAGCCATTCCGATATATATTGCCACGCAACTTTCCACCATACCGTTCATCATGACACATTCATCATTGTCATATTGCTTAGCATGATCATGTAGTTGACATAGTATTTGTGGCAAAGCCACCGTTCATAATTCTTTCATACATGTCACTCTTGATTCATTGCATATCTCGGTACACCGCCGGAGGCATTCATATAGAGTCATACTTTGTTCTAGTATCGAGTTGTAATCATTGAGTTGTAAATAAATAGAAGTGTGATGATCATAATTCTATAGAGCATTGTTCCAAGTGAGGAATAAAAAAAGAGAGAAAGGCCATAAAAAAAGAGAAGACCCAAAAAAAGAAAAAGAAAAAAAAAGAAAAAAACTGAGAGAAAAATAGAGAAGGGACAATGTTACTATCCTTTGCCACACTTGTGCTTCAAAGTAGCACCATAATCATCATGATAGAGAGTCTCTTGTTTTTTCATTTTCATATACTAGTGGGAACTTTTCATTATAGAACTTGGCTTGTATATTCCAACGATGGGCCTCCTCAAGTGCCCTAGGTCTTCGTGAGCAAGCAAGTTGGATACACCCACTTAGTTTCTTTTGTTGAGCTTTCATACATTTATAGCTCTAGTGCATCCGTTGCATGGCAATCCCTACTCCTTGCATTAACATCGATTGATGGGCATCTCCATAGCCCATTGATTAGCCTCGTTGATGTGAGACCTTCTCCTTTTTTGTCTTCTCCACATAACCCCCATCATCATATTCTATTCCACCCATAGTGTTATATCCATGGATCACGCTCATGTATTGCGTGAAGGTTTATGAGTTTGAGATTATTAAAGTATGAAACAAATGCTTGGCTTGTCATCGGGGTTGTGCATGATGAGAGCATTCTTGTGTGTGAAAATGGAGCATGACTAAACTATATGATTTTGTAGGGATAAACTTTCTTTGGCCATGTTACTTTGAGAAGACATAATTGCTTTGTTAATATGCTTGAAGTATTATTATTTTTATGTCAATATGAACTTTTTTCTTGAATCTTTCGGATCTTAATATTCATACCACAATTAAGAAGATTTACATTGAAATTATGCCAAGTAGCACTCCGCATCAAAAATTCTCTTTTTATCATTTACCTACTCGAGGACGAGCAGGAATTAAGCTTGGGGATGCCTTATACGTCTCCAATGTATCTATAATTTTTGATTGCTCCATGTTATATTATCTACTGTTTTGGACTATGTTGGGCTTCATTTTCCACTTTTATATTACTTTTGGGACTAACCTATTAACCGAAGGCCCAAATTGTAAATTGCTGTTTTTTTTTGCCTATTTCAGTGTTTCGAAGAAACAGAATATCAAACGGAGTCCAAACGGAATGAAACCTTCGGGAACATGTTTTTCTCATCAGATAAGACCCAGGAGACTTGAACCCTCCGTCAAGAAAGCCACGAGGCGGTCACGAGGGTGGAGGGCGCCCCCCCTAGGGCGCGCCCCCCTCCCTCGTGGGCCCCTCGAAGCTCCACCGACGTACTCCTTCCTCCTATAAATACCTACGTACCCCCAAACAATCAGATACGGAGCCAAAAACCTAATTCCACCGCCGCAACTTTCTGTATCCACGAGATCCCATCTTGGGGCTTGTTCCGGAGCTCCGCCGGAAGGGGAATCGATCACGGAGGGCTTCTACCTCATCACCATAGCTTCTCGGATGAAGATTGAGTAGTTTACCTCAGACCTTCGGGTCCATAGTTAGTACTAGATGGCTTCTTATCTCTTTTTGGATCTCAATACAATGTTTTCCCCCTCTCTCGTGGAGATCTATTCGATGCAATCTTCTTTCTGCGGTGTGTTTGTTGAGACCGATGAATTGTGGGTTTATGATCAAGATTATCTACGAACAATATTTGAATCTTCTTTGAATTCTTTTATGTATGATTGGTTTTCTTTGCAAGTCTCTTCGAATTATCAGTTTGGTTTGGCCTACTAGATTGGTTTTTCTTGCAATGGGAGAAGTGCTTAGCTTTGGGTTCAATCTTGCGGTGTCCTTTCCCAGTGATGAGGGGCAGCAAGGCACGTATTGTATTGTTGCCATCGAGGATAACAAGATGGGGTATTTATCATATTGCATGAATTTATTCCTCTACATCATGTCATCTTGGTTAAGGCGTTACTCTGTTTTCATTAACTTAATACTCTAGATGCATTCTGGATAGTGGTCGATGAGTGGAGTAATAATAGTAGATGCATGCAGGAGTCGGTCTACATGTCTCGGACGTGATGCCTATATACATGATCATACCTAGATATTCTCATAACTATGCTCAATTCGGTCAATTTCTCAACAGTAATTTGTTCACCCACCGTAGAAATACTTATGCTCTTGAGAGAAGCCACTAGTGAAACCTATGGCCCCCGGGTCTATTCTCATCATATCAATCTCCAATCACTTTATTTTTGCTTTGCTTTTTTACTTTGCCTTTTATGTTATCTTGCATCTTTATACCAAAAATACCAAAAATATTATCTATCATCTCTGTCAGATCTCACTCTCGTAAGTGACCGTGAAGGGATTGACAACCCCTAATCGCGTTGGTTGCGTTGAGCTATTGTTTTGTGTAGGTACGAGGGACTCAAGTGGCCTCCTACTGGATTGATACCTTGGTTCTCAGAAACTGAGGGAAATACTTACGCTACTTTGCTGCATCATCCTCTCCTCTTCGGGGAAATCCAACGCAGTGCTCAAGAGGTAACACTTATGCATAGGGGTTGGCACACGTTTTCGTCTTGACTCTCCGGTAGAAACTTTGGGGCACTCTTTGAAATTCTTTGTGTCGGTTTGAATAGATGAATTTGAGATTGTGTGATGCATATAGTATAATCAAACCATGGATACTTGTGGTGACATAGGAGTATCTAGATGACATTAGGGTTTTGGTTGATGTGTGTCTTAAGGTGTTATTTTAGTATGAACTCTAGGGATGTTTGTGACACTTTTAGGAATAGCCCAATAGATCGATCAGAAAGAATAACTTTGAGGTGGTTTCGTACCCTACAATAATCTCTTCGTTTGTTCTCCGCTATTAGTGACTTTGGAGTGATTCTTTGTTGCATGTTGAGGGATTGTTATATGATCTAATTATATTATCATTGTTGAGAGAACTTGCACTAGTGAAAGTATGAACCCTAGGCCTTGTTTCCAAGCATTGCAATACTGTTTTCGCTCACTTTTGTTACTTGCTACCTTGTTGTTTTTATATTTTCAGATTACGAAAACCTATATCTAACATCCATATTGCATTTATATCACCATCTCTTTGCTGAACTAGTGCACGATACAATTTACCATTGAATTGGGTGTGTTGGGGACACAAGAGACTCTTTGTTATTTGGTTGCCGGGTTGTTTTAGAGAGACCATCTTCATCCTATGCCTCCCACGGATTGATAAACCTTAGGTCACCCACTTGTGGGAAATTTTCTACTGTCCTACAAAACTCTGCACTTGGAGGCCCAACAACGTCTACAAGGATAAAGTTGCGTAGTAGACATCACCTCCCTCCCCGAGTCGCTCCCGCAGGCACCCCCGGGAGGAAACCCTATCTCTGCCCCCGTCGCCCCTTCGCCTCAACCCCCTCCCTCGCCGCCGCCTGGCGCGTCGCCGGCCAAAGGCCCTGTGGCATTGGCGGCGGTGAAGGAAATATGCCCTAGAGGCAATAATAAAGTTATTATTTATTTCCTCATATCATGATAAATGTTTATTATTCATGCTAGAATTGTATTAATCGGAAACATAATACATGTGTGAATACATAGACAAACATAGTGTCACTAGTATGCCTCTACTTGACTAGCTTGTTAATCGAAGATGGTTGAGTTTCCTAAACCATGGACATGAGTTGTCATTTGATTAACGCGATCACATCATTAGGAGAATGATGTGATTGACTTGACCCATTCAGTTAGCTTAGCACTTGATTGTTTAGTATGTTGCTGTTGCTTTCTTCATGACTTATACATGTTCCTATGACTATGAGATTATGCAACTCCCGTTTACCGGAGGAACACTTTGTGTGCTACCAAATTTCACAACGTAAATGGGTGATTGTAAAGGTGCTCTACAGGTGTTTCCAAAGGTACTTGTTGAGTTGGCGTATATCGAGATTAGGATTTGTCACTCCGATTGTCGGAGAGGTATCTCTGGGCCTACTCGGTAATACACATCACTAAAAGCCTTGCAAGCATTGTAATTAATGAGTTAGTTGCAGGATGATGTATTAAAAATCGAGTAAAGAGACTTGCCGGTAACAAGATTGAACTAGGTATTGAGATACCGATGATCGAATCTCGGGCAAGTAACATACCGATGACAAAGGGAACAACGTATGTTGTTAAGAGGTTTGACCGATAAAGATCTTCGTAGAATATGTGGGACCCAATATGAGCATACAGGTTCTGCTATTGGTTATTGACCGGAGACGTGTCTCGGTCATGCCTACATAGTTCTCGAACCCGTAGAGTCCGCACGCTTAAAGTTCATTGACGATCGGTATTATGAGTTTTTGTGTTTTGATGTACCGAAGGTAGTTCGGTGTCCCGGATATGATACGGACATGACGAGGAGTCTTGAAATGGTCGAGACTTAAAGATCGATATATTGGATGACTATGTATGGACACCAGAAGTGTTTCGGGAGGTTTCGGACATTTACTGGAGTACCTGGGGTTACCGGAACCCCCCGGGGAGTATATTGGGCCTAATGGGCCTTAGTGGGAGAAGAGGAGGGGTGGCCAGGGCAGCCGCGTGCCCCCTCCCCCTCTAGTCCGAATTGGAAAAGGAGGGGGCGGCGCCCCCTGAGGGAGTCTTGGATTAGGGGGTGTCCGGATGGCCGGACTATAGCCTTTGGCCGGACTCCTGGACTATGAAGATACAAGGTTGAAGACTTCGTCCCGTGTCTGGATGGGACTTTCCTTGGCGTGGAAGGCAAGCTTGGCGATACGGATATGGAGATCTCCTACCATTGTAACCGACTCTGTGTAACCCTAACCCTCTTCGGTGCCTATATAAACCGGAGGGTTTTAGTCCATAGGACGAATAACAATCGTACCATAGGCTAGCTTCTAGGGTTTAGCCTCTCTGATCTCGTGGTAGATCTACTCTTGTACTACCCATATCATCAATATTAATCAAGCAGGAGTAGGGTTTTACCTCCATCGAGAGGGCCCGAACCTGGGTAAAAACATCGTGTCCCTTGTCTCCTGTTACCATCCGCCTAGACGCACAGTTTGGGACCCCCTACCCGAGATCCACCGGTTTTGACACCGACATTGGTGCTTTCATTGAGAGTTCCTCTGTGTCGTCATCTTTAGGCCCGATGGCTCCTCCGATCATCAACAACGATGCGCTTCAGGGTGAGACTTTTCTCCCCGGACAGATCTTCGTATTCGGCGGCTTTGCACTGCGGGCCAATTCGCTTGGCCATCTGGAGCAGATTGAAAGCTACGACCCTGGCCACCAGGTCAGATTTGGAAGTTTGAACTACACGGCTGACGTCCGTGGAGACTTGATCTTCGACGGTTCGAGCCACAGCCAAGCGCGCCACACTGTCACGAGGGGCATGATCTAGCTCTGCCGCCGAACAGTGTCCTGGAGGCCGCACCAGTGTCCGCTCCGACCTTTAGCTCGGAGCCGACCGCGCCGATCGAGGACGGGTGGCTGGACACCGCCTCGGGGGCTGCGATCTCTACGGCGATTGAGCCGTACACCTACCCCGTCCTTTGCGAAGCTCGTGACTCCAAGGTGCCGGACTCCTCTCCAGACTCCGAGCCTTCCGCGCCCCCGCCAATCGAATCTGATTGGGCGCCGATCATAAAATTCACTGCCGCGGACATCTTTCAGCACTCGCCCTTTGGCGACATCCTGAATTCACTAAAGTCTCGCTCTTTATCAGGAGAGCCCTGGCCGGGTTATTGTCAGGAAGGTTGGGATGCGGACGATGAAGAAATTCAAAGCCCACCCACCACCCACTTCGTAGCCACTGTCGATGATTTAACCGACATGCTCGACTTCGACTCCGAAGACATCGACGGTATGGACGACGATGCAGGAGATGACCAAGAACCAGCGCTCACAGGGCACTGGATGGCCACCTCGTCATACGACATATACATGGTGGACATCCCAAAAGATGGGAATGGCGATGGAACAGCAGAGGATGACCCCTCCAAGAAACAGCCTAAGCGCCGGCGTCAGTGGCGCCACTCTAAATCCCGCCACAACAAAAACGGTGATTCCAGAACGGGAGACAATAACACCCCGGACAGTGCCGAAGACAACCCCCTCCAGCAGGATTCAGCGCAGGAGGATGGAGAAGCCAGCCCTCATGAGAGAGCGGCAGAAAGAGAGGTAGAGGACGATAATTACATGCCTCCCTCCGAAGATGAGGCAAGCCTCGACGACGCATTTAATTCGTCATGCCCGAGGATCCCGTCGAACAAGAGCTGCTTTCAAACGCAGGCTTATGGCCACGGCAAGCAGCCTCAAGAAAAAGGAGCAACAACTTAGAGCTGACCAAGACTTGCTAGTCGACAGATGGATCAAGTCCTTGCGTCAAGAGTATGAACTCGAGCGCCTCCAAGAGCTACCTAAAACGCAGGCTGCTACCCCGATTAGAGGAGGAAGCACCCAAACCTACATCACCAGCCAAGATGATACGGCTGACCGGCCACCCCGTGGCCGCGACAGAGCGGCCTCTCGGCCCTCAACTCAAGCCGCACCCCAGCGCCGCTCAAAAAATACCAATGCGCGGGGAAATGCGCCAGACCTGCAAGATATATTGGAGGACAAGGCAAGGCAAACAAGATCGATCTACGGATCGCGTGGGCGCCCCACGACACGTGACGATAACCGTCACGCCGGATATGGCAACTCCGCCGGGCGAACACGATGACAAAGCTCATTTGAGCTGCGCCGTGATATAGCCCAATACTGAGGCGTCAGACACCCACTATGCTTCACAGATGAAGTGATGGATCATCAAATCCTCGAGGGTTTCAAACCCGTAAACATTGAATCATACGATGGCACAACAGATCCTGCGGTTTGGATCGAGGACTATCTCCTTCACATCCACATGGCCCGCGGTGATGATCTACACGCCATCAAATACCTCCCACTCAAGCTTAAAGGACCAGCCCGTCATTGGCTTAACAGCTTGCCAGCAGAGTCAATTGGTTGTTGGGAAGACCTGGAAGCCGCATTCCTCGACAATTTCCACGGCACATATGTGCGACCACTAGACGCCGATGACCTAAGCCACATAATTCAGCAGCCAGAGGAATCGGCCAGACAATTCTGGACACGGTTCCTAACCAAGAAAAATCAAATCATCGACTGTCCGGATGCAGAGGCCCTTGCAGCCTTCAAACACAACATCCGCGACGAGTGGCTTGCCCGGCACCTAGGACAGGAAAAGCTGAAATCCATGGCAGCCCTCACAACACTCATGACCCGCTTTTGCGAGGGAGAGGACAGCTGGCTAGCTCGTAGTAACAACATGATCAAGAGCCCTGGTAATTCGGATATCAAGGACAGCAATGGCAGGTAGCGTCGCAACAAGCACAAGCGCCGCATTAACGGAGATAATGCTGAGGATACAGCAGTCAATGCCGGATTCAGAGGCTCTAAACCCGGTCAGCGGAAAAAGCCATTTAAAAGAAATACTCTGGGCCCATCCAATTTGGACCGAATACTCGATCGCTCGTGCCAGATACACGTCACCCCCAAAAAACCAGCCAACCACACCAACAGGGATTGTTGGGTGTTCAAGCAGGCAGGCAAGTTAAATGCCGAAAATAATGACAAGGGGCTGCATAGCGATGACGAGGAGGAGCCCCGGCCTCCAAACAATAGAGGACAGAAGGGCTTCCCCCCACAAGTGCGGACGGTGAACATGATATACGCAACCCACATACCCAAAAGGGAGCGGAAGCGTGCACTAAGGGACGTATATGCGATGGAGCCAGTCGCCCCAAAGTTCAACACGTGGTCTTCATGCCCGATCACTTTTGATCGAAGGGACCACCACACTAGCATCCGCCATGGCGGATTCGCCGCATTGGTTCTAGACCCAATCATTGGCGGATTTCACCTCACTAGAGTCCTAATGGACGGCGGCGGCAGCCTGAACCTGCTTTATCAGGACACAGTGCGCAAAATGGGCATAGACCCATCAAGGATTAAACCCACGAAGACGACCTTTAAAGGCGTCATACCAGGTGTAGAGGCCAATCAGACAGGCTCAGTTACACTTGAAGTGGTCTCCGGATACCCGGATAACTTCCGAAGCGAGGAGTTAATCTTCGACATAGTCCCGTTCTGCAGCGGCTATCACGCACTGCTCGGACGAACCACATTTGCAAAGTTCAATGGGATGCCGCACTATGCATATCTCAAGCTCAAGATGCCAGGTCCTCGAGGAATCATTACGGTCAATGGAAACACCGAACGCTCTCTCCGGACGGAGGAGCATACGGCGGCCCTCGCTGCAGAAGTACAAAGCAACCTCTTAAGGCAATTCTCGAGTCCGGCTATTAAACGTCCGGACACCGTCAAGCTGCCGCCGGAGTAACCTACAACAAGACCGCTGGCACGTTCCGGAAAGCACGCATAGCAATGCGGCCCAAACCCCAGCCCTCGCAAAATTGTGAAACCAGTACTATGCGTACATAATTACGCTCTGGAAATACCATGGGCATAGGGGGAGGGGCAGGACCACGGCATTCCCAGAATGCGGCTCAACCGCACCAGGGGCTCCCGATTGTGTCATTCTTTTCTTTTCTTCTTTCTTTCAGGACTCCGTTCTCACGAAGCCCTGTCCGGTAGTAGAATCACCGAACACACAATGCAACAGCCAGGGAAGCAGAAAACTACGTCGAGTGTCCAGGTGGTCTCTATTACGAAGCAAGATACCTGCTTTTACATACCATCCCGCAGCTTACCTCGGAGGGGGACATGTTAAAAGTCCCGTGCCTTGCTTATCGCACTATTTGTATCGCTCGCTCTTCATCGCAGCCCTTTTCAATAAACAATACATAGCTTCTGCCTATTATTGAATTCCTTATATATATATATATAATTATATATATATAATTATATATATATATATATATATATATATGTTCAGTTATGACATTGTGCAACCGTACACTTTGGTACGGGCAATACACCAAGGGCTTAAGTACCCCACAATATGGTGTGCTAAGTCCGAACACTTTCACAAGTGCGGCACTCCGAACTTACAGCATTATATGCATCGGCTCCGAATCATGTCTTGGGTCAATAGTTGGGTTTGCCCGGCTACCATGTTTTAGTACCTTATGTTCCATTATATCGGCTAAGGTAGCTTTGGGAGAACCACCGCGATTGTGCCCAGTTGAGCTGGGTTAAGCACCTCTGGAGAAAGCTAAAATCGACCGTCATGATAGGGCGAGAGCCGATCCTGCTCGAGAGGTTTTCGAGTCCCTAAAGACTTATGCCGCTTAGAGCGAGGAGTCAGCATTGTCCGGCCTAGGCGTGGATAGCGCCCCGAACTCGGTCTTCCGAATACCAGGGGCTTCACCGAAATTTAAAACTATAGAATTCTATGGCTAAGTGAGAGTGTTCAAGCATTATAGTCCGGTTGCCTTGTTCGTTGCGTTGAGCGCCTCCCTCCAAGGACCCAAGAATGGGAACAAGAGCGCTCAAAGTTTATCCCGAACACCCCAGAACTCGTGGCATGGGGGCTGAAGCCGATGACTCGCCATCTCTCAAATTTAATACACGGCCGCATCGAAGGTAATATTTTAAATTCAAAAGTGTTGCTTAGCGCATATGAACAAGTTTTCAGCGTACATGATAACAAATGCGAGTCTACTCAAAAATTACATCTTTGGAGCATTCACCCGCTATAAGGCAGGCACCCTTCAGGACGCCCTCATAATACATTTCAGGCTTGCGATGCTCCTTGCCCGGTGGTGGTCCGTATGTCACAAGCTTCTCAGCGTCCATCTTGCCCCAGTGCACCTTAGCACGGGCAAGGGCCCTACGGGCACCTTCGATGCAGACGGAGCACTTGACGACTTCAACCCATGGACAGGCTTCCACTAGCCGCCTCACCAGCCCGAAGTAGCTCCCAGGCATGGCTTCCTTAGGCCACAGCCGAACTATGAGGCCCTTCATGGCCTGTTCGGCCACTTTTTGGAGCTCGACCAGCTGCTTCAACTGGTCGCTTATGGGCACGGGTGTCCGCCTCAAAGATATCGAGACCGTAAGACCTTCTCCGTCGAGCTTCCCTCCTCGGCTCGGTAGAATGCGGCAAAGCATCGGACACACTCTGAGGCAGATCTACGAATGCTCCTGGAGAGCTCCGGATTCGGGTAAGTAACAGATAATTCACTTTCACATGCTTGCTTTGCATATTGAATGCCTTACCCGCCGCTATATTCTTCATCGCCTCAATTTCCTCGAGGGCTTTTTGGGTTTCGGCCTTCGCGGCTTTGGCGCTCTCAAGGGCCGAGGCGAGCTCGGACTCTCGAGTCTTTGAGTCACGCTCCAAACTCTCGTGTTTTTCCAATAGAGCCTGGAGCTCTTGCCGCACCTCCGCCACCCGCGCCTCCTGCTTCTCTCGCTCGGTGCGCTCCACGGCCGCATTCCTTTCGGCCTTGGACACCGCTTCCTTCAGGGTCGCCACCTCGTTCGTGGCCCCTGCAGTATTCACGTTATTCCTGTCATTTTTGCAACCACATCTTTTAAATACTCCCATAAGGTATTACTTACCTTCCTTGTCCTCGAGCTGCTTTTTGGCAAGGCCGAGCTCGTTCTCGGACCGCCGAGGCTCGCTTCAATGCATCAATCTCCGCGGTCAAGGCGGCAGAGGTCGGCAGCAGCCTGCATTCCCATATTGACATACTTATGGTAGACTCCTGCAGATATCTTTTAGATCCTCGATTCGGCTTTTTCTTTCCGAACACCAAACTGAGCATCGGGCTACCGCCTATGCGGTAATATTTTTACATATCTTAAATACATACCTCAAAGCCTATTAGAAGGCTGGCACGAGCTACCAGCCCGCTCTTGGCGGACTGAACTTTCTGGAACACCACACTCACAACAGTGCGGTGCTCCTCGTCGATGGAAGCGCCGTTAAGCGCCTCCATCAAATTATCCGGTGCCTCCGGTTGGACGGAGGTCACCGGCTTTGCAGTCTTTCCCTTCTTACGAAGGGGTCGCCTGCCGGATTCCAGAACCACTGAAGGTTCCGGTACGGAGTCCGGCACAGGGCCGGACTTAAAGCCCTTCGGGGTTTTATCCCCTTTGCGCCCGGAGTCCGGGAGGTCGCCTTGCGGCGCCTCCAGGGCCACCTCCTCCTGGCTGGGCCCCTTTTGGGACTCCACCTCAGCGTCATCCGCGACAGGAGGAGACGAGGCGGTCAGAAGTGAGGTGCTATTCACATTCGACGAATCCAGGGAGCCGCTCGTCGGAGCGTTGAGCCCGTCCTTGGGCGGGCTGCATGGTTATATTCGGCGTTAGAAGATGTTGTGCGACAAATGGAACGCCATGAGTTATTCTGGTGTCTGGACAGTTACGATTTCGCCAGGGGCTTGGTCATCGGTGGCCATTCCTCTTCGTCGTCGTCGGCGTTGGTGGTGTAGTCCGGAGGAAGGGTCATTCCCTTCTTGGACCCT
The DNA here is from genome assembly GCA_021605145.1 of Aegilops bicornis. Taxonomy (NCBI): domain Eukaryota; kingdom Viridiplantae; phylum Streptophyta; class Magnoliopsida; order Poales; family Poaceae; genus Aegilops; species Aegilops bicornis. The sequence continues at coordinate 617,356,763 of CM038669.1, read as the reverse complement.
CCGGCCTCCCCAGTTGGGGCGGCCTTCCTTTTCTTCTCTCCCCCCGCTGGGGGAGAAGCCTCTTTTTCCTCCTCCTCGTCTTCGTGAGAAGAGTCCGCCTTGGAGTCATCGGACGATGAGTCCGACAACACCTGGCGCCGGGAACTCCTTCGAGTTCCCGTGGCCTTCTTCTTGGCCTTCTTCTCCGGCACCACATAAGGTGCCGGAACCAGCAGCCCCGTCAATCGGGCGTCCGCTGGGTCTTCTGGCAAGGGAGCCGGACAGTCAACCTGTCCGGACGTCTTCTGCCAGTCCTGTCAAAGGTGAGGGAGTTTTAGAGTCAAACTATGAAAAAAGAGTCCCGTAAAGGGTAAAATAGCTTACCTCCTTGGCTTGATGCCGCAAGCTGAATCCGCGATCTTCGGTAGCGGATGCGGGAGCCTCGGCGCCCTCGAACAGCACCTTCCAGGCATCTTCGTACGTAGTGTCGAAGAGCCGACTCAAGGTTCGGTGCTGTGCCGGTTCAAACTCCCACAAGTTGAAGGCCCGTTGCTGGCATGGGAGGATCCGGCAGATGAGCATAACCAGGACTACGTTGACAAGCTTGAGCTTCTTGTCCACCAGGTTTCGGACACAAGTTTGGAGTCCGGTCAGCTCTTCCGAATTACCCCACGTCAGGCCCGTCTCTTTCCATTAGGTGAGCCGTGAGGGAAGCCAGATCGGAATTCAGGGGCCGCTGCCCATTTAGAGTCGCACAGCTCGGTGATGTAGAACCACCCCGATTGCCACCCCTTTATGGTCTCCACGAAGGAGCCCCCGAGCCATAGGACGTTGGCCATCTTGCCCACCATGGCACCTCCGCACTCCGCTTGGCAGCCGCCCACTACCTTCGGCTTCACATTGAAGGTCTTCAGCCATAAGCCGAAGTGGGGCTGGATGCAGAGGAAGGCCTCGCCTGACGATGAACGCCGAGATGTTGAGGATGAAATTCGGGGCCAGATCGTGGAAATCTAGGCCGTAGTAGAACATGAGCCCCCGAACAAATGGGTGAAGTGGAAAACCTAGTCCGCGGAGGAAGTGGGGGAGGAACACCACCCTCTCATGGGCCCTGGGGGTGGGGATGAGCTGCCCCTTGTCGGGGAGCTGATGTGCGATGTCGTCGGACAAGTATCCGGCCTTTCGCAGCTTTTTGATGTGCCCCTCTGTGACGGAGGAGGCCATCCACTTGCCTCCCGCTCCAGACATAGTTGGAGAAGGTTGAGGTGGGATGTGCGGACATGGGCGCTAGAGCTCAAGTGCGCGGAAATGGATGAGCAAAGGAGGAATAAGGCGTGTGTGAAAAAGTGGATCCTTATCCCCTTATATGGACGGACAAAGCTATGCGTCCCCACCAGCCTGATAAAACTCGCTTATCTCCCAAGCGCCGTAATCAATGGCGTGGTTGGGTTACCCACGCCCGCATTGATGAGAATCCCGTAATAAGGGGACACGATCTCTGCTTTGACAAGACGTGCCAAGGAAACCGCCTCGCTAAATGCGCTGAGGTGGGACAGTGAAAACGATTCGAGTAAAGGCTTGGCCATGGTGTGATGTCACGCTGCAGAATACGTCAGCAGATTGAGTTTGTGTAAATAGTATTCTCTCTACGGTGGTATGTGGAACTTATTTTGCAGAGCCGGACACTATCCTTGTGATCAAAATCTTCTATGAAGTATTCGGAGGAGGAACCCGCCTTGCAATGCCAAAGACAATATGCTCGCCGGACGCGTCGTCATTGAAGCCTGGTTCAGGGGCTACTGAGCGAGTCCTGGATTAGGGGGTGTCCGGATGGCTGGACTATAGCCTTTGGCCGGACTCCTGGACTATGAAGATACAAGATTGAAGACTTCGTCCCGTGTCCGGATGGGACTTTCCTTGGCGCGGAAGGCAAGCTTGGCGATACGGATATGTAGATCTCCTACCATTGTAACCGACTCTGTGTAACCCTAACCCTCTTCGGTGCCTATATAAACCGGAGGGTTTTAGTCCATAGGACGAACAACAATCGTACCATAGGCTAGCTTCTAGGGTTTAGCCTCTACGATCTCGTGGTAGATCTACTCTTGTACTACCCATATCATCAATATTAATCAAGCAGGAGTAGGGTTTTACCTCCATCGAGAGGGCCCGAACCTGGGTAAAAACATCGTGTCCCTTGTCTCCTGTTACCATCCGCCTAGACGCACAGTTTGGGACCCCCTACCCGAGATCCGTCGGTTTTGACACCGACACCCCCTTTTTCCTTCTCCTCCTCTCTCCCTTCCTTCCCTTCTCCTAGTCCAACAAGGAAATGAGGAGTCCTACTCCCGGTGGGAGTAGGACTCCCCCTTTGGCGCGCCCTCCTCGGCCGGCCGCCTCTCCCCCCATTGCTCCTTTATATACGGGGGCAGGGGCACCTCTAGAGACACAAGTTGATCTGTTGATCTCTCCTAGCCGTGTGCGGTGCCCCCCTCCACCATAATCCACCTCGGTCATATCGTAGCGGTGCTTAGGCGAAGCCCTTCCTCAGTAGCAACATCATCACCGTCATCACGCCGTCGTGCTGACGAAACTCTCGCGTGAAGCTCTGCTGGATCGGAGTTCGCGGGACGTCATCGAGCTGAACGGGTGCTGAACTCGGAGGTGCCGTACGTTCGGTACTTGGATCGGTCGGATCGTGAAGACTTACGACTACATCAACCGCGTTGTGCTAACGCTTCCGCTTTCGGTCTACGAGGGTACGTGGACAACACTCTCCTCTCTCGTTGCTACACATCACCATGATCTTGCGTGTGCGTAGGAAATTTTTGAAATTACTACGTTCCCCAACAGTGGTATCAGAGCCAGGTTTATGTGTAGATGTTATATGCACGAGTAGAACACAAGTGAGTTGTGGGTGATACAAGTCATACTGCTTACCAGCATGTCATACTTTGGTTCGGCGGTATTGTTGGATGAAGCGGTCCGAACCGACATTACGTGTACGCTTACGCGAGACTGGTTCTACCGACGTGCTTTGCACACAGGTGCCTGGCAGGTGTCAGTTTCTCCAACTTTAGTTGAACCGAGTGTGGCTACGCCCGGTCCTTGAGTAGGTTAAAACATCATTAACTTGATGAACTATCATTGTGGTTTTGATGCATAGGTAAGAACGCTTCTTGCTCAGCCCGTAGCAGCCACGTAAAACTTGTAACAACAAAGGAGAGGACGTCTAACTTGTTTTTGCAGGGAATGTTGTGATATGATATGGTCAAGGCATGATGCTATATTTTATTGTATGAGATGATCATGTTTTGTAACCGAGTTATCGGCAACTGGCAGGAGCCATATGGTTGTCACTTTATTGTATGCAATGCAATCGTCCTGTAATTGCTTTACTTTATCACTAAGCGGTAGCGAGACTACAAAAAAAAGACACATCCGTGACATTTTGGGCCAAATGAAAATCTTTTCTGTCATACTTATGACACTTCTATGACGATAATTGTGACAAAACCCGGTATCATCATAGATGTGGTGGGGTCCTACTTCTATGACAAAATATCATGACAGAAAATGGGATTTTCGTCTTGGGCGGGCCGGAGACACAGCTGCATGACATTCTTTGGGCCGTCCATGACGGAAAAAACCGTGGTAGAAGCAAGGGCGCGGAAAATATCGGGGAGTCCCCGGTTACGGTGGGTGGTCGGGGCCGAGCGATGCACGTTTCTCTAGTACGTACACGCGTGTGTGCGAGGCGTTTGGCTCTAACTGAACCCGAGCGATCGATCGATGGCTGTTAGCTGAACCCGATCGAGTGATTCCTTCGCTACTGCTGCTAACTGAAGCCGATCGATGCTACCTCTGGATTAACGGTGAGCGTTGCGGGTTGGATGAACAGTTCTCGGTGGGGGTGGATCAACAGAACCCCGTGGTGTTGCCTCTGGATGAACAGTGAGCGTTGCTGGGGGATTTGGATGAACAGTTCCCAGTGGGGGTGGATGAACAGGACCCTGATCGTTCGAGCCATGACTACTGTACGTGGGAAAATGGTTGGTTCGCCCTTCATAATTTTGGTGCAATGAGTAAACGTGCACCTACTAGCCTACCATTATATATATGAGCGTCCGCTTTACATATACTAAAGATGTATGTGCTCACAGGAGCATATAGATAAGAAAACCTATACCATCTTGGTATTTTCTTGCACAATCTTTGATATCTTTAAGTGGAGGATAAGTCAAAACCTTACTGCACCTGCTATTATGCTATGACCATGTCTTAGGAATGAGTGACATTGGGAAAAATGATTCAACTTGCTGCGCATCCGGATGGGAATTGCCTTGGCATGAGGGGACTGATTGGGGCATGTGCTCGATTAGAGGTGGAGCGGCGTCGTAACTATCATGTCGATGACATCGGGTCTTGGTGGCACCACGCAGTGGAATCACATAAAGAAGTTAAGAAGAAAATATGTTTTCTTTCATTGGAGGGCAATGCTTTATAGTAGTATCATTATCTAGATAGTAATTACTATATAAATTGTGATGATCTCGGTCTCAATTTCTACAAGCAGTTTTATTTTCTTCATCGAGTCCATATGGATAGAAAATATATTTATAATTTTTTCCTCATGTGAGAGAGAGTATGGATCAAACTTGGTTGAGATTAACAACTCCTCTACTCAAATGTCTCGATCATGAGCTTCATATCTTTCTGTGATAAGAAAAAACCTAGTACAATTGAATCTTGCATGATGGTGCCTTAGTGACGAGCAACATTGGGAACCATAATTTAACTGACACGGGAACATTGTATTGCAGAACTTATTATGTCGGATCCGTATTTCACTCATGTGCTACAGTAATTGCTTTGAATGTTGCTGCAAATGCCCCACAACCATGTCAAATACCATCCTGGATTTCTTCAAAAGTATCACAAATTATATTGTGGAAATAGTGATGCGAAGTTAGTCTCATACTCGATGAACATGGTTAAGAAAAAAATTGAAACTAGGATAAATATGTGTTAGACAAAGCAAGGGTAGTTAAAGGTCTATTGGCTAAAAAGAGCTTTACTTCAATTAAATGATTTTGTTGTCACATGATCAAACTTATAGTCTACTTGGCCATTAAATTAAATCCTTGGGTCTGTAAGCGTCCCATTCTTTTGCAAGGCATGTCAGGACCAGTTTTCCAATAAAATATTTATTGAAAAATCGACCATTTATCAGACTAGTATAGAAAAATCCTCCTTACTGGTAGACAAATCCTTGATAAAGAAATCCAGAAGTACTAAATGTTATACAGGGTTGAGCTAAGGCTGCTCAACAATTTATTACAAGCACGCCGATATTACACATAAAGGCGGATATATATGGTATGGTGGCATAACTACTGACTCGTAATAAAAGTGGTGGTGAATATGTCACAGTGAAGTGGGTGACATGACTCCAAAATCTTACAGCTCATCAAGCGCCGGAGTGAGGCTCGATGATTTTATTAGGGTAGCGGAAGCGTATATAATCTGGTGACCAACTCAGGATCGCCGCAGGACTAATCAGGACTCCTCTAGGCATCGGACTCGCTATCGTACTCTTCATCCATAAGATCGCCTTCATCAACATCTGGCCAAATCAACAAGCCAGGTGAGTACTTTGAACGTACTTGCAAGACAGTTTGGACATAAGATATAACAAATGCAAACATGATGCACATGAGTAGACTAGTAATGCGCACTCAGATAATAAATTTGCACTGAATGTTAAAAAGGAAGTCAGGCGGTAGTCCTCCCGAAATCCCAATAAAATAGCTGAAGATCGATCGGGTGTCAGAAGCGACGCCTCGAAAGGTAAAATAAATTAACATGCCTCAGTCGGGCGTCAGGGCGACACCACATAAAGGGCTTATATTGAAACATAAACAACAGTATGTGCCACAGTCGGACGTCTAAGCGACATCTCGAAAAGGGCTTATAACGAAAGTAAATAACTAGGATGCCACAGTCGGACGTCTGAGCGACATCACATAAAGGGCTTATATCAAAAGCAAATAACAAGAATGCCACAGTCGGACGTCTGAGCGACATCACATAAATGGCTTATATCAAAAGTAAATAACAAGAATGCCACAGTCGGACGTCTGAGCGACATAACATAAAGGGCTTATATCAAAAGTAAATAACAAGAATGCCACAGTCGGACGTCTCAGCGACATCACATAAAGGGCTTATATCTCATCATTCGAATTCAAGTAGCTCAAGAAGGTAACATCATTCCACAGAATACTCGGTACATGATAATAAATTGGTTAATCCATCCACATGAATAAGATTCAGCCGGGTTTACCACTCTCAATTTCATGCTTATTCTCCGGATACTGTCACTGAGACTGACACTGAGACTGATACTGAGATTGACACTAATATGTTGATCAAAGTCCTTGACCATGGACATGGTTAATCGAATGGTTTTGACTCTGCAGAGTTTGTACTCTTTAACCACAGCCAACGGATTTCAGTAGTCACAAAGGACTAGTTCCGTTTACACTATTTTAGGAGAAACACATCTAAAAAGTACACACCCATTCCACATTCCGCTGCCAGGAATCACTCTAGGCAACGTTCAAGAAAAACTCTAAGACGGGGAGGCTACAACCTCGAACAACATGGGATCAAATTTATATCGCGCGCTCTAAGGGGTGCCCCCCTCTCGGTCCCAACCGGAAACACCCATGCCCCCTGACCGGATGACGGGATTTAATCCAGGGCCATGGAACCCTCATCATGGCCCCTCTATTTGGTGTGTACAAGGAAAGAGGTTTTCAACTGACTAAACCGCATTCTTTGCAGAAGACATGCGGCGGCACGAAAAGGGGACGAACGGGAACAAGACTTGGTCCACGTTAATACTGGAGTTAAACGGTTGACATAAAACTGGCATGCTTCAACAATACCAGCTTGCAACCTATCATGCCACCACATGATCAGGGTATCTCACCATCATATGAACACATCACATTTCGAAGCTCACTTGCAGCTTGCTTTGCATGAAATATAACATTCAGAAATGCTTATATAAACATGTCATGAGAAAACCACTCAAGCAATCATGAAAAACACTCATCATATCAAAGGTCAAACATGCTTGCCTTGTTCGGAGTAGTTGGAGTCTAGCTCGGTGAAGTTTGCGGCTACGTCACCTCCTTCGGTATCTACGTTATAAAAGAAATCTGATACTAACGTAAATACCGTGTGTGCATAAAAATTGTTCCAAATATTTTTCAAATAAATATGATAAAACACTAGATAGAAAAATAAAGATGACAGAAAAAGAATCAGCTCAAAATCATATTTTGTTTAAAAGTTATAAAGGTTTTAGTCTAGGGACTAATCTGTGATGAAACAGAAACTTTCCAGGGGCTAGTTTAGAAAAACAAAAAACGCTTCAGTTGGAATACGCCTTCCGGAGGGGAAAACGTATCTGGGCCGAAGGTGCCAACGGAAAACGGTTCGAAGGGGGAGGTTGAGGCTGACGAGGGGGTCCCACCCGTCAGGTTTGAAATTCAAAATAGAGTCCCACCGGCGCCCGAGGCTCGCGGTGGTCGCCGATGTTGATCCACGGCGAGGTAGGGGGAGTGGGAGGTACCTACGGACCCACGGAGTTCTCCTGCGTCTGTGGGTGGTGGAGTTGGTCGTCGGCGAGCACCACGTCGACGGCGGCCTCCACTCCGGCGGACGGTGGTTCGGTCGAGGATGATTCTCTCCGAAGGTAGCTGCAAACTCCAAATTGAAGCGCGGGTCAGGCAAGCGGGTGCACTAGGATGCTACTGGCACAGTTTGGGGAGCGGGGGTGCACTCACTAGAGAGAATCTTGCCGGAGCCCGAAGCGGATCGGGGTGGCCGGAGTCGGGGAAGAAGGCCTCCTCGAGGTCCTCCTTGCGGCTGGGCGCGGTTCTGGTGAGGTGGAGGAGTGGTGCTGGGTCGAAGGCGAGCTCGGGGCCTCCATTTATAGCCGGCCCGAGGCGGTTGCCGAGAACGGGATTTCTCCGGCGAGTAATTACGGCGAGGTGGTGGTCGAGCTGACGGCTTAGGTGACTGGGCAGCTGCGGATTGGTCCACTGGCTCCATTCAACAGCTAAGCTTGATCGGATTTGGCCTGCTCCCGTGGCTTCAACGGAACGGAGCTCACGGGCTCGCCGGCGGCAAAGAGGGCGCTCTATGCCTCTCAGGCCACGGCGACGGTTCTTCAGCGCGTACAGAGAAGAGGACGGCCATGCGGAGGCTCCTGGTGGTGTGGGCGGTGCTGGACGGTGCCGTACTGCAGGGCTGGCCCCTGCTGGCCGCCACGGGCGGTTCTGCCACCGCGGGAGGCGCCGGAGTTGACGCGACACGTCGCCACCGATGCTGGCAACCGGCCAAACAACCGTGTGGCGCACTGGATAAGAAGGGGGAGCAGTGAGCAAGGCGCCAACGTGTGCACTGGCGAGATCGACGCCGAGGTTACAAGAAAAGCGACACTATGAAACTAAAACCTTTGAATTTACGAAACTTGACAGAACAAAGGCCGGCCAATTGTTCGATGAAATGATTTGAGCATGTGGAAATTTTTTCTTGAGCTGAAACTTGGTGGGATGGCCTATTGATGCATCCAGAGACTGCCTGAATTTTCTCAGAATTTTTGGAAAAGGAAAAAATGAATTTCACCAAAAATGGCAAATCTGGTCCAAACTTGTAGCAAGCAAATTTTGAAAATTTTGAACTGTGGACCAGCAGATCTTGATGTATCTAGGTTGAGGGCACTAAGGACTAGCCAGAGGAATTTATTTGGAATCAAAACTCAAAGGAAATCTAGTAGTTCCTTTGTAAATCACTAAGGTCCAAATAAATGGCAGAAAAAGATTTTGAGGTTAAAACAAATAGAAATAAAAATCCAGGAGAAGTTGAACCTTGCTGGACTTGATGCTTGACTTGACCCAAAGTAGGGAGGTGGGTTTTGGAAGAAAGTTTTCAACATAGGTCATGGCAAGAGATAAATTTTTGAATGGGGAAGAATAAATCCATAAATTTTAGGAATCCTTTTTAATAAAAAGGAATTGTCAAAACCTTCCAAAATTATTTTTGTTGAGCCAACACAAGATGAAAAATCTTCAAGACCAAAATCTAGGTTGGGAAGGACCCATAAAATTACTTGTCATAAAACAAAATGACTGAGAAGGAGAGTCTTTTAGAAAAAAAATTAAATAACCTCCTTCTAATTAATTAAAGAATTTTATAAAAACCAAATCAAAAATTTTGGAGTGTTACAACACCTACCCCCTTAGGAAAAATCTCGTCCCTGAGATTTCAGCTGATCCTCAAATAGGTCTGGGTACTCTTTCCAAAGAAATCCTCTCTTTCTCATGTTGCTTCATCCTCGGTGTGATTGCTCCACGGAACCTTGAAAAACTTAATTGTTTTCTGACGGGTCCTCCTTTCGGACTCCTCCAATTTTTTTATTGGACGTTCCGTGTAGGTGAGGTCTGGTTGTACGTCAATGCTCTCATGAGATACATGCTTCTCTGGGTTGCTTACACATTTCCTCAACTGTGAGACGTGTAACACGTCGTGGACGTCTGACAGTTCTTCGGGTAGGTCTAGCTGGTAGGCCACTGTGCCTCTTCGTGCAATCACACAGAAGGGTCCAATAAACCGTGGTGCTAGATTTCCTTTAACCTTGAATCGTTGCAGGCCCCTCATAGGAGATACTCGTAGATACACATACTCACCGGGTTCAAAGCTGACTTCACGATGTTTTCATCGTAATAACTCTTTTGTCGGCTGTGGGCTGTCTTGAGTCGATCCCTGATTAGTCTAACTTTCTCCTCAGCTTCCTTGAGCATGTCGGGGCTGAAGATACGACTGTCTCCTGTTTATGACCAATTTAATGGGGTACGGCATCTTCGCCCGTACAAGGCTTCAAAAGGTGCCATTTGTAGACTAGCTTGGTAACTGTTGTTGTATGTGAACTCGGCATACGACAAGCTTTCTTCCCAACTGGTTCCATAGGTGAGAACACATGCTCTTAGCATGTCCTCTAGAATTTGGTTCACACGTTCAGTTTGTCCTCCAGTCTGGGGGTGGTATGCTGTACTGAATACTAGTTGAGTTCCCAGAGCTTGTTGTAAATGATCCCAAAATCTAGAGACGAATTGAGTGCCTCTGTTGGATATTATAGTCTTTGGAATTCCATGCAGACAAACTATACGGGAGAGATAAAGTTTGGCAAGCTTCTGAGTGGTGTGGGTTGTCTTTACTAGGATGAAATGTGCCACCTTAGCTAATCTATCTGTGATGACCCATATGGCATCATTTCCGTGTCGTGACCGAGGTAGTCCGACAATAAAATCCATTCCAATTTCGTCCCATTTCCACTCATGTATCTTGTTTGGCTGTAATAGTCCTGCTGGTTTTTGGTGCTCGGCTTTTATGCGCTGACATGAATCACAACATGCAGTGAATGTGGCTATATCCCCCTTCATACCGTGCCACCAAATTTTTTCCTGAATGTCCTTGTACATTTTGGTTCCTCCAGGGTGGATTGAATATGGAGCGGTGTGGCCTTCGGCTTGAATTTGCTGTTTGAGGTCCTCTATATTTGGTACGCAAAGTCTATCTCCGTACCATAATATTCCCTTATCGTCTCACGCATTTAATTCTCAAGCCTTGCCTGGACTCACTTTTCTTTTTATGCCTTCGATCTTTGGGGTGTTCATGCCGAGCCTTCTTAATCTGTTCCATTAGGGTGGTCTGTATTTCCAAATTTGACACATTGCCTTCAAAGTGACCATCACCAAGTTGAGTTTGGCGAACTCTCTGCTGAAATTCAGGTCTCAAGTTCTCAGACTGTCGTTGCTCGAAAGTGGGGTTTCACTAAGAGCATCTGCCACTACATTCGCCTTTCCTGGATGGTAGTGAATGCCAACATCATAATCTTTCACTAATTCCAACCAGTGCCGTTGTCGTAAATTGAGTTTGGGTTGTGTGAAAATATATTTGAGGCTTTTATGGTCCGTCTATATCTCACAACGATTCCCAAGCAAAAAGTGCCTCCACTCTTTGAGTGCATGAATGACTGCTGCCAATTCCAAGTCGTGCGTAGGATAATTTTCTTCATGCTTTCGTAGTTGCCTGGAAGCATATGCGACTACTTTGCCTTCTTGCATTAATACGCATCCGAGGCCCTTCCGGGATGCTTCACAATACACTTCAAAACTTTTGTGTATGTCTGGCACAACCAATACTGGTGCTGTTGTTAATTTCCTTTTGGGTTCTTGGAAACTTTTCTCGCAAGCTTCAGTCCATACAAATTTCTTATCCTTCTTGAGTAACTGTGTCATTGGTTTTGCTATGGTGGAGAACCCTTCAATAAACCTTCGGTAGTATCCTGCCATTCCCAGGAAACTTCGTACATCTGTTATGTTGGCTGGTGGTTTCCAGCCAAGTACGACCTTGACTTTTTCTGGGTCCACGGCAACACCTTCTTGGGTCAATACGTGGCCTACAAAACCAACCTGTCTTAACCAAAATTCACATTTGCTGAATTTGGTGTATAATTGATGTTTCCTTAATTCTCCAAGTACAATTCTGAGATGTTCATCATGTTCTTCTGGTGTCTTAGAGTATACCAGAATATCATCAATGAACACCACAACAAATTTGTCCATAAATTTCATAAACACTTTGTTCATGAGGTGGACAAAATATGTGGGGGCGTTTGTCAGTCCAAACGGCATTACTATAAATTCATATAATCTGTATCTGGAGGTGAATGTTGTCTTAGGGATATCTTCTGTCCGTACCTTTAATTGATGATACCCCGACCTTAAATCAATTTTTTTAGAAAATCTTGGCTTGTGCGAGCTGGTCAAATAAATCATTTATCTGTGGCATCGGATATTTGTTTTTGTTGGTGACCATGTTGAGTGCTCGATAGTCTATACATAATCTCGGTGTCCCATCCTTTTTCTTGGCAAATAATACTGGTGAACCCCAAGGTGTGGAGCTGGCCGTATAAATCCTTTGTCCAGTAATTCTTTTATTTGCTTCTTTAATTCTACAACCTCGGTGGGTGCCATTCTATAGGGTTTCTTGTAAATGGGGGTGGTTCCAGGTGCTAGTTCTATGAAGAACTCTATTTCCCGGTCTGGTGGCATGCCTGGTAGTTCTTTGGGAAATACGTCAGGGAACTCACACACCACTAGAACTTTTCTTAACTCTAAAATGTCCACCTTGTTCAACCTTGGTTGCCGTGATATTGGTCTTTCTTGAGCTGCAATTTTTATCATCTTCCCGTGATGATGAGTAAGAATTACAGTCCAATTGAAGCAGTCGATAAATCCCTTGTTGGTGGTTAACCAGTCCATTCCTAGGATAACATCCAGTCCTTTATTTTCCAATACAATGAGGTTTGCCTGAAACTTTAGTTCCTCAATCTCAATAACCACACCTTGGCAGTAACTCTGAGTGTTTTGCTTAATCCCGGGGGACTTGATGGTCATGGATTTTTCCAAGGGAAGCATCGAAAAATCATGTTGCAAAGCAAATTTCTTTGAAATGAACGAGTGAGAAGCTCCAGAATCAAACAAAACCGTGGCAGGTATTGTGTTGACACGGAACGTACTGAGTACGATATCCGGGGCATTCTGTGCTTCCTCCTTGGTCACATGGTTCAAGTGACCCTTCTTGTGATTGTTATTGGGGTTGAAGTTGTTACGCTTGGGTGTTGAATTATTTCCACTGTTGTTCGACTTGGGGGCCGAGTTTCTAGGCTTTGGGCACTGTTTGGCATAGTGTCCTTCCTCTCCACAAGCATAGCAAGTAACATCTGGGTGATATGTAAAATCCTTGTCTCTTGCATGAAATTTTTTGTTTCGGCGTGGAACAATGGTTGTGGATTTGTTCGCTCCAATATTCTGAAAGTCAGTCTTGTTCCGGTTGTTGTGAGCATGAGTAGTCTTGTCCCTTTTGCGCTTGCGAACATCCTCCAACCTGCGGCGCTCATTTTCCAATGTAATAGCTTTGTCCACAAGTGTTTTGAAATCCGGAAAGGTGTGTATGGCACGCTGGCATTTAAGTGCTGGTGCCAGACCGTCCAGAAATGTTTCCATCTTTTTATTTTCAGTCATGTGCTCTTCGTTGGCATAACGAGATAATTGAGTAAACTGACTATTGTACTCAGTCACTGTCATGCTTCTCTGCTTGAGGTCATCAAACTCCCTTTTCTTGATCCTCATAATGCTTCTGGGAGTGTGCGCCCCATGAAAACCTTCTTTAAATTCTTCCCAGGTGATGTTATTTTCATTGGGGTGCATGTGTAGGCAATTTTCCCACCATGATGCAGCTGCTCCAGTGAGGTAGTGAGGTGCATAAAGTACCTTCTCACGGTCCGAACATTGTGCAATAATTAACTTCCTTTCAACGTCTCGAAGCCAATCATCGGCTTCAAGAGGTCTATCAGTGTGAGAGAACGTTGGGGACGTGTCTTTTGTAGTTCAAGGCAATTTGGAATGATGCTGATATGGTTCACGGTGATTTCCCATATTGATAACATGATTCAACATTTCTTGATGCTGCTGCTGGCTTTGCTCATAAAGGCGGCATACTTGAGAAAATGCTGCTTCACTGCCTTGCTCACTTGACTGCCCCTGTGTGAAATTGTTACTTGTCTGGGTACCATAATTTTCTTCCGGCGGACTTGGCATGGAAAGAGTCCAGGGACGAGGCATTTTCCACTCTGGGGTATTTTGCAGAACTCATGAGAAAAACCAAGTGGCAAAAATAAATAATATTGCAAAGGCGGAATTTCTTTTTTAAAGATTTTTCAAGAAAATACTTGATTGCGCATGGAGAAGGACCGCTTAGTACATATCTTACACGCAAGCCGTGATTATACAATACATCGCGCAGGATGTGCGCACACATTCCTGACATGTTATTTAGGCTAGTGCACTTCTCCAAGTTCCTACATGATGCGCACACAAACTACTTCTCACCAAACATATATACATATAAACATATCGTACAAGCTGGTACATCGTACGGCTGCTAGGGCGACTCGATCGGAGATGGTAAAAACTTCCCTCGGCCTGCCGAGGGTAAGACCCAGTGATGCTGGAGACTCAACCTCCTCCTCACTAATAGGCTCCAGGCGTGAAGTACTGGGTTGAGGAGCTGGTGCGGGCACGGCAGGTGGTGCAGCACTAACAGGAGTAGGAGCAATGACTTGGTCAAACTCCTTAGTGGTAGGCAGTCGGCGAGCGGTGGCTAAGATGGCAAGTGTATAGGATGCTGAGGACGAGACGTAAGTCAGTGGTGGTGCTGTATGGAGGAGCTCCCTCCTGTTGGCGGAACAACCCTGAACTAAGTCCATACGAGCAGCCACAAAGTCGTCCACGAGGTTATCAAAAGATGCCTCAAGAGCTTTGAGATACTCAACCAACATTTCAATAGCCTCATCTCTCTCCCCCCTAGCGCAAGCGAACGCATAGTGACATGTGTATGGAACGTGGCATGGGAGGTAGCGGTAGCGACGGGCCTTCATCGAAGGGAGGGCATCCCGGAGACGAGCTATCGCTTCACGGGCAGCCATCTGCATGGCATGCCTCTCCGTAGGCATGGCCCTTCCCACAAATCGGAAGCGGCGTGACTCGGAATGTCCTCCTTTGAATTGCACCGTGGCCTGGTGCATAGACACGCTGTCGCTGATCTTGTACTGGTAGAGTGTGAACTCCGGACGAGCCGATGGCCCGATCGCGACCTTGGTGATGGAGACGAGAAGCTTGATAAACCCCTCAGGTACATTGGCGAACACCTGTGACTCACAGTCGCTGCCAGCCATCTACAAAGGTAGACAAAAATTCCGAATAGTCAAATCATAAATTTATGATGACTAACAGAAAATTGCTACATTTGCAAAATGTTAAAATAGCACTTATTACGCTAATAACCGATTAGCGATCGCACCGGTGGCTTCCCTGATCATCCTGGCTCGATACCAAGGTTGTCGGGACCTGTTTTCCAATAAAATATTTATGGAAAAATCGACCATTTTATCGCATCAAAGATAGAAAAATCCTCCTTACTGGTAGACAAATCCTTGATACAGAAATCCAGAAGTACTAAATATTATATAGTGTTGAGCTGAGGCTGCTCAAAAATTTATTACAAGCACGCAAATATTACACATAAAGGCGGATATATATGACACAAAGGGTATGATGGCATAACTACTGACTCTTAATAAAAGTGGTGGTGGATATGTCACAGTGAAGTGGGTGACATGACTCCAATCTTCCAGCTCATCAAGCGCCGGAGTGAGGCTCGATGATTTTATTAGGGTAGCGGAAGCGTATATAATACGAGTGACCAACTCCAGGATCGCACGGGACTGACTGGGACTCCTCTAGGCGTCAGCCTCGCTATCGTACACTTCATCCATAAGATCGCCTTCGTCAACATCTGGCCAAATCAACAAGCCATGTGAGTACTTTGAATGTACTCGCAAGACAGTTTGGACATAAGATATAACAAATTCAAACATGATGCACATGAGCAGACTAGTAATGCGCACTCAGATAATAAATTTGCACTGCATGTTAAAAAGGAAGTCAGGCGGTAGTCCTCCCGAAATCCCAATAAAATAGTTGAAGACCGATCGGGTGTCAGAAGCGACGCCTCGAAAGGTAAAATAAATTAACATGCCTCAGTCGGGCGTCATGGCGACACCACATAAAGGGCTTATATTGAAACGTAAACGACAGTACATGCCACAGTCGGACGTCTAAGCGACATCTCGAAAAGGGCTTATAACAAAAGTAAATAACTAGGATGCCACAGTCGGACGTCTGAGCGACATCACATGAATGGCTTATATCAAAAGTAAATAACAAGAATGCCATAGTCGAACGTCTGAGCGACATCACATAAAGGGCATATATCAAAAGTAAATAACAAGAATGCCATAGTCGGACGTCTGAGCAACATAACATAAAGGGCTTATATCAAAAGTAAATAACAAGAATGCCACAGACGGACGTCTGAGCGACATCACGTAAAGGGCTTATATCAAAGTAAATAACAAGAATTCCATAGTCGGACGTCTGAGCGACATCACATAAAGGGCTTATATCAAAAGTAAATAACAAGAATGCCACAGTCGGACGTCTGAGCGACATCACGTAAAGGGCTTATATCAAAAGTAAATAACAAGAATGCCATAGTCGAACGTCTGAGCGACATCACATAAAGGGCTTATATCTCGTCATTCAAATTCAAGTAGCTCATGAAGGTAACATCATTCCACGGAATACTCGGTACATGATAATAAATTGGTTAGTCCATCCAGAGGAATAACATTCAGCCGGGTTTACCACTCTCAGTTTCATGCTTATTCTCCGGAGACTGTCACTAAGACTGACACCGAGACTGATACTGAGATTGACACTAATATGTTGATCGAAGTCCTTGACCATGGACATGGTTACTTGAATGGTTTTGACTCTGCAGAGTTTGTATTTTAACCACAGCCAACGGATTTCAGTAGTCACAAAGGACTAGTTCCGTTTACGCTATTTTCGGAGAAACACATCTAACCAGTACACACCCATTCCACATTCCGCTGCCAGGAATCACCCTAGGCAACGTTCAAGAAAAACTCTAAGACGGGGAGGCTACAACCTCGAATAGCATGGGATCAAATTTATATCGCGCGCTCTAAGGGGTGCCCCCTCTCGGTCCCAACCGGAAACACCCATGCCCCCTGACCGGATGACGGGCTTTAATCCAGGGCCATGGAACCCTCATCACGGCCCCTCTATTTGGTGTGTACAAGGAAAGAGGTTTGCAACTGACTAAACCGCATTCTTTGTAAAAGACATGCGGCGGCACGAAAAGGGGACGAACGGGAACAAGACTTGGTCCACGTTAATACTAGAGTTAAATGGTTGACATAAAATTGGCATGCTTCAACAATACCAGCTTGCAACCTATCATGCCACCACATGATCAGGTTATCTCACCATCATATGAACACATCACATTTCGAAGCTCACTTGCAGCTTGCTTTGCATGAAATATTACATTCACAAATGCTTATATAAACATGTCATGAGAAAACCACTCAAGCAATCATGAAAAACACTCATCATATCAAAGGTTCAATCATGCTTGCCTGGTTCAGAGTAGTCGGAGTCTAGCTCGGCGAAGTATGCGGCTCCGTCACCTCCTTTGGTATCTATGTTATAAAAGAAATCGGATACTAACGTAAATACCGTGTGTGCATAAAACTTGTTCCAAATATTTTTAAAATAAATATGATAAAAAACTAGATAGAAAAATAAAGATGACAGAAAAAGAATCAGCTCAAAATCATCTTTTGTTTAAAAGTTATAAAGGTTTTAGTCCAGGGACTAATCTGTGATGAAACAGAAACTTTCCAGCGGCTACTTTAGAAAAACAGAAAACGCTTCAGTTGGAATACGCCTTCCAGAGGGGAAAACGTATCCGGGCCGAAGGTGCCAACGGAAAACGGTTCGAAAGGGGTGGGTGAGGCTGACGAGGGGTCCCACCCGTCAGGTTTGAAATTCAGAACAGAGTCCCACCAGCGCCCGCGGCTCGCGGTGGTCGTCGGCGTCGATCCACGGCGAGGTAGGGGGAGTGGGAGGTACCTACGGGCTCAGGAAGTTCTCCCGCGTCTGTGGGTTGTGGAGTTGGTCGTCAGCGAGCACCACGTCGACGGTGGCCTCCACTCTGGCGGACGGTGGTTCGGTCGAGGATGATTCTCTCCGAAGGGAGCTGCAAACTCCAAATTGAAGCGCGGGTCAGGCAAGCGGGTGCACTAGGATGCTAATGGCACAGTTTAGGAAGCGAGGGTACACTCACTAGAGAGAATCTTGCCGGAGCCCAAAGCGGATCGGGGTGGCCGGAGTCGGGGAAGAAGGCCTCCTCGAGGTCCTCCTAGCGGCTGGGCAAGGTTCTGGTGAGGTGGAGGAGTGGTGCTGGGTCGAAGGCGAGCTCGGGGCCTCCATTTATAGCCGGCCCGAGGCGGTTGCCGAGAACGGGATTTCTTCGGCGATTAATTACGGCGAGGTGGTGGTCGAGCTGACGGCTTAGGTGACTGGGCAGCTGCGGATTGGTCCACTGGCTCCATTCAACAGCTAAGGTTGATCGGATTTGGCCTGCTCCCGTGGCTTCAACGAACGGAGCTCACGGGCTCGTCGGCGGCAAAGAGCGTGCTCTCCGTCTCTCAGACCACGGCGACGGTTCTGCAGCGCGTACAGAGAAGAGGAAGGCCACGCGGAGGCTCCTGGTGGTGTGGGCGGTCGACGGGCGCCCGTCGCGGTGGCTGGCCTCGCCGGCCGCCACGGGCGGTTCGGCCACCGCGGGAGGCGCCGGAGTTGACGCGACACGTCGCCACCAATGCTGGCAACCGGCCAAATAACCGTGCGGCGCACTGGATAAGAAGGGGGAGCAGTGAGCAAGGCGCCAACGCGTGCACTAGCGAGATCGACGCCAAAGTTCTGAAGAAAACGACACTGCCACTGAAACTGAAACACTAAATTTCTGAAACTTGACAGGAACAGTGCCGGCCACCTGTTCGATAAAATGATTTGAGCATGTGGAAAAATTTTCTTGAGCTGAAACTTGGTGGGATGGCTTCTTGATGCATCCAGAGACTGCCTGAATTTTCTCAGAATTTTTGGAAAAGGAAAAGAATGAATTTCACCAAAAATGGCAAATCTGGTCCAAACTTGTAGCAAGCAAAATTTGAAAATTTTGAACTGTGGACCAGCAGATCTTGATGGATCTAGGTTGAGGGCACTAAGGACTAGCCAGAGGAATTTATTTGGAATCAAAACTCAAAGGAAATCTAGTAGTTCCTTTGTAAATCACTAAGGTCACAATAAATGGCAGAAAAAGATTTTGAGGTTAAAACAAATAGAAATAAAAATCCAGGAGAAGTTGAACCTTGCTGGACTTGATGCTTGACTTGACCCAAAGTAGGGAGGTGCGTTTTGGAAGAAATATTTCAACATATGTCATGGCAAAAGAGAATTTTTTTGAATGGGAAAGAATAAATCCATAATTTATAGGAATTCTTTTTAATAAAAGGAATTGTAAAAACCTTCCAAAATTATTTGTGTTGAGCCAACACAAGATGAAAAATCTTCAAGACCAAAATCAAGGTTGGGAAGAACCCATAAAAATACTTGTCATAAAAGAAAATTATTGAGAAGGAGAGTCTTTTAGAAAAAAATTTAAATAACCTCCTTCCAATTAATTAAAGAATTTGATAAAAACCAAATCAAAAATTTTGGAGTGTTACAAACCTACCCCCTTAGGAAAAATCTCGTCCCCGAGATTTCAGCTGATCCTCAAATAGGTGTGGGTACTCTGTCCGAAGGAAATCCTCTCTTTCCCATGTTGCTTCATCCTCGGTGTGATTGCTCCACTGAACCTATTAACCTAGAGCCTAGTGCCAGTTTTTGTTTTTTCCTTGTTTTTGGGTTTCACAGAAACGGAATATCAAACGGAGTCCAATTGACCTGAAAATCTACGTACATAATTTTTGGAAAATATAAAAAATACTGGAACAAAATGATACCGAAGAAGAGTCCCGAGGACACCACAAGGGTGGAGGGCGTGCCCCCTGACCTTGTGGATGCCTCCTGGGTTCCCCTGACTTTTTCCCGATGCTAACGCCTCTTATAAAATCCCAAAAACCCCATAACAGAACCTAGATCGGGAGTTCCGCCGCCGCAAGCCTCTGTAGCCACCAAAAACCAATCGGGACCCTGTTTCGGCACCCTACCGGAGGGGGAAACCATCACCGATGGCCATCTTCATCATCCCGGTGCTCTCCATGACAAGGAGGGAGTAGTTCACCCTCGGGACTGAGGGTATGTACTAGTAGCTATGTGTTTGATCTCTCTCTCTCTCTCTCTCTCTCTCTCTCTCTCTCTCGTGTTCTTGATTTGGCACGATCTTGATGTACCTTGAGTTTTGCTATTATAGTTGGATCTTATGATGTTTTCCCCCCTCTACCTTCTTGTAAAGGATTGAGTTTTCCCTTTGAAGTTATCTTATCGGATTGAGTCTTTAGAATTTGATAACACTTGATGTATGTCTTACATGTGCTTATTTTTGGTGACAATGGGATATTCACGTGATCCACTGGATGTATGTTTTGGTGATCAACTTGCTGGTTCTATGACCTTGTGAACTTATGCATAGGGGTTGGCACACATTTTATGTCTTGACTCTCCGGTAGAAACTTTGGGGCTCTCTTTGAAGTTCTTTGTGTTTGTTTGAATAGATGAATTTGAGATTGTGTGATGCATATTGTATAATCAAACCCGTGGATACTTGTGGTGACATTGGAGTATCTAGGTGACATTAGGGTTTTCGTTGATGTGTGTCTTAAGGTGTTATTTTAGTACGAACTCTAGGGCTGTTTGTGACACATATAGGAATAACCCAATAGATCGATCAGAAAGAATTACTTTGAGGTGGTTTCATACCCTACAATAATCTCTTCGTTTGTTTTCCGCTATTAGTCACCTTGGAGTGACTCTTTGTTACACGTTGAGTGATTATTATATCATCTAATTATGTTATCATTGTTGAGAGAACTTGCACTAGTGAAAGTATGAACCCTAGGCCTTGTTTCCAAGCATTGCAATACCGTTTTCGCTCACTTTTGTTACTTGCTACCTTGCTATTTTTATATTTTTAGATTACAAAAACCTATATCTAACATCGATATTGCATTTATATCACCATCTCTTCGCCGAACTAGTGCACCTATATAATTTACCATTGTATTGGGTGTGTTGGGGACACAAGAGACTCTTTGTTATTTGGTTGCAGGGTTGTTTGAGAGAGACCATCTTCATCATACGCCTCCCACGGATTGATAAACCTTAGGTCATCCACTTGAGGGAAATTTGCTATTGTCCTATAAAACTCTGCACTTGGAGGCCCAACAACGTCTACAAGGATAAAGTTGCGTAGTAGACATCAAGCTCTTTTCTGGCGCCGTTGCCGAGGAGGTTAGTGCTTGAAGGTATATCTTTCGATCTTGCAATCGAATCTTTTAGTTTGTTGTTTTAGCACTAGTTTAGTATATAAAAGAAAATTGCGAAAAAATGGAATTGAGGTTGCCTCATATGCTTCATCTTTTTGATGTCTTTCGTGAAAATGATGGAAAGGAATACTGTGGTCAAGTGTTAGAAGAAGAAGTTTATAAAATTTTTGGCACTAAATCTTTGAATGATGAGCATGATTGCAATATTGTTAGTATGAATTCCTTGAATATCCGTGATGCTAATGATATGCAAAGCAACAAGCTTGGGGATGCTATGTTTGATGAAGATGATATTTTTTGTCCCCCAAGTTTTGATGAACAAATTTATTATGATTATAGCATGCCTTCTATTTATGATGATTATATTGATGAAAGTGGTTTGGAAGAGTGTCAACTCTAGGTAATGATCCCACTATTTTGGAGAGTGTTGAATCTTATTATAATGATAAAAGTGGATTTGGAGAGGTCATGACTTTATTTAATGATGAATCCACTATTTAGGAAGAGGATACAATTGATTATGAGAATAAAGTTGCTATCTATGATGATTATTGTGATGACATGTATGCTATAAAGAATAATGATAACCATGAAACTTGTCATCATGATTTTAATTTTGAATTGGATTATGCCTCACATGATAGTTATTTTGTTGAGTTTGCTCCCACTATTTTGAATGAAAATAGATTTGCTTATGTGGAGAGTAATAAATTTTCTAGGCTTATGGATCATGAAAGTAATGCTTTGTGTGATGGTTATATTGTTGAATTCATTCATGATGCCACTGAAAATTATTATGAGAGGGGAACATATGCTTCTACATATGGCAATAATATCAAGTTTCCTCTCCACGTGTTGAAATTTTCGAAGTTACACTTGTTTTACCTTCCTATAATAGTTGATTCTTGCTCCCATAAATTTTTTGCTCTCAAAATCCCTATGCATAGGAAGTGGGTTAGGCTTAAATGTGCTAGTCATGTGCTTCATGATGCTCCCACTATGTTCCAATCTTATCTTTTATGTGAGCATCGTTGAAATCATCATGCCTAGCTAAAAAGTTATTAAAGAAAAGCGCTTGTTGGGAGACATCCCAATACTTATACCTACTGTTTTCGAGTGTTCACATGATTAAGCTACTGTATTAATCATGTTCTATAGCCTTTGTTTCATTAACGTGCCAAGTAAAGTCTTTGGGATAGTATGGATGATAGTTGACTTGATTCTGTGCAAAAACAGAAACATTTGCTTCCACTCACAGAATTGTTTAAATTCACTGAAGCATGATAAAGTTCTGAATTTTTTACACATGATTGATATACAAATTGTCTATGTTTTCCTAATTTTCAGAATATTTGGAGTAACAGAAGTATGGTTGTTGTTCAGATCTTTACAGACTGTTTTGTTTTTGACAGATTATGTTTTCGATGCATAGTTTGCTTGTTTTCTAGTTTCTACTCCTTATATTGCTTAATATAAATTGTAGAAATGATAGGGTACAGTAGGCATTGTGTGAGAACAATTATGAATCTTATCTTGACAGTACCAAAGTGAATGATTTGTCTTTATCATACTAACCCGTCTCACGAAGTTCCGTTAAGTTTTGTGTTGTGAAGTTTTCAAGTTTTGAGTAAAGTTTTGATGGACTACGGAATAAAGAGTGGCAAGAGCCTAAGCTTGGTGATTCCCAAGGCACCCCAGGTAATATTCAAGGACAACCAAGAGCCTAAGCTTAGGTATGCCCCGGATGTCATCCCCTCTTTCGTCCTCATTCATAGGTAACTTTACTTAGGGCTATATTTTTATTCACCACATGATATGTGTTTTTCTTGGAGCGTCATTGTATTTATTAGTATTTGTTTGCTGCTATTTAGAGTAATGTTTTGCATCTTTTAGTTCAACAAAAAGGTCCAGTATAGCCCTTACCATGCTTATTTTGCAAGTTCATATGTTGCTGTTTTAAAAACAGAAAGTTTGCTGTTATGTTTTGAATATTTATGAATAGTCAGAACATGATAAAATATTGAAATTTTTACACAATGAGTAACAACAATTTTTTTATAGTGTGGTAATTTTTCAGATTTGGAGTTAGGGAAGTATGATTCCTCTTGCATTCTTTACAGACTGTTCTGTTTAGATAGATTGATGTTATGTTTGCATTGTTTGCATATGTTTGCATGTTTAATGATTCTATTTGAGAATAGGAGTATTACATATGCAGAGGCATTTGGTAGGCAATATCAAATAATAATTTTAGTGATTTGCTACAGTAGAGAATGATAAGGTTTATGCGTTGATTTATACTAACTTATCTCACGAGTTCTTGTTGAGTTTTGTGTGGATGAAGTTTCTAAGGTTTAGGGAAACCACGGTATGAAAGGTGTTCGGGAGAAAATAAAGCACAATATTGGGGATGCCCAAAGCATCCCAAGTAAATATTTCAATAAGTCTCAAGCATCTAAGCTTCACTACAAAAAAAACACTTCCGTGATGATACGTGTTTGTCGCGTTTTTTGTCATGCATGTATATCCATGAAACATTTATGACAGAATCAAGATAGTCATACATGTGCTGTCGTAGAAGTGTTCCATGACATTACCAAAATTATCATCACGGAAGTGTCCACTTCGATGACGATAAATCGCGCGCCACAGAAGTGCTTTCGTCAAGGGTGACCGACACGTGGCATCCACCGTAACGGAACACCGTTAAGCTATCTGGTCGGTTTTTGGATCCGATAACCCGTTAACAGCCCCGACCAATGGGGATTTTCCACGTGTAAAATCATCATTGGCTGGAGGAAGCACGTGTCGGCTCACCGTTGGGACAGATGTCATCCACTCATTTGACAGAAGGCGCCTATGATACGTCGACACGTGGCATGGCCCAACAGAGGCCCATTCCTGTGAAAAGGCCGGCCCATTTGACTTGGTCAAAAGGTGGAGGGCCGGCCCATGTAAAGCCTGTTAACGGCTTGTTCGCATATAGCCCATTTACAGCCCGCTAACCCAAGGCCCATTACGCCCTATCCGAATTAGGCCCAGTAGCGTCATCTGGCCACCCAATATGATTCCAGCCCGTTTTCACTTCTGGCCCATGTATGGCCTATGACGTCTTTCGGCCCATATGAGTCCCTATGTAACTCTTGGCCTATTAACGGCCCGTGGTGAAACTGGCCCGTAATGAATAGTGCATTACTTTACACCCATTAACGGCCCGTGGTGAAACTGGCCCGTAATGAACAATGTATCACTTTATACTCATTAAGGGCCCATTATTCCATTGGGCCGTTTCCAGCCCATGTTATCTTTCGGCCTTCTCAGAGCCCATTTATTCTTGGGCTCATTTCCAGCATTCGTTTACTTACGGCCCGTTCATCGCTATTTTCTACTTATGGGCCAAATCCAGCCCGTGGTTACAGTCGGCCCGTTTGTGGTCCGTTAACACGTTGGGCCATTTTCACAGCGTCATGAAATACGGCCTATTAACGATGGCCCGTTATGGTCGGCCCATGAACGGGCGATTCCAACTCTAGCCCGTTTACGGCCATAATGCGGCCTGTTATTGGCCCATGTTTGGCCAATCGATCATACTGCCCGTATAAGGCCCATTGATGATACGACCCGTAGAAGGCCCATTGTTTCTGCGGCCCGTAGAAGGCCCATTGTTTCTACGGCCCGTGGAAGGCCCACTGTTTATACGGCCCGTAGAAGGCCCACTGTTTCTACGGCTCGTAGGTGCAGTGTCACTACAGTAAATATTAGCCCATTGTTTTTGTGGCCTAGTTTTAAAAAATAGGTTGTTGCAGCCACTAGCAAACTGCAGAAAAAGAACTGCACTGACTACAAGCAAACAAATAAACAAGACAACAAGGAAACAAATAAGCAAGAAAATTACACTAGCCTATCACGGCTATTACACATATTACATCTACTCGGCATCAAAGTTCGCCACCAGTGCAAATATAGGGAACACAGCAGCATATAAACGTCGCAAAACAAGTCCAGAACTGAAACCACTTCAGAAAAGCTCAAGAAACAATATCCTGGGTACCCATAATGCTGGCAAGATGCTTAGCAAGCTTATTAACTTTCTCTTATTTGGCGCTTAAGTCCTCCAGCGCCTGCTGTTGCACCAGAAAGTATGCATCTGAATTCTGCAGGGACTTCCTCAGTCCTTCGGCTTCCTGTCGCATAACATCTGATCGATGTCTTTCAACTTGAAGTTGAGACTCAAGAAGCTGAACTGATTCAGGCAACGAGTTCAAAGAGCTGGTGCCAGTAGTGGTAGCCAATAACTCGAACACTACATCAAGACAGGACTTTGGGGTTGTCTCAGTGTCCTCAATATAGTTTTTATTTGCTTTCTTGGAGACCAACAGGGATGTCTCACTATCTTGAACCTTATCTGCATTACTTACTTTACCATTGCATAACATGGTACTCTTCTCCAATATTTTATCCGCGTTCTAAAAGGGAAACAAACAAACACATCTCATGTTTACAATGTAGTATATGAAACTCATTTTGGTAAACCAGTTCAGTAGTAAGGTGGACAGGATAACAGCATGAAACAAACATATATCTATGTAGTATGGTCACTGTATGGTCTATATCATTCTAGTTTATGTTGCCAAATCAAGATAGTTCGAATCATATCTATTTAAGACAAAGCAGGATAGACAGAATATAAGTGTGGGAAACTACACAGCAATAACAACACTTGTAATGTGCATGGCATGAGAACATAACTGTTTATTCAATTGAAACTGAAATCAACATAGAGCAAGTTACGACAGCAAACAGCCAAACACATTCAAGAAATAGGTTTAAAACATACCTGTTGCGCCATTGGAGTTTCAATTGCATCCTTCAAATTTGAAATTGGTTGGTATCAGTAAATACAGTGATGCAAGAGCAAAGTAGTATGAACCATAGTTACGTAACCTGACCTGAGAACAATTCTTCTTCTGCTTTAAGCGTTGACTTCGGGTTCGGAGTGGTGGTCCTCGTGATTTGGGCACTGCAGTTGCCTTACTAACTGCTCGTGTTCGGGTGCTCTGTGGTGGAGACGGTCTTTGTGTCAACGGGAACTGGGTGTCTATCTGCTGGGGTTGGGGTTAGAAGGGGTGTAGCCGGTTCTCTGTCCAATTGGGTAGGGGTACAATCTGCATGAGTGTGGGTTATGTGTCGTGGGGCTGATTCTTGGGCAAGTACAACCGTGGTTCTATCTGCATCGACAGGTAGCACGATCTTTTCTGAAGAACGTGTTTTTACTCCCATGAATACTGCCATCACTCCTCCAATTGAAATGGCTGATAAACAAGAAAAGTAATTGAATGTAGAGACATTGTAAGATAGACAGGTGCAATGGATAGTAGGGAAGAAAACAGGGCATGAAATAATTCACATTTATGTTGTCTAAGCAAACAGAATAGCAGGACATAATTTCACATATATGATGGCTAATTAAACAGGATAGCATGACACAATTTCACATGCATGATGGCTAACTAAACAGGATAGAATGATATACTTCAAAATATGATGACTATGTAAACAGGATGACATGATATAACTATACGATGTGTCTATTAAAGTGGTTGGCATGCCATAAATCACAAACACGCCGTCGATGGAAACATGATGGCATGATATAATTCACGGATAGAATGACATAATTTAAAATATGATGACTATGTAAACAGGATGAGATGATATAACTATATTATGTCTTTTAGAAAATGGGTTGGCATGCCATAATTCAGATACATGTTGTCTATGTAAACATCATGGCATGACATAATTCAAATATATGATTTATATACTAAGGAAGTGAGCAGAGGGCAATTGCATATATGATGTGTCAACTAAGGAGATGGCATTCAATATTGTGTATATGATGTAAAAACTAAGCATTGCAATACAACATATGCATGATATGAGTAATATAACCCTGCCAAGTTTGAGCATACACCTCAGGGGATAATAGGACTGGTCATCTGCCTCTGAATCCTCCTCTGAAGAGCTATTTGTAACCAGCAAGATATCTGCTTCAGCACGTAGCATTGTCTGCTCTGAAGACCTTGTTTTCACTCCAGATTTCTCCATCACCAATTCAAATCTGATGCACAGGAAGAGCAGTTGAATATACAAACATTGTCGACAAAAGCAATGAGAAATACAAAAATAGGACGGCATGATATTGTCGGGGAGGCTGATCGTATCCACGGACACCAATGGGGCCGGCGGACCAGGCCCCTTGTGGTTCGGAGGGGGGCGGAGATCGCACGAAGAGCGGATCGAGGCGAGGCACACGAGCAGTTTACCCAGCTTCGGAGCTCTCCGGAGAGATAAAACTCCCACTGCTGCTTGTTTGATGTATTGTGTTCTTGCTAGGGAGCAATGCAAGCTACAAAACCTAAGCGTGAGTGTCTCCGGTCTCGAGTGAGTCGAATGAACCGAACCCTCCCTACGCTATGCATGGGCCTCCTTTTATATGCTCAAGGGGTCTCCGACGGTGGCAACATAAGCGGGGTACAAATGTAAAACAGGAGTTGGTACACCTACTCAACAGTGTAAAGGTGCAAAATACCTAACTCGACGGCAAGGGACAAAAACAATAAATGCCGTCGCCGCTGTCGCACAAACAAAGGCAACAGAGACCGTCAGGTGCGCCTCCGCTCGCCACGATGGCAAGCTTGTCAGCGCCGCTTATCGCTGCTTTCCGCTGGCTGCACAGCCTCTCGACACGCGCCCATGGAACGGCCCCATGGCGACACGTCGCTGGATGAGCTGGAGCGGAGATGGAGAGAGGTTGCTTGCCGCGGCAAGCGCCTTGCCGCGTCCGGAGGCTTGTCGCGCTCCGAGCCTTCCCGGCAAGCTCCTCTTGCCGGGGCCTTGTCTTCCGCATGCTCGAGTGGCCTTCCTAACAAGCTCCTCTTGTCAGGGCCTCGTCCTCTTAATCAAATACTTTGTTCTTGAATGGCTCCAAAGGAGCCACGGAGGATCTTGCCAGTGACGAGGCAAACCCTGCCGCGGGGTGCTGCAACTGTCCGTGCACGAGTACGGGATACTAGGGCACCCCTACTCTAGTACACCGACAGGAGCCCCGGCTGGGTCAGACGGTGCCGAGCACTTGTCGGGCCAGGCCCAAAACTGTGCACGGACACACGCGGTCTCGACCACGTCGCCTTCGCCCGGACCCACCACGATCCCCACTAGCAGCACGCACCGGACGTGGCGTCGTGCAGTGATCGTGGGCGCGGTCGTGGGGGTTTCTTTATTAGGAAAAGCGGGCGTCCGCCCCTCCCCTCTTTATAAGCGGAGGAAACAGGGCAGGCCGTCCACTCGCCATCGCCGTCTTGTCAAGAAAACCACCGCCGCTCCCTCTTCTTCTCCGATCGCGAAGAGCAGCGCCCGCCCCTTTCGCCACAAGCACGCTCACCGCCGTCGGCCTCCTCCGCCGCCCTCGCCATGGCTCAAAGCCAACAAGGAGAAGGGCGTCAAGTCGGCCGAGGCGCAGCGGCTTCATGGCGCTGCGCAAGGCGGGCCATCTTCCCCGCAGCTCGGCGCGCAAGGGAGCTGCGGACGTCTTCTACCTTTTACGGTCGACGGAGACGGCGTGCGCATCCGCGCACGAGGGTACTCCCGCCTCCGCCTCTGATTTGGCACCAACAGGTACCCTTTTTTTCGCTTTTCTTCTATTGCGGGCTTTGCCCGCCTTTTCCGAGTTCTTCTGCGACATCATGAACACGTTTAGCCTCCGCCTCCTTGATTTCACCCCCAACGCCGTCTTGACAATGGCCGTTTTCGCGCATTTGTGCGAAAACTTTGTCGGAGTCCACCCAAACATGGCACTCTTCCGCCACTTCTTTGTGCCCAGCCGAGAGAGAGGAGATCCACTTGCCGGAGGGATAGCTCGGGTCTCTAGGATCGGCAAGAAAGAGGCCTACCTAGAAGGAGAGTTCCGCAACAAGTGGGAGGAGTGGAGAGCCAATTGGTGCTGGGTCGAGAGGAGAACCGCAGCCCTTCACCGTGGCGCCAAACTCCAATAGTGCACGGCAGAGATTGGAGTAACTTGGCGCCGGAGGATGCGAAGCTGAAGATAGCTGTGACCCGGATTCTGCGCCTCAGGCTTGCCGGGTTAACCGTAGGCGCAGTTGGCGCGGATTTCCTTCGTCGCCGCATCGCTCCCTTGCAGGAAAGGAGGAGGCCTGCTTGGGAGTTCCAAAATGCGGCAGACATTATGAGGTTGCGCCCGGGTCTAAACTGGAACTTCACCATCTTGGAGCTGGACGCGATGCTGCTCGAGCTGTTCAAGAACGACCCCGACCACCCTGAGTGGTTTAGGTTGCTGCGGGGGGTCGTCCCGTTGTGCAACAACTCGGCGCTCGACCGCATCCGCGCCATGATGCCGCCAGCGATTCCCATGGGATCGTTCCAACCTGGCAGGAGCCCCCCGACGAGGTCGTGCAGCAGTTCTTCGACGACTTGGAAGAAGTGCCGATCTGCTCCGACGAGCAGAAAAGGCTCACCCGCGACACCACCGACGAGGAGATGGCGCGGATTGCCACCAGGGTGGAGGAGGCGGCAGCAGCCGCTGCCGCTGGAGCCTTCGGGTTCACCGTGGAGGAGGCGGACGCTGCGAAGGCGGCAAGCCTTGCCGAAGCGAGGGAGGTCGTCGGCGAGGACGAGCTTGTCGAGCCCGAGGCCGGGTCGAGTGGACCCGCCGAGGGCGCTTCTTCTCCACCACCCAGCGACTTTGCCGCCACCGAGCCCCCTGCCCGCCGAAGAGGCGTCTCCGCAAGGCCGGAGACGAGTCGGGGCGGCAGACTGGCCCACAGCAGCAGCGCCGCGCGACGCGCTCTACCACGGCAAGCGAGGTTGCCGCGGGAGCGCCTCACACCGCTGCGACAACTGGGGCGGGATCTTCTCACGCCACCGCCGACGCCTACGCCAAGCGGCCAAGAGAGCCCACTTCCCCACCTCGTCGCACCGGGGGCGAGCCGGAGTTTGACTTCTCCGCGCTCAACTCCGAGGAGGAAGGCGAAGAGTAAGCTCTTGAGATTTGTGCTTGTATTTCTTCAATTTCTATTGCTTCATCTTGAATCTGATTTGCTTCGTTCTGGACTCTTTCCTTTTCAGGACGCTGGCCCAGAGAGTGTCGAAGAGGGCCAAGATCCCGACGGTCGTCGTGGAGGACGATTCCCCCGTGGCAACAGGGGACGCGTCCGAGACTCCCTTGCCGGACCCGGCAACCCTTCCTCAGAGCAGCCCCAAAGACAGCCCCAGAGTAAGTGTGCAGTTTTTTCCTTACTACTAGGTGTGTAGGGGTTCCCCTTCTTCGTTGATACCTGACTGTGTGCTTGTGTAGGAGCAGAGCAGCCTCATCAGGAGGGCTCGGAAGCCGCCCCCGAGATCCTGTCTGCTGCCACTACACCGCCAAGGGAGGAATCTCCGGCAAGGGAGCGCCCTCCGACAAGGGAGGCCACTCCGGCAAGGGAGGCTACCCCGGCAAGGGACAGCGCCAGTGACCCTCCAGTGGTCGAGGTCATGGCTGCGGATCCCGTTGCAGGTATTTTCCTTATACGAAAATCTCCCTTAGGCTTGCTTTCTTTTGTTTCTCTTTTTTGAACAATTGCTTGACTGCTCTTTCTTCGTCTGACGCAGAGCCGATGGAGGTCGAGGCCGCCGGTGAGGAGGAAGCGCGCGGCAACATCAATGAGGCCGCCGTCGAGGATGAAGAGGTCGTTGTTGCGGAAGAAGAGGCCGTCGCCGACGAGCCTGTTGGCGAGGAGGCCACCGAGGCTGCCGACGTAGAGGCCGGCGAGGGGTCGGGCGATCGTACTGACGGCCCTGAGGCCGCAGGAGCGCCAAGCGCTACACCGACAGCCGACTCCCCTGCCGCTGCTGCGGCGTCGGGCTCCGAGGAGCCCCAGCCCGGCGCCTACCTGAAGGCCGGTGAGGGCGTCTTCATCAAGCTCCCCTGGGAACCGAGCTCCAGGGCGCCGGTCGAGGGAGACACCTTCGACGGCGAGCTACTCGCCTCTGCTGGGCTGACGCTGGTGGACGCGCCAAGCAGCAGCAGCGGCGAGTCTGAGGAGGAGCAGCTGCTGAAGAAGCTGTTGTCGCTCTACCGCGCCCGGCAGGCCAAGTTGGAGACCCGGGAAGCACTTGTCGCGAGGGCAGGAGCGGACATGGAGAAGCGCGCGGAAGAGCTCCGGAGCGCCAACCAAGAAGCCCTCCGCGACGTAGCGTAAGCGCTGGGGTATCTTGCAGAGAGCACACGGCCTTCATCCTTGAGAAGGCCAGAGCCGAGGAGGAGCAGCGGCTGGCTGCCGAGAAGCTCTCCGCGCAAGAAAGCGAGTTGGCGCAGCGAAAGGTCAATCTGGACAGCCACGAAGAAGACCTTGCCGCGCGCGAGGAGTCACTTGGCGGGGCGCTCAAGGAAGCGAAGGATGTTGCCGCATCCGCCGAGGCCGCCAAGGAGGAGTTGAAGGCGAAGGTGGCACGGTGGAGGCCACCCGCAAGAAGAGCGGGCGAAGAGCTTGCCGTGCTCAAGCGTGAGCGCGAGAAGGACGCTTACACCCTTGGCAAGCTGCAGTCGTCTCATTGATAGAGGCAAGGAGCTCGACGCCGCCAAGGATTCCAAGGCGGATCTGAGCTGAAAGCGACCACTCGACGCAGAGCGTAGGACGGCGCCAGAGAGCAGGAGGTGGGCTTGTTGGAGGCGATCAAGGCCAAGGAGGAGCTGCTAGCGAATGCTGCATCCATCCAGAGCACCTTGAGGGAGAGCGTGGAGCACTGGGTGAAGGTCTTGTGGACACCGCCACCGACATCCACAACGAGTGATGGAGCTGGGGATGGCGGACCTTGCATACTCCTCCGACGAGCATCTCCAACCCAGCGCCAAACTCAGCTTATTCTTCAAAGGCGTGGTGACGGGTCTCCAGCGACTCGAGAAGAGGTCCCGGCAGCGGTGGCCGAGGAATCGTGCGAGATCCGTGGCAGAGCCCTCGAGAAGGTGTTGATAAAGGTGGCCTTCCGCAATCCGGGCCTCAACCTTAACGGGCGTCCTCGAGATCCTTGCCGCCAGATGCCAACGTGGAGGAGCTCAAAGCCCTTGTCGCACCCATTGTGGACAAGGTGAACAAGATCAAGCGGATCGATGGCGACCCGGCGTAGACTAGGCCGCCAATTTTATCTTCCCTTGTTGCTGCCGATCATGTTTAGAACACTTTGTTAGATCAGCGACAAGTTATTTTGTAATATACTCTATCTTAGGTGATCAATGCAACGTTATTTCCTCTACTTGATTCCTTCCTTTATGCGTTTACGCCTTACGCATTTGGGGGACTTGTCGGTGCGGGCACTTTTTGTCATGCGCCGAGTCTTGAACGTCGACTTCTTTGGCGGTGCCGCCTCCGACAAGCAACCTTGTCGCGACTAGCTGCAGCTCACTTAAGTTGTTGAGCGGACTCGAAACAAAGTAAGGGCGCGACTAGCCGGCGAGTTGGTTCCTCTGCGCACAGGTTTTCCATACAAAGTACTATCGTTCGAGGAAGATAACTTAAAAATTTAAATGATTGCTCAAACTTTGGCAACTTAACTTTTCTGTCTCTTGCTTCCCGATGAGGTGAAACTTCCTCGAGCGGTGTCTGGTCCATAGTATTATCTCCTCCTCCCCCCCTGGTTAACTTGTGCGCGAGGGAGCCTTC
Source organism: Aegilops bicornis (assembly GCA_021605145.1). Lineage (NCBI taxonomy): Eukaryota > Viridiplantae > Streptophyta > Magnoliopsida > Poales > Poaceae > Aegilops > Aegilops bicornis. The sequence goes on along the minus strand of CM038669.1, from coordinate 617,323,949 downwards.
CTTTCATTGAGAAAAGAGAAAGAAGAGGAAATAACGTTATGGATCCCAGTGGCTCGATTACGCTTACGGGTGTGGTTGCTGCACAAAGTGTTAGTCAAAACATGCAATAAAATGATGAAAGCATGAATTTGACAAGTTGTGCGCAACACATGAGCTTTATCGATGCACGGGTCTGCGCCCGGCTTTGTACAAAGGATTACATGCAGCAGCGGCAAGACTTGTACAAAGGTGGTTGCCGAGCAGGTTCCGACAACCGCGCCCTATGGGTAAAACTTACGAAGATGCTCAATGTTCCAGGAGTTGCTCACCGGAATGCCATCTTCGGTCTCAAGGCGGACAGCGCCAGGCCTAGTGACTCGTTTCACCCGATAAGGGCCCTCCCAGTTCGACGTCAGCTTGTTTGAATTCTTGGCGGAGTGAACGCGCCGAAGAACAAGGTCGCCTTCCTCGAGACTTCTGGCACTAACTCTGTGGCTATGGTAGCGACGCAAAGCTTGCTGGTAGCGAGTAGCTCGCACAGCGGCCTGAAGACGATCCTCCTCAAGGAGCAGCGCGTCATCTTGTCGCAGCTGCTCTTCCTTAAGCTCATCATAAGCGAGCACTCGAGGCGATCCGTATCTGAAGTTCCGCGGGGAGAACTGCCTCTGCTCCATAGACTAGAGCAAAGGGTGTCTGGACGGTGGCTCGATTTGGCGTCGTCCTGATCGACCAAAGAACCACCGGCAGCTCCTCGATCCAGTTTCTTCCGCACTTGTGCAGCCTGTCGAAAGTCCTGGTCTTGAGCCCGCGCAGCACTTCAGCATTTGCCCTCTCTGCTTGACCGTTGCTTCTCGGGTGAGCAATGTATAAAGCAGACCTTGGCGCCAAGATCTTGGACGTCTTGCATGAAGGTGCGACTTCAGAAATTGTGTGCCGTTGTCGGTGATGATCCTGTTAGGGATTCGAAATGGCAAACAATCGACCAAGAACTTGATCTGGCCGATTGTGCCGTCACCTTCCTCATCGCTTCCACTTCCGCCACTTTGTGAACTTGTCGATGGCGACGCACAAGTACTCGAAGCCCCGACAGCTCGGGGAAAGGGGCCGAGGATGTCGAGCCCCGGACCGAAAATGGCCAGGATAAAGGGATCGTCTGGAGAGCTTGAGCTGGCTGGTGTATCTGTTTGGAATGGAATCGCACGCTTCACACTTGGTTACTTATGCAGTTGCATCTCGGAGGGTTGTCGGCGGAAGAAACCTTGCCGGAAAGCTTTGCCGCAAGTGCTCTTGCGCCAATGTGGTGACCACATATGCCTCCGTGTATCTCGCCAACAGCTTCTATCCATCTTCCACAGGAATACACTTCAATTTCACACCGTTGAGTCTTCTTCTCGCAGACAAAGATGCTATCGACAAACCGGTACATACTTGACTGCCGGGCTACTCTTTCCGCTTCTTCTTGCTCTTCGGGAAGTTCTCCTGTCTGAAGGAAATGGACAATCTGCTGCGCCCATGCTGGAGCTTGCGGCTCGACAACAAGGACCAAAGGCACATCTACTTCTGCGGGAACATCAGCTTCCACGGCAAGAACCTGCGGCCCTGCCGGAGCTTGATGCTCCCCGACAAGCTTGCCGGAGCAAGACTTGTCGGGAGCGTCTGCTTCAACGAAACAAACCCTGGGGCCTGTCGGAGCAGACTGCTCCTCAGCACTGTTGGTGTTGATCTTGTGGACCTTTGAAACGACGACTTCGGGAAGCTCTATCGGAAAGTAGTCACCAGAGGTCAACTTCCTCTTCTTGCTTTGTCCAGTTGATGGTGTTACGGTTGGCTGAGTCAGCTTGAGCACGAAAATCCCTGGTTCCACAGGCAACTTAAGTGCGGCGCACTTTGACATGCCGTCAGCAATATCATTCTGAGCTCTTGGAACGTGTTCCATTTGCAAGCCGTCAAAGTGCTCTTCTAGCTTCCTCATTTCATCGACGTAGGCTTCCATCAACGGACTCTGGTAATCTTTGTTCACTTGGCGGACGACAAGCTACGAGTCACCGACAATAAGCTTTTTGATCCCAAGGTCCATCATGATCCCGAGACCGGCAAGCAAACCTTCATACTACTGCGGTATTGTTTGTCGCTTGCTCCTTGAGAAAGTGCATCCGGACTACGTACTTGAGGTGCTCTCCGGTGGGTGCAATAAGCAACACGCCTGCACCGCGCCTTATGCGGCGTAGAAGGCACCATCAAAGTACATCGACCACTCTTTGCTTGCTTCTTTGACGGGAATGCTCGTCTACGGAATCTCTTCATCTGGTGTTGGCGTCCATTCTGCTATGAATCCTGCCAACGCTCTGCTTTGGATAGTTGATGTGCTTTCAAACTTGAGACCAAAGCTTGAAAGTTCCAATGCCCACTCGGCAGTCCTGCCCGTTGCTTCTGGATTCTGCAGTATCCTCTTCAGCGGAAAGCGAGTGACAACTGTGATCTCATGTGCTTGGAAGTAATGGCGCAGCTTTCTCGAGGCCATGAGGAGGCCGAAAAGCAATTTCGCACACCAGAGTACCTTGACCTAGCCCCTGCGGGAGGGAATCGACAAAGCGCATGGGCGCTGCACCATCCTTTTCTGCATCTGGTCATGTGTCTGCACGGACTCGTCCTTGTCGGGACCAGAGCTTGTCGGTGAAGCCCCCTGCTTGTCGCTGGATATGATTGCCGTGGTTGCTGGCTCGTCATCCGCCTCCCTCTCCGCTACTAACGCAGCACTAACCACTTGATTGGTTGCCGCTATATATAGCAGCAACTACTCTTGTGGCTTAGGTGCGACAAGTGTTGGAGTGGAGGGCGGTATCTCTTTAAGTCCTGCACAGCAGCCTCCGCCGGGAGTCCATTTCATTGGACCTGCCTTTTTCAAAATTTTGAAAAAGCGGCAGCGCTGCTCAGCAGATCTAGAAATAAACCTCTGAGAGCAGCCACGCAACCGGCAAGTCTTCGTACATCCTTGACGCGCTTTGGTGCTTCAATCTGCTCAATGGCCTTGATCTTGTCGGGATTAGCTTCAATCCCTCGTTGAGACCACGAAGAACCCGAGAAGCTTGCGGAAGGGACTCCAAACACGCACTTCTCGGGGTTGAGCTTGAGGTTGATCTTGTGCAGATTTGCAAAGGTCTCGTCCAAATCTTGAACCAGAGTTGCTTTGTCCTTGCTTTTGACCACTATGTCATCCATGTAGGCTTCTACATTTCTGTGCATTTGCGGCTCAAAAGCGTCATGGACTACTCCTTGCAAATGTCGAACCAGCATTCTTCAAACCGAAAGGCATCCGTATGAAACAAAGATGTGCCACATGGTGTAATGAATGCGGTCTTCTCCTCATCTTCTTCAGCCATGAAGATCTGATGATATCCTGAGTAGGCATCAAGAAACGAAAGCAAATCACATCCAGCCGTGGAGTCAACAATCTGGTCAATGCGCGACAATGGAAATGGATCTTTGGGACAAGCTTTATTAATATCCGTGAAGTCAATACAAAGTCTCCATTTTCCATTTGCTTTGCGCACGACTACAGGATTGGCCAACCACGTAGGATGGAGCACTCCTCTGACAAGGCCTGCTGCTTCCAGCTTCTTGATCTCTTCGCTATGAATTCTTGGCGCTCCACCGCTTGCTTCGACTTTTTGCTTGACGGGCGCGCAGATGAGGACAAGCGGCCAAGCGGTGCTCAATCACTTTCACAGGAACACCGGGATGTCGACGGTTGCCATGCAAACACGTCGACATTCGCCCATGAGAAAGCAACGAGCGCGCCTTCCTATTTAGGGTTGAGAGAGGCACTGATGGTAAAGGTACCACCAGTGCCGTCCTCCTTGGCGGCCACCTTCTTGGTCTTTGGCGGAGCTACTATCTTCTTGCACTTGCCGGTGGAGCTCGATGGCGCGTCCTCGACGGTAGCGCAGCACTCCGAAGAGGTGCGCTTGCCGGAGTGAGCATCGAGCCTTTGCGGACTTGGGCTTTGTCTTCTTCCCCGGGAGCTTCAGCGGCAAGTGTCGGCAATCTGTCGCGGCTGCCGCATCCCGGTAGATCTTGTCGGCACGAGATAAGGGCATCCTTCTTGTCGCCATGGACAGAGATGACGCTTATCGGGCCTGGCATCTTGAGTAGGTTGTAGGCGTAGTGAGAGGCTGCCATGAACTTGGCGAGTGCCGACGGCCAAGTATCCCATTGTAAGGCAATGGGAAATCGGCAACGTCGAATGTGACCCTCTCAGTCCTAAAGTTTAGCTTCGCTGCCAAATGTTACCGGCAACGTAATCTTCCCCTTCGGCTTGCTCCTTCCCGGATTGATTCCTTGGAAGGTGCCGGTCTCTTCGAGCTCGCTGTCGGGGATTTGAAGCTTCTGGAGCACCGCAGAGGAGATCAGATTCAAGCCGGCCCCACCGTCAACTAGCATTTTGGTGACCTTGAGGTTGCGGATGGTTGGTGAGACCAACATCGGCAAGCACCCGACATGATTATGCGATCAGGGTGGTCCTCAATATCAAAAATGATAGGCGTGCTGGACCACTTGAGAGGCTTGCGTGACTCTCACGGATGGTTCCGCTGCATTGACCTCCGCATCCATTGCTTGAGTTGGCGGTGGAGGTATGCGAGGAAGCACCCCGCCAACGCAGAGGACCTCTGTGGCTTTACGAAACTCCTGCTCATCAGCGTCGTCGTCTTCCATATCTTCGTCGTCGTCATCATCTTCATCCTTGTCGCGGCTGGGAGGTCTGTCTCCTTGCCGTTGCTTGGCCTTGCCATGGCGTCCTCCCGCCGGGACGTTTCTTGCTTGCTCCCCCAGCACCTTCCTGGGCCTTCTCCTTGTCGCGCCGCTCGTACTCAGCTCTCTGTTGTTCGACAAGCTGCTCGACCTTCTTGCAGCTCTGGAGGTCGTGGCCCTTGGTGCGGTGGATCTTGCAGTACTGCTTGCCGGAGCTGTCCTGCTTGTCGGCGGCCGCCACCGACTGGTGGTTGGTGTCAGCGGCAACCTCCTTGCCGGAGCCACCAGCCTTGGTGTTCTTGTCGCCACCTCCGTTGCCGGACTGCTCAACAGCTAGCACTTCTCTACTTTTCTTCTTCCTGTTGCCTCGCCGCTGGCCCTTCTTTGCCGGGGTGGTGTCCTCCTTTGTCGAGATCCTGCGTCCGCATTCTCTCTGGAGTCTCCTCCCTTCCTCGGTAGCGTGCACACTTGTCGGCCAAGGCGTACAGCTCATCGACGTCCTTGACTTTGCACATCGCCATCTCCTCCCTCATCCTGCGGTTCCGCACATTACGATGAAATGCGCTGATCACCGCGGCAGGTGGACGTCTGGGATGTTGTAGTGCACAGGCTGAATCTCTGAATGAACTTGCGCAGGGACTCTCCTTCCTTCCGGGCGAAAGCGATGAAGGTCACTCTCCTGGCCATGAGGCTTGTGGCCACCGTGAAGGCGCCAACAAACTGATGGCACAGATCTGCCCAAGAGGATATGGAGCTGTCCGGCAAGTGCATGAGCCAAGATCTAACGTTGGGCTTGAGCACGAGCGGGAAGTAGTTGGCGGGGATCTTGTCGTCCCGTCCCCCCGCAGCCTGCACCGCGATGGTGTAGATGCTGAGGAACTCCGACGGATGCGACCTGCCATCATACTTCTCCGGCACATCTGGTTTGAAGTTTTTCTGGCTGGGCCACTGGACTTGCCGCAGCTCACGAGTGAACGCAGGGCAACCTACCGCGTACGGCAAGTCGCATGGCTCCTCCGGCGCGCGCATGTCAACAGAAGGCCCTTCGTGGCGGAGAGTGCACGGTGGTTGCACCTCCGACAGTGTCGTCACCACCGGCTCGTGCCTTGTCGTCTCGCCGCGGAAATGATGGCGTTGGTTGCCGCGGAGCGTCGCCGTTGGCAAAGCCGATGAGGCTCTGGATAGTGGCCCTCCACTCGTCGACCTTGTCGGCCGTTGGAGGGTAGTCGAGGAGCAGCTGAGCTCGCCAGAGCCTGCTGGAGTAGTGGGTGGCATTGGCGAACGGTGCGAGGAGCGGGATATGCTCGGACTTCTAACTACGTTAGAAGGAGCAGCACCCCGTCCAGGCGACCGTATCTCACTCGTGCCAGCATGTTGGCGCGCATGCTGGTCTTGAGGGTCTCGATCCAACGAACGTATGGCATTATGAACGCCATGACGTTGTTGGTCCCGCGTCTCCTGAGATGGGCGCGGGGGATGCGCGGACGCCGAGGTTTGCGGAGCCTTGTCCTTGGACTTGGCAACGTCGCGAGCACCTTCGTCGGCGCCCGTTCCTCCGCCAGCGTCTGCCCCACCACCCGTTTGCTGCGGTGAGGGTGGGTACGACGCGGACGGCTCTGCTACCGCCAAAGCCTTCTTCTTCGGTGGCATGTTGAGGAAGATGTTGATGACGCTGCTTGTGTGAACGCCGGATCAGATTCACACGGCCTCGACGCCCCCTACCTGGCGCGCCAAAGATGTCGGGGAGGCTGATCGTAGCCACGAACACCTATGGGGCCGGCGGACCAGGCCCCTTGTGGTTCGGAGGGGCGGAGATCGCACGAAGAGCGGATCGAGGCGAGGCACACGAGCAGTTTACCCAGCTTCGGAGCTCTCCGGAGAGATAAAACTCCTACTGCTGCTTGTTTGATGTATTGTGTTCTTGCTAGGGAGCAATGCAAGCTACAAAACCTAGCGTGAGTGTCTCTGGTCTCGAGTGAGTCGAATGAACCGAACCCTCCCTACGTTGCGCATGGGCCTCCTTTTATATGCTCAAGGGGTCTCCGACAGGTGGCAACATAAGCGGGGGTACAAATGTAAAAACAGGAGTTGGTACACCTACTCGAACAGTGTACAGTGCAAAATACCTAACTCGACTGCAAGGGACAAAAGCAATAAATGCCCGTCGCTGTCGCACAAAGCGATTACCGCAGAGACCGTCAGGTGCGCCTCCGCTCGCCACGATGTCAAGCTTGTCAGCGCCGCTTATCGCTGCTCTCCACTGGCTGCACAGCCGCTCGACATGCGCGCATGGAACGGCCCCATGGCGACACGTTGCTGGATGAGCTGGAGCGGAGATGGAGAGAGGTTGCTTGTCGCGGCAAGCGCCTTGCCGCGGCCGAATCCTTGTCGCGTCCGGAGGCTTGTCGCGCTCCGAGCCTTCCCGGCAAGCTCCTCTTGCCGGGGCCTTGTCTTCTGCATGCCTGGAGTGGCCTTCCCGACAAGCTCCTCTTGACGGGGCCTTGTCCTCTTAATCAAATACTTTGTTCTTGAATGGCTCCAAAGGAGCCACGGAGGATCTTGGCGGTGACGAGGCAAACCCTGCCGCGGGGTGCTACAACTGTCCGTGCAGGAGTACGGGTACTAGGGTACCCCTACTCTAGTACACCGACAATATAATTCACATATATGACGCTTGCCTAAACAGCATGGCATTGCATAATTCACATATATAATGCCTTGCAACTAGATAACATTGCATAATTCACATATATAATGTCTTGCAACAAGATGGCATTGCATAATTCATATATACGGTAATTAGACACTAAACAGGTGGCATTCACACAAAGCATGTCTAAGCTAAGCAAATGACATAGCAATGCAAGATACCATATGCACGATATGAGTAACATAACCCTGCCAAGTTAGGGCATGCACCTCAGGGGGGAAATATGACTTGTCGTCTGTCTACGAATCCTCCTCCGAGGAGCTATCGGTAACCAGACAAGACATGCGCTAACCGTCGAGATAGCATTGTGCGCTCTGAAGACCTTGTTTCCACTCCAGATTTTTCCATGACCGTGCGAATGGATGATGCACAGGAAGAGTAATTGAATGTACTAAAATTGTTGACAAATTTAACACATAATAAAAAATGATGGCATGATATAATTCACATATAAGATGGTAGCTAACCAGGGTGGCATTGCAAAATTCACATATATGATGCCCGGCTAGACAAGATGGCATTGCATGATTCACATATACGATAAAGAAACAAAACAGATGGCATTGACACAAAGCATGTCTAAACTAAGCGGATGACATCTTTAATGTATCTGATAAGCAAGTCAAGGCACAATATGCATGATATTACCAACATCAACATGCCAAGTTAGAGCGAAGACCTCATGGGGTAAATAGGAGTGGTCTTCTCCTTCTGAATCCCCCTCAGAACAGTTATCTTCCTCTTGATTACGATCCGAAATGGGTGGAGGGGGGTTGCCTTTGCGCCCACCATGGAACGACGTCTGCATGATATTTTATTGCCACGCAAGGCTCATCTCTTTTGCTCTACATGATCAGTTCCATTGTGTACAATAACTGGCACGCATTGGAATAAAAAATAGTGAGATTATGTAAGGAGTGCATGCACAAATCCAGAGTGATGGTAGCAAACTGTGGATAGACCCAAAACCAATGATAGCAAGCAGATAATAGCTTTAGTTAAAAAATACAGATAATGGCTCCTTTAATGTTTGTTTGCACCCAACATGAAACTCATAGTAGACACCGGAGATTAACCAGATAGTAGACAAATAGTACTAATTGCTGCCCCAATATGTACCCCACAACCATTTAAAAACTCAAGTTTCAGCATTAGTTTGGACCTGACTCGGAGTCTAATAGGTGAACACGACGATAATGTAGCATGTCATCATATTAAGTGACGCATAACGTAAGCAGACATGGAAGAGTGCGACCTCTCTTGCGGACCCGTGTAGTCCTCAAGGTCATCTGCTCAGTTGATGATGGTAATGCAGTTGTCGTGGCTGCCGGCGGCGGGGAAGAAGATTTGAGGCAGCGAAAGATAGTGCGGAGAGCGGATCCTGCTGTGGTGAACCCTTCCGTCGTTAGAGTAGCTGAGCTGGGTGGAACTGGCGCTTACCGGAGTAGGACAAACCACACAAGGTTTTCTTTGACACATATCTGTAACAGAAGTAATTGAGTAAGGGCTTGTTTGAATTTGAGGATTCTAACAATGCAGGGATAGGAAATAGACAGGAATAGGATAGGAATGCACGTGCAAAACAGAGAATTTAAAAACACAGGAGTTTTGCCAATCTGGGTCTTTGATTCACAACAATTGGAAGATCACAGGATGCAAAAAAGCATGGTGAGATTAAGTCAAACCACAAGAAAATGTACGGTTATAATGCTATTATGCTACTATCTCTTAGTCTTGTGCTTGATGAATAGGAATATGAAAAGGAGGAGAAGTGGAAATTAGAATTCCTACGGTTTTTCTTTCAAGGAGACACTAAAGGAACAAATCCTACAGTTTTCCTTTGCTCCATTCCTTTGCACCAAATTCATGAAAAGTAGTACCATAGGAAACTTTCCAATTCCTATGTTTTTCATTCACTTTTCCTTTCAAGCACTGGCGATTCTAGTAGGCAGGCTTGAGCAAGGAAAATCCTACACGAAAAAAATGTTTTTGTGCTACTTCTATTGCTTTGGACCCAGGCCACTGCCATACTAGCTCAACTCCCAGGCCCATCGACAAATGCACAGCTCAAACGCGCAGAGATAAATAATGATGGCGTTCAAGAGAGTCCATCGCGGATAGCTAAGTTGCACAGTACCTCACCGCTTGTCATATAGTAGGATAAAATAATCGTATTTCCTGTTACTACGAAAGTGCTCGATGGACAATATATATAAGATGTAGAGTAAAAAAGAGATGCAACATGTGTACAACCTCTTTGGCGAAGCCATGTCGATCTCAGCGTGATTGGGTTGGCCGGTGAGGATGCTCCGGCTGACTTTGCTGTCGGAGGAGGGGAAGAAGATCTTAGGCGTCTAGAGATGGAGCCCGAGGTACTGCTCGGCTGTGATGGAGGGTTTCGGCGTTGGAGCAGCTCCGGTGAGTTGTACGACACCGAGGCTGAAGCAGGACAAGAGAGACAACGAACAACGTTAACCTGAGTGGAATTCTAATAGCATCTCCAATACATGACGTAAAATACATAACCACAAAGTGCTAGATGTAAAATATATCAGCCGCTCATCTCTGAACTTAACTGTCGAAACTGAACTTAACTGTCGAAACTAAACCTAACTGTCCAAACTGAATTTTGCTGTCAAAACTGAACGCACTAGCAAGGTGAGGCTACACGTCGGTCGACTGACTTTTTTCATCTCACAGTCGGTCGATTTTGCAGCCGTTGGATACGAAATCAAGGGCCTGCGGTTCATCTTCAACCTCCACCCCCCCTGAGCCGCCAGCCATCACCGTCCAAACAGCAGCCCCCCGCCGCCCGCGACCGATGGTGCGCCGCCCCGCCCGCCCCGAAAACACTCCCCACCGCTGGTCCTTCGCCGCCCCAGCCATCCCTCTAGGCCCCCCCGTGCCGAGCTTTTTCTCCGGTGATCCCCACGCCACCGCCCCACCAACGCCCCACAACCGCCGGCGACCACCGCCCCCATCCTGAACCCTAAGATAGATAGTGGGGTACCTCTCCTGCGAGCCCCCCTCCCCGCTGCGGCCGGTTCTTCCTTCACCCCGGCGAGCCCACCCCTTGGAAATCGACTGACCCAAAAGTCGATTCAGTCGACTGAAGTGTAGCCAAATCGGAGAAGCATCGCAAGCAAGAGCAAGAGCGAGAGCAGCGGCGCGAGCAAGAGCAATAGCAATAGCAGACTAGGCAGGGGACCGAGAGCAAGAGCAGAGTAGCAGCGCAAGTGAGAGCTAAAGCAGCAGCAGCTCCTACTGATGTGGACGTCGTCGCCGAGGGAGCAACGCTGTGGAGGAAGTGGCCGGCGACGCCGCCGTGGATGGAGCCACGCCGTGTCGGCTCGGGACCGAGGCCGGCAACACCGTGAGATCGAATCAAGAAGAAAATGCAGCGATTAGTGTACAACCTCTTTGGTGGCGCCGATTAGGCCGCAGCTTCATCCGAGGAAATGGTGATGATGATGCTCTTCCGGTGGTGCAGGTGAAGACGGCGGTGTGGGAATGGAGGTGGCGCGAAAGACGAGGGGAACATCGGGGCAACTCCTTGAAGATGGAGGACGGGGTTGCTGAACCGGCGGGACGATGAGATCGACGACGGATCCTCATCCGGCACGGTGGATGAGGGACGTCGAGGTGTTGTTGTGGATGACGTCGTCGGGGAAGAAGCTCTGGCTGGGTGGCGGACGGAGCAGGGTGTGGGGTTTCGTCGCGGGTTTTCGCGGCCTCGGTGTACGAATGGGTGGGCGGATGGGATGGCAGTGGGGAACCATGGCTTAGAGACGCTTGTCCGAAATGTGGGGTAAGTTACGAAAGTACCCCCCACCGATTTGAGGCGGTTCTTTCGGTTCAGGGGTACCACGGGCATTTCGCGTGTCGGGATTTCACAGGAGGTGGGAGTTTTCACGCGCGTTGTAATTTTGGAATAGCAAGGCGCGGGTTGAGATGGAGGGAGTTGTCGGAGCACAACGAGACAAAGATATATCTTAAATATTTCGGGCTAACAAGGCGCGGGTTGAAGAGGCGGGAGTTTCGCAGCACGATAGACAGAGACGCTAGCTTCAATTTTCGGCATAACAAGGCGCGGCTTGAAATTTCGGAAGAACAAGCTTAACGTGTACCCAAAAAAAGACAATTTGCACCTCAACACGCACAACATACACACAAACACCATTTAGACTAGACTAAGGTACACATGCATTACACGCACGAGATTGGGCAACCAAATTATGAATAAATACCACATTATAGCATGCAAGCTTTGAGTCATATGTGCATGATGTAGATGTTCGTTTAATTCTTATAGTTCATTTCATTCAAAATCATCTAGTTTTTATAAGAAATCTAATCTATTTTAAGATTCATGGAATTGTGCGTTGTAAGACGTAAAGTAAAAACAAATAATGGCAAATCATGTGGAAAAACATTTGGGCAATTATGATACGGAAGATTCTAGAACAAATAAGAAGTGCTTGTGTTTTGATGTTTGTGCATTATGCTTAAGTTCAACCATGGAGTCTTCTAGATTACACATGTGGCAAAATCTGGTGGAATCTAGATGATATCCAACGGCCAATAGTGCTCAAATTTGCCATCTTTAGACCTTCGGATTCGCCTCATCCAACGACCATCTTTCAAAGTTAAAGTTACCCGCTCACAATATAAAAAATATATAATATAATATATATAGGGGTATAGATATAGATATGTGATGCGAAAGCCGCCCATCATCTCCAATTACATGCACGGATGCGACATGGACAAATGATGTCTGCCATCGTTATCTCAAATTCAAATTAGTCTGACCTTGTTCAATGTGTATACATTACAACATGCTCGTTTCCAAAGCACACCGCGCAGATCTCCGTTATATTCATGCATGCATGGGTTTAAAACATCAGGATCTCTTATTCAAATATTTGAATTCAACTTTACATTGATTATGACCTCACCTATTCTTTTACACCCACACAGTAGTCTTCTCTTTATAATTGTACCACTAACTTTCTCTCGCGCATGCATGCACACACACTACCAGTCGGCATTATCTATCGCACGCATGCAATCTTTTTCTTCAGGTCGGTCTCCCATGAAGGCACACACCCACACACATCCCCCTCTCCCTCATACCGGGCATTTTTTATCTCTCACGCGTGCATGTGCAACGATCGATGTTCCTCTATGTATATGTGTATATAGCTAGGTCTTTCATAGTTTTCCACATAAACCAATCAATTGATATATCCAGTGAGGTCTCACCCTCTTTCCCACGTCCACATCGATCAATCTATACCTCTCCCACGTCCACATCGATCAATCTATACCTCTCTATATAGGATTAACATAAATAGCTAATACACCCACATTAATTTTATATCCAACGTCCCCCTCTCATCATCCATGCCTTCCGCTTCATCTCTCGGGATCGTGCACAATAATGGCGAAGACAGAAGCAGTAAGGGCCCTGCCCCCTAACATCAGTATATGTCGAGACTAATATGAATGTGATCATTAGACAATTGCTGCTAAAAAAGGTTTAATTTCATGAATTGACCCTCCTCGTAAAGGATTAGCAATGCTTGGCCCCTAGCTCATTTATTTTTCATGGCTCCGCCACTGCGTGCAACAGCGCACGTGTTCGCCCCCTCTCTCTAAATATCGATCTCGCACTTGTGCATTCTTTCATAGTCTCCCTCCACTCGGCCCCTCGCACCATCTTCTAGCCCCCCACCGGATTTTGCCACATGTACAATCTAGCAGACTCCATGGTTGAACTTAAGCATAATGCACAAACCTCAAAACAACAGTGGTTCTCTTTTGTTCTAGAATCTTCTGTATCATAACTTCCCAAAAAAATTCTAGTTGAATTGCCATTATTTGTTTTTACTTTATGCTTTACAACGCACAATTCCATGAATCATAAAATAGATTAAGGGCTTCTTTGATTCAAAGGATTCTCAAAGGAATTTCGGAGGATTCTAATCATTAGGAATTTTTCCTATCTTGGTTGTTTGATTTGTAGGATTGTAAACCATAGGAATTTTTCCATATGATTCATTTGCACTAGACTTCATAGGAAACATCCCATCCACTCAAACCTCTTTGAAAGAATTCTCGCTTTTCTATCCACAATCAAACACTGCATACAATCCTCAGAGGATTCAATACGACATTCCACTATAATCTCATGTTTTTCCTATTCACGCGTTCTTAGCTTTTTTATAAAAAATAATTTGATTTTGAATGAGATGAACTATAAGAATTAAACGAAGGGCTACATCACGCATATATGACTAAGAGATTACATGCTATAGTGTGGTATTTATTCATAATTTGGTTGCAAAATCTGATGCGTGCAATGCACGTGTAAATTACTAGTACTTCGAGTATGTGCAAAACACGTAAATTAGAATACCAATGGCATGCTACACAGTGTCTCTCTTACAGTTCATGAAGCCACGTGGCACATGTGGAGGCGTTGTCGCGACCTCCTTGCGTGGATTGATCACAGTGACGTGCTGCTGGTTCCAGAAGAATGTACTCGTCCTCCCTGAGCCATACCGGCGGTACATGCACGAAGCGAAGATGTGCACGCACGCCACGCACGCACTCATTCCCTTGCACACGCGAGTACACGGGCGGACGCAATTTTGTACCAAGATCCACCCCATGTGATAATTTGATGCGTGTAAAGTCGTTCACTTCATGGATGGTCAATTAATACAGCGCATGCAAATTGAGTGGACGTGAGGGCGGAAGGTAGACATTATTACTCCACTGCGCGCATGCGAGTAGTTAAATCGTGGGTTGCTAGTAGTACTTCCATTGGTCTCCTTCGTATTTTATGCCAATTTTTGACAGTAACATAATATTTACGCACTTGAGCAGTGTAGTCTACTTGAAATTTATGTTCCACTAAACTCATCGGGAGCCGTTTTGGGCCTCAAAACCAAAATCATTAATTAATCTTTACCTTGTTCCCATCACATTCGAAAGCCTGCTCACACCTACTAGTACTACGTACCAAACCTGAACGTGTTCCCACTACGCAGATATTAGTACTACTAGTGCTAGTACTTAGGTTATAAAAAGGGGAACTACCTAACCGAAAATTACTCTACCTTTCCTCCTCATAAGTGCTTCTTCTTCGTCCGTCGTTGCCATGGCCGGTGAGCAGAGCTCTAGGTCGAAAACTACTCGTAACAAGGCAGCGGCAAGCAAGGCTGCAGAAAAAAAAGAGGGCTCGCCGCCACGCAGAGACCTCGAAAGATCTCTCACGGGCAGGCGATGGCTCCCAGGAGCGACCTAGCCGCGGAGGCAAACATGCCGAGCCGATGGACCTGGAGTCGTTATCCCTCGACGGCATGCCCGATCAGCTCAATAAGCACCTCAATAAGCAGAAGGAGTTCATCCAAGGCTTGACGGAGTTGCTGAAGGAGAGCCTCGACGACATGCCCGCTGAGCTCAATCAGCAGGGGGAGTTGACCGCCGGCTTGGTGATGCTGCTGAAGAAGAGCATTGCCTCGGAGAAGAAGGCGATCGGCGAAATCCTGCGACTTCAGGAGGACAAGGCGAAGCTCTGCCACGAGATCGACCTGTTGAAGGAGAAGAACGCCGGCTGGAAGAAGTTGCATGAGAATAGTAGTTCCTCGATGAAGATGCTGCAGACCCTCGTCATGGAACAGAAGGAGGAGTTGGTGAAGCTCCGCATCGAGCACCACTGCTTGTCAAGGTGCGTAATGCGGCCGTGGAACAGATGATGAAGGCTCACGCCGAGAAATCCCGTCATGGATGTAATGAGGAAGATGGCGGAGGAGACGCGCAAGGAGATGGAGGTCGTGGAGGCAATGAAGAAGCAGTTACGACTCCGCGGCGAATTAGATCATTTGGGGTGATAATCTTCCTTCTTCTTTTGCTGCTGTGTTTCATCTTTTGCTTCGGGTGTTTCGCCGCACGTGTCATGTTCTCTGCGAGGCATGAAGAGAACAATGGTTTTTGTTTTTTGAGGGAATGAATAGAACAATGCTAACAATGAGATGACTAGCAAATTAGATCATTTTTATCGCCATATGGCACTGGGCTGCGTGTTTCGTGCTCCTCCGTCATGATACTACTCCGATGGAAAACTTGAGTATACCGTGACGGTTCTTTGCTCCTCCTTGATCAGGTCGGTAGCATTTATCTGAGCAGTCAAATCACAAGGCCCCGCCTTCCAGCGAGTAATGAGTCACAAATCACAAAGGCCCTCGCCTCTCGTGAAACTGACCAAGCTAGACTGCCCCGCCCTCTAGCCTTTTAAAAAATGTATACTTTTGTACAGCAGTAGTATCGATGGATTGCGCCATGGAGCAAAACTTGAAATTAAAAAAAAGGTGGTACATATAGAGAGCGCTCATCGCCAAATTATGCATATAGTACTATTAAAAAGGCTAGTCACAATAATGGTGTCCAGCACAACCCACCCCTCAAATAAAACTAAGCACCCTGGAATTCTTTGACAAAACTAAGCACCCTGAAATTCTTTGACAACTAAACTACTGGCTATATGATGTTGGCCATATATATTGTACGTATATAATGTGAATAAACGAGTGGTAGTACTATACCAACTAAAAGATGAAATGTAAGAAATACTAGTATGTACTTACTGAAGAGTTAAAGTAACAAGAAGAAACATAACATAGTTCTGCTGGGGGCTCAGCACAACACACCCCTCAAATTAAATTAAGCACACCTGAAATTAAACTTTGCAACTATTTTGGTAGACACTGCATTAGGACCACCATGAGCAACGACACTGCCACCTTACTCGGAGTCCTCGTCCACGTCCTCGACTTCGTCCTTGTCCCTCTTCCTCTTGGCTGATACTTCTTTGCTTGAACCGCCAACTTGGCTGTTGCTCTTCATCCAACCCTTGTAGATATTGAAACAAAGGTAGCCATCCATTGCAGCGTCTTTGGATGTGGTCTATATCTAGTACATTCCGCTGCCATGCATGACGATGAAAGCGTGTATGGAGGTTTCTCCAGTTTACTGCATCTGAAGGATGAACCATGGCTCTGCCAGGTCAAGATTGAAGGCTGACGAGAGGACACCAGCCGATTCTTTTGGAGGTCAAAGGTGTTGCCTACAACGAGGCCTATCCGATGCAAGACTTCTTTGTCGTTACCAAAGTCTACAGTAACGAATTTGACTAGGTTGCTCTCGAGGAAGTCCTTAAAATCCTGGCACTCAACATCGGCATGGCATATGTGGTAGACCAAGCATAAGTCATGCACGCAAACCTGGATCACGGCGGGCTTCTTCGTCTCTTCGTCCTTTAGATCCTTCTCTCGTCCCACGACTGTGGTGTCACTACTAGGAAAACGGCTATAGATGAAATGGACACTAATGGCGCACCACACATGTGGTGCGCCATTAGAATATAGCAATGGCGCACCACATACAGGTGCGCCATTAGAAATATATTACTAATGGCGCACCTGGTGTGTGGTGCGCCATTAGAAGTTTTGAAAAAAATATAAAAAAATTGTTGCTAATGGCGCACCGTGGGATAGTGCGCCATTACTAGTTGATATAGTAATGGCGCACCAAACCCACCGTGCGCCATTAGTAGTTTTGAAAAAAAAAGTAAAAAAATAAAAAAAATTGTTAGTAATGGCGCACCTGTGGACAGTGCGCCATTACTAGATTTAACTAGTAATGGCGCACTGGCCACTGGTGCGCCATTACTAAGTTTTTTCCAAAAAAAATTCAAAAAAAATTACAAATTTTTTTATTTTTTTTCAAAACTAGTAATGGCGTGGTGCGCCATTACTAACTTGGCCCAACACCGAATGCACCCCCCCCCCCCCCGTGGACCGCCTTTTCAGTTTTAAAAAAATAAAAGAAAATGATGGAAATGTCAAAAAATAAAAGAAAATAAGTTTCCCATGTGATATGTGGTCTAGTTGTTGGGAAAATTTACAAATATGAATTTCGACTTTATTTGCAAAATCTCGCTGGAAATTTGTAAAATGGGCATAACTTTTGCATACGAACTCGGATTAAAAAGTTTTTTTATGTGAAAAATCATCTACTCCGTTACGGGGCTTTCAAGATCTAGAGGCAAAAAAATTCTAATGGTGTGATGCTTGTGGCGCACCGGTAGTGCGCCATTAGAAGGCAAAACTGGTGCGCCACTAGCATGCCTTTTCCTAGTAGTGTGTACTCAACATCTAGCCCGGCGACCCACTCATCATGTGAGTCTTCAAACATGCGTCTGAAGCGAGAAAGGCATACTTTCACCGTCGCGGAAGAACGGGTGTAGATGACGTCAAACTCATCGCCGGTGATGGTTCTAACCATGTACTCACCGCCGATCGGGGAGATTTGGGACGCCATGGATTTGGGAGGAGGGTTAGGATTAGTGGAACTGCCGTAATGTGAATGGACGGACGACTAGGAGCGAACCGCCGTAGTATTAAAGGACGTGCGGGGACGAGTAGGAGCGAACTGCCACCGTGCGAACGGCAGGGTAGTGGCTTTCCATTCTCCCATGATACGGGCTTCCGGGAGCCCTTGGATCGGAAATCGAACGGTTGCATGGCGTGATTCTAGACCAATGGGTGAATATCCTATCATGGAGGGTTATTCTGCAAATTTTCAGCAACTTAGCATGCGACCATTTGATCTCAGATCCAAGGGCTGCCAGCAGCCCGTATCATGATCGCGCCTACCACGACCGTCGCGTCGCTCGCGCGGTCGCGCCCTTGGAGATTTAACACGGTGCTTTAGGCTATCTGATTTTGGCATGTTATGCATAGTCATCACTTAGTCACTCATACTACAACAAGGTTGGCTATAAGGTTGGCTATAAGTGTATTTTTTTACTCCTCTCTATCTCTTTCTTTCAGATTTCCTCCGTCCCATAATATAAGAACGTTTTTTACACTAGCTAGTGTAGTGTCAAAAACGTTCTTATATAATGGGACACGGGGAGTACTAGTATTTATTGCATTTGCCAAGGTGTGACCTCTTCCAATGAAATGGTGTTGCTTATTTTGCTTCATTTAATTAGCTATAGACTGAAAATTGTCTTTTCACCTAGGTACACGCGCTTAGCACCGTTTCTTCTGTGGGTCACCAAACTAGTCTCTCTCTTCTTGATTAACTTGCCACATCAGACTTTATGCCTATGTGGCAAGCTTAAGCACCTGTAGGAGCAAGTAAGTACAATAGTGCGCTTTGCCGCTTTACATGGCATTTTTGCATATGTGGAGGAAAGAGAGGCAAGGAAAAAGTGGAGAAGTGGGATCTCATGCAAGAGCCAGCCTGTACTACTACATGGTGGAGCATTGGGAGAGGCACCTGTATGGAGGTGGTCAGGAATCGGGAGACTCACGCCGGTCGTGGCCAGCATGATTAAAAGGATAATGGCAAGTCAAATCACGGGGCCCCACCTGTCCAGCAGTAACTCGTTGTCAAATCACACAGCCCTACGTTTGCAGCAGCCTACTCCCTCTTCTTCTCGCGTCTCTGTCGAACCGACTTGGCGAAACTGTCCCGCCGCCTACCGGGCAGGAAAAGCCCCGCCCTTGACTTTTAAATAGTATATAGTATATTGATTTTTTTATCCATGGAAATGAGACGTAATATGGCCGGGAAGTTTGAAATATTTTTCAAAATTTCATCATAGTCATGAACATGAACAAAGTCCTAGACAACAACAAGGTATAATAGGATTGATATGCTACATATATCAACAAGTGCCTGTGAAGTAAGCTGTTGCTGGGGTTGGATAGAACTCTGAAGTTAAGCGTGCTTGGGCTAGAGTAGTGTGAGGATGGGTGACCTTTCGGGAAGTTTGACAACGGAGTTGGATTTGACCTGAGATTAAGCATATTGACCCGAGATTAAGCCATAGTGACGTGAGTTCAAGCAAAAAACGAAAAAAAAATTAAAACAAAATTTAAAAAAATTTCTGAAAAAAAATTTTAAAAAAAATTGTTACTAATGGCACACTTCTATGTGGTGCGCCATTAGTATACCAGATACTAATGGCGCACCGTGGGCTATACTAATGGCGCACCAGTGGTGCGCCATTAGAATACCAGATTCTAATGGCGCACCACAGGTGCGCCATTAGAAAAAAATTCTAATGGCGTGATGCTAGTGGCGCACCGGTAGTGCGCCATTAGAAGGCAAAACTGGTGCGCCACTAGCATGCCTTTTCCTAGTAGTGTGTACTCAACATCTAGCCCGGCGACCCACTCATCATGTGAGTCTTCGAACATGCGTCTGAAGCGAGAAAGGCATCCTTTCACCGTCGCGGAAGAACGGGTGTAGATGACGTCGAACTCATTGTCGGTGATGGTTCTAACCTTGTACTCACCGCCGATCGGGGAGATTTGGGACGCCATGGATTTGGGAGGAGGGTTAGGATTAGTGGAACTGTCGTAATGTGAATGGACGGGACGACTAGGAGCGAACCGTCGTAGTATTAAAGGACGTGCGGGGAAGAGTAGGAGTGAACTGCCAGCGTGCGAACGGCAGGGTAGTGGCTTTCCATTCTCCCATGATATGGGCTTCCGAGAGCCCTTGGATCGGAGATCGAACGGTCGCATGCCGTGATTCCAGACCAATGGTTGAATATCCTATCCTGGAGGGTTATTCTGCAAATTTTCAGCAACTTAGCATGCGACCGTTTGATCTCAGATCCAAGGCTGCCAGCAGCCCGTATCATGGTCGCGCCTACCACGGCCGTCGTCAGCTTTCGCGGTCGCGCCTTGGAGATTTAACACGGTGCGTTAGGGCTATCTCGATGTTGGCATGTCATACATAGACATCACTTAGTCACTCATTCTACGACAAGGTTGGCTATAAGTGTATTTTTTACTCCTCTCTATCTCTTTCTTCAGATTCCTCCGTCCCATAATATAAGAACGTTTTTGACACTCGCTAGTGTAGTGTCAAAAACGTTCTTATATAATGGGGCACAGGGAATGCTAGTATTTATTGCATTTTCCAAGGAGTGACCTCTTCCAATGAAATGGTGTTGCTAAGTTTGCTTCATTTAATTAGCTATAGACTCAAAATTGTCTTTTCACCTAGGTACACGCGCTTAGCACCGTTTCTTCCTTGGGTCACCAAACTAGTCTCTCTCTTCTTGATTAACTTGCCACATCAGACGTTATGCCTATGTGACAAGCTTAAGCACCTGTAGGAGCAAGTAAGTACAATAGTGGGCTTTGCCGCTTTACATGGCATTTTTGCATATGCGGAGGAAAGAGATGCAAGGAAAAAGTGGAGAAGTGGGCTCTCATGCAAGAGCCAGCCTCTACTACTACATGGTGGAGCATTGGGAGAGGCACCTGGATGGAGGTGGTCAGGAATCGGGAGACTCACGCCAGTCGTAGCGCTGCAGTTAAAATGATAATGGCAAGTCAAATCACGGGCCCCCACCTATCCAAAGAAGAATCATTTGTCAAATCACACAGCCCTACGTTTGCAGCAGCCTACTCCCTCGTCTTCTCGCGTCTCTGTGGAACCGACTAGGCGGAACTGTCCCGCCGCCTACTGGGCAGGAAAAGCCCCGCCCTCGACTTTTAAATAGTATATAGTATACTAATTTTGTATCCATGGAAATAATACGTAATATGACCGAGAAGTTTGAAATATTTTTCAAAATTTCATCATAGTCATGAACATGAACAAAGTCCTAGACAACAACAATGTATCATAGGATTGATATGCTAGATATATCAACAAGTGCCTGTGAAGTGAGCTGTTGCTGGGGTTGGATAGAACTCTAAAGTTAAGCGTGCTTGGGCTGGAGTAATGTGAGGATGGGTGACCTTTCGGGATGTTTGACCACGGAGTGCGATTTGACCTGAGATTAAGCATATTGACCCCAGATTAAGCCATAATGACCTGAGATTAAGAAAAAAATGAAAAAAAAATCTGAAAAAAATTTGAGAAAAAATTGTTACTAATGGCGCACTTCTATGTGGTGGGCCAATAGTATAACAGATACTAATGGCGCACCGTGGGCTATACTAATGGCGCACCAGCGGTGCGCCATTAGAATACCAGATTCTAATGACGCACCACAGGTGCGCCATTAGAAAAAAAATTCTAATGGCATGATGCTAGTGGCACACCGGTAGTGCGCCATTAGAAGGCAAAACTAGTGCGCCACTAGCATGCCTTTTCCTAGTAGTGTGTACTCAACATCTAGCCCGGCGGCTACTCATCATGTGAGTCTTCGAACATGCGTCTGAAGCGAGAAAGGCATCCTTTCACCGTCGCGGAAGAACGGGTGTAGATGACGTCGAAATCATCGCCGGTGATGGTTCTAACCTTGTACTCACCGCCGATCGGGGATATTTGGGACGCCATGGATTTGGGAGGAGGGTTAGGATTAGTGGAACTGCCGTAATGTGAATGGACGGGACGACTAGGATCGAACCGCCGTAGTATTAAAGGACATGCGGGGAAGAGTAGGAGCGAACTGCCAGCGTGCGAACGGCAGGGTAGTGGCTTTCCATTCTCCCATTATACGGGCTTCCGAGAGCCCTTGGATCGGAGATCGAACGGTTGCATGGCGTGATTCTAGACCAATGGGTGAATATCCTATCCTGGAGGGTTATTCTGCAAATTTTCACCAACATAGCATGCGACCGCTTGATTCAGATCCAAGGGCTGCCAAGAGTCTGTATCATGGTCGCGCCTACCACGACCGTCGCGTCGCTCGCCGCAGTCGCGCCCTTGGAGATTTAACACGGTGCGTTAGGGCTATCCGATGTTGGCATGTCATACATAGTCATCACTTAGTCACTCATACTACAACAAGGTTGGCTATAAGGTTGGCTATAAGTGTATTTTTTTACTCCTCTCTATCTCTTTCTTTGTACTCCCTCCGTCCCATAATATAAGAACGTTTTTGACACTAGCTAGTGTAGTGTCAAAAACGTTCTTATATAATGGGACACAGGGAGTACTAGTATTTATTGCATTTTCCAAGGAGTGACATCTTCCAATGAAATGGTGTTGCTAAGTTTGCTTCGTTTAATTAGCTATAGACTCAAAATTGTCTTTTCACCTAGGTACACGCGCTTAGCACCGTTTCTTCCTTGGTTCACCAAACTAGTCTCTCTCTTCTTGATTAACTTGCCACATCAGACTTTATGCCTATGTGGCAAGCTTAAGCACCTGTAGGAGCTAGTAAGTACAATAGTGCGCTTTGCCGCTTTACATGGCATTTTTGCATATGTGGAGGAAAGAGAGGCAAGGAAAAAGTGGAGAAGTGGGATCTCATGCAAGAACCAGCCTCTACTACTACATGGTGGAGCATTGGGAGAGGAAACTGTATGGAGGTGGTCAGGAATCAGGAGACTCACGCCGGTCGTAGCGCCGCAGTTAAAATGATAATGGCAAGTCAAATCACGGGGCCCCACCTGTCCAGTAGTAACTCGCTGTCAAATCACAAAGCCCTACGTTTCCAGCTGTCTACTCCCTTGTCTTCTCGCCTCTCTGTCGAACCGACTAGGCGGAACTGTCGCGCCGCCTACCTGGCAGGAAATGCCCCGCCCTCGACTTTTAAATAGTATATAGTATACTAATTTTGTATCCATGGAAATGATACGTAATATGACCAGGAAGTTTGAAATATTTTTCAAAATTTCATCATTGTCATGAACATGAACAAAGTCCTAGACAACAACAAGGTATAATAGGATTGATATGCTAGATATATCAACAAGTGCCTGTGAAGTGAGCTGTTGCTGGGGTTGCATAGAACTCTGAAGTTAAACGTGCTTGGGCTGGAGTAGTGTGAGGATGGGTGACCTTTCGGGAAGTTTGACCATGGAGTGCGATTTGACCTAAGATTAAGCATATTGACACGAGATTAAGCCATAGTGACCTGAGATTAAGAAAAAAACGAAAGAAAAATTTTGAGAAAAAATTTAAAAAAATTCTGAAAAAAAATTTTGAGAAAAAAATGTTACTAATGGCGCACTTTTATGTGGTGCGCCATTAATATACCAGGTACTAATGGCGCACCGTGGCCTATATTAATGGCGCACCACAAGTGCGCCATTAGAAAAAAAATTCAAATGGCGTGATGCTAGTGGCGCACGGGTAGTGCGCCATTAGAAGGCAAAACTGGTGCGCCACTAGCATGCCTTTTCCTAGTAGTGTGTACTAGACATCTAGCCCGGCGACCCACTCATCATGTGAGTCTTCGAACATGCGTCTGAAGCGAGAAAGGCATCCTTTCATCGTCGCGGAAGAACGGGTGTAGATGACGTCGAACTCATCGCCGGTGATGGTTCTAACCTTGTACTCACCGCCGATCAGGGAGATTTGGGACGCCATGGATTTGGGAGGAGGGTTAGGATTAGTGGAACTGCGGTAATGTGAATGGACGGGGCGACTAGGAGCGAATCGCCGTAGTATTAAAGGACGTGCGGGGACGAGTAGGAGCGAACTGGCAGCGTGCGAACGGCAGGGTAGTGGCTTTCCATTCTCCCATGATACGGGCTTCCGAGAGCCCTTGGATCGGAGATCGAACGGTTGCATGGTGTGATTCTAGACCAATGGGTGAATATCCAATCCTGGAGGGTTATTCTGCAAATTTTCAGCAACTTAGCATGCGACCGTTTGATCTCAGATCCAAGGGCTGCCAGCAGCCTGTATCATGGTCTCGCCTACCACGACCGTCGCGTTGCTCGCGCGGTCGCGCCCTTGGAGATTTAACACGGTGCGTTAGGCTATCTTATGTTGGCATGTCATACATAGTCATCACTAAGTCACTCATAGTACAACAAGGTTGGCTATAAGGTTGGCTATAAGTGTACTTTTTTACTCCTCTCTATCTCTTTCTTCGTACTCCCTCCGTCCCATAATATAAGAACATTTTTGACACTAGCTAGTGTAGTGTCAAAAACGTTCTTATATAATGGGACACATGGAGTACTAGTATTTATTGCATTTGCCAAGGAGTGACCTCTTCCAATGAAATGGTGTTGCTAAGTTTGCTTCATTTAATTAGCTATAGACTCAAAATTGTCTTTTCACCTAGGTAGACGCGCTTAGGACCGTTTCTTCCTTGGGTCACCAAACTAGTCTCTCTCTTCTTGATTAACTTGCCACATCAGACTTTATGCCTATGTGGCAAGCTTAAGCACTAGGGAACAAGTAAGTACAATAGTGCGCTTTGCCTCTTTACATGGCATTTTTGCATATGTGGAGGAAAGAAAGGCAAGGAAAAAGTGGAGAAGTGGGCTCTCATGCAAGAGCCAGCCTCTACTACTACATGGTGGAGCATTGGGAGAGGCACCTGTATGGAGGTGGTCAGAATCGAGACTCACGAGGTCGAGCGCCTCATGATTAAAATGATAATGGCAAGTCAAATCATGGTGCCCCACCTGTCCAGCAGTAACTCGTTGTCAAATCACACAGCCCTACGTTTGCAGCAGCCTACTCCCTCGTCTTCTCGCGTCTCTGTCGAACCGACTAGGCGGAACTGTCCCGCCGCCTACCGGGCAGGAAAAGCCCCGCCCTGACTTTTAAATAGTATATAGTATACTAATTTTGTATACATGGAAATGATACGTAATATGACCGGGAAGTTTGAAATATTTTTCAAAATTTTATCATAGTCATGAACATGAACAAAGTCCTAGACAACAACAAGGTATAATAGGATTGATATGCTAGATATATCAACAAGTGCCTGTGAAGTGAGCTGTTGCTGGGGTTGGATAGAACTCAAATAATAAATTTTTGCACGACATGATAAGTAAAAAGTAAGTCAGGCGGTAGTCCTCCCGAAATCCCAACAAAATAACTGAAAACCGATCGGGTGTCTGGAGCGACGCCTCGAAGAGTGAGCAAATAAATTATCATGCCGCAGTCGGGCGTCTTAGCGACACCACATAAAGGGCTTATATTGAAAAGTAAATAACAAGAGTGCCACAGTCGGACGTCTGAGCGACATCACATAAAGGGCTTATATTGAAAGTAAATAACAAGCGTGCCACAATGGAACGTCGGAGCGACATCGCAGAAAGGGCTTATATTGAAAGTAAATAACAAGCGTGCCACAGTCGGACGTCTGAGCGTCATCGCAGAAAGGGCTTATATTGAAAGTAAATAACAAGCGTGCCACAGTCGGACGTCTGAGCGACATCGCGGAAAGGGCTTATATTGAAAGTAAATCACAAGCGTGCCACAGTCGGACGTCTGAGCGACATCGCAGAAAGGGCTTATATCTCATTATTCATATCCGATAAAATTCACGAAAATATAACACTCACAGGAAATTTTCAACACACAATAATAAACGGGTTAGTCCATCCACAGGAATAATCATTTAGCCGGACTTAACACTCATATGGTTCACCGGAGTTTTGTCACTGAGACTGACACTGACAAGGATAAGTTGAACACAATACTCGGACATGGATAAGATTATTCGAATGATTTTGACTCTGCAGAGTTTGTACTAATTATCCACAGCCAACGGATTTCCGTAGTCACGAAGGACTAGTTCCGTTTACGGTATTTCGGTAGAAACACATCTAACCAGTACACACCCATCCCACCTCACGATGCCAGGAATCACCCTAGACAATGTTCAAGAAAAACTTTGAGACAGGGAGATCACAACCTTGAATAGCATGGGATCAAATTTATATTCACGCGCTCTAAGGGGTGCCCCCCTCTCGGTCCCAACCGGAAACACCCATGCCCCCTGACCGGATGACTGGCTTTAATCCAGGGCCATGGAACCCTCATCACGGCCTCTCTATTTGGTGTGTACCAGGAAAGAGGTTTGCAACTTACTAAGCCATATCCTTTGCGGAAAACATGTGGTAGTACAGGAAGGGAAAACGGATGGAAGCGTGACTTGATTCATGTTGACACTGGATTCAAATAGTCTCGCATAAGACTGGCATGCTCCAACACTGCCATCTTATCCCCTTTCTTGCCATCACATGGCCATACAAACTCATATCCAACAATATATGGATTTCCGAAGCTCACTTGCCTCAACTTTGCATGTAATATAACACTTATCGAAATGCTCATAAACATGCCATGAAACTACTTAATGCAAACATGCAAAGAACACTCATCATATCAAAAGTTCAAACATGCTTGCCTGGTTCGGAGTAGTCGGAGTCTAGCTTGGTGAAGTTCGCTGTTACGTCACCTCCTCCGGTATCTACAGTATAAGAAAATACGTACTAACTTAAATACCGTGAGTGCACAAAAAAGTGTTCCAAATATTTTTCAAATAAATATGATAAAAAACTAGACAGAAACAAAAAGAGGACAGAAAAGGAATCAATCAAAAATCATTTTCTGTTTAAAAGTTATAAAGGTTTTAGTCTAGGGACTTATCTGTAATGAAACAGAAAGTTTCCAGGGGCCAGCTTATAAAAACAGAAAACACTTCGGCTAAAAACCCGTCAACTGCAAAGGAAGACATACTCTGCCTGAAGGCGTTTTCAGAAAACGGTTCAAAAAAAAAGAAAATAATGACGAGGGGTCCGACCCGTCAGGTTTGAATTTTCAAACGGGGAGAAGCAGAGCGCGCCGACGCTCGAAGCTTGCGGTGGTCGCCGGCGGCGATCCACGGCGAGTTAGGAGGAGTGGGTGGTACCTACGTGATCAGCGTGCCCTTCCACGTCTGTGGGTGGTGGAGGTGGTCGTCGGCGAGCACCACGTCGACGGCGGCCCTTACTCCGGCGGACGGCGGCTCGGGTGATGTTGGATCTCGTCGGGGAGGGCTACGCAGGTTAAATTGGAGCTTGTGTTAGAGCACTGGGTGCATGAGAAGGCGACTGACGTGGTTTGGGACGCGGGGATGGCCTCACCTGAGTGGATCGAGCTGGTGGCCGAGGCGGATTGGGGCGGCCGGAGTCGGGGGAGGATACCTCCTCGAGGTCCTCCTGGTGGCTTGGCGGGGTTCCGGTGAGGTGTAGCGGTGGTGAGTGCTCGAGAACGAGCTCGGGACCTCATTTTATAGGTGATCCGAGGCGGTGGCCGCGAACGGGAAATCTCGGGCGATGGTTACGGCGGTGCAGCGGTTGGTCGGGTTGTTTAGGCGGTTGGGCATCAACGTGGAGGTCCACTGGTTCCATTTAGATGCTAACCCAGGTTGGATTAGGCGCGCTTGGTGGTTTCGGCAGAACGGAGCTTCACGGGCCCGTCGGCGGCAGAGGGCGCGTCCTGTGTTTGCCGGGCCACGGCGACGGTGCTGCGGCGTGCGCTGGCAAGCAGAAGGCCACGCGGAGGGCTCGGGTGCAAAGGGCAGCATTGGACGGCGCAGAAAGCTGGCGCTAGCTCCCGCTGGCCGCCACGGGTGGCTCTGCCACCGCAGAAGCTGCCGGCGTCGGCGAGGCTCGCCGCCACCGACACCTGCGCCCGTCCAAGAGAGTGTGCGGTGCTCTGGTTAAGGAGGATAGGCCATGCGCAACGCGCCAAGGTGAGTGCTGGTGATCGATGACAAGTCTCTGACGAAAAACGACTCTGACTGTCGACTGCAACTCTGAACTTTCTGAATATGCACAGAGACAGTGCCGGCCAAGTGTTTGATGAAATGATTTAGGCATGAGATAAATTTATCTGGGGCTGATCTTTGGTGTTGTGGCCTCTCAAAGCACCTGGGGACTGCCTGATTTTTGGTGTAATTTTTGGAGAGAAGAAAATATGAATTTCACCAAAAATGATGAATCTGGTCCAAACTTGCAGTGGTTGAAACTTGAAAAATTTGAATTGAGGAAGAGTGGATCTTGATGGATCTAGGTTGGGGGTGCTAGGGACTATCCAGAGGAGTTGGTTTGAGATCAAAACTCAAAGGAAATCAGGTACTTCCTTTGTAAATCATCTAGGCTTAAAATAAAAGACAGAATTGTTTTTGGGGATAAAATAAATGAAATAAAATTCAAAAATGGGTTGGACTTGTTGGAACAGAAATTTGGGTTGCCCCAAAGTGGAGGGAGGGGTTTTGGGAGAAATTACCACATGAGGCATGGTAAAACAATGGGTGGTTCCAAAACAAAAGAATAGCCCCAAAACCAATAGGGTTTCTTTTTAATAGAAAATAAATTTCAAACAATTTATTTGAGATGGGTAAAAATCAGAAGGAAGGTTTTTAATAACCAAACACCAAAGTTGAAGAAGATACAAAAAATAAAATCCTTGCCATGGGGAAATTTTTTGAGAAGGAGGGGTTTTTGGAAAGAATTTAAATGGCCTCCTTCAAATCAAACAAAGTTTTTCTTGAAAACCAAATTAAAATTTTTGAAGTGTCACAACACCTACCCCCTTAGGAAAAATCTCGTCCCCAAGATTTCAGCTGATCCTCAAATAGGTGAGGGTGCTCTGTCCGAAGAAAATCCTCTCTCCCAAGTTGCTTCATTCTCGGTGTGATTGCTCCACTGAACTCTGAAAAATTTGATGGTCTTCCGACGGGTCCTCCTTTCAGACTCCTCCAATATTTCTATTGGACGTTCCCGGTAGGTGAGGTCTGGTTGCACGTTAATCTTTTCATGGGATACTTGCTTCTCTGGGTTGCTCACGCACTTCCTTAACTGCGAGACGTGGAACACGTCGTGGACGTCGGATAATTCTTCGGGTAAGTCTAGCTGGTAGGCTACCGTGCCACTTCGTGCTACTACACAGAAGGGTCCGATGAATCTTGGTGCTAGCTTTCCCTTAACCTTGAATCGTTGCAGGCCCCTCATAGGAGATACTCGTAGGTATACATACTCACCGGGTTCAAAACTGACTCCCTGATGCTTTTGATCGTAATAACTCTTCTGTCGACTTTGAGCTGTCTTGAGTCGATCCCTAATTATCTTAACTTTCTCCTCAGCCTCCTTGAGCATGTTTGGGCCGAAGATATGGCTGTCTCCGGTTTCTGACCAATTTAGCGGGGTACGACATCTTCGCCCGTACAAGGCTTCAAATGGTGCCATTTGCAGGCTGGCCTGGTAACTGTTGTTGTATGCGAACTCTGCGTATGGCAAGCTTTCTTCCCAACTGGTTCCATAGGTGAGGACACATGCTCTCAGCATGTCTTCTAGAATTTGGTTTACGCGTTCAGTTTGTCCATCAGTCTGGGGGTGGTATGCGGTACTAAACGCCAGTTGAGTTCCCAGAGCTTGTTGTAACTGATCCCAAAATCAGGAGACGAATTGAGTGCCTCTGTCCGATATTATAGTCTTTGGAACTCCATGCAAGCAGATGATACGGGAGAGATAGAGCCTGGCAAGCTTCTGAGTGGTGTGGGTTGTCTTCACGGGGATGAAGTGTGCCACCTTAGTCAGTCTATCTGTGATGACCCACATGGCATCGTTCCCGTGTCGTGACCGAGGTAGTCCAACAATAAAATCCATTCCAATTTCGTCCCATTTCCACTCGGGTATCTTGTTTGGCTGTAATAGTCCGGCCGGTTTCTGGTGCTCGGCCTTGATGCGTTGACATGAATCACAACATGCAATGAACGTGGCTATGTCCTTTTCATACTGTGACACCAAAATATTTCCTGAAGGTCCTTGTACATTTTTGTTCCTCCAGGATGGATGGAATACGGAGCGGTGTGGCCTTCAGCTAGGATTTTCTATTTAAGGTCCTCGATATTTGGTACGCAAAGCCTATCTCCGTACCATAATATTCCCTGCTCGTCTACGACGAATTCTGAGGCCTTGCCCAAACTCACTTTAATTTTTATGCCTTCAATGCTGGGGTGTCCATGCTGAGCCTCCTTAATCTTTTCTATTAGGGTAGGTTGTATTTCTAAATTCGACACGCTGCCTTCGGTGACAATTATCAAGTTGAGTTTAGCAAACTCCTGCTGAAATTCAGGTCTCATATTTGGTAGGTTGTCGTTGTCCGAGCTGGGGTTCTGACTAAGAGCATCCGCCACTACATTTTCTTTTCCTGGATGGTAGTGGATACCAACATCATAATCCTTCACTAATTCCAACTAGCGTCGTTGCCGTAAATTGAGTTCCGGTTGTGTGAAAATATACTTGAGACTTTTATGGTCTGTGTATATTTCACAACGATTTCCAAGTAGAAAGTGTCTCCAATCTTTGAGTGCATGGATGACTGCTGCCAACTCCAAGTCATGAGTAGGATAATTTACTTCATGCTTGCGAAGTTTCCTGGAAACATACGCGACTACCTTGCCTTCTTGCATTAATACGCATTCGAGGCCCTTCCGGGATGCGTCAAAATACACCTCAAAGTTCTTGTGTATGTCGGGCACAATTAATACTGGTGATGTCATTAATTTCCTTTTTACTTCTTGAAAACTTTTCTCGCAAGCTTCAGTCCATTCAAACTTCTTATCCTTCTTGAGTAACTGCGTCATTGGCTTTGCTATGGTGGAGAATCCTTCAATAAATCTTCGGTAGTATCCTGCCATTCCCAAGAAACTTCGTACGTCCGTTACTGGCTGGTGGTTTCCAGCCAAGTACGGCCTTGACCTTTTCCGGGTCTACGGCAATACCTTCTTGGGTCAGTACGTGGCCCAGAAAACCCACATGTCTTAGCCAAAATTCACATTTGCTGAACTTGGCGTACAATTTATGTTTCCTTAGTTCTCTTAGCTAGTATAATTCAGAGATGTTCAGCGTGCTCTTCTGGTGTCTTGGAGTATATCAGAATATCGTCGATGAATACCACAACAAACTTGTCCATAAACTTCATAAATACTTTGTTCATGAGGTGAAAAAAATATGCGGGGGCGTTTGTTAGTCCAAACGGCATTACTGTGAACTCATACAGTCCATATCTGGAGGTGAAGGCTGTCTTGGGGATATCTTCTGCTCGTACTTTTAATTGATGGTATCCCGACCTTAAGTCATTTTTTGAGAAAACCTTGTCCTGAGCGAGCTGATCAAATAAATCATTTATCCGTGGCATCGGGTATTTGTTCTTGATTGTGACCATGTTAAGTGCTCGATAGTCTATACACAATACCAGCGTCCCATCCTTTTTCTTGGAAAATAAAATTGGTGAACCCCAAGGTGAGGAGCTGGCTCGTATATATCCTTTGTCCAGTAATTCTTTTATTTGCTTCTTTAATTCTACCAACTCGGATGGTGCCATTCTATATGGTTTCTTGTAAATGGGGGTGGTTCCGGGTGCTAGTTCAATGCTGAATTCTATTTCCCGGTCTGGTGGCATGCCTGGTAGTTCTTCGGGAAATACGTCTGGAAACTCACACACCACTGGGACTTTGTTCAACTCTGAAACGTCCACCTTGTTCAACCTTGGTTGCCGCGATATTTGCCTTTCTTAAGCTGAAACTTTTATTTGCTTCCCGTGATGATGAGTAAGAATTACTGTTCGGTTGAAGCAATCAATAAATCCTTTGTTGGTGGTTAACCAGTCTATTCCTAGGATAACGTCCAGTCCCTTATTTTCCAATACGATGAGGTTTGCATGAAACTTCAATCCTTCAAGATCAATAACCACACCTTGGCAGTAATTCTGAGTAACTTGCTCAATCCCAGGGGACTTGATGATCATGGATTTTTCTAAGGGAAGCATCGAAAAATCATTTTGCACAGCAAATCCCTTTGAAACGAACGAGTGAGAAGCTCCAGAATCAAAGAAAACCGTGGCAGGTAATGTGTTGATAGGGAACGTACCGAGTACGATATCCGGGGCATTCTGTGCTTCCTCCCTAGTCGCGTGGTTCAGGTGACCCTTCTTGTGGTTGTTATTGGGGTTGAAGTTGTTTTGCTTGGGCGCTGAATTATAGCCACCGTTGTTTGGCTTTGGGGTTGAGTTCCTTGGCTTGGGGCACTGCTTGGCATAGTGTCCTTCTTCTCCACAAGCGTAGCAAGTAACGCCTGGGCGATATGTGAACTCCTTGTCCCTTGCATGGAAATTCTTGATTGGGTGTGAAATATTTGTCGTGGGTGTGTGTGTCCCACCTTTCTGAAAATCCGTCTTGCTCCAGTGGTTGCGAGCAAGAGTAGTCTGGTCCCTTTTGCGCTTGCGGAAATCCTCCAAGTTGCGTCGCTCATTTTCCAAGGTAATAGCTTTATCCACCTGTGTTTTGAAATCTGGGAAGGTGTGCACGACCAGCTGGCATTTAAGCGCGGGTGCCAGACCGTCCAGGAATTTTTTCCATCTTCTTGCTTTCAGTCATATGCTCTTCGTTGGCGTAGCGAGACAATAGAGTAAACTGACTGTTGTATTCCGTCACCGTCATGGTCCTCTGCTTGAGGTCATCAAACTCCCTCTTCTTGATCTTCATAATAATTTTTGGAATGTGCGCCCCATGAAAACCTTCTTTGAACTCCTCCTGTGTTATATCATTTTCGTTGGGGTGCATGTGTAGGAAATTTTCCCACCATGATGCAGCCGCTCCAGTGAGATAGTGCGGTGCATATAGTACTTTCTCACGGTCTGAACACTGTGCAATAATTAATTTTCTTTCCATGTCTCGAAGCCAATCATCGGCCTCAAGAGGTTTGTCAGTATGAGAAAATGTTGGGGGACGCGTCTTCTGTAGCTCAGACAATTTGGATTGCTGCTGATACGGTCCACGGTGATTTCCCATATTGATGACTTGGTTCATCATTTCCTGATGTTGTTGCTGACTCTGTTCATAAAGGCGGCATACTTGGGAAAATGATGTTTCACTGCCCTGTTGACTTGACTGCCCCTGTGTGAAATTGTTGCTTGTTTGGGTGCCATAATTCTCTTCTGGCGGATTTGGCATGGAGCGAGTCCAAGGACGAGACATTTTTCACTCTGGGAATATATTTTGTAAAACTCATAAGAAAAGAAATTGAGTCACAAAAATTAATAAATTTATAAAGACGGCAAATTTTATAAGCTCCAAGATTTTTCAAGAGAATAATTGATTGCGCATGGAGAAGGACTGCTCAGTACATATATCTTACACGCAAGCAGTAATTATACAATACACCACTCAGGATGTGCGTACACATTCCTGACATGTTATTTAGGCTAGTGCACTTCTCCCAGTTCCTACATGATGCGCAAACAAGCTACTTCTCACAACCTATGTACATATAAACATATCGTACAAGCCGGTACATCGCATGGCAGCTAAGCGCACTCAGTCGAAGATGGTAAGGATCTCCCTTGGCCTGCCGAGGGTGAGGCGCAATGAGGCTGGGGACTCAACCTCCTCCTCGCTAATAGGCTCCAGACGTGAAGTGCTGCGATGAGTCGATGGAGCGGGCGCCATAGGTGGAGCAACACGGACTGGAGTGGGTGCAATAGGTGGTGCAGTACGGGCTGAAGTGGGTGCAATGACTTGGTCGAACTCCTCAGTGGTAGGCAGGCGACGAGCGGTGGCAAGAATGGCAGGTGAATAAGATGCTGAGGACGAGACAAAGGTCCGTGGTGGTGCGATGTGCAGGAGTTCCCTCCTGTTGGCGGCACAGCCATGGACTGAGTCCATGTGGGCAGCCACAAGGTCGTCCACAAGGTTGTTGAAGGCTGCCTCCAGAGCCTGGAGGTATTCCACAAGCATCTCGATAGCTTCATCTCGCTCTCCTCTGGGGCAAGCGAATGCATAGTGACAGGTGTAAGGCACGTGGCATGGAAGGTAGCGGTAGCGACGAGTCTTCATCGAAGGAAGAACATCTCGGAGACGAGCTATCGCCTCACGGGCAGCCATCTGCATAGCATGCCTCTCCGTAGGCATGGCTCTCCCCAAGAACCGGAAGCGGCGTAACTCAACATGCCCTCCCTTGAATTGCACCGCGGCCTGGTGCATGGACAGACTGTCGTTGATCTTGTGCTGGTAGAGTGTGAATACTGGGCGCACTGATGCCCCCATCGCGGTCTTGACGATGAAGGAGAGGAGCTTGACGAACCCCTCAGGCACGTTGGCGAACACCTGTGACTCACAGTCGTTGCCAGCCATCTACAAAAGTAGGCAAAAATTCTGAATGGTCAGATCATAAATTTATGCTGACTGTCAGAAAATGACTACATTTGCAACCAAGAATAAAAACAGCACTATCAAGCTAATAACCGATTAGCGATCGCACCTAGTTGCTTCCTACAGTCAGCCTGGCTCTGATACCAAGTTTGTCACGACCGGTTTTTCAATAAAATACTTATTGAGAAACCGATACTTTTGATTCCAGTATAGGAAGAATTCTCCTTACTGGTAGACAAATACTTGATACAGAAGTCCAGTAGCATTAAATATATTACAGGGTTGAGCTGAGGTTGCTCAACAATTTATTACAAACACGCCAACATTGTACATAAGGGCGGCTATGACACAAGGGTGTGGTGGCATACTACTGACTCGAGATAAAAGTGGTGGTGGATATGTCACAGTGGAGTGGTTGACATGACTCCTAAACTGGCAGCTCATCGAGCGTCGAGGTGAGGCTCGATGCATTTATTCGGGTAGCGGAAGCGGATATAATACAAGTGACCAAATCCAGGATCGCACGGGACTGACTGGGACTCCTCTAGGCATCGGACTCGCTGTCGAACTCTTCGTCCATCAGATCGCCTTCGTCAACATCTGCCCAAATCAACAAGCCAGGTGAGTACTTTGAAAGTACTCGCAAGACAGTTCGGACATAAGATATAACAAATGCAAGCATGAATGCGTCATGAGCAAATAGCAATGCACACTCAAATAATATATTTTTGCACGACATGATAAGTAAAAAGGAAGTCATGCGGTAGTCCTCCCGAAATCCCAACAAAATAAATGAAAACCGATCGGGTGTCTGGAGCGATGCCTCGAAGGGTAAGCAAATAAATTATCATGCCGTAATCGGGCGTCTAAGCGACACCACATAAAGGGTTTATATTGAAAAGTAAATAACAAGAGTGCCACAGTCGGAAGTCTGAGCGACATCACATAAAGGTCTTATATTGAAAGTAAATAACAAGCGTGCCACAGTCGGACGTCTGAGCGACATCGCAGAAAGGGCTTATATTGAAAGTAAATAACAAGCGTGCCACAGTCAGACGTCTGAGCAACATCGCAGAAAGGGCTTATATTGGAAGTAAATAACAAGCGTGCCAAAGTCGGACGTCTGAGCGACATCGCAGAAAGGGCTTATATTGAAAGTAAATAACAAGCGTGCCACAGTCGGACATTTGAGCGACATCGCAGAAAGTGCTTATATTTTGTTATTCATATCCGATAAAATTCACGAAGATATAACACTCACAGGAAATATTCAACACACAATAATAAACGGGTTAGTCCATCCACAGGAATAATCATTTAGCCGGACTTAACACTCAAATGGTTCACCGGAGTTTTGTCACTGAGACTTACACTAACAAGGATAAGTTGAACACAGTACTCGGACATGGATAAGATTATTCGAATGATTTTGACTCTGCAGAGTTTGTACTAATTATCCACAGCCAACGGATTTCCGTAGTCACGAAGGACTAGTTCCGTTTATGGTATTTCGGTAGAAACACATCTAACCAGTACACACCCATCCCACCTCACGATGCCGTGAATCACCCTAGACAACGTTCAAGAAAAACTTTGAGACGGGAGATCACAACCTCGAATAGCATGGGATCAAATTTATATTCAGCGCTCTAAGGGGTGCCCCCTCTCGGTCCCAACCGTAAACACCCATGCCCTCGACCGGATGGTGGCTTTAATCCAGGGCCATGGAACCCTCATCACGGCCTCTCTATTTGGTGTGTACCAGGAAAGAGGTTTGCAACTTACTAATCCATATCCCTTGCGGAAAACATGTGGTAGTACAGGAAGGGAAAACGGATGGAAGCGTGACTTGATTCATGTTGACACTGGAGTCAAATAGTCTGGTATAAGACTGGCATGCTCCAACACTGCCATCTTATCCCCTTTCTTGCCATCACATGGCCATACAAACTCATATCCAACAATATATGGATTTCCGAAGCTCACTTGCCTCAACTTTGCATGTAATATAACACTTATCGAAATGCTCATAAACATGCCATGAAACTACTTAATGCAAACATGCAAAGAACACTCATCATATCAAAAGTTCAAACATGCTTGCTCGGTTCGGAGTAGTCGGAGTCTAGCTTGGTGAAGTTCAAGTTACGTCACCTCCTCCGGTATCTACGGTATAAGAAAATACGTACTAACTTAAATACCGTGAGTGCACAAAAAAGTGTTCCAAATATTTTTCAAATAAATATGATAAAAAACTAGACAGAAGAAAAGAGGACAGAAAAGGAATCAATCAAAAATCATTTTCTGTTTAAAAGTTACAAAGGTTTTAGTCTAGGGACTTATCTGTAATGAAACAGAAAGTTTCCAGGGGCCAGCTTATAAAAACAGAAAACACTTCGGCTAAAAACCCGTCAACTGCAAAGGAAGACGTACTCTGCCCGAAGGCGTTTTCAGAAAATGGTTCAAAAAAAAGAAAATAATGACGAGGGGTCCGACCCGTCAGGTTTGAATTTTCAAACGGGGAGAAGCAGAGCGCGCCGATGCTCGAAGCTTGCGGTGGTCGCCGGCGGCGATCCACGGTGAGTTAGGAGGAGTGGGTGGTACCTACGTGATCAGCGTGCCCTTCCGCGTCTGTGGGTGGTGGAGGTGGTTGTCGGCGAGCACCACGTCGACGGCGGCCCTTACTCCGGCGGACGGCGGATCGGGTGATGTTGGATCTCGTCGGGGAGGGCTGCGGAGGTTAAATTGGAGCTTGTGTTAGAGCACTGGGTGCATGAGAAGGCGACTGACGTGGTTTGGGAGGCGGGGATGGCCTCACCTGAGTGGATCGAGCTGGTGGCCGAGGCGGATTGGGGCGGCCGGAGTCGGGGGAGGATACCTCCTCGAGGTCCTCCTGGTGGCTTGGCGGGGTTCCGGTGAGGTGTAGCGGTGGTGAGTGCTCGAGAACGAGCTCGGGACCTCATTTTATAGGTGATCCGAGGCGGTGGCCGCGAACGGGAAATCTCAGGCGATGCTTACGGCGGTGCAGCGGTTGGTCGGGTTGTTTAGACGGTTGGGCATCAACGTGGAGGTCCACTGGTTCCATTTAGATGCTAACCCAGGTTGGATTAGGCGCGCTTGGTGGTTTCGGCAGAACTGAGCTTCGCGGGCCCGTCGGCGGCACAGCGCGCGTCCTGTGCTTGTTGGGCCACGGCGACGGTGCTGCGGCGTGCGCTGGCAAGCAGAAGGCCACGCAGAGGGCTCTGGTGCAAAGGGCGGCGCTGGACGGCGCAGAAAGCTGGCGCTAGCTCCCGCTGGCCGCCACGGGTGGCTCTACCACCGCAGAAGCTGCCGGCGTCGGCGAGGCTCGCCACCACCGACACCTGCGCCCGTCCAAGAGAGCGTGCGGTGCTCTGGTTAAGGAGGAGAGGCCGTGCGCAACGCGCCAGGGTGAGTGCTGGTGATCAAAGACAAGTCTCTGACAAAAAACGACACTGACTGTCGACTACAACTCTGAACTTACTGAATATGCACAGAAACAGTGTCGGCCAAGTGTTTGATGAAATAATTTAGGCATGACAAAAATTTATCTGGGGCTGATCTTTGGTGTGGTGGCCTCTCAAAGCACCTGGGGACTACCTGATTTTTGGTGGAGTTTTTGGAGAGAAGAAAATATGAATTTCACCAAAAATGATGAATCTAGTCCAAACTTGCAGTGGTTGAAACTTGAAAATTTTGAATTGAGGAAGAGTGGATCTTGATGGATCTAGGTTGGGGGTGCTAGGGACTATCCAGAGGAGTTGGTTTGAGATCAGAACTCATAGGAAATCAGGTACTTCCTTTGTAAATCATCTAGGCTTAAAATAAAAGACAGAATTGTTTTTGGGGATAAAATAAATGAAATAAAATTCAAAAATGGGTTGGACTGGCTGGAACAGAAAGTTTGGGTTGCCCCAAAGTGGAGGGAGTGGTTTTGGGAGAAATTACCACATGAGGCATGGTAAAACAATGGGTGGTTCCAAAACAAAAGAATAGCCCCAAAATCCATAGGGTTTCTTTTTAATAGAAAATAAATTTCAAAAAATTTATTTGAGATGGGTAAAAATCAGAAGGAAGGTTTTTAATAACCAAACACCAAAGTTGAAGAAGATACAAAAAATAAAATCCTTGCCATGGGGAAATTTTTTGAGAAGGAGGGGTTTTTGGAAAGAATTTAAATGGCCTCCTTCAAATCAAACAAAGTTTTTGTTGCAAACCAAATTAAAAATTTTGCAGTGTCACACGACTAGGAGCGAACCGCCGTAGTATTAAAGGACGTGCGGGGACGAGTAGGAGCGAACTCCCAGCGTGCGAACGGCAGGGTAGTGGCTTTCCATTCTCCCATGATACGGGCTTCCAAGAGCCCTTGGGTCGGAGATCGAATGGTTGCATGGCGTGATTCTAGACCAATGGGTGAATATCCTATCCGGGAGGGTTATTCTGCAAATTTTCAGCAACTTAGCATGCGACCGTTTGATCTTAGATCCAAGGGCTGCCAGCAGCCCGTATCATGGTCGCGCCTTACCATTTAATCGTCAGAAGCTCACGGTCGCGCCCTTGGTGATTTAACATGGTGCGTTAGGCTATCTGATGTTGGCATGTCATACATAGTCATCACTTAGTGACTCATACTACAACAAGGTTGGCCATAAGGTTGGCTATAAGGTTGGCTATAAGTGTATTTTTTTACTCCTCTCTATCTCTTTCTTCGTACTCCCTCCGTCCCATAATATAAGAACGTTTTTTACACTAGCTAGTGTAGTGTCAAAAACGTTCTTATATAATGGGACACAGGAAGTACTAGTATTTATTGCATTTGCCAAGGAGTGACCTCTTCCAATGAAATGGTGTTGCTAAGTTTGCTTCATTTAATTAGCTATAGACTCAAAATTGTCTTTTCACCTAGGTACACGCTTAGCACCGTTTCTTCCTTGGGTCACCAAACTAGTCTCTCTCTTCTTGATTAACTTGCCACATCAAACTTTATGCCTATGTGGCAAGCTTAAGCACCTGTAGGAGCAAGTAAGTACAATAGTGCGCTTTGCCGCTTTACAAGGCATTTTTGCATATGTGGAGGAAAGAGAGGCAAGGAAAAAGTGGAGAAGTGGGCCCTCATGCAAGAGCCAGCCTCTACTACTATATGGTGGAGCATTGGGAGAGGCACCTGTATGGAAGTGGTCCGGAATCAGGAGACTCACGCCGGTTGTAGCGCCGCAGTTAAAATGATAATGGCAAGTCAAATCACGGGGCCCCACCTGTCCAGCAGTAACTCGCTGTCAAATCACACAACCCTATGTTTGCAGCAGCCTACTCCCTTGTCTTCTCGCGTCTCTGTCGAACCGACGAGGCGGAACTGTCCCGCCGCCTACCGGGCAGGAAAAGCCCCGCCCTCAACTTTTAAATAGTATATAGTATACTAATTTTGTATCCATGGAAATGATAGGTAATATGACCGGAAAGTTTGAAATATTTTTCAAAATTTCATCATAGTCATGAACATGAACAAAGTCCTAGACAACAACAAGGTATAATAGGATTGATATGCTAGATATATCAACAAGTGCCTGTGAAGTGAGCTGTTGCTGGGGTTGGATAGAACTCTGAAGTTAAGCATGCTTGGGCTGGAGTAGTGTGAGGATGGGTGACCTTTTGGGAAGTTTGACCACGGAGTGCGATTTGACCTGAGATTAAGCATATTGACCCAAGATTAAGCCACAGTAACCTGAGATTAAGAAAAAAATTGAAAAATTTCTGAAAAAAAAATGAAAAAAAATTGTTACTAATGGCGCACTTCTATGTGGTGTGCGCCATTAGTATACCAGATACTAATGGCGCACCAGCGGTGCGCCATTAGAATACCAGATTCTAATGGCGCACCACAGGTGCGCCATTAGAAAAAAATTATAATGGCGTGATGCTAGTGGCGCACCGGTAGTGCGCCATTAGAAGACAAAACTGGTGCGCCACTAGCATGCCTTTTCCTAGTAGTGTGTACTCAACATCTAGCCCGGCACCCACTCATCATGTGAGTCTTTGAACATGCGTCTGAAGCGAGAAAGGCGTCCTTTCACCGTCACGGAAGAACGGGTGTAGATGACGTCGAACTCATCGCCGGTGATGGTTCTAACCTTGTACTCACCGCCGATCGGGGAGATTTGGGACGCCATGGATTTGGGAGGAGGGTTAGGCTTAGTGGAACTGTCGTAATGTGAATGGACGGGACGACTATGAGCGAACCGCCGTAGTATTAAAGGACGTGCGGGGACGAGTAGGAGCGAACTGCCAGCATGCGGACGGCAGGGTAGTGGTTTCCATTCTCCCATGATACGGGCTTTCGAGAGCCCTTGGATCGGAGATCGAACGGTTGCATGGCGTGATTCTAGACCAATGGGTGAATATCCTATCCTGGAGGGTTATTCTGCAAATTTTCAGCAACTTAGCATGCGACCGCTTGATTCAGACCAAGGACTGCCAAAGAGCCCGTATCATGGTCGCGCTTACCAAGACCGTCTCGTCGCTCGCGCCCTTGGAGATTTAACACGGTGCGTTAGGCTATCTGATGTTGGCATGTCATACATAGTCATCACTTAGTCACTCATACTACAGCAAGATTGGCTATAAGGTTGGCTGTAAGTATATTTTACTCC
The DNA here is from genome assembly GCA_021605145.1 of Aegilops bicornis. Classification (NCBI taxonomy): domain Eukaryota; kingdom Viridiplantae; phylum Streptophyta; class Magnoliopsida; order Poales; family Poaceae; genus Aegilops; species Aegilops bicornis. The sequence continues at coordinate 617,282,902 of CM038669.1, read as the reverse complement.
TCTCTATCTCTTTCTTCGTACTCCCTCCGTCCCATAATATGAGAACGTTTTTGACACTAGCTAGTGTAGTGTCAAAAACGTTCTTATATAATGGGACACAAGGAGTACTAGTATTTATTGCATTTGCCAAGGAGTGACCTCTTCCAATGAAATGGTGTTGCTAAGTTTGCTTCATTTAATTAGCTATAGACTTAAAATTGTCTTTTCACCAAGGTACACGCGCTTAGCACCATTTCTTCCTTGGGTCACCAAACTAGTGTCTCTCTTCTTGATTAACTTGCCACATCAGACTTTATGCCTATGTGGCAAGCTTAAGCACCTGTAGGAGCAAGTAAGTACAATAGTGCGCTTTGCCGCTTTACATTGCATTTTTGCATATGTGGAGGAAAGAGAAGCAAGGAAAAAGTGGAGAAGTGGGCTCTCATGCAAGAGCCAGCCTCTACTACTACATGGTGGACCATTAGGAGAGGCACCTGTATGGAGGTGGTCAGGAATCGGGAGACTCACGCCGGTCGTGGCGCCCATTGTTAAAATGATAATGGCAAGTCAAATCACGGGCCCCACCTGTCCAGCAAGAACTCCTTTGTCAAATCACACAGCCCTACATTTGCAGCAGCCTACTCCCTCGTCTTCTCGCGTCTCTGTCGAACCGACTAGGTGGAACTGTCCCGCCGCCTACCGGGCAGGAAAAGCCCCGCCCTCGACTTTTAAATATATATAGTATACTAATTTTGTATCCATGGAAATGATACGTAATATGACCGGGAAGTTTGAAATATTTTTCAAAATTTCATCATAGTCATGAACATGAACCAAGTCCTAGACAACAAAAAGGTATAATAGGATTGATATGCTAGATATATCAACAAGTGCCTGTGAAGTGAGCTGTTGCTGGGGTTGGATAGAACTCTGAAGTTAAGCGTGCTTGGGCTGGAGTAGTGTGAGGATGGGTGACCTTTCGGGAAGTTTGACCACGGAGTGCGATTTGACCCGAGATTAAGCCATAGTGACCTGAGATTCAGAAAAAAAAACGAAAAAAAATTGAAAAATTTTGAAAAAAAAATTTGACATGAGATTAAGCATATTGACCCGAGATTAAGCCATAGTGACCTGAGATTCAGAAAAAAACGAAAAAAATTTGAAAAAAGAATTTAAAAAAATTTCTGAAAAATAAATTTGAAAATAAATTGTTACTAATGGTGCACTTCTATCTGGTGTGCCATTAGTGTATACCAGATACTAATGGCGCACCGTGGGCTATACTATGCGCCATTAGAATACCAGATTCTAATGGAGCCCCACAGGTGCGCCATTAGAAAAAAAAATCTAATGGCGTGATGCTAGTGGCGCACCGGTAGTGCGCCATTAGAAGGCAAAACTGGTGCGCCACTAGCATGCCTTTTCCTAGTAGTGTGTACTCAACATCTAGCCCGGCGACCCACTCATCATGTGAGTCTTCGAACATGCGTCTGAAGCGACAAAGGTATCCTTTCACCGACGCGGAAGAACGGGTGTAGATGACGTCGAACTCATCGCTGGTGATGGTTCTAACCTTGTACTCACCGCCGAACGGGGAGATTTGGCATGCCATGGATTTGGGAGGAGGGTTAGGATTAGTGGAACTGCCGTAATGTGAATGGACGGGACGACTAGGAGCGAACCGCCGTAGTATTAAAGGACGTGCGGGGACGAGTAGGAGCGAACTGCCAGCGTGCGAACGGCTGGGTAGTGGCTTTCCATTCTCCCATGATACGGGCTTCCGAGAGCCCTTGGATCTGAGATCGAACGGTTGCATGGCGTGATTCTAGACAAATGGGTGAATATCCTATCTTGGAGGGTTATTCTGCAAATTTTCAGCAACTTAGCATGCGACCGTTTGATCTCAGATCCAAGGGCTGCCAGCAGCCCGTATCATGGTCGCGCGTACCACGACCGTCGCGTCGCTCACGCGGTCGCGCCCTTGGAGATTTAACACGGTGCGTTAGGCTATCTGATGTTGGCATGTCATACATAGTCATCAGTTAGTCACTCATACTACAACAAGGTTGGCTATAAGTGTATTTTTGTACTCCTCTCTATCTCTTTCTTCGTACTCCCTCCGTCCCATAATATAAGAAGTTTTTTACACTAGCTAGTGTAGTGTCAAAAACGTTCTTATATAATGGGACACAGGGAGTACTAGTATTTATTACACTTGCCAAGGAGTGACCTCTTCCAATGAAATGGTGTTGCTCAGTTTGCTTCATTTAATTAGCTATAGACTCAAAATTGTCTTTTCACCTAGGTACACGCGCTTAGCACCGTTTCTTCCTTGGGTCACCAAACTAGTCTCTCTCTTCTTGATTAACTTGCCACATCAGACTTTATGCCTATGTGGCAAGCTTAAGCACCTATAGGAGCAAGTAAGTACAATAGTGCGCTTGCCGCTTTACATGGCATGTTTGCATATGTGGAGGAAAGAGAGGCAAGGAAAAAGTGGAGAAGTGGGCTCTCATGCAAGAGCCAGCCTCTACTACTACATGGTGGAGCATTGGGAGAGGCACCTGTATGGAGGTGGTCAGAATCGGGAGACTCACACGCCGTCGAAGGCTGCGATTAAAATCATAATGGCAAGTCAAATCACGGGGCCCCACCTGTCCAAAGATAACTTCATTGTCAAATCACACAGCCCTACGTTTGCAGCAGCCTACTCCCTCGTCTTCTCGCGTCTCTGTCGAACCGACTAGGCGGAACTGTCCCGCCGCCTACCGGGCAGGAAAAGCCCCGCCCTTGACTTTTAAATAGTATATAGTATACTAATTTTGTATCCATGGATTGCGCCCGCGCCTTGAAGCAAAGCGTCTAGAAAACGGTGGTACACATGTACGGAGTATACAGCACGCACGTCGCGTTCGCGTCGCACCCCAGACGGTCGGTCGGTATGGCACGCTGCTCTCTGAATGGAACGCACGTCATATTGCGTTCGCACACACATGTGGGACGGCAATTGAGAACCGACCATAGGCACACTCCTCGGCCCCGCAAGTCGGGTGACTTAATAGAAGAGGGAGACGAGCGATAGTACTAGAGAAGTGTTGTACTACGTTGGTGCCTGGACGATCCCTGCAAGACACGGAAGATCAGTTCGTCCATGCATGTGACCAAACTCCAGCAGACACGCCTGGATTGGCTATCGTCTACATATCCTGCAGGCTGTGTTGTACATGGCTGTAGTTGTGGTGAGAAATCTAAAAAAAGGTTTCTTGTCATCTCACAAAATTATGTGTCATGTGCTTCGGATCACTGCGAGGGTTAAACAGCGACAACTGAGTTGGGCTAGTCATTGGGGGCACATGCACGAAGAGTGACTACTCGGCTGCCATCTAGGTCAAGCCGGCTATGTTAAATAGGACATCTATCGACGGACCCCTTTTCTACAAGTTTATCTTTAATTTGAGCTTTGTTCCTCGTCTAGTTTGTCCGTCGGGATTCATGTTGTCTCCTTTGGGCAGTGAGGTTATGATTTCTTGTCATGTGGCATTTTTTCGTGTTATATGTTATAATCCGACGCTTCAGATCAAAATGACGACAACTGCGCCTCCGGGCCACGTGCATGAAGACTTCTCGACAGTCATTAACGAGGTCAAGCCGGCTCCGGTAGACAAAATAAAACTAAGTACTACTCCACAATATAGGCAGGAGCCTCCGCGCTTGCTTGCTAGTGTTGCTCTCTTCACACTGTCTCGGCCTCTCCAGATCTAAACACGACAGCGGTGGCCACTCTCTCTCTCTCTCTCTCTCTCTCTCTCTCTCTCTCTCTCTCTCTCTCTCTCTCTCTCTGCTCACCGCTGGTCACAGATCCAGCCGGATCCTCTCCGCCGGGGAAGGTGAGAAGGTGCAACGTTCACGCGGTCGTCCTCGGCGACGGCTCTTACCCACTGTTGGGCGCGTCCCGATCAGCCTGCCTTGCCGTTCTCTCCCAAGCACCGCTGGCGAGGGAGGGCCTCCGACCCCTTCTTCCTCGCTGCCGTAGTGTGGGTAGATCCGGCCTCCCGCCGCCCACCTAGCGACATCCCGGCGACCATCAGGTATAACTTCCTTCGAAACCGGCCTTGCTCTACTTCCCGAGCTCCTGACGTCACTGCATTTGTAACTTTTACTATTTCTCAGGCCCCCTCGTAGATAGGATCGATCGGCTGTTCAAAAACCACCTAATTTTTTTATGTTTAAGAGGTAAAACTAGTTCATGCACTCGAATCTAGTACTACTTGGTTCAAACAAGGAAGAAAGGGGGTGGGGGTGGGGGAGGATTTGTTACCTGAATCTAGGACTTGGTCGAAAGAGGAAATAATGGGGGCAAAAAGTAGCAGAGACTGGCTATCCAACTGGTTTCTAGGTCTAATAGGGAAATAAAGGGAAACGCAGTACAAACTCAATATAAACCCGATCTATTGGTTGAAAAAGGAAAGAAAGTGGTGACTGGGGGACAAGTCAACGGAGTAAGTCCAGCACTAGATTTGCTAGCCTCACACAAGATAAGGTGGCTATACCGAACAAAAATGGGACCAACCCAGATATCATGTTCGATGTTTGTTGCCCGAGCCACTCTTATGTAATGCCACCGGTAAAATGTAGCGATCGACCGTTAAAAGTAAGGACACGTTAAACCAATGTTGTTTTCAATGTAATGCCTCGATAATATGAATCAATGGCACTTCTTTACATGTCCCGCTAAAATTTCCCATTAAGATAAGTTGGTTCTTTTCGTTAGAAATGCAACTGTCCTGGTCCGCCTACTCTCCCGTGCCCAAAGTAATGTCGTATTTAACGGTTGTCATAGTTAATCCTGATGCCCACACTTATATCTAGTAATGCCACTGCTTTAGAAATTGCTACTGTCCTTGTAGGATTGCCATTCAGATAAGGAACATGCTTCTTTTCATTTGATGCATGTTTCATCACTTGTTACTTGTTAGTCACCCTCCTTTCCACTTTTTTGTGCAAACAGAGATATACATTTCACGCTCGATCTTAGTTGAACTGCACAAATGATATCCAAATTATAGTTGAGCATTCCAGGAGCTTCACAACCAACCTTGATGTTGCTCAATTTTATTGCAACTAATGAAGAAGAAGCTCTGTGGGTTTCGTTTCTGATGGAAATGGAACCGGGGCTGGAGCCCTTTTCTTAAAAAAAATTGAAGAAGAAGCTGCTAGCTCACAGGACATTGCTTCATTTTAGGTGAACTGCACCAAAAGGTCCCATGAATTGAATCATCCATGTTGGTGACTGAAAGAGCCAGCTTCAGCATCCCAGTCTAAGCACCCCCGGCCTCCATCCTTGCGACGCATGGTACACCTCGTTTACCACCTGCTCGACCCTAGTGTCACTGATAAAATGAAGTAATAATACAGTTAAAATGGAGCGAGTGTCATCTCTATCATTTCATTTCCAATGTAGATAAAGAAAGTGCTCCTCTTTGTTAAAGTATGTTTCATCAACTAGCCCCGTTGTTAATGTTTAAGCGTTTATGCAAACTGGGGTGCTTAATTTTAGTTGATATGTACAAAAATAGAGATTTGAATGTCTCAAGGCGCCTCCTTGTACTCTTGTTGTACATCGATGTTCATCACTTTGGCGGAGAAGGTGTATATGGGAGACTTGGGACGATGTCCAAGATGAGGCGCATCAGTATGAGGCATCGCAGGGCCCATCTCGCCCTCAGCATGGCATACTATGATACTATCGCAATATTTTCTTCTATTTATTTTGTGTGTTTCATCAACTAGTGCCACTATAATGTAATCACGCTTTTTCATTATCTGTGCAAACAGGGTTATTCAGCTGTATTTTGGTGGAACTGCACAAATGTACGTATGGAACCGGCATATATACAGAGTGCGAGGTGTGCCAAGTAAAAATTACCAACACCAACCATGCTGCATGCATGCATTGGCATCCACCACAACCAGTGGGATGTGTGGCGCTCTCTGTGGACGGATCTTTCTCGGCAGCAAATCCTCTAACCAAATACTAGTAGCTTATATTGGCAGTTTTCTAGGGAGTACTCTTTTCTGAAAGAAGCACCAATCTATTTTTATTTATTTGTACATTGTGTCACAACTTTGACCCAAAGGTCCAGAGCTATTTTAGGGTGATTGGCGTAGTACTCGGAGACTGATTGTAAGCATGATTTTCATTAGCTGTCACACTGATTGTAAGAATGAGCAGGTGGAAGATTAGGTTAGTGTGAAGCTTACCTTAAACCCTACCGCCGTTGTTGAAATGAGGCGAGCGTCGAGGGAACCATGGAGAACGTCGGGGAAGCGACGTCGCGCCATCCGGCCTCCTCTTGCGGTGGGAGAACGAATACTCCTGTGGCTCCGGCTGGCTCTGCACCCTCACAAACGGCACACCATACTCGATCAATTCGTTATCCTCTGGGTGCTTGACCTTCGACCTGTATGCCCACCACCTCCGCTTGATTGTCGCCACGGGCGAATCTGTTTGCTCCATCGCCCAGAGGAGATACTCGATGGACTCGGAGGACTGCGGTTACTGCCATCGAGGTACATCGCCGCCCTCATCGCCGTCGTCTCGCTCTTTCACATACATTGCCACATGGCCCGAACCATCCTCGAAATCTCCCACTCATTGTCAAACCAACTAAGGATCTCCTTCAACCTAGCTAACTTTGAGTGGTCGCCATGCGATCTGCCTGATCATTGTTGCATCCTCTCCATAGATGTCGATTACAGGTGGTCCGGTGCTAGCTTTGGAAGATGGGAGGAGAGACGGTGGTCTTGCAATAGAGAAGAGGGAGAGGAGAGGAGGTGGTTTTGGAATGGAGATGATGGAGAGGAGAGGAGGTGGTTTTGGAATGGAGATGATGGAGAGGAGAGGAGGTGGTTTTCCAATGGAGAAGATCAGAAGAGGGAGAGGCGAGAAGGTGGTTTTGGAATGGAGATGATGGAGAGGAGAGGAGGTGGTTTTGCAATGGAGAAGATCAGAAGAGGGAGAGGCGAGACGGTGGTTTTGGAATGGAGATGATGGAGAGGAGAGGAGGTGGTTTTGCAATGGAGAAGAGGGTGAGGAGGCGTCTTGGCAGCGATTTAGGATTGGGCGAGAGGGCGGCGCTGTGACTGGATCAAAATCAAAATCAATTTACCCTTCAATTAAGAAAGCGACCCCACATTAACTAGTCCCCTTTTATTACGGGTCATAATCGACCATGATTTTCGCACATAAAATATATGTTATACGTTGCAAAAACAATATAATTTGAAAGTACATTCGAATCTGAACCAAACGATACAATTTTTGGTGACATGCATTCACATTTTGCTTGTCACATATAGTACGTGGTAAAACTTTGACCCAAAATACGCAAAACAACAAAAAATATACTTCCAAGACCAGCGCCGCTCTTCCGCTCTTCTCCTGTTCCAATCTAAATCCGCCGCCGCTCCTCTCCTGTTCCAATCTAAATCCAGCGCCGCTCCTCTCCTCTTCCATTTCAAAACCACCGCCCCTCCTCTCCTGTTCCAGTCCAAAACCAGCGTCGCTCCTCTCCCGTTCTAATCCAAAACCAGCGCCGCTCCTCTCCTCTTCCATTCAAAAACCACCGCCGGCGAGTGAAGGTGCTGTGGAGAAGTAGATCGATGGAGGAGTACAACCGATACGTGAGGATCACAGACAGCAACGCTGTGAAGCTAGCTAGGATGTTGGAGATACAGTCTTGGTTTGACAACAAGGACCAACTAGCGGCGACGGCGACATCCATGGCCAAATATCTGCAATAGAGCGAAAAGGCGGCGATACTCCGGAGGAGTCGCCGAGTACATAGAGCTGCTCCTATGGGCCATGGAGGAAACATATTCACCGAATCCGATCGTGAGGGAGCGGTGGTGGGAGTATCGATCCCGGATGGAGCATCCACCGTAGATTGAAGGATCGAGCATCTACAGGTGCCGTTTGTGAGGGTGTCCTGCGGAAGCGAGCCGGTGGAGTCTTCGTCGACCGAACCCAACTGCATGAGGATAAAAGCAGTTGGCCCGACGACGCTTCCCCGCCATCGTCTCCCTCGCCGTTCACATCGTCTCACGGGGCGGCTGTCTGCCGCCAAGGAATAGGAGGGGACTGCCCCCAACACAATAGTCGGGCATGTTGTGAATTGTCAGGAGGAGCTTAGGGTTGTCAGTATTTGCAGGTTGTGAATTGTGTTTTGTGTTGTGTATTTTGAGAGTACTTTCAGATATGAATGTCTTTTGAATTTCAGATTAGCAGTATTGAGCATATGAAGAATTTTACGAATTCTAGAGATCTATTTTTAGCACTTAAAAAAATGTAGTTTCATAGGAGTATAAAAGTGCAGATGAGAAGAAACTGCAAGTTTCAGTTTCAAATAAGAAACTGCAAGTTCAGTTTCAGATAAGAAACTGCAACTTTCGTGAGGCGTAGCATTTATATTAACACGGCCTTTTCAAACAGGGTTAACATCATGTTGGAAGTTTTATTCGTGGTCGAAAATGGAACTACCAGCCAGTTAACATCATGCTGATCAACATTCATGGATAGCACATCTTCATATGATTGATACGTCTCCAACGTATCTATAATTTTTGATTGCTCCATGCTACTTTATCTACTGTTTTGGACTATATTGGGCTTCATTTTCCACTTTTATATTACTTTTGGGACTAACCTATTAACCGTAGGCCCAGCCCAGAATTGTTGTTTTTTTGTCTATTTCAGTGTTTCGAAGAAACGGAATATCAAACGGAGTCCAAACGGAATGAAACCTTAGGGAACATGATCTTCTCACCGAACGAGATCCAGGAGACTTGGACCCTACTTCAAGAAGTGCCAGAGGCGGTCACGAGGCTGGAGGGCGCCCCCCTGGGCGCGCCGCCCTACCTCGTGGTCCCCCTGACGCTCCACCGACGTACTCCTTCCTCCTATATATACCTACGTACCCCCAACAGATCAGAGGAGGAGCCAAAAACCTAATTCCACCGCCGTACCTTCCTGTATCCACGAGATCCCATCTTGGGACCTTTTCCGGAGCTCCGCCGGTGGGGGCATCCACCACGAAGGGCTTCTACATCAACACCATAGCCCCTCCGATGAAGTGTGAGTAGTTTACTTCAGACCTTCGGGTCCATAGCTAGTAGCTAGATGGCTTCTTCTCTCTTTTGGATCTCAATACAATGTTCTCCCCCTCTCTTGTGGAGATCTACTCGATGTAATCTTCTTTTTGCGGTGTGTTTGTTGAGACCGATGAATTGTGGGTTTATGATCCAGCTTATCTATGAATAAAATTTGAATCTTCTCTGAATTCTTTTATGTATGATTGAGTTATCTTTGCAAGTCTCTTCAAATTATCCGTTTGGTTTGGCCAACTAGATTGGTAGTTCTTGCAATGGGAGAAGTGTTTAGCTTTGAGTTCAATCTTGCAGTGTCCTTACCCAGTGACAGAAAGGGTTGCAAGGCACGTATTATATTGTTGCCATCGAGGATAACCAGATGGCGTATTTATCATATTGCATGAATTTATTCCTCTACATCATGTCATCTTGCTTAAGGCGTTACTCTGTTTTTAACTTAATACTCTAGATGCATGTTGGATAGCAGTCGATGAGTGGAGTAATAGTAGCAGATGCAGAATCATTTCGATCTACTTGTCTCGGACGTGATGCCTATATACATGATCATACCTAGATAACCTCATAACTATGCTCAATTCTGTCAATTGCTCAATAGTAATTTGTTCACCCACCGTAGAATACTTATGCTCTTGAGAGAAGCAACTAGTGAAACCTATGGCCCCCGGGTCTATTCTCATCATATCAATCTCTATCACTTTTATACTTGCTTTGCTTTTACTTTTTACTTTGCATCTTTATACCAAAAATACCAAAAATATTATCTCTATCCGATCTCACTCTCGTAAGTGACCGTGAAGGGATTGACAACCCCTAATCGCGTTGGTTGCGAGTAGCTATCGTTTTGTGCAGGTACGAGGGACTTGCGCGTGGCCTCCTACTGGATTGATACCTTGGTTCTCAAAGACTGAGGGAAATACATACGCTACTGTGCTGCATCATCCTCTCCTCTTCGGGGAAAACCAACGCAAGCTCAAGACGTAGCAAGAAGGATTTCTAGCGCCGTTGCCGGGGAGGCTTACGCGAAGTCAAGTCAAGATTTGACTCCCGACAACGAGCTATTTCTGGCGCCGTTGCCGGGGAGGTCTACGCAAAAGTCAACATACCAAGTACCCATCACAATCCCTATCTCTCGCATTACATTATTTGCTATTTTCGTCTCGTTTTCCTCTCCCCCACTTCACCCTTGCCGTTTTATTTGCCCTCTCTTTCCCTATCTCCTCCTCCTTTTCCCTTTGCCTTTTGTTTGTCCGTGTGTTAGTTTGCTTGTTCGTCGCGATGGCTCAAGATGCTACCAAATTGTGTGACTTCACCAATACCAATAATAATGATTTCCTTAGCACTCTGATTGCTCCTCTTACCAATACCGAATCTTGTGAAATCAATACTGCTTTGTTGAATCTTGTTATGAAAGATCAATTCGCCGGCCTTCCTAGTGAAGATGCCGCTACTCATCTGAATAGCTTCGTTGATTTATGTGATATGCAAAAGAAAAAGATGTCGATAATGATGTCGTTAAATTGAAGCTATTTCCTTTTTAAGCTTAGAGATCGTGCTAAAGCGTGGTTTTCATCTTTGCCTAAAAATAGTATTGATTCTTGGAACAAGTGCAAAGATGCTTTTATCTCTAAGTATTTTCCTCCCACTAAGATTATCTCTCTTAGGAACGATATTATGAATTTTAAGCAACTTGATCATGAACATGTTGCACAAGCTTGGAGAGATAATGAAATTAATGATACGTAATTGTCCTACTCATGGTTTGAACTTGTGGATGATTATACAAAAAATTTATGCTGGATTGAATTTTGCTTCTAGAAATCTTTTAGATTCGGCCGCGGGAGGCACTTTTATGGAAATCACTTTAGGAGATGCTACTAAACTCCTAGATAATATTATGGTTAATTATTCTCAATGGCATCTTGAAAGATCTACTAATAAAAAGTGCATGCGATAGAAGAAATCAATGTTTTGAGTGGAAAGATGGATGAACTTATGAAATTAATTGCTACTAAGAGTGTTTCTTCTGATCCTAATGATATGCGTTTGTCTACCTTGATTGAGAATAATAATGAATCTATGGATGTGAATTTTGTTGGTAGGAATAATTTTGGTAACAACGTGTATAGAGGGAATTTTAATCCTAAGCCTTATCCTAGTAATCCTTCTAATAATGATGGAAATTCCTACAACAACTCTTATGGAAATTTTAATAAGATGCCCTCTGAATTTGAGAGTAGTGTTAAAGAGTTTATGAATTCACAAAAGAATTTTAATGCTTTGCTTGAAGATAAATTGCTTAAAGTTGATGATTTGGCTAGGAACGTTGATAGAATTTCTCTCGAGATTGATTGTTTAAAGCTTAGATCTATTCCTCCTAAGCATGATATCAATGAGTCTCTCAAAGCTATGAGAATTTCCATTGATGAGTGCAAAGAAAGAACCGCTAGGATACGTGCTTCCAAAGATGCCTTTATTAAAGCGTGTTCTTCTAATTCCTATGAAAATCAAGATGAAGATCTAAAAGTTATTGATGTGCCCCCTATTAAATCTTTGTTTTGCAATATGAATCTTGATGAAACTGAATATGATCTTCCTTTACCTAGAAGGCGTTCTAAGAATTCTGAGTTTTTAGATCTTGATGATGAAATTGATAAAAGTGGGATTGAAAGAAATAAAAATTGAGATATTACTAAACCCACTATATTGGATCTCAAGGAATTTAATTATGAAAATTGATCTTTAATTGATTGTATTTCCTTGTTGCAATCTGTGCTAAATTCTCCTCATGCTTATAGCCAAAATAAGGCCTTTACCGAACACATTGTTGATGCCTTAATGCAATCTTATGAAGAAAAGCTTGAGTTGGAATTTTCTATCCCTAGTAAACTCCATGATGAGTGGGAACCTACTATCAAAATTAAAATTAAAAATTATGAGTTTCATGCTTTGTGTGATTTGGGTGCTAGTGTCTCTACTATTCCCAAAACTTTGTGTGATTTGCTAGATTTCCGTGACTTTGATGATTGCTCTCTAAACTTGCATCTTGCGGATTACACTATTAAAAAGCCTATTGGAAGAATTAATGTTGTTCTTATTGTTGCAAATAGGAATTATGTGCCCGTAGATTTTATCGTTCTTGATATAGATTGCAATCCTTCATGTCCTATTATTCTTGGTAGACCTTTCCTTAGAACGATTGGTGCAATTATTGATATGAAGGAAGGACATATTAGATTCCAATTCCCCTTAAAGAAGGGCATGGAACACTTTCCTAGAAATAAAATAAAATTACCATATGAATCTATCATGAGAGCCACTTAATGATTGCCTACCAAAGATGGCAATACCTAGATCTATCCTTGCTTTTATGCCTAGCTAGGGGCGTTAAACGATAGCGCTTGTTGGGAGGCAACCCAATTTTATTTTTAGTTTTGTTTTTGCTTCTGTTTAGGAATAAATAATCCATCTAGCCTCTGTTTAGATGTGGTTTTATCTTTTAATTAGTGTTTGTGCCAAGTTAAACCTATTAGATCTTCTTGGGAGATAGTTATTTGATCTTGCTGTAATTTCCAGAATCTTTGCGCTCAGTGCCTGAATTGTTAAAAATCACCAGAACGTGATAAAATAGTTATTCCAATTGCTTCTGATCAATAAACAAATTTTCCAGGTCTTCTAATTTTGGTAGAAATTTTTTGGGTTCCAGGAGTTTGCGTTAGTTACAGATTACTACAGACTGTTCTGTTTTTGACACATTCTGTTTTGCGTGTGTTGTTTGCTTATTTTGATGAATCTATGGCTAATAAAATAGTTTATAATCCATACAAAAGTTGGAATACAGTAGGTTTAACACCAATATAAATAAAGAATGAGTTCATTACAGTACCTTAAAGTAGTCTTTTGTTTTCTTTCGCTAACGGAGCTAACGAGATTTCTATTGAGTTTTGTGTTGTGAAGTTTTCAAGTTTTGGGTGAATTCTTTTGATGGATTAAGGAACAAGGAGTGGAAAGAGCCTAAGCTTGGGGATGCCCATGGCACCCCCAAGATAATCCAAGGACACCAAAAAGTCAAAGCTTGGGGATGCCCCAGAAGGCATCCCCTCTTTCGTCCACTTCCGTCGGTAATTTACTTGGAGCTATATTTTTATTCACCAACATGATATGTGTTTTGCTTGGAGCATCTTGTATTATTTGAGTCTTTGATTGTTAGGTTACCACAATCATCCTTGCTGTACACACCTTTTGAGAGAGCCATACATGATTTGAAATTTGTTAGAATACTCTATGTGCTTCACTTATATCTTTTGAGCTTGATAGTTTTGCTCATAGTGCTTCACTTATATTATTTTGAGCGTGATAATTTTTGCTCTAGTGCTTCACTTAGATCTTTTAGAGCACGGTGGTGGATTTGTTTTAGAAGAAACTTGATCTCTCATGCTTCATTTAGATTATTTTGAGAGTTGTTAATAGCATGGTAATTTGCTTAATGTTAATATACTTGGTGTTCAAGATATGTGAAACTTTCTTTGGAGTGAATTGAATACTAAGATAAATTTAATTCTTAATAATTGTTTTGAGACATGGAGGTAATAATATCAAAGTCGTGCTAGTTGATAATTGTGAATTTGAGAAATACTTGTGTTGAAGTTTGCAAGTCCCGTAGCATGCACGTATGGGTAAAGTTGTGTAACAAATTTGAAACATGAAGTGTACCTGGCTTGTGCATCCTTATGAGTGGCGGTCGGGGACGAGCGATGGTCTTTTCCTACCAATCTATCCCCCTAGGAGCATTACACGTAGTACTTGATTTTTTATGGCTTCTAAATTTTTGCAATAAGTATATGAGTTCTTTTGACTAATGTTGAGTCCATAGATTATACACACTTTTACCTTTCCGCATTTGCTAGCCTCTTCGGTACTGTGCATTGCCCTTTCTCACCTTGAGAGTTGGTGAAAACTTCGCCGGTGCATCCAAACCCCGTGATATGATACGCTCTTTCACACATAAACCTCCTTATATCTTCCTCAAAAAACCCACCATACCTACCTATCATGGCATTTCCATAGCCATTCCGAGATATATTGCCATGCAACTTCCATCATCATTATGATGACATACATTACTTTTGTCATATTGCCATTGCATGATCATGTAGTTGACATCGTATTTGTGGCAAAGCCACCATGCATTATTTCCATACATGTCACTCTTTTGGATTCATTGCACCATCCGATACATCGCCGGAGGCATTCATATAGAGTCATATTTTGTTCTAAGTTTTGAGTTGTAATTGTTGAGTTGTAAGAGAAATAAAAGTGTGATGATCATCATTATTAGAGCATTGTCCCAAGTGAGGAAAGGATGATGGAGACTATGATTCCCCCATAAGTCGGGATGAGACTCCGGACGAAAAAAAATAGGCCATAAAAAAGAGAAAAGGCACAAATAAATAAATAAAAAATGAGAGAAAAAGAGAGAAGGGACAATGCTACTATCCTTTTACCACACTTGTGCTTCAAAGTAGCACCTTGTTCTTCATGTAGTGAGTCTCATATATTGTGCTTCAAAGTAGCACTAAGATCTTCATGATAGAGAGTCTCTCATTTTGTCATTTTCATATACTAGTGGGAATTTTTCATTATAGAACTTGGCTTGTATATTCCAATGATGGGCTTCCTCAAAGTGCCCTAGGTCTTCGTGAGCAAGCAAGTTGGATGCACACCCACTTAGTTTCTTTTGTAGAGCCTTCATATACTTATAGCTCTAGTGCATCCGTTGCATGGCAATCCCTACTCCTCATGTTGACATCAATTGATGGGCATCTCCATAGCCCGTTGATTATCCTCATCGATATGAGACTTTCTCCTTTTTTGTCTTCTCCACGCAATCCCATCATCATATTCTATTCCACCCATAGTGCTATATCCATGGCTCGCGCTCATGTATTGCGTAAAGGTTGAAAGAGTTTGAGATTATTTGAGTATGAAACAATTTCTTGGCTTGTCATCGGGGGTATAGAAGTTGGGAACATCTTTGTGTGACGAAAATGAAGCATAGCCTAACTATATGATTTTGTAGGGATGAACTTTCTTTTGCCATGTTATTTTGAGAAGACATGATTGCTTTGATTAGTATGCTTGAAGTATTATAATTTTTATGTCACTATGAACTTTTGTTTTAAATCTTTCGGATCTGAATATTCATATCACAAGTAAGAAGATTTATATTGAAATTATGCCAAAGTATCACTCCGCATCAAAAATTCTCTTTTTATCATTTACCTACTTGAGGACGAGTAGGAATTAAGCTTGGGGATGCCTGATACGTCTCCAATGTATCTATAATTTTTGATTGCTCCATGCTACTTTATCTACTGTTTTGGACTATATTGGGCTTTATTTTTCCACTTTTATACTACTTTTGGGACTAACCTATTAACCGGAGGCCCAGCCTAGAATTGATGTTTTTTTGCCTATTTCAGTGTTTCGAAGAAACAGAATATCAAACGGAGTCCAAACGGAATGAAACCTTCAGGAACGTGATCTTCTCACCGAACGTGATCCAGGAGACTTGGACCCTACTCCAAGAAGTGCTGAGGCGGTCACGAGGGTGGAGGGCGCCTGGCGCGCCCCTACCTCATGGGCCCCATGACGCTCCACCGACGTACTCCTTCCTCCTATGTATACCTACGTACCCCCAACAGATCAGAGGAGGAGCCAAAAACCTAATTCCACCACCGTACCTTCTTGTATCCACGAGATCCCATCTTGGGGCCTTTTCCGGAGCTCCGCCGGAGGGGGCATCCACCACGGAGGGCTTCTACATCAACACCATAGCCCCTCCGATGAAGTGTGAGTAGTTTACTTTACACCTTCGGGTCCATAGCTAGTAGCTAGATGGCTTCTTCTCTCTTTTTGGATCTCAATACAATGTTCTCCCCCTCTCTCATGGAGATCTATTCGATGTAATCTTATTTTTGCGGTGTGTTTGTTGAGGCCGATGAATTGTGGGTTTATGATCCAGCTTATCTATGAATAATATTTGAATCTTCTCTGAATTCTTTTATGTATGATTGAGTTATCTTTGCAAGTCTCTTTGAATTATCCGTTTGGTTTGGCCAACTAGATTGGTAGTTCTTGCAATGGGAGAAGTGTTTAGCTTTGGGTTCAATCTTGCGGTGTCCTTACCCAAAGGATGTAAAGGGTTGCAATGCACGTATTGTATTGTTGCCATAGAGGATAACAAGATGGGGTATTTATCATATTGCATGAATTTATTCCTCTACATTATGTCATCTTGCTTAAGGCGTTACTCTGTTTTTAACTTAATACTCTAGATGCATCTTTGGATAGCGGTCGATGAGTGGAGTAATAGTAGTAGATGCAGAATCGTTTCGATCTACTTCTCTCGGACGTGATGCCTATATACATGATCATACCTAGATAACCTCATAACTATGCCCAATTATGTCAATTGCTGAACAGTAATTTGTTCACCCACCGTAGAATACTTATGCTCTTGAGAGAAGCCACTAGTGAAACCTATGGCCCCCGGGTCTATTCTCATCATATCAATCTCTATCACTTTTATACTTGCTTTGCTTTTACTTTTTACTTTGCATCTTTATACCAAAAATACCAAAAATATTATCTCTATCAGATCTCACTCTCGTAAGTGACCGTGAAGGGATTGACAACCCCTAATCGTGTTGGTTGCGATTAGCTATCGTTTTGTGCAGGTACGAGGGACTTGCGCGTGGCCTTGGATTGATACCTTGGTTCTCAAAAACTGAGGGAAATACTTACGCTACTGTGCTGCATCATCCTCTCCTCTTCAGGGAAAACCAACGCAAGCTCAAGACGTAGCAATGATGCACAGTCAAAATGCCCACACAATGTTGAGTGTGCGAAACACGGAGAAAACGAGGGACGGAGTTTTGGCAAGTGTTGGACGTGGTTTTGGGCTGCCCCGTCTAGGCTTTCATTTTTAACATGCGCAGCCCACGACCTCGGATGGGAGGGCCTGTTTGTATTTTCTTAGGGCCGTCATGTATCGACCGGCCTATGGACCTCCCATCCGAGGTTTTATTTTTGGCAGCCCAATTTATGTATTTTTTTGAAGAAAACGCAGCGGCCTGTTCTATTTTTCTATATAAGAATATGAACGCCAGGTACAACTTATGTTTCCTTTTTAACTATATTATATATATTTAAATTATTTTATATGTTATTATATATTATTTTTATTGTCATCATATATTTAACAGATACTTACATATGTAAGGAAACAATATCCCACATCTTATTAACTTATAAAAGTAATTTCTTAACAAATAAAATCATGGATTGTTTTGGCATGAAAATCCTAGTGATTGTGTACAAAAGCTTGGTAAGATTTAAGGACGAATGTAAAAATATCACTTATTATTTAAATATATTTATAACAAAATGCTCAGCCCTTTTTTATTTTTTGATAACATTGCTGGCCCAACCCAACATTATAATTAGTATCAGCCCAGCAAAATCGTGTATCTAGATAAAGTGCAAATGGCCTGTAATTTTTTAAGAAATAAAATAAATGGGCCGCATGAAAGCTACATTAATTGTTCACCCAGCCCAGCTAATGGCTGTAATTCAAAAAAAAGATCAAATTGACTGTAAATTCTACCGCGCAAAAAAAAGACTGTAAATTCTGAAAAAATGGGTTGAATACGTGCCACATTTTGAGGCTGAAATGTGGGCCAATAGGTCAAAGCCAATGCAAGTCGTTGTCAATTTAGTCAACAAATGATTCTGACATGTTAGCCGTTGGATTTACATCCAACGGCGGCATCCATCTTCAATATCTCGTCTTCTTCCTCCAGCCGCCGGGACCACCTCCGCCTCCTGCTGCTAGCAGCTACGCTTAGCACTTCGCTATGAAGCGCTACTCCACCGCTGGCCAGGCCATCCTCCAACCCTCCACACCTCCTGTTCTTCTCCACCGATTGCCGAACCACACCGCACTAGAACGATTAACCTCGTACACCTCTCCGTCTGCGACTCTACTCCCGCGTCTTCCCATCTCCGGCTCGTTCTTTGTCCGGGCCTCGCCGTCGTCCACCACCTTGGATGCGCTCGGCGCGGCGTGGTCAACATGGTCAACGAACGACACCATCGGAAGTAGGCTGTGCATGGAGAGGCTGACAGCTGGGTCCACGGCCGCACATGAGGAAATGCCTCCTTATTACGCGCAAAATAATAATTCCTCCACCTGACATCTGGGACCCACCGGAAGGGCCTCTGTATTTCGCGAAGAAAACGTGCCCCCCGCTGACTTGTCGGACCCACCAGCTATCTTCGCACGCAAGGAAGTGCCTCCTTATTACGCACAAAAAATGAATACTCCCCACCCGGTGGAACCCAGCATCTTTGGGAGAGCTAACTTATGGGCCTACCAAGTTGACGGGGATAGAGGGCTTTGTCAACTTAGTCAATATGAACGATTCTAGCTCCTGTTAACGTACGATGTTCATCCAACGGGTGTAGTGCTTCTTCAACCTCTGGTCTTCTTGCTCCGGCCGCCCAAACCGGCGCCCGGTCGTGCAGCGTACTCCACGCCTCCCGTGGCCGGCTGTGATGCCGCTGGAGGCCTCACCGCCCCTACTACTCCCACCGCTGGCCAGGCCATCCCTCTACTCACCCACACCCCTGTTAATCTACGGCGACAAAGAGCCTCACACCGCAGTCAACCAGTGAACCCTCGTACTCCTCTTGGCGTGGGCATCCATCGCTGCGTCTTCCCGGCTCCGAAGTCGTCCCTTCCTAGGCCTCGCCGTCGTCCACCGCCGTGGTGCTCTCGGCGCGGCTTGGTCAACGTGGTCAAGGAACGACTTCCATCGGACGTGGACTGTACGTGGAGAGGCTGACAGCTGGGTCCACGGCCACAGCAAGGAAGTGCCTCCTTGTTACGCGGAAAATAATGATTCCTCCACTTGACAGCGGGGACCCACCGGACGGGCCACCGTATTTCGTGAAAAAAAGTTTTCCCTGACTGCTGGGACCCACCAGCTACATCTTCGCACACAAGGAAGTGCGTCCGGGCAAGAAAAATGATTCACCCCCCTGACTGCTGGGACCCACCAGCTACATCTTCGCACGCAAGGAAGTGCGTCCGGGCAAAAAAAACGATTCGCCCGGCTGACTGCTGGGACCCACTAGCTACATCTTCGCACGCAAAGGAAGTGCGTACGGGCAAAAAAAACGATTCACCCCTCTGACTGATGGGACCCACCAGCTACATTTTCGCACGCAAGGAACTACCTGACAGTCGGGACCCACCTGGTCGAAGCGTACGTAGTGTTGTCATTCTGGTCGCGAACTTGTACGTACATATATACTGGTCGATGTAGAGGCGCGCACGTGTCGTAGTAGAGGCGCGTACGTGTCGTAGTAGAGGCGCGCACGTAGCATGTACACGTACGTACAGCGGCCAGGGTGCAAGAAAGAAAATACGGCCACGTATGTGTACATACGGGCGGGGTCTCGAACGCCTAGTCGCGCATACGTACGGCGAGGGCTCGTGTTCATGGGGAGGCAACGGAATGCGTCGTGTTCATGGGGAGGCAACGGAATGCGTCGTATTCATGGGGAGGCAACAGAATGCGTCATGTTCATGGGGAGGCAACGGAATGCGTCGTGTTCATCGGGAGGCAACGGAACGCGTGGGAGCCAATCGGCTTGGACGGAACAGGCGATGGAAACGAGGCCTGGCGCATCGCGAAACAGAGAAAGCGGACCTCCCTACGGTCGAAACGGGGTCCCGTTGATCGGGAGGGTGTGGCGTCGCAAAAGCGGACTAAGCAGACTTGTGTTGGAGCCGCCACGGTCAAACGGGGTCCTGTTCATCGGGAGGGTGTGGCGCATCGCAAAAAGCATTTAAACGGCCTTGTGTTGGAGCGCCACGGTCAAAGCAGGGGAGGTGTGTGGCGCATCAAAAGCAGGACTCCACGGGATACTTGTTCATCTCCACCGTCGACCTCCTCTAGCCTCCACGGGCTACCGTCGACCTCCTCCAGCCTCCACGGGCTCCTGTTCATCCAGCCTCCACCGCGCTACTCCAACGGCTCTTGTTCAACCATCCCTCCACGGGCACCCTCCACCGTCTCTTCGTTCATCCAGCCCTCCACACCACGGGGTCCTGTTCAACCACCCCTCCACGGCCACCCCTCCACCGTCTACTGTTCATCCAGCCCTCCACACCACGGGTTCCTGTTCATCCAGAGGCAATGCCACCGCTCACTGTTCATCCAACCCCCCCATGCGCAACGCTCATTGTTCATCCCAGAGGCAGCATCGATCGGCTTCTGTTAGCAGCAGTAGCGAAGGAACCGCTCCATCGGGTTCAGTTAACAACCATCGACCGATCGCTTGGGTTCAGTAACGCGTAGCCTGCAGTGCAATCGCTCGGGTTCAGTTAGAGCCCCACGCCTCGCTCGGCTTCAGTTAGAGCCAACGCCTCGCACACACGCGCATCGCTCTCCTACCGTAACCGGCAACTCCCCGAAATTTTCCTCCCCCTCGCTTCTACCATAGTTTTTTCCGTCATGGACGGCCCAAAGAATGTCATGCAGCTGCGTCTCCGGCCCGCCCAGGACGAAAAGCCCATTTTCTGTCATGATTTTGTCATAGAAGTAGGAGCCCAGCACATCTATGATGATACCGGGTTTTGTCACAATTATCGTCATAGAAGTGTCATATGTATGACAGAAAAAA
The DNA here is from genome assembly GCA_021605145.1 of Aegilops bicornis. Lineage (NCBI taxonomy): Eukaryota > Viridiplantae > Streptophyta > Magnoliopsida > Poales > Poaceae > Aegilops > Aegilops bicornis. The sequence continues at coordinate 617,262,004 of CM038669.1, read as the reverse complement.
AATCGTTCAGTCCAAAATGTCACGGATGTGTCTTTTTTTTGTAGTGCTTGGGGATGCCCCGGTTGGCAACCTACCTTTCTTCTTCAACAATGACCGGTCAGTTTCGGTTGAACCTAAGTTTTTGCTTCTTCACATGATATGTGCTATCCTTGCAATGTCATTTTATTTTGTTTAGTTTGATGTTTGAATAAAGTACTTAAGATCTGAAATTCTTAAATGTTAGAGAGTCTTCACATAGTTACATAATTATTCAAATACTCATTGATCTTCACTTATATCTTTTGGAGTAGTTTGTCATTTGCTCTAGTGCTTCACTTATATCTTTTTAGAGCACGACGGTAGTTTTATTTTGAAGAAATTATTGAACTCTAATGCTTCATTTATATTATTTTGAGAGTCTTAAACAGCATGGTAATTTGCTTTGGTTATGAATTTAGTCCTAATATGATAGGCATCCAAGAGGGATATAATAAAAACTTTCATACAAAGTGCATTGAATACTATGAGAAGTTTGATTCCTTATGATTGTTTTGAGATATGAAGATGGTGATATTAGAGTCATGCTACTATCCTTTTACCACACTTGTGCTTCAAATTAGCACCATGATCTTCATGATAGAGAGTCTCCTATATTGTCACTTTCATATACTAGTGGGAATTTTTCATTATAGAACTTGGCTTGTAAATTCCAATGATGGGCTTCCTCAAATTGCCCTAGGTCTTCGTGAGTGAGAAAGTTGGATGCACACCCACTTAGTTTTCCTTCTGAGCTTTCATAAACTTATAGCTCTACTGCATCCGTTGCATGGCAATCCCTACTCACTCACATTGATATCTATTGATGGGCATCTCCATAGCCCGTTGATATGCCTAGTTGATGTGAGACTATCACCTTCTTTTTGTCTTCTCCACAACCACCTTCCATTCCACCTATAGTGCTATGTCCATGTCTCGCGCTCATGTATTGCGTGAAAGTTGAAAATGTTTGAGAACATCAAAAGTATTAAACAATTGATTGGCTTGTCATCGGAGTTGTGCATGGTTTAAATATTTTGTGTGATGAAGATGGAGCATAGCCAAACTATATGATTTTGTAGGGATAACTTTCTTTGGCCATGTTATTTTGAGAAGACATAATTGCCTTGTTAGTATGCTTGAAGTATTATTGTTTTTATGTCAATATTAAACTTTTGTTTTTAATCTTATGGATCTTCATTCATGCCACAATAAAGAAATTTACATGCATAAATATGTTAGGTAGCCTTCCACATCAAAAATTCTGTTTTTATCATTTACCTACCTGTGAATGAAAGCAGAATTAAGTGGGGATGCTTGATATGTCTCCAACGTATCTATAATTTTTTATTGTTCCATGATATTATATTATCTATATTGGATGTATTATATGCATTTATATGCTATTTTATATAATTTTTGGGACTAACCTATTAACCTAGAGCCCAGTGCCAGTTTCTGTTTTTTCCTTGTTTTTCGGTTTCTCGGAAAAGGAATATCAAACGGAGTCCAATTGACCTGAAAATCTATGGAGATTATTTTTGGAAAATATAAAAAATACTGGAACAAAAAGATACTGGAGAAGAGTCCTGAAGCCACCACAAGGGTAGAGGGCGCGCCCACCCCCCTAGGGCGTGCCCCTGACCTTGTGGCTCCCTCGTGGGTCCCCCTGACTTGTTCCCGACGCCAACGCCTCTTATAAATCCCAAAAACCCTAGAACAGAACCTAGATCGGGAGTTCCGCCGCCGCAAGCATCTGTAGCCACCAAAAACCAATCGGGACCCTGTTCCGGCACCCTGCCGGAGGGGGAAAGCATCACCGGTGGCCATCTTCATCATCCGGCACTCTCCATGATGAGGAGGGAGCAGTTCACCCTCGGGGCTGAGGGTATGTACCAGTAGCTATGTGTTTGATCTCTCTCTCTCTCCCTCTCTCGTGTTCTTGATTTCGCATGATCTTGATGTACCTCGAGCTTTGCCATTATAGTTGGATCTTATGATGTTTTCCCCCTCTACCTTCTTGTAATGGATTGAGTTTTCCCTTTGAAGTTATCTTATCGGATTGAGTCTTTAAGGATTTGAGAACACTTGATGTATGTCTTGCATGTGCTTATCTGTGGTGACAATGGGATATTCACGTGATCCACTGGATGTATGTTTGGGTGATCAACTTGCGGGTTCTGTGACCTTGTGAACTTATGCATAGGGATTGGCACACATTTTCGTCTTGACTCTCCGGTAGAAACTTTGGGGCACTCTTTGAAATTCTTTGTGTTGGTTTGAATAGATGAATTTGAGATTGTGTGATGCATATCGTATAATCACAACCCGTGCATACTTGTGGTGACATAGGAGTATCTAGATGACATTAGGGTTTTGGTTTATGTGTGTCTTAAGGTGTTATTTTAGTATGAACTCTAGGTCTGTTTGTGACACTTATAGGAATAACCCAATAGATCGATCAGAAAGAATAACTTTTAGGTGGTTTCGTACGCTACAATAATCTCTTCGTTTGTTCTCCGCTGTTAGTGACTTTGGAGTGACTCTTTGTTGCACGTTGAGGGATTGTTATATGATCTAATTATGTTATCATTGTTGAGAGAACTTGCACTAGTGAAAGTATGAACCCTAGGCCTTGTTTCGAAGCATTGCAATACCGTTTTCGCTCACTTTTGTTACTTGCTACCTTGCTGTTTTTATATTTTCATATTACAAAAAACCTATATCTAACATCCATATTGCATTTATATCACCATCTCTTCGCCGAACTAGTGCACCTATACAATTTACCATTGTATTGCTTGTGTTGGGGACACAAGAGACTCTTTGTTATTTGGTTGCAGGGTTGTTTGAGAGAGACCATCTCCCGTTTACCGAAGGAACACTTTGTGTGCTACCAAACGTCACAACGTAAATGAGTGATTATAAAGGTGCTCTACAGGTGTTTCTGAAGGTACTTGTTGAGTTGGCGTATATCGAGATTAGGATTTGTCACTCCGATTGTCGGAGAGGTATCTCTGGGCCCACTCGGTAGTACACATCACTAAAAGCCTTACAAGCATTGTAACTAATGAGTTAGTTGCGCGATGATGTATTACGAAACGAGTAAAGAGACTTGCCGGTAACGAGATTGAACTAGGTATTGAGATACCGACGATCGAATCTCGGGCAAGTAACATACCGATGACAAAGGGAACAACGTATGTTTTTATGCGGTTTGACCGATAAAGATCTTCGTAGAATATGTGGGAGCCAATATGAGCATCCAGGTTCCGCTATTGGTTATTGACCGGAGACGTGTCTTGGTCATGTCTACATAGTTCTCGAACCCGTATGGTCCGCACGCTTAAAGTTCGGTGACGATCGGTATTATGAGTTTTTGTGTTTTGATGTACCGAAGGTAGTTCGGAGTCCCAGATTATTAGAGTTATGCTACGAACATGACCAGGAGTCTCGAAATGGTCGAGACTTAAAGATCGATATATTGGATGACTATGTATGGACACCGGAAGTGTTTCGGGAGGTTTCGGACATTTACCGGATTACCAGGGGTTACAGGAACCCCCTCCCCCCCCCCCCCCCCGGGAGTATATTGGGCTTAATGGGCCTTAGTGGGAGAAGAGGAGGGGCAGCCAGGGCAGTCGCGTGCCCCCTCCCCCTCTAGTCGGAATTGGACAAGGAGGGGGGGCGGCGCCCCCCCTTTTCCTTCTCCTCCTCTCTTCCTTCCTTCCCTTCTCCTACTCCAACAAGGAAAGGAGGAGTCCTACTCCAGGTGGGAGTAGGACTCCCCCCTTGGCGCGCCCTCCTTGGCCGACCGCCTTCCCCCTTGCTCCTTTATATACAGGGGCAGGGGGCACCTCTAGAGATACAAGTTGATCTGTTGATCTCTCCTAGCCGTGTGCGGTGCCCCCCTCCACCATAATCCACCTCGGTCATATCGTAGCGGTGCTTAGGCGAAGACTTGCGTCGGTAGCAACATCATCACCGTCATCATGCCATCGTGCTGACGGAACACTCCCGTGAAGCTCTGCTGGATCGGAGTTCGCGGGACGTCATCGAGCTGAACGTGTGCTGAACTCGGAGGTGCCGTACGTTCAGTACTTGGATCGGTCGGATCGTGAAGACGTACGACTACATCAACCGCGTTGTGCTAACGCTTCCACTTTCGGTCTAAGAGGGTATGTGGAAAACACTCTCCTCTCTCGTTGTTATACATCAACATGATCTTGCGTGTGTGTAGGAAATTTTTGAAATTACTACGTTCCCGAACAGGAGGCAGGGCGGCTTTCTCCTGCACGCAGTTGGGGACTCCGTGGGGCGTTCCCCTATGCTTGGTGGCACCGGGCGTCGGGCCAGCCCTGCCTCGGCTCCTTCTCCCCCTCCCGGCGTCCTTCGCTAGCGTCGCCTCCTCCCCTCCATGGTGGTGGGTGGCGGGGGATGCGTATCTGGGATTCCCTGCCCAGATCCGGTGGATGGTGGGGGTTGGTGCTGGCAGAAGTGGCCGGCAGCCCAAAGCATGGTGGCGGCGATTCTCGCGGCCTCTGGGCATCGTGGAGGTGCCGGCGGCGGTGGGTGCTTAGCCTGGTGGTGGCGGCGGCCATGCACGGGAGTTGGATTCCTTCGAACAGATCTTGGTGAAAACTTACTTTCGGCTAGCCAAGGCCAGCGGTGGCGGCGCTATCTGCATCGTTCCCTTCTTGAAGGCATCGCCGTGGAGAAGTTCAAGGCCACTCTCTACTACCTCCGGGGGAAACCCTAGATCGGATGATCGGATGACGGCAGCTCTCTAGTGTCGTTCCCCCCTTTCGGGTGTCATTCTTGGAGGTGCACAGTGATCGAGGGACCAGAGGACGGTTTCTTTGGTGGAGAGGTGCTTCATCTCACTCATTGATGGCGGCGGATCTCGGTGGCATGGCGCTGTGGTGACTCGGTGTCCGATGCGCGGAGAAGGGCTCGTGCAGGAGGGTGACGCGGTCTGGCATGGTGGTGGCGTCGACGGCAGCTAGATCGGGCAAGGTAGATGCAGCAGTACAGTTCTGAAGATGGATTGGTGGCAGGTGGCTGCGGCGGCCTCATACCCGGCCTCTTCTTCTTCTTCTTCTTCTTCTTCTTCTTCTTCTTCTTCTTCTTCTTCTTCTTCTTGGAAGCATTCATTTTCGGACTTGAGACAATGCCCCGACTTCTGTGTCGCCTGGCTAAGCATGCGTCGTGGACAGTGGCGTTGAGGCAAGCTCTTGTAGCGCATTGCATTTCTTCCCCGGTGATTCAAGGCTAATGTGGCGATAGGGCATGGATGCTGCAGCGGGGCGGCGTGGGCTCTCGGCGATACGCCTTGACCCGGTGTCCTTGATGCCACAGGTTAGGGCCAGATCCCGGCACCTGAGGTGCTCATAGTACCCCTCTGCTCTGGTTGCTCAGCAAATCGGCGGGCGTGGCATAGTTCGCAGCCTGATCCGTTGCATGTGGTGCGGGTCCAATCGGCGACAATTCGGCTCGGTTGGAGCTATGCACATGTGCTCAGAGGTAGCTGATCCAGTATAGTGTTAGGCGATGGCCATCTTTTTTTTCGAAAAGGGGGGCTCCCCGGCCTCTGCATCAGAAAGATGCATACGGCCATCTTATTAAGGTCTTCAAAAGTAATAAAAAGCACAAAAAGCTCACACAGAGCCAAAAAGGGCTAGAAACATCAACTAGCCAAAAAACGACGCCACAACCGGCTGGCTATAACTAGATAGGGATACTAAATGCCTATCCTATTACATGACCGCCATCCAAACCGGTTGAATATATCCCGAGCTACCATCTCCCATCGGGTAGACGCAGTAGCCAAATGCTCCCTGGCCTCCGTCGGAGTGAGTAGCGACCACATACGGATGAACGCCGTGGCCTCAAGATAACACGGAAAAAGTGAATGGTTGTTGATCGGTTAAAGACTAAGTCATTTCTGCAGTTCCATATTGCCCACAAAAGTGCACAAACGCCAACACGAATGTGTCTTGCAGTGTCAGAATCCACCCCATGGAGCCATGTTCCAAATAACATGCTAATAGAGGTGGGCTGATTAATATTAAACGCAATATGAACCGACCGCCACAGAATCTTAGCCAACGGACAATCGAGAAAGAGGTGTTTGATGTTTCGTTATGATCACAAAAGCTACATCTAGACGAGCCCACCCAATTACGTTTTGCAAGGTTATCCTTAGTCAAAATGACTTGTTTATGCACAAACCACATAAACACTTTGATACGTAAGGGTACCTTAACTTTCCAAACATGTAACGAGGTAGGGATGACGGTAGAGTTAATGACATCCAGATACATTGATTTGACCGAGAACACACCGTTCTTAGTAAGTTTCAATGCAGCTGATCCGGGCTGTTGAGACAACCGGACATCCATTAAACGTCGAACAAGATGGAGCCAGGCCTCCCAACGATTTCCAACAAGCGTCCGTCTAAAACTAATATTGAGGGGAACGGCTTGTAAAACAGTAGCAACAAAGGCTTCTCTATGTTGGACAATGTTATACAAAGAAGGATATTGAAGTGCTAGTGGGGTCTCCCCAAGCCACGTATCCTCCCAAAACCTCGTAGTGGTACCATTCCCAACAATAAATTTAGTCTTGTTGAAAAAGAGTTGTTTAACTCTCATCAAACCCTTCCAAAAGGGAGAGTCGGAAGGCCTCACAATCACACTGAGCCAAGGTTTTAGCAAAGAGATACTTATTGCAAAAATCTGTGCCCAAGTAGCATCATCTCTCGGATGATAGCTTAAAAAGCCACTTGCTAAGGAGACATATGTTTTGACTTCCAGATTTTTCAATTCCTAGGCCACCTTGGTCCTTAGGTCTGCAGATAATATCCCACTTCGCAAGTCTATACTTTCGTTTCAGCTCATCAATTTGCCAAAAGAATTGAGATCGATAGAAATCTAACCTTTTCCTAACTCCGACCGGAACCAAGAAAAAGGATAAGAGAAACATAGGCATACTAGTAAGGACCGAATTAATCAGAATTAATCGACCTCCGTATGACATGAACTTTCCTTTCCAATAGCTCAGTTTCTTTTCAAAACGATCCTCAATACATTTCCACTCAATATTAGTTAGCTTACGATGATGAATGGGTATACCTAAGTACGTAAACGGTAATGAGCCCAATTCACATCCGAACAATTGTTGATACGACTTCCGGTCATCATTGGCTCTTCCAAAGAAAAACAATTCGCTCTTGTGGAAGTTGATTTTAAGCCCAGACAATTGTTCAAATAAGCATAACAGCAGCTTCATGTTCCTTGCTTTCGACAGGTCATGCTCCATACAGATGATAGTATCATCAGCATACTCAAGAATGGACATCCCGCCGTCAACTAGATGTGGAACCAGGCCACCTACCTGTCCTGCATCCTTTGCCCGACCTATTAAAATAGTCAGCATATCAGCCACTATGTTAAACAAGATCGGTGACATAGGGTCTCCTTGCCGTAGCCCCTTGTGTGTTTGGAAATAGTGACCGACGTCATCATTCACCTTAATCCCGACACTCCCTTTTTGGCGTAAAGGAATCAATCTGGTTTCTCCATGCCGGATAAAAACATTTAATACGCAAAGCTAGTTGAAGGAAAGGCCAGTTGACTTTATCATAAGCTTTTTCAAAATCCACTTTAAAAACTACGCCATCAAGTTTTTGGAGTGGATTTCATGGAGCGTTCATGCAAGACAACAACCCTTCCGGGATGTTTCTATCGGGCATGAAAGCAGTCTGGGACGGCTGAACTACTCGAGTGTGCTATTTGTGTAAGCCTATTTGTCCCCACCTTGGTGAAGATTTTGAAACTCACATTAAGCAGATATATGGGTCTGAACTGCTCAATGCGAACAGCCTCTGTCTTCTTAGGAAGAAGAGTAATCGTCCCAAAATTTAGCTTAAACAATTGAAGCTGCCCCTCAGAAAACTCCTGAAACATGGGCATCAAATCTCCCTTGATGAAGTGCCAACACTTCTTATAAAACTCCGCCGGAAACCCATCCGGTCCTGGAGCCTTATTATTCTCCATTTGAGTAATAGCCTCAAACACCTCTTTCTCCGAGAAAGGAGCAGTCAAAAGCTCATTCTCGGCAGTCTCAAGTTGAGGCACATCCTCAACCCTAGATTCATCCAACGACACGAAAGTCTCTACCGGGGGACCAAACAACTGCTTATAATAATTGGTGATGTAAACTTTCAGATTGTCCTGACCAACTATCGTCCCTTCATCTTGTTCTAGTTGGAAAATTCTCTTTTTACGATGCTTCCCATTAGCAATCATGTGAAAGAATTGAGTGTTATCCTCGCCTTCTACGATTTTGCGAACCTTGGCTCGCAATGCCCACTTCAATTCCTCCTCACGGAGAAGCTTTTTAAGCTGCAGCTCTGCTTCTATCTTTGTTTCCAACTCATTGGAATCCAAGATAGAGGTTTCTGCTTTAACCCGAGGTTTTGAATAATTAGAAGAAGTCGCTCCTTCTCCACCTTATAAATCCCATGCGTGTGCTTAGCCCAGCCACGAAGGAACCGTCGGAGATGACGAATCTTGGATTGCCATCTGTCGATAGGCGTTCTACCTCCGAGTCCTTAGCCCACTCTCTAGCTAGCAACTCGAGGAACCCTTCTCTTTCAAACCAGGCAAGTTCAAACGAGAAAATGTTCTTGTTACCCACGAAATTTTGAACTCCGAGTCGACTAGTAGCGGTGTATGATCCGAGACACCTCGAGTCAAAGCCTGCACCGTTACCAAGGAAACTCTGTTCCCACTCGACACTAGCTAGCACACGGTCAAGTTTCTCAAAGGTCGGAACCGGTAACTAATTAGCCCAAGTGAATTTCCTACCGAGAGCTCGATCTCTCGAGATCCAAGCTTTTCGATAATAGTGTTGAACATAAACGGCCATCGACCGTCAAAATTGGCATTATTCTTGTCCTCTTTTCTTCGGATAGTGTTGAAATCCCCTCCCACTAAGAGAGGTAGCTGTTCATTACCACAGATGCGCACCAGATCCGCCAAAAAATCTGGCTTGAGTTCTGGTTGGGCGGCTCCGTAAACTGCCACCAAGGCCCAATCAAACCCATCTGCCTTAGTTCTAACTCGAAACTTGACAGCGAACTCGCCCATAACTACGCTCCGTACCTCCAACGTTTCACACTTAACCCCAAGTAAAACCCCGCCGGATCTTCCTCGAGGTGGGAGGCAATGCCAATCAAAATCTACCCCCCCCCCCCCGGACAAAGTGGCAAGAAATTGAGAAGTGAAATTGCTTCTTCAGGTCTCGAGACAAAGCAATAAAATCTAAATGATGTTCAAGAGAAGCATCCGCTAGAAACCTCCTTTTAGCCAAGTCTCTAAGACCTCTGCTATTCCAAAAATGCCTCTCATAAGTCATCATGAAATTTTTTTGGCAAGACGGATCCTAGCACTCCTACGACCGCGGAAACTGGATAACTTTCGTTTCCATGTCCGCTTAGGCTTCACTTGACCATCAACCTGATCATCGCCCTCATTCTCAACTTCTAGCACTAAAGGCTCATCTACATGAAGAGACGTCTCAGGATTGGTGTCTTCCTCTGTCTCTAGACATGCAGGGTCAAGATCGGCACACATGCCATCAAGCACCCTAACCCCAAGCGCATCAATCTCTGAATCATTCATTGGTTTAACGGCAGCAATGTGACGAATCATATCTACCGCTCGCTCAGCTTCCAAATCAAGAATGTCGTTAACCCGAATTAGCAATTTGAAGATCATTATTACCAAGTGAAATTCCTAGTTGATTTGCATTATGGATGATTTCATTATCAGTGAAATGCAAAATGGAATTTGACTTAATAACAGACATACCAGTGGAGAACTCGACGTCATGCAACTTGGCAGCCCTCAAAGCACACGGTGCTTCGGGGAAGAGCGGCAGGGGTCATGGGTGTTGCGGCAAGGCGCGCTGTGGCGCCCTAGTTCTTGTACGTCTGTGTTGATCCATGTGGTGACCACTCTGGACAACGGAAAAGACCTCGATGTAGATTGTGGTGGCCACTGAAAAGTCTTCGTGAGGGTTCCTTTTTCTATATCCGGTGGTTGCCTTCGGTGGTGAGATGCAATCTATGGACGAGAGCTTGGTGTAGGGGGTATGGTTATGCAATGGTAATTGTCAGTTTTCTGGCCCAATGTATACAATTGTTAGGATCGTAGAAAAGTGATGGCGACAACACATGATTGACTCCAATTATGGTGCTTCTCGAGTACTGGACTCGAGCTCAGGGGTGGAAACCAAGATTTGGCCCGAGTTGGTCATACCTAGCGTTGGCAATGTTTTCCCATTGTTACCTTGTTGGAGGCATTGCTCGGATATGCTCGGACTGGTTCTTATAAGGGAAAACCTACATTCTGGCCTTGTGTAGTTGGATCCTGTGATGCGGCGCTTGAGAATCGCGTCCCTTCCTGGAGGCATTGTTGTTGAAGAACCTCGTTGTCTTGTGGTGTCATGAGATGATTGGTGCAGATACGGTCATTGTCGTAGTTTGTCGATAGCATATTTGACCTCTTCAGGGTTTTTCTTTTTCCCCGCTTGGGCATAGCTTTGGTCTTATATGGCTTTGCTATTTATCGGCCGGTTTTTTATGTGTGTGTTGGCGTTGGTTGTGTGCATCCTAGCTATACGGAGGCCAGGGCGTGCTCATTGTGTTTGTGTCATCTTGATGCTTCATTTCGAGTCAATAAAATCCACTCTTTATAGAAAAAAGCAATTGCACACTCCATGAAAACATTATTCACATTTTCCCGAGCCGAAGAAAAGACTACATAATTGGCCATGCTGCATGTTTTGGCGAGGCGATCGTCCGTCCAAATCAATGCATTGCATTTGCCTCTGCTAGCGGTCTTTGTAAACTGATTTTCTCTACACCTGGTTTCTCGTTCATCCATTTGTTTTGTTTTTTTAGAATATGTTCATCCATTTGTTGTTCTCTTAATTTAAAGTTTGGTATAATGCCTTTGGCAAAAGAAACAAATTATATACATTCATAGTCAGCCAAGAAGATATGCCACTACCATGGGTGTAACAATTTTGTGAATTTTTCTGTGGTCAAATAGTCTTTGAAATCTGAACTTGGAAGCCTCTTTCAACCTATGCATGTCGTCCTCTTCCAGTGGGGTACATGGAATTCCTGAAGGGACATTTTGTCCAGATAAATGGAATCAGATCTTAATTGTTAATTTGTTTAATGAGCAAAAACTTATCACTCAATGGGAAACATATTTCATCTTTATATATCATCATGATATATCACTTGTCAAGTTTTAAAAATAACCATGGTGAATTTATTGTGAGATTGCAACATTTTGTATTCTGCAAGCCCTTTGTGATATCTATTAATCTATCTATCCATCCAAGCTAGTTCTCTTTACCACCACGGTATCAAGACAATTAAGGTATATATAATCCAGACAATTTTCATGCAGTGAATCAAGACACACCTACTTATGTGACGTATTGTGCATCTTCTCTCTATATATATGCTCAAGATCCGGGGTAAAGTGCAATAAGCGGCCCATGTAGTGATGCTAGCAAACTAAACCACATATTTTCACCGTCTTCTGTTGGATTTCCCATCCCTTCCACCCAAGTTTCATATCTTTGAGCGAAAAAGGAGATGTGATGGTACCTTTGGGATGAGGGACATTGGGAAAACAATTCAACCTGCATATCGATCTCCAACTGCAAACTAGGAGTTTCTACTCTGCCAAACTGATGGTGAAATCTCTTAGCCTGAAGCAGACTGGCAAGTGGTTTGTCACGGCCTTCCTGAAGGGTGACGAACAGAAGCTGAAGAAGATTGGGAAAACTCAAAACGGTGCCCGGGCTCATCTGCTCCCTCTCAGCAAAAAATTCAAAAAAAAATACTAGAAAAATTCAAAAAGTTCTAATTTTTTTTGTGGTGGTAGATAATTTGACGCGTGAGGTGCGCCACAAAATTCAACTCATTTGGACATCTGAGCAGCTCTCGGCAAAAAAGACAAATCGGGTCAAAACAGTGCGTGAACAGTATACATTTTTACAGACCCTGATTTTGTCTTTTTTGCCGAGAGCTGCTCAGATGCTCAAATGAGTTGAATTTTGGGGCGCACCTCACGCGTCAAATTATCTACCACCACAAAAAATTTGGAATTTTTTAAATTTTTCTAGTGTTTTTTTTGAATTTTTTTCTAAGCGTGGGTGCAGATGAGTCCGGGTGCAGATTAGCCGCACTCAAGAAGATTGCAGCTAAACAAAATGTATTCAATGGCCTTACTGCAAAGAAGTTAACAGAAGCTCTTCAGGCTTTTAACTCGAAGCCCAGTCCCATGAAGACCGTCGCTGGGGACAGCCAGGCACAGGAGGTGTGGCACGGTTAACTACTTGTGTTGTGTTGTGGAGGGAATCGGACTGAAAAATAACTGTACTGCTATCTCTTCTAGATGCTCGCTGCTCTGTCACATTTCCTGAACTCTGAATCTCTGGATTTCTCTAAATCTTAGCATGATGCTAAGACAGAAGACACACTGGTATCCGAGAGTTGATGCGCAGTGTTACATTGTCCAGTGCATCGAATATTAAACTGCAACAACATCCTTTCAGGTGTTGGATGTTGTTTCTTTTGTGATCTAGCAGGATCACTTTTATATATGGTTTCATAAATTTCACCAATTAATAACTAAGTAATAGTAATTCAAAAAACAAAAGAAAGTCAAGTCTCACGAAACTTGGTCATCTACATTATGAAAATCAATAGTTGGTATCCTTTAATTATAGTTAGACTTCAGTTAACAATGCAAAGCAGTTAAAACAAGCTTCAGAAAACAATGTAGCTTCAGTCTCAGACTGAATATAAACCTGGACGTCTCATAATAACGAATAAAAATAAAACCGATGACAATCTTTCAAAAGTTTAATATATTTCATTTTCATTCCCAACACAAAACCTGGCAGCTCCAAAAACAAAATGTACAGTCTTGGTCCCGGAGAGCTCTACCCCTTTACGCCTCGCGTTTCTGCCAGGAAAAGGGACCAGCTTGCATGAGCTTGATGGAGTACAGAAGATCCATTGGAATGTAACATCTCAGACCATGAGAAAAGTTTGTGGCCCGCCAAGGGCTAACAGAACACATATATAGATCAGTTTATTCAGCAGCAACAGCTCGGTTAAAAAGCAAGCTAGAGATGTCCAGAACAAAATCTCTTCATATCTGGCATCAAATTAATTGACGCTTCACGGCTGCAGCGAGACATACTCGGTGTGGTTAGTGCTGCTCGGCTCTAAAAATCGGTTTTCTCTGCTGTAACGTTGCACCACATATACTTCGGAAAAGGCAGGTTGCTACGAGGACCATTGTTCCTGGGGGCACATTCCAAAGGGGGGACGATGGAAACACTACTGGCAAGAAAGGCAGCTCCCTCTGCGGGACTCGGAGCATATGCCGTCTGAGAGCATCTCCAGCCGTTCAGCCCCCCAGGGCGCCGAAAAAGAGCGGCCTGGGGGCGAACCGGCGCTAGATTGGCCCCTGGGGACGACCTAGCTCCCAACCACGCCCCCAGGCGCCGCCCCCCAGCCGCGGCAAATTCAAACGTAGTCATTCCTGCGCACAAAATAGACGCCACAAATCCGGCGATCAAGCGGCCCAAATTCGGCGATCGGATGAAAAGTTCGGCGTACAAAAAGCAGAAAGGACGCGTGTGCCATTCGCAAGGCCATCAGACGGCAAGGTCGGCCTCCGGCGTCGGCGGAGTCGGCGTGCGCGGGCTTGGCGGGGTCTCTGTGCTTGGCGGCGTCGGCGTGACTTCTGTGCTGCGGGGAGTCTCGGCGGCATCATCGCTCGGGCTTGGCGTCGGCGTCGGCGTCGGCGTGGGCGGCGTCCTCGAGGGAAGCTGGTTCAGGATGAGGCCACGCTCCGCCAAGTACCACGCTTTGAACGCCTCGTCGTTGCTCTGTAGCATGTCCGCCCCGCCCAGCAGGAAAGCTAGGTCGGTGTTCCTTTTCTTCGCGGCGACGTTGGTCCCGAATAGGTCGAGCTTGGCGGCGCTGCTCGACATAAACGCCGACCACCGCGCGTCGGTCTTCTCTTCACGAAGGACGGCCCGGGCCTGTGCGTCGGCGAGGCAGTGCTCGATGGACTCCTGCACTCGAGCGGTGGCCGCGTCAGCGTGTTTCCCTTTCTTGGCACCTTTGTTGCCGTCCGGCCGCCCTTCTGACGCGCCCGGAGTCGACGCATCCGGCTTGTAGGTCTCTTTGGCCTTGTCGAGGGTGCGCCGGACTTCCGCCCACTTCTCGCACTTGTCAATGCGCTTGTAAACGTGGAGGTACTTGAATTCGGCGTCGCTGTTGCTCTGCCGATACAGGGCGAACATGCGCAGCAACTGCGTGGGGGAACAAACAGTTGGCGGGCGCATACGGCGAAGAGAGGCAGGAGACCGGCGTGGCATACCTGATCCTCAACACTGGCGCCGCTCTCCGGGCGAGACGCGACCTCCTCGACAACCCCATGCAATTTGTTGCACGCCCCCTGGATACGCCCCCAATGGTTCGCCATCGCCTTCGAGCCGCGCTGCATGTAGACGCCTTTGAAGTAGGGGTCGACGAGCTTGCGCTCGTCGAACTCGGCCTTGATGCGGTCCCAGTACGTCTCGATGCTCTGGTTCGTGCCGGTGGTCGGGTCGAGGCAGACAACTTTCCATGCTTCGGCGAGGCATTCCTCCTCCTTGTACGCCCACTTGATGTGCGGCTCGCCTGACCTGGCCGGCCGCTTCTTCTTCTTGCGCCCCTTCGCCGGAACAGGCGCCGGCTCCTCCTCCTCCTCCTCCTCCTCGTCCTCCTCCTCCTTCTCCTGCTCCTCCTGCTCGTCCTCGCCGTAGACGTAGCCGAGCTCGCCGTCCATGCCGGCGCTGAGATCCACCGTCTCGTTCTGGGTGGCGAACCCGGGAGACGAACCTGTCGCGATGATGTCGTCCATGTCGGCCTCGGTCTCGTCGGTGTCGCCGAGGTGCGAGAAGGGCAGCGCGCCACGGCGGAGTGGGGGCGTCGGGGAGGAAGCGTAGGCGGGCGGCGAGTAGTTGTATGGAGGGTACTGCACGCCGGCGAAGGCGGGCGAGGGCGTGCGCTGGGCCGGGTGTCCATGGGGGAAGGTGACGTTTGGGTTGAACCCACCGTGCGCGTCCCCGTCGGCGTAGCCCGGCGAGGGCGATCCCCATGGCTGCGGCGACGGAGAGCCGACGCCTTGCTGTCCCCAGGGCGCGTACTGGGCGTGGCTGCCGGGCGGATTCATCATCCCCACGTGAGTCGTCTCGGCCTCCGCCGATGCGGCAGCCGCAGCCGCGCACGCCGCGTTGTCGCGGGCCTTCTTGGCGATGGCCCTGTTCCGCCGGTCGGCGGTGACAGCCTCCCGTCGCTGAACTTCCGCCCTCCACTCGGCATTTGACATGCCCGGTGGCTTGGACGGCGGCGCCCTCGGCTTCCTCTGCTTCGGCTGGGCGACGGAGGCGGTCGCGGTTGCCGCCGCGCGGGGGACGACGTACTTCTTCGGTGGCATGGCGGCCGGCTGGGAGGCGAGCGGGAGGGAGATTGGCGGGAGGAAAGGAGAAAATGGGAGGGAAGTGGGGGAAAAGCGGGAAGAAACGGCGGGAATAGGCGCCGGACTCGCCGACAGGGCGGACCCACGCGCCCTTTTCGCTTGTGCCGGTGCACCAGGCGCCTCCCAGGGCGCCGGGTTCTGCCTGGGTCCGCCGTTACCAGTTTCAACTCGAGCCGGCGAAAAACGGGCTTCTGGGGGGCGACTGGGCGGTTTTTTAGGCGCCGGCGCGGCAAAAACGCCTGAGAAGGGCCTGTTGGGGGCGCGGCTGAAGATGCGCTGAAGATCTATATCCCGAGGCAGATCGTGCAGTATACAAGGGAGGCCGAGATGAAGAATGTTTTCATCAACAAGCGCAAGAACATGATAACAGGGAGCCAAGCAGGCAGGGAGAGCAAAAGTTGGCCCATATATTGCAGCATGTGAATCCCAGGACGCTTCTCCTTTGGCACTGTGGCATGCACGTATTTGGTCATAGGAGCTGGACAGGTGAGTTTGCAGGGGTGCAGAGGCTCCAGGGAAGCTGGCCTTGTCGTGCGTACCAAAGGAGAATTGCCCTGCGATTCACCTCAGCTGCTCTGCCTTCAAGACGTACCCTTCCTTTTTTCTTATAAGAAACCACGTGTGTTGTAAATTGTTATATATGAGACCGAAAGATGTTGGTTTGTGCTAAGCTATACGTAGCCCTGATACCACCACAACCACTATACGTGGAAAACCAAAATTAATAATAGTTGTTTCACCCTTGGTGCAATGACTAAACCTCCACCTACTAGTCCACCGTCATACACATCTTTGTTCTCTTTACATATGCTAGAGATGTGAGTGATGACACTAGCATATGGCCAAGCAGACAAATACGCATGCTATTGCTATCTCTGTATCTGCTTTCCCTAACTTTGATATCTTTAAGTGAGGAACAGCCTCATTTTGCAATTGTTATTCTGGCATGACCTTGCCTTAGGGATGAGCGGCATTGGGAAAGATGATTCAACTGGCGAGGAACACCTCTCGGCTCACATGGACGGCAATTGCCTGCCCAGTGTGTGTGTTTTACCCTGAACTTGACATACTCACTATGGTAAGCCCATTTCTCCCCCATATGTCCGGACACCTTTAGGCCAGACGCCCATATTGGGCCAGACCAGTCCGGTCTCGAATCTGGGGAGATCTAGGGGACTTCGGACATCTGCCACGTCGGACTCCCATGGTCGTGCTAGTCGGCTAAAAAAGAGCTTTACTCTAATGGCATGATTTCCTTGTCACATGGTCCAAATTTAATTGTTCGCTACCCCATGTTACCGTTTCAAAATAACAATCCTCTCATATTATACGCTTCATCTACCGAACCTGATTTGACACTCATTTTCATACTTGTATTTGATATTATCTCCTCTGACGAATTGAAAGAAATGTACTTTTTGCTGCAAGAGATAGGTTTCTATGATCTTATGGCTCTCGAGTTTATAAATCTTATGAACGAAGCCCCACTATATTGAAATATATTCGTAGTTGGGATTCGTCGTTTCTTCGTAGTTGTTGCAATCACTTCAAGCAGTGGAAAGAAAAAAAAAT